>OZ017739.1:43108485-43708485 GCA_963969285.1 Odontomyia ornata
GCCTACTAGTTTCGCGTTCCGCCTGTCGATCTGTTCGTGCGTCACAGCAAATTTCCGCAGAAAGTACAGAAGCTAGAAAACTCAAACATGGTAGAAAAGTCAGAAGTGATGGCTTCTCAAAGGGGGGTCCCCTCTAATGCTAAAGTGGCCCTTAATTTTTTTATCAAAGGTAGTCAAGTGTCTTATGAACAAAAAGGTCTTCATTAGAACTTTTATAAGCTGCATTATACATCAAGGGGTCCAGGGGAAAGTAAAATATGTATTCTCTATCTCGCGATTGGACATCTTGAGCCGAAAAAACCTGACAAAAATTAGTATGAGTACTAGCGCAAAAAATACCTCTGAAATCAAAATTTGCTCGACTTTGATAATAATAGTATGATTTATAAATTTTAAGTTTTTGCCCATGAAACCTTTAAACTTCATAAGTTATGTACATTAATAAAAGATGCTTATGTTTGCAAAATTCAATAAAAATCAGATCACAAACAAACGAGTTATAGGCATTTCGATCGTATAGAATTACAATTTGTAGATCGATCAAGATAAAGACGTGTCCGTGTGTTTCAACCAAGAAAGCTGTTCGATGAAACTGCAGGTATCTGTTAGGTTCTATCTTAAGGTACTTGGTGTTGTTGACATTGCTTTCAGTGGGTCTTTTATTGTTTCAACGTACCGTTCCGCTTGGCCATGGTGGTAACGCGCCGATAATTTGTGGTATTTGACTCCCAAATTAGCTAAGAACATTTTGAATTCGCCGGAAGTAAATTGGGGCCCATTATCGGAAACGATCGTGATCGGATCTCCATAGGCTGCAAATAGTTTGGCCAAAGTTGCTATTGTAGCAGTTGATGTAGTCGATTTCATAACCTCAACTTCAAACCATTTGCTATACGCATCGACTATGATTAGTAACATTGATCCAGCTATGGGGCCGGAGTAGTCTACGTGTACTCCCTCCCAAGGTGCTTTGGGGTGCTCCAAATGATGAGTCCAAAATTTAGGCGCTGGGTGTGGGGGTTTTGCACATGATACACAGGGTTTCGCAACTCGTTCAATATCCCCATTGATACCAGACAGATAGATAAAAGATCGTTTTAAACCTTCATTTTCACAATACCTAGGCGTGCTGCATGTAGACCTCTGAGTATATCATCCTGTAGAGTCTTTGGTACGACCATTCTGTGTTCAAAGAGCAGATATCCTTCAGCCAGAGTATAATTGGGCTCTGGTATTTTGTGTTTATAGTCAGCCAAGTTGCGTCCTTAGTCGAGCAATTGGACGATTCTGCCCAATTCAGGGTCTCTTCGTATTTCTTTTGCGAGGCGGTCAGTACGAATTATCGAATTCATCGTATTCCTCTGTAGCCTCATATTGTTTTTTAACATACAGTATGTTGACTGACTCTTCAGTGTTGGCTGAGGATACACGAGAGCAATAGTCAGCATTCGCGTTTTGTTTCGAAGTTTTAAATACTACCTCATAATCGAAATGAGCCAAGTAATCGGCGTAGTTTCCAATACGGCTAATGCACAGAACTGAGAGAGACTTCGTTGGATGAATGATCTGTGTCAATGTTTTGTGATCCGTTATCAAACTAAAATGCCAGGCGTATAGATAATAGAAAAACTATTGAGCTGCCCATACTATTACCAACGCCTCTTTGTCAATTTGGAGGTATAGATTCTCTGTCTGACTTATTGTGCGGCTTGCAAAAGCTATCGTTCTTTCTTTGCCATCCGGAAGGCGATGTGATAAAACTGCCCTTGGACCAGCTTTGCTTGCATCTGTGGCTAAAAGAA
This sequence comes from Odontomyia ornata, assembly GCA_963969285.1. NCBI lineage: Eukaryota > Metazoa > Arthropoda > Insecta > Diptera > Stratiomyidae > Odontomyia > Odontomyia ornata. Next base: position 43,110,288 of record OZ017739.1, read on the forward strand.
GAGGTAGTGCGGGATCGTAGGGCATGAGCACTTGTGGAGATGTCAGAATTCTTCCAATGTATGTGGTTTAGCTGTGTTTTTAATAGCTTTTATATGTTGGTCTGATTTATTTATTCCGTTTGAGTCGAGCTTGTGTCCGGAAATTCGATTGCAATTGCAGCGAAAATGCATTTTTCGCGATTAAGCCGAAGACCATTTGATCTCAAGCAGTCAAATTATTGGATTATGGTTTGAAGCAAATTTTCGAAATCGTCTCCGAAAGCGACGATATCATCAAAAAAAAACGTAAGCTTTCTTTATATTTTTGAGAACTCCTTCAATACGCCATTGCCAGATTACGGGGGTATTGGCTCCACCATAAACTGCACAGTATGGGCGGATCAAACCATGGGTTACTGTGTTCAAAGTAAGTGCATAAATTAATTCATCGCTGACCGTAAGATGGGTGTAAGTATGTGTGGAATTTTTTGACACAACGTGAGTGCTAGAGGCCCATTCCGAATGACTTTAATGTACTGACCTGAAGCGAGTTTCTGATCAATAACTTTCGCGTAAGCATCGCGCAATACATACGAAATTTCTTGTGCCCATACGGAAACAGGTCTAGCATTTGATTTAAATTTCGTTCAGCTGGCGGCCCTTCAAGTTTTTCAGCTTCTTTACGGAAAATAAAATGGTATTGTGACACGATTTTGTCTAATTCTTTCGTTTGTTCCGATGAGAGGTCTGATGAGACTGGAGGCAGTGCGTTGATTTATTCTGACTTCGAGAAAATCTCAGCGAAATTGATCTCTTTGACAGAATGCAAAGTTCATTCCCTTCCGAAGAGCAAATTGAAATTACGTTCAACGATATATCAGTTGAGTCGGGCATTTTCTTCACCGACAGTGACATTTACAGGAGTTCTTTTTAGCCTATGTTTCTCGAAAATTGACGGTCTGTTTTCAATAAGGAAAAGTTTCGTTTTATTGTTCGAAGTATTGTACATTGATGCTAATGATGGCACATAGTGCGCCTGTGTCCAATTCCATATCAATTTGTCGTCCATCTATTTGATCCTTGAGGACTTGGTTATGGTTATTCTGGATCAAGTTTACTCGATGAAGTCTTATCGTGTCATCAATACAATCAACTATGTATATGTTTTTATTGGGTCCTTTGTCTTCTTAGGCGTTGGTGATTTGTTCATGTTCTTACTAGATTATCTAAAAATGCGTGATATGTGTCCTCTTTTTTCGCATACATGGCAGGTTGCGTTTCTGAATTTACAGAGCCGACGTGTGTCAAAACCACCACAACCAGCACATTTACTAGAATTTTCGGTGTTTCTTGAATCTGTAGGTGTGTGTCTTAGTTGACTGTTATTTTGACTACGATTATGAGTCGGTAGTTTATGCGTTTTATCCTTTTTGACTTTTGGCTGTGTGTAAAGGAACTTATTTGTTTTTTTTTGGACTGAGTTGAAGCTATAACTTGAACTTCATTGGTTACTTTTCGCGTAGCTTCAAGAGCATTCGCGATATAGTAATACATCGTTCAATAAGTCACGAGACTAACCCAGAGATGGTGCTAGTAGTACCAAACTGGCCACGTTTCCATAGAGTGCGAACCTTTACATAAAACGTATAAAAATTTCACGTCGATCGGATCACAGACAGCAGAGTTATCGAGGTTAGAGTAAAGTCACTTTGTAATTTGTTTGAAAAATGGAAAAAAGCGAGTTTCGCGTGTTGGTAAAACATTGTTTTTGAATGGGTAAAAATTTTTGTCAGCCATTCTAGATTCATTTATTTTACTAGCAGCTTTCCATGGTATACACCTTTTTCGGATATTAATTCAACCAATCTTATCAACAAAGTTCTTATTCAAAAGAAGACATATCTAGGGCAATAATAGAGCGTAAAACCGATAAAAGGCCTGACCCTGATTTAATCCCTTCCTGTTTTTCATTCCGCTCTGGATAGTGCCCTTATATATTATTTTTAACAAGTTCCTCACTTCTGGACGTTTTTCCTCATACTGGAAGTCATCTCGTTTGATAAAGAGAAAGGGTCATTTGAAAATTATTAGCTATACAAAAACTATTCAAGAAAATAGTCTGCTCTAACTAGCCTCCCATTATTGAATCTCAGCTAAACGACCACGGTACGGTTTTTGTAAAAATCGCTTGAACACAAAGAATCTTACAGTAATGGTTTCAAACATTCTCTGTGAAATAGAAATGGGGCACCATTTTGACGCGATTTACCTAGATTTTAGTAAAGCATTTGATCGCGACAATAACGGAACTGTAATTCAGAAAATGAAAAAATTTGAATTGATGGTTTCTTACTGAATTAGTTTGGCTCATTTCTCCATAAACGGATTCAAAACGTTGTATTTCAAGGTTTCATGTCAAAAAAATAGGCGCATAATTGGGTATACCGCATGCTCTCTCCTCTTTAATATCTTCACTTCTGACCTTCCCGAGGTTTTGCCGGATATTCCGCATCTCTTCATTGCCACTGATCTTAAGCTTTACCATGTCATAACATCTCAAAAAGAAACATTATTCCTCTAAAACCAAACCAACTCTCTGTCAGAATCGTCAGATAATAAGTTTTTCACGGAAACGCGCTGTTTTCCCTTACGATTATCATCTTTACATCCATAAACTTAACCAAGTGGACAGCATTGTGAAACTTGGCTCTACTTTGGCCAGAACAAGTTGAAGTACCAGGAAAGTGCTCCTGCCACGAGGGTTTTGTAAGAAATACACCCAAATAAAAAAGGTTCTCTGTAATTTATATACACTATATGTTTTCCGTTGTGTTTTTTCCTCCTGATTACGAATTTCACAGGAATTTCCCAACCTCAAAAAACAAGAAAAATAGTAAGAATTTATGAAGAAGTTAATATAAAAAAGAATTTTTTTTCTATGCTCAAATATTTATTTATATTCAATTATTTTGTTTATTTGTTATTCGCAGGCAAGCTTTCTTTTTTCTTGAAAAGCCATCGGACCTTGTTTTGCTGGCAATTGATGACTCTCAGGTGTCGAAACATGTCTATTCAACTAACAAAGCATGGCCCGACGGCTTTTCAAGAAAACGATTCATTTATATGTTCAAGACACAGCCAAACATTTGTAGTCACAATGAATGTATCATGTGATGGTCTCTTGATTTGAATCATGGACCTGGCCCTGATTTACTTCCACCATACTTTTTATTTTATTTCAATGCAGAGAACAATTAGTTTTCTCTTCATATTATTTTTAACAATTCGCTATCTAGGGGCGTGTTCCCGGCGTACTGGAAATCTTTCCACCTAACTTCCATCCATAAAAGCAAAACTAAAGGAGATGTTCAAAATTATAGAGGGATAGCTATACTATCCGCTACCCCAAAATTATTTGAAAAAATAGTCTGTTCCAAAATAACTCCTATCATAGAAAAACGTCTCAATGACCAACAGAAAAAATCTATCCACAACCACATACGTAACAATTATGGTCTCTATCATTCTTTGTGCAAAAGACAAGGGATACCAAGTTGTTGCGATTTATACTGGCATGTGATAGCGCAATTTGACACCAGATTCGTGATAAGTAGGCGAAAATACTACGAAAAATATGAATCGCATATAAAGTACAGACTACTTTTTTGTAAGCTGGGTAATTAACTCAAAAAATGTGTTCCGAATATCCAAATTTGACTCATACGTGTACATATACATATTTGATAAGATGAACTCGAAAAACTAAGACACGGTTATTATTTTTGAGTTTTAGTAGTCATGAAAGCAGATTAATGTTACAAAACATTTTAACATTTTTTATTCAAATGCCGACTTATCTGGAGTGCCTGCGTCCTTTACAAACGTGCATCCCTACAATATCACATGTTATTGATATTGAAACTAGTAAATTTTCAATTGGCTTTTTATAAATCAAATATTATGAAATTTTCAGGAAACATGCGTTTGATATCCAAAAATTTCTTTTTGGTAAATTTAAGAGCCAGTTTCCGAGTTAGATGAAAACGTCAAATTCATAAAATGTTGATTGAATTTCGGCTTGCGACGTATTTGTTGGACTTGTATTTATAAAGGCTTACTTCCACGATATTTTTTAGATTTTTTTTCACAAAGATGTCCAATGACGAGGATGGGAACAAATAATATTGTACATTTCCCTTCCCACTGCACCATTTGAAACAAAAATTGTCAGTTTAAGACGTTTTTGACTTAATAATGGGTGTACAACTTAATAACCGGCATTTTTTTTAGCGAAATTTGATGCTTTAGTGTGGAAAAAAAACTCCTCAGGAGCTGCCACATCAGTCACCTCGGGGCAGCTCGACTGCGGGGTTCCAGATGACCACGAACCCATATATATATATGTTGCAGCATGGCAGTGCTGCAAGCTCTATCGAGCAGTAATTTCCACTATTACGCAGTGGTGGCGAACTTATAAGATCCTCAAACAAAATTTTCTTACAATATATTTTATTCGAAGCATTGTCCATCGGAAGCTACAACATTTCCCCATCTTTCAGGCAGTTTATGAATTCCATCCCGAAAAAATTGCGCCGGCTTGGCGGCCAAAAACGAATCTATCCAATTTCGGATGCCTTGCTCTGAAGTGAAGCGTATTCCGGTGAGGGCGTTTTGCATCGAGCGAAATAAATGAAAGTCAGACGGAGCAGGGTCCGGACTATAAGGCAGGTGGCCCAAACCTTCCCATCCACTATTTTCCAAATAGTTTTTCACGGGTCTTGCAACATGCTGCCGAGCGTTGTCATGATGAAAAATTATAGCCTCGTGTCTGATCGCATATTCCGGGCGTTTTTCGAGGATGGCACGCTTCAAACGTATAAATTGTGTTCGGTATAGCTTACCTGTGATTGTCTGGTCTGATTTCAACAACCCATAATATAACGGCCCCTTCTGACCCCACCAAATACACAACATAACCTTGGCGCCGTGGATATTTGGCTTCGCCGTTGATTTGGCTGGTTGGCCGGGCTTTTTGCGCTTGGGATTGTCATAATGGATCCATTTTTATTCCCAGTCACGATGTAAATGATTTCTTTTTATGGCACTCAAGCTGCATTTCAGACATATAGAAGCGCGGTTCAACGTCTCTCGGCTTCAACTCATAGGGGACCCAATTACCTTGCTTCTGAATGTATCCGGTGGCTTTCAAACGTTTGGAAATGGCTTGCTGAGTCACTCCCAACGATTTGGCAAGTTCATCTTGCGTTTGACATGAGTCCTTATCGAGTAGCGTATCCAATTCTTCGTCTTCAAACTTTTTTGGCTCTCCTGGGCGTTCTTTGTCTTTGATGTCAAAATCATCACTTTTGAAGCGTTGAAACCATTCAAAAAACTGTGTTTTAGCTAAAGCATCGTCGCCATAAACTTCCACAAGCAAACGATGACTTTCCGCAGCAAAAAATGACCCAACAGAACCTCGTGCAATGCTGTCTTTTTTTCCAATTTTCGGAGTTATTCATCGTGAAAAATATTTGATACCTATTTTAGTTATCCTTGTCAAAAAAAAATTTGTAAAGGAAACCTCTTTCAAACTCTTTTGTATTTAAGCTTTTAAGAGGGCGTCACTTTGACTTACTCACAAATTTTCATGTCGATAGCTGTGACGCACGGACGAGCGGAAAATATAAAATTATTTCTCGATCCCCTTAAAAATGCGCTTCCATTTACATTACAATCAAGCCCTCAGTAGGGTCAATAAGCTCCTTGGTTTCATCAAACGTCAGTCTAAAAAATTTCAGAGTGTTTGGGTTTCAAAAGTATTATACTTTTTATTTGGGACCCCAGCTTCATAATTCACGTTGACAGATTGAGTTTGCTCAAAAACAGTGCGTCCTTGGTAAAATTCGCAAATGAAACTATTGCTAACAAAGTTGATTGAATTTCGATTTCTGAGGTATTTGTTCCCTTTGTAGTCATAAAAACTTATCCCCGTGATTTTTCGGGTCAAAGGTGTCTAATCGTACATTTAGCCTCCCCTAGGCCGCCTGATGCGTAAACGGACTATGTTGTTTCAGATTCTAAAAGTTCTAATCAATATCTTTCATTTGATTACAATCGACTAGCCTTAACAAAAAAATTTAAAGGTCATTTGGATGAGGGAGACCCGCTTGAAATTTTTTGAATTTTTCATAAGAGCTAAAATTTTAAGAGACCACCATTTCTGACCTATCTACAAAGTTTGCGCTGTGTAGCCTACGTAGTTTTTGAAGAAACTGGCTGTGACGTAAAAACAGACGGACGGACGAACAGCTAGGAACAGCTAGTACATCTTTGTGAAATATGTTTGACAAAGCCCTGAAAACCTTTAATGTAATAAAATCTACCAGAAAGTAGCCGGCGGTAATGTTTTCCAAAGATATTATAATTTCTAGGAAAACAATTTTTCCTTGGAAATGTTACAGGCCAAAGAAAACATATCCCCGGAAGCATTACATTTCCTTTGCGTAACAAATCTGTTTCACATCATACTCCTATATGAGTATGTCACATATATGACAGTATCTTTATCTTTCCACTGTTTCCAATTCCCAGAATATGTACTTATATCTTATCTTAAGGATAAACATTGCTAACATAGTTGGTAACAATGATCACAACTTATTGAAGTAATACAATCAAATAATGGAACGACATTTTGTGTAATGTGTTCTTTAGATTCAATTCAAGTCTAATGTAGGGAACAAATAAGTCTTGGAAGAATTGTATTTCCGGTCTTCTTATTCAGATGTTTCATCCCGGATAAAATGATAGATTTCATGTGCTATTTAGACAAAAGTGATTTTGCCTTCTTTTTGCGCAACAGATAGATTTTCTTTGATTTTAATAAAAGGAACAATATTTTCGGATTGAATAAATTCTATGAAAATTATACTTTATTAAATTATGGCGTTAACCATACCATCATGCAATTCTAATTAACGAAACTTCTAATTAAAACTAAATTAGCACTAAAACTATTAACACAAATCACTCACCTGGTGTGAATTTAACTCCAAACCATACTGACATTGGCATACATCCGTGGTGTATAACATGCAACGTTGACACTTGACTAGTTTTCTTTCTAAGCACAAAGAAAAGCTGAAAATGTAAATTGCCATTTTAGAAAAGTAGAATTGATATCGTTTCTAATGGGAGCATTTTAAAATTAAAACTTAAATTGAATGCTTAAAGATTCTGTAAAACGAAAATGTCATGGCAAATGAGTTACGGGTAGATAGTATGCATTTTAGGTTGTGCCTAAGAAAGATATTCGTGCTTTCATAGTGCAAGGTTGATCGTTTTTAGTACGCAACGCCTAAAGCTACTTGTATTAGCGCATTATTTATGGTTTTTCTCAACGGACCAACCGGTTGATTTGATTTCAACCATTCAAGTGAAGTTCTATGTCAGCTGCTGGTTGGAGGCACAATCTAGATTTAATTGGAGACTCCAAAGCGTAAGTGGTTATAATAAATACATAAGTAATCAAGGACCCGAAAGTTCTACATGGTAATTAGGCTAGCACACTACTGCAGCTGATTTTATGTGAAGACAATTCATTGGTGTGACTTAAGTGAACTGATTGTATTTAGTCATAATGGATGGAATGGTTAAAAATATCAAATTAAAGGCATCACATTAATTCAGTTGAAGTCAATATTAGCTTACACATCATAGAGCAAATAAAATTCATGGTGATCGAAGGAAAATAATTTTTATGGCATAGAATGATCGCAGGCAATGCAGCTCAGGGGGACACAATTAGTTTAGTTAACTTAATAGTGTTCCTGGCTAAATACAGGACGTTTTTTAGAGGTAAAGAACTTTGAAATGAACTAAAATACGTTTGAATTTTTTTGATAATTCTCTTTTTTATTTGAATATAATTTTGGGCATATGAGCGCCACAACTGGTGCGAACGAAGTCCAAACGAAAGGTCCAATTTTTGACTGCTCTAACCAATAATTGGGGCCGCATCTTGCAAATGTTGTCTTCCATTCCATCCTATTCATGATAAAATGGCAAACCAAACTAACCATAAAACGCATGACAGCTGTCACACCATACGTAGCATTAAAAAGTGTTGCCAACTTAAATTTCTACACCTCTGAAAAAACACCATTCAGTTGTATAACATGCAAGGGTTTCAGCATCTTTACCTAGTGCAGAACATGAAACTTATGGAAATTTGTAAAATTCTTTCTACAAAACTTGAAAAAGAAATATCGTGAATGGAACTTTTCCTGAAACTCGACAGTTACGAACTAGTAGGGCTACAAATTAATGAGAATAAAACAAAGTTCACACAGTAGCCAAGGAAAAACACCTCAAATACCCAAAACATCATACTTGGCGAATAGGATATCAAAAATTTGGGTGAATTTGTATATTTAGACGCTAAAATAAAGAGATCCGGTAATGAAAGAGACAAAACACGCCGAAAGAATACAGTTCACAAATAAAATATTTCATACAGTTTTGACGATCTTGAAGACCAGCTGCACGTGCAGGAAAAAAAGCTCCAAGTATAAAAATCTGTGATAAGACCTGTGCTATGTGTGAAAAATAGACCCTAACCTAAGCATTCGAATATTGAACGCCTTTGAATAACGGGTTCTGAGGCAAATTATTGTAGCGAAACAAGTTGGGGACCAATGGCGAATTCGATACAACCATGAGCTGTACGAAATTTTCGATGAGCTGGAGGTCTTAACAGTTGTAAGACTGCGGAAGCTGCAATGGGCTTACCACATGAATCATATAGACGAGCAGCAGATACCCAAAAAAGTATTTGTTGCGAGAAATCTTTATTTCGGCCCTTTGGCCGAGACCAGCGGGGAAACAGAGGAAAGGTTGGTCTGACTGGGTAGACAAGTACAGTTCATCGGTGCTCGAATTTCGAAATTGGAGGATGCGGGCTACTACAACGATTAAGGTGCGAATGAATCGCAGGCTCGTGAAAAAGTTTGTGGTGCATACGGTCAAGATACTTTATCAAAAGCCACGGCCAAGAGATGGTTCGCTTGCTCTCGTTCTGGAAATTTTGATGTCAAAAATGCTCCTTGATCAGGTTGACCAATCACTGAAAAAGTCGATGAAATCTTACCAAAAATTGAAGAAGACCAACACATAAGCAGCCATGACATTGCTAACGAACTGAATATCAATGCCAAATTATTTTGAACCATTTGCGTTAGGCTGGATACACAAAGAACCTCAAAGTTTGGGTGCCGAATTCGCATGAATAAACACAAAAAAAGTTTGATCGACCGAATTTGCATTTGCGAAATGCTAATAAAACGCAACGAAATCGAGCCATTTTTGAAGTAAATCATTACGGGCGGTGAAAAATGGGTAAGATACGAGAATGTCGTTCGAAAAAGATCATGGTTGAAAAAGGTGAATCATCACAAACGACTTCAAAGCCAGGATTGACACCAAAAAAGGTTATGCTGTGTGTAAGGTGGGATTGGAAGGGAATTGTTTATCATGAATTGTTTAACCTGGCCAAACACTCAATTCGGCTCTGTACTGTCAACAATTAACCAGATTGCAACAAGCAATCCAAAAAACCGGCCCAAATTGATCAATAGAGAGGGCGTTGTCTTCCATCATGGCAATGCCAGACCACACACATCTTCGATGACCCGCAAAAATTTACAGAGCTTGGCTGGGAGGTTTTGATGCATCCGCCGTAAAGTTCAGACCTTGCGCCGTTAGACTACCATTTGTTTCAGTCTCTGCAAAACTTCCTTAATGAAAATAAATTCACTTCAAAAAGGGACTGTGAAAATCACTTGGCCAAGTTTTTCGCCGATAAACCACAGAAGTTCTACACAGATGGAATAATGGCTCTGCACAAAAAATGGCAAAAGTTCATAGATAATAATGGACAATACGCACTTAAATAAAATCCATTTTAAATGAAAGAAATATTCAATCGAAAAATGACAAAAAAGGGCTCAATACTTTTTGGAATATCCAATATATGTATATATATTTATATACTTTTTTAAGGGTTTTGTACCAAAATACAAAACCCTATTGCAATCATGACCTGTGTTCGTCTGTCCGCCCGTCCGTCTGTATGTCACAGTACTTTTTCTCCGAAACTATAGAAACTACAGCCATGAAACCAGTAGTTGTGACTTCTTGAATGTTTTGGGGTGAAAAACTTTTACAAAGGGGTTGAAGGGGGATCACCCCACATAGGGAGGTGACCCTTTAAAAATTTTTTTCACCATTGGTAACCAAGTAGAGTGTCATTGGAAAGGTCTTAATAAGATCTTTTCAAAACAAGTCTTAAAATTGCCTTTTCAGTACCGTGGGGGGGCAGGCGAAGGGAAAATGCGCGAACCGAAAACCTGGGGATCATAGCTTACCAATCTTGTGCAGGTTAGACTGAAAGGACCTATGTCCGCTCAAAAGCTGGGTCAGATGGAAGTCAGTCTCACCATGCCTTCTATTTAGCCACGGTTTCACATTCGCAAGACTGCTGCCAATCGTTGCGTGAGTGCTGTTTCTCCTCGCGGGCAACCTTCCCCCGCGTCATCGCTTCGACGCAGGTAAATAGCACGACGCAGTTATCATGTCTGCAATAACTTTCACCGCCGAATTAGAGACTGTCGAATATGAAGATGCAATCCTCAGTACTCCTCTTCTCTGTAGCTGTACCAAGTGTTTTCAGTATACCTCCTTACTAAGAGCATCGTCCCATATATCTGCCCCGTACAGTAGCACTGATATTACGGCATTCATCAAGAGGCGTATTCTTAATGGGCTGGATCCCCCTACGTTGGCGATAAGTCGACACAGAACCAATACGCTCGAAGCGGCCTTCTTAGCCGTTGCCCTGATTTGCTTACAGAGTTTCATCGTCAAGTCAATCAGTAGCCCCAGGTACTTCAACGCTGGCTTTGATTTGATTGGTATGTCTCCAATACTGATCAGCCTTACTCTAAGGATTCTCTTTTTTTTTCAGTTCGGTTCTCTCCAATGCTAGACTAAGCCCACGAGCAGTTATTCAGTCTCTCACTCGACGCATACCTAGCTTAACTTGCGTTTGTTCAACGGTAGGTTTAGCGACTAGAGCCGCAATATCATCCCCAAAGCCGATCAAGCGTGACTCATCTGGCATCTCCAGTATGAGTTGTCAGTCGTAAGGCCCGTTCTGCAGGTCTGGATCAGGGATAGATCCCTGGGCAACACTCGATGTAACTTCCGTCCTTCGTTGGCCCTGCGTCGTGTCGTAGAGCAGGCTTCGGTCCTTCAGGTAGTCTCTCAGAAGCCACATCAGATATTCTGGAACTTGAAAAGGGTTTTCCAGCGTATCCAGAATATCCACCCATCTAGCGGAATTGAAGGCGTTCCTGACGTCGAGTGTCACCAATAAGATGATCCATCGCTTGGTGTGGCTTTGTGCTTCTGCCTTTGAGATTAGACCCACCACCTCTGCAATGGTATTAATTTTGGAGCATCCTGCTCTAAAGCCATACTGCCGAGGAGATAGGTCCCCAACAGCACGAATCGCGTCAGTTAGTCTTCCCTTGATGAGTTTCTCTCGCAATTTCCAAGACATATCTAGCGTGCATAAGACAGATATGCAGACGATGATCCGTGCCTCCCTCCGTTGGCCATAAGTTGACTCAGAGCCTATATACCTGATAAGATTTTTCAGCCATTGCTCCGATTTGCTTAAAGAAACTTATTTTCGACCCGGGAACTTCCCTTCCTCTTGTTGATCAGTACGAGCCTCTAAACTTTCCGTCATACCAGGAAAACACCATCCTGTAGGCAAGTGTTGAATGTACTGAACAGCAAGTCAGGACAATGGTGATAGACAAGTTGCAACACCTCAGCTGGGACGCCATCTAGGCTTGGAGCCTTTCTTGCCCTCAATGATAGGACTGCCTCTTCCAGTTTTGATTGCTGGTTCACCGTGGGTAGCGTCAGCATAGACGGGATGGCCGGGGAAGGGTGCTTGCGCTATCTCGTCCATTTGTATGCAAGGCATTCGTAGGACACGAAGCTTCCACATAGCTAACTTATAGCCAAGACCACTAGATCTTGCCAGCAGCGAATTTTGCTGTTGTTAATCAATTCGCGGAGGCATTTCTTGGCCGACTTATATTCTGGTACTCGGTTGCATGCCTTGTCACGGTTCCGTGCCCGTTGAGCTTCACGCCGAAGCTAGTGACATTCGCTTCACTTTTAAGCAATTTCAGTCGACCACCAATACACTGTGGGCTTGCCATGCTGAGGTGTCCAATGGAGAATGGAGCACTGCAGGCTATTGTGATGATGTTCATAGGTGAGTACTTCGACCAACCTCTCGGCGTCGATCCTTTCGATGTCCCACCCAATTGTAGAAGGTCAAGAGCATGGACATTGGAAGACAACATCATGGATTTCAAGCATAATTTACTGGTGATCACTGGCTGAGTAGCCTTCTATCACACTTCAGTTGTGTATCCTCCGCACTAAAGACTCCGAGGCAAATATTACGGTAGGTATGGATCCTTCATAGCCAACACGGTGGGAAGTCGGTTTAGCATGATGAGTGCCGTCCTGGCCACCATTTCTAGGATTTTTTTACCCCACGGACCTGGCTGAGGCACGCTCCATTCGATCGCTTCAGTGTTGAAATTTCCCCAACGAGCATGTTGCTATCTTAGTTTGAGACAACGCCTTCCGAAGCATTAAGCTCGGCTTGAAAAGATGATATCGGTTTATTTTGCGTAATGTACACACAAAAGAAGGTAGTCCCTGAGAAACGAATGAAACCAACCCCCATCCGCAGCCCTCCCTCTGGATATCATTGTTCCAATCCCAGAGAGCGGCAGTACCAGCTATGTGGGGATAGCATGATGCAGAACTTTTATCGTAGTGTTGCTCATTCAGCAGCAAAAAGTCAGCTTTTGTGCCCCCGCAAACTGCTCAAGCAGGTTTTGGGCAGTTCAACTCCGTAGGTTGACTTGTAGGATTCGATTCATCAAAGTTCTGATTTTGACTTGGCTTGTACTTTACTTGTACTTTCTGATCCCGAGGCGTGCCCAAGATCCGCGGTCTTGGATCAGTATTCTTGCAATGGATAACGTGTGCTTCCTTTGCACACTCTTTTCTTTTATGTTCCATTTCACCGCAGCGGTTTTTGGTAAAAAAACCCGGTTCTTCGGTTTAACGTTTTTTCATCTTCGGTTTAGCCGTGGGGTTTCTTAGAGCCAAAAAACCGGTTTACGAAGGAGCTAGTTTTTTGGTTTTTTTCTCGGCAAATTTTTAAATCAAAAAACTCGAATCTAACTTTATGTATAAACGGTTTTTCGATATTTTACTCACAAATTTATTTAAATCAAAATGACCTCAAGGATATTTCACCTTTGTATTAAAAATAAGAGACTAATGAATTAAAATCCAAGCCGACAGCTTACTGATAAACTAAGGCATTTATTTACAATATAAGAATGTAAGATCCTTCAGTACAGTTCCGAATCATTTGAATTAATGGTGTATCGTGTGCTAGCTTCACTTTGCATTCTGGGTGAAGTCCTCTGCATTGCAACGAGACATAAACAAATAATACCAAGAATCAATCAAATATAAAAATTTGCTTTGCTCTGATGACTATGATCATTAATGCTGCTTAGCTAGGGATGGCAAAAAAACTATTTTTCGGTTGTCTCCGGTATTTTTCTATTCCTTTGTAGACAGTTTTTTATCCGGCTCTTGAATTTAAAAAATACAAGTTGGGGAGACCGAACTACGCTCGTGTCGAAGGGTTTTATAAAGGGCTTTCCAATAAGAGGTGTTATTTTGAATAGCCCACTATTTTGGTAGATGTCATTTTGAAGCTATCATTTTTTGATATTTGACAAGTGAAAACTACGCCATTAATAAAATTAGAACGATACCCGCTTCAACAATGCACTGAAATTCACTATGAAAATGGTGAAAATTTGGCAGAGACGGTTCGTAAAACTCGAACATTTTTAGGTCGTCGTGAAGCACCTTGTCAAACCGCAATACAGAAATCGGTGGGAAAATTTGAGCTGTTGAGACAATTTAGTGATGTGAACAATAAAACCCGTGCATGTCACTCAAGAATAGCCGAGAATATTGCTGCTGTAGCCGAAAGTGCTTAAGAAACCCAGGTTTGTCCATTCCTCGTCGTTCTTTGGAATTAGCATTCCACAAACGTCATTACACCGTATTTTGCATAAAGATTTGGGTTTTAAGGCTTATAAGGTTCAGTTAACACAAGAACTCAAGCCGGTCGATCATCAACAACGTCGTGTCTTTGCTGATTGGGTCCTGGAAATGCATGAAAATGATCCGGAATTCCATCGAAAAATCATCTTGAGTGATGAGGCCCATTTCAACCTCCGTGGCTTCGTCAACAAGCAAAATTGTCGCATCTGGGGCTCAGAAAACCCAAGAGTTATTATTGAAAAGTCTCTCTATCCTCAACGTTGGACTATTTGGTGCGGTTTATGGTCCAGCGGAGTCATTGAACCTTACTTTTTCGAAAATGAGGCCGGAGCAACAGTTACGGTGAATGGATTGCGCTATCGAGAGATGATTAATGATTCTTTATTGCCGGAATTGGATGGTATTGATCTGGACAACGATTATTTTCAACAAGACGGTGATACGTGCCACACAAGCAACGAAGCTTTTGACATTTTACTGGAAAAATTTCCAGACCGTGTTATCTCTCGAAGAGGTGATCACAATTGGCCACCGAGATCTTGTGATTTAACATTTTGTAACTTCTTCCTCTAAGGCCACGTGAAAGAGAAGGTCTACGTCAACAGCCCAGCATTGATTCAAGACCTCAAAAATGGAGTTCGTGAGGCTATCGAGGACATAGGGCAGCCGCTTTGAGATTTGGTTATGGAAAATTTCATGAAAAGGATATGGTCCTGTAAGCATGGTCGTGGTGGTCATTTGCCTGATGTTATTTTTCACTATTAACGGCATACATTTTTCTTTATAATGAAATAAACATAAGATCATTTATGCTAAAAAATGGAATTTTTCTTTTAATATCAACATAACACCTCTAATTGGAAAACCCTGTACTTAACATACGATATGCAGAAATAAGAGCATAGAATTATTTAATTCAAGAAAAACTTTAATGACATGAACGGCAAATATATTTTTACTTTAAAAGGAAATCGAGTGCTACCCCATTTTAATTGGCCAACATTTTGTTGCGATATTGGTTAAATCATTGACTAAGCCGAATCTTAAATGTCTTTTTGTTATATTATACTTCCGTGTCCAAAAAATAAGGTGACGTTTGAATTTAAACTGCGCGCGTCGAAGGATTTGGAGAATTATTATTTTTTAGGTCGGTAGTACTGTCAGTGACATCTATGTCAAATTTACATGTCAAAATATTCATTAGTGCTGGAGATACGCGTTGTTTTGTGAGCTGCTAAAAGTGAGTTTTTCGTTTTTTGCGATGTCGAAATTTGTTGAAAATGCATTAAATTTTGTTTGCGGAATCAATTTTTGCTGCGGATACGTTGAGGATAGCGCAGAAAGCTTTTGATGATGAGGCTTTGTCTAAAAAAAATGTTTACAAGTGGTATAGTGAGTTCCAAGCCGGCCGTGAACGTGTCAAAGTCGAAGAGCGTCCTGAGCGACCATCAACCTCTTCTCTTCTTCGATTATCGTGGTGTTGTGCATTATGAATTCCTTCCGTCGGGCCAAACAGTCAACAAGAAATATTATTTGAACGTTATGCGTCGTTTGCGTAACGCTATCCGCCTAAAAAGGCCGGGATTATGGAAAGACAATTCTTGGCTTCTACACCACGATAACGCACCATTCCATATTGCGCTCGTAGTTCGTGATCGTTTCGCCAAAAACTCAATCCATATCGTTCCGCAACCACCGTATTTACCTGATCTGGCGCCGTGCAACTTCTAGCTGTTCAGCAAGCTCAAAAAACCGCTCCGGGGACACTGTTTTGATACGATAGAGGAGATTCAAGCCGCAGCGAAGACGGAACTGAAGGCCATCTCGGAAACGACGCGTATCTCAAACACTAATGAATATTTTGACATGTAAATTGTAGATAAATGTCACTGACAGTACTACCAACTTAAAAAAAGTAGTTCTCCGATCCTTCGACGCGCGCAGTTTAAATCCAAATGTCACCTTATTTTTTGGTCACAGTAGTATATTTCGAGAAAATACAATCAAAAGTGTAGAGCCTTGTTTGATCGCCTAAATTTCATGCATTTCCCTTCTCCTGCCTCCCTTGAAACTGGCAAAGTAATTTAAGACCTGTTTTGAGAAAATCTCATTGAGGCATTTCTTATGACACTCAACTTGAACACCTTTGATGAAAAAAATTTTTTGAGGCTCACTCTTCTATATGAGGGGACCTTCTTAAAACTCTTTGAAAATTTTTTTCACCCCAAAACTTCCTAGAAGTCAAAGCTTCTGACGTTTCCAAAAAGTTTCATTGCTTTAGCTTCTATAGTTTGAGAGAAAAACTGCTGTGACATACAGACAGATGGACGGACGGATGGATGCACGGATAGACGGACACAGGTAGCGATTTTAATAGGGTTTTGTATTTTAGTACAAAATCATAAAAACCAGTCTCAATCGGGAGGAAAAACCTGAGGAAAAAAACCGAATTTTCGACCAAAAAACCGGTTTTCAGTTGAACCGGTGCGGTTCTTCCCATCCCTATGGGAAACTCCTATTGGGCACTTTCCACACTGTTTTTGTATAATATTTCGTTAGCAGTTTCACTTATAGCGCTTAACATGTTCCACAATACCAACCGAAATGCGTTCGTGTTGTTTAGAATAAAACCCATGTTACCACCATCTTATGTTTTTATTAAATTTGTGTAATTAAATGCCTGTTTTATTCTAAATTCTATTCTTTGCTCTTCAAATGATGTAAGACTGTATTGAATTTTAATTCTAAGAGAGCATTTGGAATAGCGCTTTATAAGTCACCACAGCAATTTAACTTTGAGAGAATTCGTTGGAGCAATTATCAAAAAAACCTCTGTCAGGTCAAATTTTCATTCTTCTACATCAAATATATGGTCGTTGTGGTTTTTGTTTAAGTGGCAAAGATCTGAAAACCAGAAGTATAAAATATCTCGTTTTAGTTATAAGATGAAAATCTGGTAAAATGTTGCAATTGATATAAAAATTTCTTTCTTTGATTGTAATTTAAAATTGTGGGTGGGAAGCTACCATTTATTAACCAATCGTAATTAAAACGGACAAAACTGATTTGGAACCAATTGCATAACATTTTTTTTCATCTTTTTATGGCGTTTTGAAATCGGTTTCTTTGTTTTTTCCAAAAGTTTTTTTTTTTATTTCCTCGAACCTATACTTTATTCATCTTCACTGAGAAAAATATTTCATTTTGATTTTAAAAAGTCGCTATTTTATTTTTGCATGTCTTACAAAACTTTTGATTTGCAATGAAAACTCTAATTTTAAAATGTTTAAAATCTGCAATTGAAATGTTCTACCTTAGAATGTCTTTTAATTTAAATGATAAAAACATTTTAAAAGAAGAGTTTCCTTAATTTTTGTTTTAAGAATAATAGCTTTTAATTTGAAGAAAGGTAAAACTATTGTTAGTGAAAACAAGAGCGTAAAATATTTGATTTAAGTGATTTGATATTTTAAATGAAGCACTACGCATTTGGTTGCAACCAGATAAAAAGTCGTAATGCGTGTATATATGTCTCACTTGCGAGAGCTTCAACATCTGTAAATTTTACGAGCTCCTAATGACGATTCAAGTGGTTAACTTCTAAATGAAATACTCCCAAAGCCAAACTACAGTAGAAAGCCTTTGACATGCATTTTACATGTGTAGTAGTCAGCCTACTTTTTCCGACATGAACAGTGTAGCATGTTCACTACCACGGACAGCAGACGAGCGAATCCTATCAAAACTCGGTTTATTTTCACTTTGAACAGCGATTACAATTGAATGCGTGTAGCGAATTAAACCGTTTTTACTTCACAAGAAGCGCTATTGTGTTCTCCGCGGGTCGTCTGAATACCTCAACGCTGAATTCCACCTCGAAACCATACAAATCCTCGAGTTTTCGCCGAGAACTCCAAAACTTTGTATAGAGCCCAGTACAAAAATGCAAGAAAAGTCAGCCTACTTATGGTCATGTATGTGGTAGTAAGTGTTGCAGCTATAAGGCTTGTATTGACGTTAGTTTCGAATACTCCACATTAAACGTGAAAATTGGAAATTTGTATTGCGAGTATGGGAAGTGTGATGTTAGAATAAAAGGAAATACACTTAACTTCAAAATATTTACGCTTTTTTTAAGAAAAACAAAAGGGAAAAGTTCTTGGTTTTGAATTTAAAGCCTTTAGATCTTGCTTTAAAAGGCTTTAAATTCAAAACCAAGAACTTTTCCACTTTATTTTTCTCAGGAAAAGCGTAGAAATTTTAGAGTTAAGTGTATTTCATTTTATTCTAACATCACACTTCTAATAATCGAGATCATTTGACGCCCATCAATACCGTAAGAGTCATTCGTGAGCAGTATATCAGTCGATCGTAGTGAATATTTTGAACAGTGAAGTTTAGTCAATAGTTTTTAGTAGTGTAGTGCTGATTACAAAGCTATGTCAGAATATATTTCGGAGTATCTCCTGGAAAACGACGCAGTTAGTGATTTTCAAGTTCAAAGTGTAGATCATAGGTCCACTAAAGAATTTCTGGAACCTGTGTACGTAGAAATAATTCAAAGTACAGTTGGAGTAGACGAACAACTGGACACTGGAAATTTATTCAAATCGTGGAATCTTTCTTCCGATGTTTGCGAATTCCTTAAAAAAGAAGAAATAACAACAGAGGTTCTACGTTTAATGAGTCTGTCGGATATCCAGCCACTTTTTGCGAAAGGAAATTTAACCTTTGGACAGCAAATTATCTTCACATCTTGTTTTAAAGCGTGGCGCAAAGAAGTGGTAAATAAAACTATTGAATTTTTTGCAGTATCACAAAATTTTCAATTTTGGAATCAGTTTCCTGAAGTGTCTTACTTACGCCACCTTCAATTTTTTCTTAATATCCTTCGTCGTGATTGACAAAATTGTGCGTGCATTTATTTACAGGGCCTTCCGTTTGAGATTTATGATGTTTCTACGGTCTCAACAGTAAAACAGTGGTTAAATTCAACATGCAAAGAGACGGCAAAGTCTTCTTCATTATCGCAAACTACAATTAATAGCCAAGAGTCATAGTAAGCATGTTGGTTATAAGATTATTTAAAGATTTCCATCAAAGAAAACTTGATTTCTAGCAACATCGATCCCTTCGGACCAGAAGACTTAAAAAGTTTGCTTAATCAAAGCATCAAAGGTCGGCTCATTTTGGAAAGCTACACTAACAATGAAAAGCTGGAACCACGGTACCAAAAAGATCTAGTACACCTTGTAATCGATTTTTTTACTGGCGGGAAAAAGCGGTTGAAACCATCAAGCTTTGAAAACATCGCGCAAACCATCAAAAAAGTTTTTCCTTCAGAGGATTCGGTAAGAAAGTTCAATACGAAAGTTATTTGGTGGATATATGATAACATAAATTTCAATTTAAAAGGAGCTATACTACAAACCTCGCCTGAAAAGAAAAAACCCAAGTGGTAAGCTTTATGATCGATACAGCAACGTATGCTTTACAACGAAATACCTGAAATTAGATCGTTCATCTGAACAAAAACTAACACAAATATATGACACCGAAAACCGAGAAACAAATACTTGTAAGATGACATGCGATATATGATCCATGAAATGATTGGATAATCAAATTAATTTCAGTATTACTAAAGGAAAAACTTCTCATTCTGCAAAGCGAGTCTCTTCCTGAAAATAGCATTTTCAAACTTTGGAGGGAGACATCAATACTTCGACAGAGGAGTTCAAAAAATCCAACGATAAGGGAATAAACAATTTCTTCAGGAATTGGCCTCGATACAACGATCACTACGGGCACAAATTGGTACCTATTGGTTTATTTTTAACGAAATTTTTAATCACCTAGAATATTCCATAGATCGAAATTGACTTTGATTTCCTTTATCCGGAAAAGACGAATTTGCTCCTCGAGAAGTTTGACGCATTTGTCGAAAAAAGTGTGGTTTTCTTTGAAATCAATATTAAAGACAAAGCAAATAAAGTCTTATTTGATAAACTACTTCAAGGCAAAGATTTACAGCAAGGTAAAATTAGTTGTTCTCGAGCACTCATTTCTTTATATAAGTTATTGTCCCATAGACACCAGAGATTTGTACGTTACAAAGTTGCTATTTGCAATTTTCCAACCGAAACGGCTCAGCAGGACAATCAAGCCAACAATCGCCGATGGTCAGGATGATTTTGTATTGCACTTATTCAGCATCAGTACAATACAGGAGCGACTAGATGAGATAAAAAATAAATTCAACAAAAATAAGCAAACAATCCAGCCAAGAATTATAGCTATAGGAAAAAGTGACACATTGTTGGAAGAATTATACGTTTATTGCGATGGAGTAAAATTTAAATTAGAATCTTTCCGTAAGTGCATCGATATAATTATAAAATTAACATTCGTGTTCAATCTAGAATACTCCGAAATTAGTAGGCAGGTTTGGTACTTTTATCAGGAATACTTTTATGGCATCAAAAGTTTCGATGCAAAAGTGTCGAATATAATCAAAGAATTCGGGAAAATTAATAATAATTCATAGTGAAGTAAATTCTGTATTGAGTTTGAATATAAATTGTAACATTGCCATTTGATTCAGAATTTAAGAAAATTTTTCATTATGTTAACCTGTTTTATATGTAAAAAGTCTTTTGAAAAAGCATTAAGTTTAATAGATCACTTAAAAAAAGATCATAAAGTGCCTTCAATATACAAATTTACTTGTATTTCTTGCTTGCAAATATTTCCAAACATATATAAATTTAAAACACATTTGAGAAAACATGAGAGTAAAAACAATGCGGGGAATGAAACTTTAAGTCAAGACATTGGTTCTAACTTTGGCCAAGTGAGGAACATTTCCCTTTCTGATGATGCTAATTTTCCAAATATCTTATATAAATTAGATCAATCTCAACAAATAGAAAGCTTACCTAGTAACAATAATAGTCCTCACGAAAATTTGAACCTTTTGAACCAAAATTTACTTGGATTACCCTTAGAGTTACAAGGCAAAAATTCTGTCGCTAGAAAGTTAGTCTCTGAAATACAGGATTTATTATCCAACCTTTTTACAAATCCTCTGTCCGAATATCTTGAATCATTTACTAAACACATTGATTGCGATGAGAAACACGAAGAGTTTAAACAATATTTATTTTTCTTACGTGATCCTTTCGCTCGCATAAAAACCGAATACAAGTTTTTCCAACAACTTGAAATCCTGGAGTTATATTCTCCGCCAAAAATGTTTACTATCAATAATGATTTAACTGAAGTAAGAATAAACGGTGTTCCAACGTTAGATCATGTGAAAGTTCAGGGGTGCTTGCTAGACATTTCTTTTCAAATAAAGAAATACTTGCAAAGTGATCATATTTTAGCCGAACTATTACAATATTCAAACGATATTTTCTGTGATGGAGTTATTAGAAATTTCACTAATGGCTCCATATGGAAAACTAAACAAGCAGAATTTTCAGGGAAGAAAGTGATTCCCATTCATTTGTATTCAGATGAGTTTGAAATTAACAATCCACTGGGCTCTCATGCAGGTGTTTGTAGCATATTAGCTGTATATTACTTTTTTCCTACTTCATCGCCTTCTCGAATTTCTAAGCAGAGTAATATTTTCGTTGCAAGTTTTCTTAAATCAAAAGTCTATAAAGAGTATGGGAACCATGTATCCTTAAAACCCTTAATCAATGTTTTGAAAACTCTCGAAAAGGATGGGTTAGAGGTAGTTTGCAGAGATACCGTAAGTCGTATTTACTTCACAATAGGACAGGTTTTAGGGGATAATTTAGGTCTTAATAAGATACTCGGTTACAATAGCAACTTTGGCACAAATCCTACCTGCCGCATTTGTAGAAGAAATGCAGATGAAGTCCGGCACGATTGTAGGGAATATCCAGAAACATTGCGAAATCAAATTAATTACGAGCATGATAAAAGTTTGAATGATCCACCTATTTCAGGCATTAAAGAAGAGTGTGTTTTCAATGAACTAGATCATTTTCATGTAAGCGAAAACGTTGCATGTGACATAATGCATGATTTATTTTTAGGAGTTTGTAGATATAACTTATCTAAAGCCTTGCAGTATTTTATTTATGCAAAAAAAATATTTACCTTAGATACATTTAATTACCGTAAACAATTGTTTAACTATAGTAAATCGGAAATGAAAAATGTAAGTCGTCCCCTAGAAGCAACGCACATTAAAAGTGGAAATTTTAGGTTGACGAGTCGTGAAATGCAAACACTTTTTCATTATTTCCCTTTAATCATCGGAGAAATTATTCCTGAAAATGATGAAGTATATAATTTTATTTTATTATTCATTGAAATAATCGACATAACTTTACTGCCATTCTTTGATGAGGAAATCCTGGAAAAATTAGGTAATCTTATCGAAGAGCATAATCGTTTGTACCAACAATTGTTTAAGGACACTCTAAAGTTAAAGCATCATAACTTAGTTCACTACCCTGGTGTTTTGCGTAAATGTGGTCCTTTAAAACACATTTGGAGCTACCGTCTTGAATCCATTCATCAAATATATAAAAAATATGCAACAAGTATAACTTCTCGTCTAAATGTTCCTCTATCTTTGTCAATAAAAGCAGCTCTACAATTTGCAAAAAATTTGCTTCAAAACGGGTTTTATTTTGAAAAACTGGTAGTGAGTGAGAATTTTAGTTCAGCAGAAAAAGATCAGAGTTATATAGCTCAAGGATTTATTAAGGAAGGCAGTATTTATGCTAAAAATGTTAACTTTTTAGGTACCTCCTATGCTGTAAAAGACTTTGTAAGCAAAATTGAATGCAAAAATAATGTATATGAAATATTAGATTTTATCATAAATAAAGAAAATTTCTGTTTTGTTAGTGTGCAAGAGTACGAAATCAATTATGTATCCCATTTTGCATCATATTCAATATCAAAACCATTGTTAAAAAAAATTATGAAGTTAGAGGATTTCAATAGTCCACCATTGGAAAAACATCATATAAATTCCACTATGGAATTAATAAGATTAAAAAACTATTTTGCATCGAATTAAATCGAATTATTTTGTTTGTGTGATTTTAATTCTATTTGAAAATGTTATCTCATTAATATACCAGCGAATTAATAAACATTTTTAACCATGAATCAAAATTTTTACTGTTATTTATTAATTACCACTTTTCTACGCTATCCATTTTCTATATTTAACATTTCAATAGCTCTAGGACGAGTATTCAATCCGAACCGCTCCTTTATAGATAATAAATAATTTAAAATTTGACAATGGCCAGGAGGTTTGGTTTTCAAGGGATATTCGTTTTGGTTCAAGTTTGCTTCCATTTTAGTTTAAATAGCTAAGGAGGTTTTATTTTGAAATGATAGTACTTTTGAATCAAGTGTCTACTCTTTTTGACTTTAAAGTTTCATACTTTTAAACCAAGTAACTATTCTTTTTGACTTTATAGTTTCATACTTTCAATTCAAAATATCATGTATATATTTCCAAGACTTTTTAACGCTTTAAAAATAAACACTTTAGGCATTTGACTTCAATATGGGGGTATTTTGCGCAAAATTTAAGAGAAAAAATGCTTAATTTCAAGTTAAAAAACTTTGATTTCATACTTTATTTTTCTCAGTGTTCTTAATTTCTCACAAGCTTGGAGCTTTCTCTGTTGTAGGTTAAATAAGTAAATAATAGAATCTTCAAGTTGTTTTTTAAGCTTCTGACAAAATTTTGTTTGATATCCCGCTCCAAAAGCGTTTATCAAAACAAATTTTAAGGGTCCTTTGCATATGGGGAGGTTCTCCTTAAAACACTAAAAATCATTCATTTGGAGATGTTTTACTAGCGCATTTGACTTAATTTTAAAATGTTATTCGCTGGTTAAATAAAATATGTTAAAATCAGTTCACCCCGTTAGTATCACTTGTAAGCTTTATTACAAAATTCATTACAACCAATCCACGTAAATTCCCAAGGCATCACGATACCAATAAAGTTAACAACACTCATGACACCATTTGGTGGAAATGTGTGAAATTGTGTAATAATGAATGCCAATGCAACATTTTGCAACGACACACAGTTAAAGTAAACCGAACCCAACGAACCATCATAATGGTGTAAAACATCAATTATGCTTTAAAAATTCATTAGGGAAAATTAGTTCGCATTGCAAAATTCTCTCCTCGGCCCATGCTTGTACACACGTTGAGCATTCGCTAAATAATTTATGAGCACGCTCGAAAACGGTTGGAAATTGTTAATGCATCACGTTTTGCCAACTAATTTTCATCATACGGTTTAGTGGTTCGGACATCTAGATACAATAACATTAGGTAATGTTTTACGAAAAGGTTGTAACGAATGCATTTTTGGTTGGCGCTTATATGATTGTGCATAACTGCGACCGGGTCATCCGCGTCTTAAGATAAACATCTAAGGCAACATACTCGTAAAATTGCTTCCTGGAGCATGAACTACATTTTTTCGTGCAGTTCCGCTAAATCGCAATTATCATATTTTTGCGCTTATTTTCCTTTTTTAGACTAAATTATCCATTTAGGCATTAGTCCAATCGATTAACACTCATCCAAAACGAAAACTTTCATTTTTCATGACTTTGTAACGACTAAGCTCTCTTGGTGCCCTGAATTCCGGAGCCGGACGAAGGTTCAGCTTTTCGCATGAATATGATTCGACCAACTTTGCCGATTGCGTGTGAGAAGAGATCAAATTCGAAATAGCATAAAAATTTATTTGGACTCTTTAATTCCCATTACAACTCACTTTTCCTTTCACTTGAGTGGAATGCCTTCGATGGCTGTCGGACTTAATCTTTTTCAGAGTGAGGTTCAGGTGTGTTAGAAAGATAAATGCAATGATGGCTGGTTCGCTCGTGGAGGTATTCGGAGTCAGCACCGAAGAAGTACAAGGTTGAAAAGCCGGTTGGCTCGCTGAGACTAGGTGAAGAGTGAAATAATACTTTGGAGAGTTAACTTAGGTCAGTGAAGTATGACGACTTTTTCTATTATGCTTAACACGCAAAGTTCGATGTAATAATCAGTGGGCGACCGCGTAACGAAAGTTATGAGCTAATAGGCGCAGTTAGTTGATTGAACGTTTTTTTTGGGAAACATTAAAAATTGTGGTCAAACTTGTCTGATTTTTGAGTGAGGTAATTTGGAGGTGAAGATTCATCAATTGGATGTGGACCGAATTTAGCGGTTTAAAGGTAGTTAACTGCTGACATATAGTACTTATGTTAGTACATTCATTCTAAATAGTGCAGTTTTGCTGCATGTGCAGGATTTTCCAATAAGAGGTGTAATTTGGATATAAAAGAAAAATGCCATTTTTTAACCCTAATCACCCTGGGATGAGTCTCGGAGACTCATTTGAAATTGGTTCTTACAAAACTGTGACAGAATCATTTTTTATTGCCTACGGCGGTATATGTATTTTAATAATTATTATTTACGAACCTGTATGTATAAAAAAAATGTTTTATTTCAACTAACACAATCCCGATAGGGTCATTCTCAAAAAGTAACGTTAACGCCTGCGATGAGTCTCACAGTCTCACTCACTCGCTATTCTATTTATAGGCAAAATGCACGGAATAGAAGTAAACAAGTTGAGTAAGCAGGAGAGTGCTCCTACCAGAAGGTCTTTGTAAACATCCTAGGGTTAGAAGCAAGTTTTCTAATGACGTGAATCGATAACTTCAATACTTAGATATGAAATCGTTCAAATTTATACAAAAGATGCGCAGTTTCTTTCATAAGCACAGTGCAGCCGCCATTTTAATCCCGCTTAAATGATTTTTCTGAATGCTCGGCCAATTGAACATGTTCAAGTTAAACACTATTCCTTAAATTTTCATGAAAATTGAAAGAAAATAAAAGTACCTAAGTCAATTTTAAATATATATAGGGTTTTCCAATAAGAGGTGTTATTTTGAATAGATCTTCTGATTTAACACCTTGCGACTTCTTCCTTTGGAGCCACGTGATAGAGAAGGCCTATGCCAAAAGCCCAGCGTCAGTTCAAGATCTCAAAGATGAAATTCGTGAGGCTATCGAGGACATAGGGCAGCCACTTTGCGATTTGGTTATGGAAAATTTCATGAAGAGGATATGGTCCTGTAAGGGTGTCGTAGTGGCTAGTAGCCCAATGTTAGTTATTGCTATTAACGGCATATCTTCTTCTTTATAATGAAAAAAACATCCGATCATTTGTATTAAAAAATGGCATTTTTCTTTTAATATCAAAATAACACCTCTGATTGGAAAACCCTATATGAACCATAAACACGTGTTATCGTTCTTGTAATTCCATATAATTGAAATAGCTGTAACTCACTTGATTATGATTCGATCTCAATTAAATTTTGTGAACATATATATCTTATGTCAGTCTACATAATTGCAAAATTTCAAGAAGTTTAAAGGTACCGTTTTGATTTTATAGGCAAAAATGTAAAATCTACAAATCATACTATTATTAACAAAGTTGAGCGAATTTCGATTTCTGAGGTATTTGTTGCCCTTATACTCATAAAGGTCCACATTCGTGATAATTTTCAGATTTTTCGGCTGAAAGGTGTCCAATCGCGAGGGGGGGGGACACAAATTTTGGGTACATTTTGCCTTCCCGTGGACCCCCTCATTCATCAAATGATTTTTTTATTTCAGATTCTAAGAGTTCTAATCAAGACCTTTCATTTGATACCCCACTCGACTACCTTTGATTAAAAAAAATTTTTAAGGGCCAATTCGTTATTAGGGGGGACCCCCCTTAAACATTTTTCAAGTTTTTGTCAAGGCCTTAACTTTTGAGAGATCATCACTTCTGACGTTTTCACAAAGTTTGAGCATTCTAGCTTCTATAGTTTCTGAGGAAATCAGCTGTGACGCACGGACAGACGGACAGACGGACAGACGGACAGACGGACGGACGGACAGACGGACGGACAGACGGACAGACAGGTCAGGTAAAAAGAACAGAAACGGGTCATTTTTTCTTCTCTATTTCTATGGACAACTGCTAATTTTGAATTATTACATTCTAATCGGCAGTGATTGTTATCAATAAGTGAACTGAACGAATATTACTGATATAATCATAAATATACAATGCTGAGTTTTTTGTGCAAGGTGAATTTTGTAAAGAAAGGTAAACAGAAATTGAATTAGTTTATTCATATTCTTATTATACGAGTATGTAGAATGGCTGCCCGAAAACGACCATTGATGGATGATGAAATTCGAATGGCAATGCAGGAAAGTGATTGAGATTCTGAAAACAACTCGCAACAGGATATTGAAAATGATTTTTCCGAAAGTGACCTGGACATATTGGAAAATGAATCCAATATCGCTGATGAGCAACTAATGTCAGAATCGGATAATGAGGTAGCGGAGCCAGCTGCGGAGGCAATGTGTTTTACTGGTAAGGATAGCACCCAGTGGCAATCAATCCCCTATCCACTCGGTAGAACTCCCGCACATAATATCATAAAAGGTGGGGTTCACAAAGTCAGACTAGTCCCGGGAAAACAAGTTGATTCGCAAATTGATGCTTTTTCTCTTATCGTAAGTGATAACGTTATCGATATAATTGTCAAATGTACCAATTTGCATGGTTTGCAATTACACAAAGAAAAGTGGAAGAACACAGATGAAACTGAGATTCGTTGTTATATCGGACTGCTGATTCATGCTGGGACCAATAAACAAGGATGTTCAGATATGCGAGAATTTTGGCATCCTTTGTTTGGTAATATTTTATTCAAAGCAAGTATGTCGCGCGATCGCTTTGAAGTACTTAGTCAGTGCCTCCGGTTTTATGACAAAACCACGCGCTCAGTAAGAAGGAGCCACGACGAATTTGCGCCCATTCGTGAGGTTTGGGTTTTAATAAATTCCAATTTATTAAAACGTTACATTCCTGGAGAAAACCTGACAATTGATGAGCAACTAGTGCCTTTTCGAGGTAGAGTATTTTTTCGGCAATATATTCCTTCTAAGCCAGATAAATACGGAATGAAAATCTGGTGGATTTGTGACAGCACGAATAGCTATCCACTTCATGGAATTCCATATTTAGGAAAAGAGGGTCCGGATAGGTCTTTCAATCTTGGAACCAAAGTCGTAGAAGAACTGTGCATCCCATTTCACAGAACAAACAAAAACATCACGTTTGATAACTTTTTCACTAGTTTTGAGCTAGCGCAAAAATTATTGAGCGTCGGACTGACTAGCGTTGGGACTCTGCGCAAAAACAAAAGGTGCATTCCACCAAATTTTCTCCCCCATCGCCATAGACCTATAGAGTCAAATGTTTTTGGTTTTCGAAAAAATATGACATTGGTAAGCTATGAACCAAAGAAAACCCGAGCCGTGATATTGTTATCGACGATGCATCACGACAACAGTATTGATGCCGAGAATAAAAACAAATCTGCTATCAATTTATTTTATAATGCTACAAATGTGGAGTAGATACATTGGATCAGCAATGTCATGCTTTTTCTGCAAGACGGAAAACAAAATGATGGCCAATGACACAGTTTTACAATATAATTGACGTGGCCGGAGTAGCAGCTAAGATCCTGTGGCTAAATATGTATCCAGACTGGAATGCTGCGAAACCAAATACGCGTCGTAAGACGTTTATTTCGTTATAAAAGGGAAGGTATGCCGTTAATAGTGAAAAATAACATCAGACAAATGACCACCACCACGCTTACAGGACCACATCCTTTTCATGAAATTTTCCATAACCATTTAACATTTCTGTATCGCGACGGCTATACGAAATTGTTATTTTGTAAATGAAATGCTTGGAAATATTTTTCCTACTTTATAGTATTTCACATTAGTCCAAAAAACTAACATTAAGAATTCGACTATAGCAAAATAATTACAACCGCACGAGAATCTGTCTAGTGAAAAACTGTAACTGTTATTTTTACTTTGTGTGATTGTGTTGCCAGCATACTTGCAATTGTGTGTTATGATGTACTTTTATTTATACATGTTGGCAAAAATGAAATGATTGTAAGTTGTTTATACTTAGAGCTACGAGAAGTAATGCGCTAGTGATGCTACACCAGTCCCCTCCTTGATGATAGTATTACTGATTAAGACGGAATTTGATTTGTCTGCCAGACCTGGTCGTCGATAGTACTATCGACACTAACGATAGTATTTTACTATCGTGCCACTATCGATAGTCAAAGCGTACTATCGATAGTTTCCGATAGTTTCCAACATTGTTCTTTGAATAAAAAGACCATTTTTTTGGCCACGTAAATTAGATTTCCGAAATTTTTCTGAATAAATATTGGCCGGTTGGCTTTCCATTTGATTCTGCTGCGAAACTGGGCTTATTTACTTCTAGCGATGCTATTCAACCCAGAGCCAGGGATGGCGCTCTTATTGTTAGTGAGATTCGTTCTGGAATTAGATAAACAGCAACATTTTAAAACCATACCGGCAGCCCTTTCAACTACTGATGCCATACTGTCCTTGAAATTTCACCTCAGTTTGTCCAAATGAAAACAAAGAAAATTACAAAAATGGGTTGATATTCGTTTTCTATCGCGTGGAACTGCAACGGTTGTTTATGTTACATTATCGCGTTCATAAACTTTGCTTCCGTTTTCTACTGCTCGACTTAACCCTTAACACACCATTGTCATCGTAAAATATTACACTCATTATTACTTTTATAATTTATTTAGTCATAATAATGAAGAATATTCTCTTGCTTTTGGGATTTTGAATGAATTAAATGCTTATTTTTCGTGCTTAGTATTGATTTAATAAAGTTGGATAATTATTTGTAGGAGTCTGAAATTTTTTTGAAAACACGGTAAAGCTGGAACAAGATCATTGAAACCGCAAAACAGCCAGTAGTTGAGAAAAGTACAGGCTAATTATCTTTTTTTATGACAACTCTTATCATTAAAAATCAAAATTATTTCTCCTTTGAAAAAACATGCTAAACAAAATTTCGCTTTGCCTGAAAAACTTTTGTTTCCTATTAAGGGTTAAAAATACAAACTAGCCAAATTCATTTGTTGGACTTGAATCACGATCATAAGCTTGTTCTGTCGTGTTGAAATGATCGAATAATTTTTAGGGTATTGTACTAAAATACAAAACCGTATTCCAATCATGATCTGCATCCGTCTGTCCGGCCGTCCGTCTGTATGTCACAGCACTTTTTCTCCGAAACTATAGAAGCCACAGCCATGAAACTTTGTGGAAAGGTCAGAAGTGGCGACTTCTTGAAATTTATGGGGTGGAAAAATTTGTGAAGGGGTTTAAGGGGGCCTCCCTATATAGAGAGGTGACCCTTCAAAAAAAAATTTTCTCCATTGGTAGTCGAGGAAGGTCTTAATGAGATCTTTTCAAAACTAGTTTTAAAATTTCCATATCAGCACCGTCGGGGGAAGGGGAAAATACGAACTTTTCGCATACAAACCCCCCACCCCTCGCGATTGGACGCCCTTCATCCGAAAAATCTAAAAAAATCATGAATGCAGGTCCTTATGAGTACAACAACAACAAATACGTGAGAAGTCAAAACTCGCTCAACTTTGTTGGTAATGGCATGATTTATCGATTTTACGATTTCTTGAATGAAATCATAATAGTAATTCAACCAAACTTGGTATGCAAATGACTATTTATAAAATTGAGTTGTCCTGAAAGTTTCATAAAGATCTAATGGTATTTGACAAAGTTATAGCGATTTCAGTTTTCTTGTATTACTATGGAGCAATATGCGCTGTATTACTATGGAAACATATGGCTATGGAACAATATGCGCTTTTTACCGACTCAGACACTATATGGTTGCTAGAATTTGCATGAAAGTTTCAGGAATGATAGGTATCATGAGTATCTTTGAGAATTGGTTCAGCTAGTGGTATCAGTAATCGTAAAAGAAAATAGTGGCTGTTTTAAATGCGAAGATTGAATAATTTTTAGCTATTTTTCCCCACCTTCAATATTTCAGGTACATGCTTTTAACACTTGATTCAATTTAATAAATGACTGAAGATCAGTACCTACAATTAATACTTATAGGTGAAACAAGTCGAGGAGGCAGGAGAGATCCTAATAGAGGGGCTTTGTAACCACTCTAACATAGGGCTCGGAAAAAAAAATTCTGATGCCATGAATCGATGATTACAGTACAGGGGAGGGGCTCCTCAACAAACATTTTCATCAAAGGTAGCCGATATGAGTATTAAATGAAAGGTCTTTATGAGAGCTTTTCAAAATAGACAGTTTTTGCTTCACTGGGGGCACGAAAGATGTGTTTCTACCTTCGCGATTGGACACCTGTGATCTAAAAAGTATGAAAAAAATTATTAAGGGAGATATTTATGAATACAACAATAACAAATGCCTCAGGAGTCAATATTCGTACAACTTTGTTAATGGTAGTATGATCTCCGTATTTCGCATTTTCTCCAATAAAATCGTATGGATGCCTTTGAACCCAACCTTACCTATACAAAGTCCTAATACTTTGTAAGTTTGATGAAATTCGTATATTCACGGAAGTTATATCCATTTGAAATTTCTCCAATTACAACAATAATAACACACTATTTTGGTATTTTATGAACTTTCCATCGAACCAGACACTGCAGTTTTGATTTGATGTTTTTAAAATTTTCAGATAAGGTCAATGACATAAATACTTTTGAGATTTCATTATTTGAGTGTTTTTTGCTAGTTGAAAATGAAGAAACAATGGAATTTCTTCTAAATAAGCAGATCTCTTTGACATGTCTCTTGATATTATTCGTTATTGGTGATTGCATTTTGTAAGTTGAGTACAAAACCCTTCTGACATGAGCGTAGGTCTGTCTACCAACTTGTTATATTTTGTTAGAAAACTTCTTGTTTTTTATAACGAACGATTTTAGTTTCTATTATGCTTGTTTTGTGTTGTAAGTGAAGTGAAAGTGGCCGATTATATTGACTGGGATAAAAGTTTAAATCAAATGCGAAGGCGTAAGTATAAATTCTAGAATTTGTTAGCTAGAAATTCTTTAAAGAACGAGGACTACCTTAGCCGTCAAATTATTAAGCATTGCTTCCTTGGAGTGATGTTATAGGCGACGACGAATACACGTCGGAACAAAAAAAATTGAGTGCAGTTAGATTCTTTATCGTCTAGAGGACAATTTATGCCCTGAAATAGGACGCAAGGCCACCTCTAAAGTAATTAAAATAGTGATTAAAGTTTCTATAATGCACATTCAAACCAGAACTTGCAGTTATAGGTGTTGGCGATGATTGCAGGCAGATAACGTAGTTCCCGAGGGCCATTTAAATTGGAATTTACAGGCAAAAATATTGCGAAAATATTTGAACTGAGTTTCATAATATGTTTGTCTGTAAATTCTAGTTTGAATCTCCCACGAGAACTACTTTACTTGGCTGCAATCATCGCCACCACCGACAACTGTCAATTCTGATTTAAATGTCAAAGTCAAAAGGGCGTTATTCAATACTAATCGTTATAAATTTTATAACAGTATAAAACATTATTGTATTTCGTAAAGTTTTCTGGAGACACAAAAAATTGTGCTACAAGGCGCGGAATTATAACTTTTTCAAAATAAATCATGAGTGACAGGACCTATATTACTGTTATGAAATGGTGGACTAGTGCCATTTTCGGTGAAAACATGGTGGGAACATATTCAAACTCTTCGACATACTTAACTCAGTTTCGAAAAAATGTGTAACTTGTGCCCTTTTTAAAGTAACTGATTCAATTACCTTAGAAGTGGGCTTGCTCCCCATTTCCGAACTAAAATTATGCCCTAGACGATGAAAAAATCGAACTGCACTCAATTTGTGTCGCACCGACTCGTATTCGTTGTTGCCTATAAAGTCACTCCAACCCATGAATTATCGATAGTTTATCGATAGTTTATTGAAAACTATCGAGCGCTATCGATAGTGCCGACTATCGATAGTTTTCCATCACTACTGGTCGTGTACGCTGGAGTATCATTAGTTGGGTTATTGTCGATTGTTGTAGATTCACTTGGCGTCGATTGAGAAGTTTCCAAAATGGCTGGTTTGAGACGATCGATTGAAACGTTTTTCTTTTAACCATTGAATTTCGGATTTCTTTTAACCACCAAAAAAGGACCATTATACGGAGGCTGCAACGGTGGGTGAACGCTATCATTGCGGATGAAAGCGTGTGTTGAATGCTCCAAATCTTTGTGGATGAAATGTTTCACCTCGTTCCCATGATGTGCAGTTTGCGTTGGTCGTATCTTGCTCATCACGTTTTTGAAATTTTTGATGAAATCATTAGCAGTGTTTGATGTTCTGCTTTCAACGAAGGATTCCGATGGAAGGCGAAGTGTTTTTCCGTAGACCATTTCTGCTGGTGTCGCCTTGATGTCGTCTTTAAAAACACAACGTAGGCCAAGCATTATCATTGGTAATTCGGCTGACCAATTTGGATTTTGCTTGCATTTGAGAGTAGCTCTTTTTTGCTGTTGAGTACTGGACATTCTTGTAACGTTATCGAGTATTTTGAATTACCTTCGATGATTTGCAAACTTTTTTTGTCTTTCTCTTGTTCATCGGCAATACTTTCGTAATCGGTTTGTTGCTGGTGTACTTCGCTGATTCTTGACAGAAAGTCAGACACGACATTTTTAACGACCTTGGACGAACTGTATATCTATTGAGTATTGGCTGATAAAATCTAAGTGTCGAAGCTGACGTGGCGATGCCTTTTCGCTGTTTTGATGGAACGCATAGCACAGTGGTTTGTGATCAGTCAAAATAGTGAACGGCTTTCCTTCCAGCATGTACTTGAAGTATTCAATTCCACGATAAATAGCAAGTAGTTCTCTGTCGTATGTACTATATTTAGATTCGGCATTCGTGAGTTTTTTTGAAAAAACCCAAGTAGTTCGATTATGTTTTGGTTCAGTTGATGCAATCCGCAACCGATACACTTATCCGATACATCTACTGCTAGAAGCAATTCGGCGTTTTCGATTGGATAAGCTAATAAAGTTGCGCTTGCCAGTTTATCCTTGAATTCTTGAAATGCTTTTCCAGTGTCGTCTGTCCATTCAACAATGCGTTTGTCGTTTTTTACGTTGCCTTGAATTAACGATTGCAACACTATCTGAGTTTGAACAGCATTTGGTATAAAACGACGGTAGAAATTCACGACGGCAATGAATTTCCGTAGATCTTTGACAACTGTACGTTTTTCAAATTGTTTCACTATTTCTATTTTTTCAGGTAGTGGCAATAGTCCGTCTTTGGTTATCAAATGTCCAAGATATTTGATTTGCGTTTGACCAAAAATGCTTTTTCGGTATTGATTGTCATGCCAAAATCTTGTAGTCTTTGAAAAACGAGGCATAAATGTTTTTCATGTTCTTTTCCATTCGACGATGCAACCAAAATATCATCCTGATATGGAAAAACGAAATCTACACAACGCAGCACTTGATGTATATGACGTTGGAAGGTTTTTGCGGCGTTGCATAGCCCGAATGTCATAAACATGTATTTGGTGGTAAGCCTTTTCTAAGTCCAACGTTGAAAATATCGTTTTGCCTGCCAGTATATTTGTGAAGTCGTGCAAATGTGGTATGGGATAACTATCAGGAATTGTTATTGAGTTTAATTTCCGATAGTCCCCGCATGGTCGCCATGTCGTGTTTTTCTTGGCCATGTGTAATGGCGAAGCCCATGGACTCTTCGATGGACGACAGATCACAACCGTGCAATCAGCAATGCGCAAAAGATGTATTACTTGCTTAGCAATCTATAAGGCGAAGCAAAGCGATTAGTGTAACACTTCCCAGTCTCCAGTGAAAATTATTTAGATGCATGTAATATATTGAAGGAGAAATATGACAACATAAGGCTGTTAGCAAAACATCTTCTCAACAAACTTCTGTCTCAACCATCACGCTCGGTCAAATCTGCATCATCAGTAAAGGATCTACATGAATTTTGAATATATATTCTAGTACTGAGCTAGCAATATATTTAAGGTTAATTTAACTCATTTCTACTAGTATACTGGAGTGTGGTTCGGGCGGCGAAGAGAACCCTTCATCGCGGTACAAACCATTGGTAACCCCGACGTGATTTCAAGCTAGGAAAACGCAGTAACGCCGACCGTTGATATTTCCAAGGTGTACGAGAGAGAGAGAGAGAGAGAGAGAGAGAGAAGTTGACGGCTGCACAATCCGAGCTGGGGAGCAAACTTGAACAGCAGCTGATAAGCTTCAGGAAGGGTTCGGTGTCCAGGAAAACAAAGGAGTACCTAGATAAGAAGTTAGCTTGCCAGATGGGTACTGGTTCGAGTTTAATCAAAACCATGAAGATTTGAAACCATTTGATGTGACCGCGCTAGACCATCCTTGGACGTGGCTTGTGATTTTGATTCTGGCCGCAAGCGGCAAGCATCAAAGTCGCGATTCCGCAGATCGTGGAAATATTTTGTCACACGACGGTTACGACTGTGCGTTGGGTCAATCGTGGCATCGCATGAAGACAAGTGGCCTTATGCTGAGATCAGCATTGAGGGACGCAAATTGAAAGGTCTGTTAGACAGTGGTGCAAGCATTAGCATCCTGGGAGCGGGAGCTGAGTTTGTATCTTCATTTGATGCACGCCAATGTCAAGACGGCTTCAAGTTATAAGGCTAACGTGTTACGATACGTTACTGCCTTGGTACAATTCAATAATCGCACTTGGTTGATTCTGTTTTTAATTGTTCCAGCATTAACGCATTCTATTTATCTCGGGATTGATTTTTGGGATGGTTTTAACATCATTATTGCCGCTGTCTGTAGAATCTTTTATGTCCCCTCCAGTCCCCTTGAGTCGTTCTTCTCTTGCGGCTGATGACCCATCCGAAGTTGTTGACCACCACCTATCTACCATCGATGAGGTGAAGCTGAGCAAAAGCATCCCGATTTCTAACGCCATTATTCGGGTACTGCTCATTACACGGTCGATACTCATTATAGTGGTGAAATCGTACTGCTGAATGAGGTGCACAATGATTCGGGTGGAGCATTGTCTGCCGGGAGGAGTGAGTTAAGTGACGGATACTGGGGCTCGCCCATCACCTAATCAAAAACCAGATAGAATATTTCCATGGTGGGAAGTCCAGTGAAGTCTACTTTTTTTGTTTTTTTCAGTTACCCCTGCCAACATCCCTTCGTTGCCTGGCTGAATGAGACACTCAGAGTCTGGGTCATCCATACGATTGTTGCAAATTCCGGCGTACCGGCATTCTCCCATTCGCAACTTCGAATTGCCGCCGTAACCTCTCCACCTTATTTTGGGCACATATACTCTTTGCCTCGGTATATTTATTTATTTTTATTAACATTTAACAATTTCCCTATAATTTTTATTTCCCCATTATCTCAATCCTACTCTTTTCCCTTATTTTCAATTATTTAAAAAAATCATAATAATGCATAATATAGTAATAATCTTAACTTTCCCACTAACAACACTCCATTCATTACTTCCCATTAACAAAATTTCGTTCGATACTTTTTCCCTAACATAACCTAATTCCATGCTTCATACTAACTAATTTTATTCATTAGCTCCCACTTACAAAATTTTATTAGTTATACTAACAAAATTCATCTACTCTTTCCTACTAATAAATTTAATTGCCATGCCCATTAAGAAAGGTGCATAATTGAAGTTGCTAATTCAATGAATGGGAAATCAACAGAAGGTGGCTCCGTTGGTAGCATCGTCGATTCTCGACTGGGGATCCACTGGTACCCTGGGTTCAAGTTCACCGAGCGCAGGAAAACAGTCTTTTTGGAATATCGGCAAAAGCAATTGTTTCCGTATATATATGATGATTTGCATCCAACCAAACGCTAGCATGGTTATGCAAATTGCCATATATGCAAAATGAAAATTGTTGCGGTTGTTGATATGCAAAAAGATGTGTGGGTAGCGGAATTGAAGCGCAATGAAATTCGATTACGTTACCCAGATGCGGCAGCGGTAATTCAGAATGGAAGGATTACGGGATTGAGGAGTGAAATTATGAATTTGGAAAGGCAGTCAGTATTTGACGGGAAGAAGAGGAATGGCTTTTAGCGAAAGTTCGGTGAAGTTAATTTTTGGATTTGAAAGTTTCAGTAGAAAGTTAGTGAACTGATTTTTCAATTTGGGAATTGGAGGAGAAAGATTGTTAATTTTTAAGTCGGAAAACTTAAAGTGATCTGAATTTGAAGTATACGGGATTAGTTTTCTCGGTGACGGAAGAAGAATGTGAATGAAGTAATTGCGAAGTTGAGTGGAGAAAGTTTCGGTGTGAGGAAGGGCAAAAGAAACTGCATTAGTTGTGAAATAAGAAACCAGAAACTACATTAGTTGTGTAATAAGAAGCAAGAAATTGCAATAGTTGTGAAGTAAAAAACAAGAAATTACATAAGTTGCGGAATAACGTATGATCCATGTGCAAATAAGAGTGAGGGAGAAGAATTTTGGGTTTTCGGCCTCCGGGAATAAAGTTGGTGCGAGTTTGAGGTCGAATGTATTAATTGAAGTAAAATAAAGTGCCAAGAGTGGTTCATCACTTAAAAAAACTGTTTTTTTGGGTTGCAAAGAGGGTTTTTTTTCTGACAGTAAGCCATAATGACGGATCGGAGAGTGCGATAAGTGGCCGTAGCATGTTCCTTGATTTTTTGATTGATTCAATTTTCAAATTAATTTAAATATTTAACTTCCAGTGGTCCCACATTCTTTTTTTGTCTTCGCCAGCGCTCGGACATCAACGAGGAAAGAGTGAGTATTTATTTGGTTTTTTTCCTATTTGTTACTGCAAATACACATCATCAAGTTTTTTTGTGTTTTACTTAACATAAAAAATTCAATTTGCTTGTTTGTTTTTCTTCTGTACGTAAAATTTTAAAGGAGTCCGTCCATCCGTGTGTCACACCACTTTTTCTCGCAAACTACATGAGCTAAAGTGTGATTCATAACAAGTGTACACATTTTTGTCTAAAAAAAACATCGTTTTTGTGAAGATTGAGCTGTTATGTTTATTTATTATAAAAATTTGGTCCCTTACAATTAAATATGAAATATTACTTTGGGCATATGCGCACCTCGTACTGCTCAAACGATGATTGTAATTTTCGATGACATTTTCGCACGTTTCCAGCGTTATTAGGCGTATGTTGGCTCGAATATTGTTTTTTAATACTTCAGAAGTCTGGGGTGCATCGGCGTAAACACGATCTTTCAGAAACCCCCAAAAGAAGAAGTCACAAGGAGTCAAATCACACGATCTCGCCGGACCAAAAAATTCACGTAGAGCGTGAAATGTTTACACTGGCGATTCATTATTTTTGTAAAAAGTTTAAACAATAATAAAACGTTTGGCTAATGTGAATGATGCCATGGTTAAAATTGTAAAAGACCAAACTGTCATAATCTGTCAATATATGGACCTGAAGTTGGTGATAAATAAGAGTTAAGGCCCATTCACATGTGTACACGTGTTATGAATCACCCTTTAGAAACATAAGATTTTGTAGGTAGGTGCAAAGTGATGCCCTCTTCAAAGTTTCACCACGAAAAGAAATTTATCAGGTCTTTAAGGGGGTCTCCCAATATAGGGGAGTTGCCCCCCAAAAAAAGTTTTCATTGCATGTGGGCAATATGGGTATCAAATGTAAGGTCTTGATGAGAACTTTTCAAAACAGGTCTTAAACTAACAAGTTTTGCTATGAGGGTACAGGGAAGGGGGAATGTACGAAATTTGCCTTTATTGTGAATAAAACGGCCATGTCTTGCTAAAAACAATAATCCTTCATTTCTTAAAATGGCCTCCCTCTTTCC
The DNA here is from genome assembly GCA_963969285.1 of Odontomyia ornata. NCBI lineage: Eukaryota > Metazoa > Arthropoda > Insecta > Diptera > Stratiomyidae > Odontomyia > Odontomyia ornata. Next base: position 43,149,456 of record OZ017739.1, read on the forward strand.
CATCATTTTTCCTTCGTGTTGGTTATTATATGTAAGGTGGCTCAGCACGAGCAGAGGGTGTCCCGGAAGACCCACGACACGACTGAGCACCGTTGCCAGACTCTCAAGAAAGAATTGTGGGGAGTTTAGCCAAAAATTACGTACGTTTAACGTACAAGTGCAGACTTATAAGGTATAAGTGCTTAGATTTAATTTTATTCATCATAAAATGTACTATGAATAATCATGCGAAATAAATGCTTTGAATAAAATTATTTAAATAAAATTATATATATAAAATTATATTTACATATATATATATATATATATATATATATATATATATATATATATATATATATATATATATATATATATATATATATATATATATATATATATATATATTGAAAAACTTACTTAAATTATTTTAAACATTTCAAAAAACTTACCCGTTAATTCATTAAAAAACCCAAAAATCGAAAGCATTGACCGATCACATCGTATTCCTATTATATCCAAAAACATATGCCTTTTGTCAATGGAAATTCAAACTTATATTTCTATTCATCATTTTATGATTTTACTAATGTAAGGTTATTAGTCATTGGTTTCTTAACAAGATTATGGTTATTTATTCTAGTTTACTCTGTGTCCTTTTCCAATTATAGAATAGAGTTCTCCATTGCTATTAAGAGAGTATCTAGTGCGATTGATTCTTGTCGACTACGCAGGCAAGAAGGTAAGGTTTTGAAAATGAAAACTTCTGATTTCGAATGAAACGGATGTGTAGTCTTATAGGTGAAGTACTAAGTCATCTAGCAAAATGACGCAAACTCCTCAAATGAAGTACCATACGACCCAGTGTGGTTTTTGTTTAAGAGTTCAGTCATCCATACTGGTCGTTTCTTGTATTAAGAGGTTTTAGAATTTTTGCATGTTCCGATATAATTTTTTGAAGTCCTGAATGGATAAATTGAGTTTGAAAAATATTTCAGACTTATCACGTCAAAGTCCTTACCATTTTTTTTTATCGAACGAAGAATTAACGATTTGACGTTGTTATTATCTGACCGAAAGTTTCATGAATAGATGATCAATATTTATCAGCATTCATTTAATTTTGAGACATGAATGAAGTGAAAGTAATTGAGAGAGCAATGTTTAAATGTTTATGTCATTGATTAATCACTATCCAAACTTAGCTCCATAAATACGTCATCTTCGGGAACGAGGATGTCTTGTCTGGTCGTATCAGAACCCGTGCTCTTGCCTTCACCATATAGATTTGAACTTGTCATCGATTTCAGCATATTAGATGTCGGTTCAAAACTAAAGCATCCTTCAGTCTTCACTCGTTGGTCAGTATAGATTAAACCATTTAATACAGGAGTCTGTAGCTTGTTTCTGGATTTAGTTTTCATCAGGTTCACTTTTGAAAATACTCTTTCACAACTCGCTGATGAATGTGGAAGGATCAAAACATCCAAGGCAAATTGAGCTAGCTCTTTAAACTCGTAGTCCCCATTGTGGTTTTTTATCTCCGAAATTTTTGCCCAAAAAAGATCCGGACTTGAGTCTTCCATTTCTTCTGGGATTGAAACTGGTAATTTCCGCCATTAGTCATCTATTTTCTGATGGTTCTCACTGTCACAACATCTTGGCAAAAGTCTCATTAGGGGCAACAAGGATGTTAATCTTGTCGCTTCGTTGGATTGGGCATACTTTTGATTTAGAATATGAAGCTTGGAAAAAACAGGGTCGTTGAAGTTGTACCTTTTTTTAATATCTTGGCACGCTATAACTAGGAACGATCTACATCTTGCGAAGAAGTCATTAATTTTTTCCTTTTCGTTCATAATAGTTTTATCTTGCAGTGCATTGAGTACATTTACACCCAAGTACATTGCTGAAGGAGATAAAAATTGAGATTCATTTCCAGGATTTAGCTGATTCAAATCACTTTTCATGACATAATCTCGGTTCAGATAGCAGCACAATAGATCTTTATAATCTCGTTCCATACGCGAGTGCATGTAGGTTATCAAAACCTTTTCACCTTGGAAAAGTTTGTTCAAGTCATTAAACTTTGGAAGCACCCAGCTTAAAAAGAAATAAAACATTTTCATAAATGGATCCTGAAGAGATACAAAAATAAGCCCAGCTGCGTTTAACCTTTCTTCAACCCAAATCTTGCTAAAAAACAGCTTTAGGGCATCCCATTGTTCGAGAATTCGTTCAACTACAGACTGTAGGCTCAGCCATCTTGTTTGAGAAAGGCGAAGTATTTTGTGTGGATCAACTTCGCAGAATTGTTGAAACTCTTTAAGAATTGCGATCCTTTTATTTGAATTTTTGAAGACGGCGTAAATGTTCCTAGCCAGGTTTTCACAGTTTCTTGGTAAGGCACGACATGCAGCACTGGCGCAAAGGTGGATAGAGTGGCAGATACATTTTTGAACTATATTTCCAGGGATCTTTCCAGCTATTTCTGCTGAACGGAGTTGAACTCTCCCATCATTGTGTTGCAGCCATTACTAGCAAAACCAACAATATTACACAAAAATATGTTTGCTTGATTTAAGTTCTCAATTAATAAATCGTAAATACGTTGAGCGCGAGCACCTTTGCGGGCAACCTCTGGATCTGAACCATCGTACACATCGATCAGTTTCCAAAACTTTGACACAACTATTTTTCTGCATTATCAAAATATATTACACAAATGCCCAAAGATTTCGTTCTTGAAATGTCGGTGGACTCATCAGTCAGCAAACTAAATTTTAGAGTTTGCATGTGTTTACTGATATCTTCGAAACTACATTGCCCTATCAAATTTTTCACCACGCTCGTAGCTTTTGTGCATCCTAATGATATAGCTTTGACTATTTTCAAATCAGGAAAATAGGATTTTAAAACTTTAACGAGATGATCAGCAGACGTTAAAGAAATATTGTGCTCTGTCAAAAATGCTGATAGTTTTAATTCAGCTGTCTTTATGTTATTCTCGTGAGCTTTCTCAATACTGTTAGCGTTAACCAACTTTTTCCAGACTGCAAACAACAGAAGCCTTTGTACTAGAACTTACACCTTTAACTAATCTGACATGTTTTTGACTTAATGCATGTCTTTTTAACACTGTTACTTCTGCCAACATTGTTGTCTTACAAAACCTACACTCTGCTTTAGATCTATTGTCCTTTGTGGGAGCAATCCAATCTGCAAATATTGCATCCTTTTCCCATTCTATTCGGTAGCTCTGAGCCCTATGTGTCATTTTTTTAGAGCTTTCACCACGGATTCTTTTCTTTTTTTCAGGAGTCACGACTACATATTTTTTTGCTAGAACTACCTGCACTCTGAGAATCATCTGAATCCACATCTAAATCACTGTTCTGGTCTAAACTTAGGTGTCGTTCACTTGAGGAAGGGGTTTTCGAAAAGAATGATTTGATGTTTTTACTCATTTTGCAGAAAGATTTTTATAAAAAAAATTAGCTCGTTAAATTATTTCCTAGTTAATTAATGAAACAACTTTAATTTTGCCTAAGTTTGTTTCTGTTGTATTCATTACCACTCACTTTGCCTGAGCAAAAATGTACGTGAGGGGAAGCTAATACAAATAATAGTAATCACTTTACTTAAAGTAATAAAATTGTCACTAAACGAAAAGTACCTGAATCAAAAGGGTGAACTGATACGGCTAAGCTTAGCTGTATTCAAATTATTTGCACACAACACTACTCAAAAGTTCCAAATTCAACAAAGTATTTCACAGCCGGCTAGACAATTTCGCTGCAGCGATATTGACGTTTTGGTGTGATTTCAACGAATTTGTTTACATTTTAGTAAGATCAGTTTACAGTCGCTTAAAAAACCAACGTTGGAATTGATGCCGATATTGCTAACATGAAAGTTGAGTAACTAACCAAATTGAATGCATGTAAAATTTAAATATTTTGAAAGTTACCCAAAATTACCGTACATTTTCCCATTACGGCAGACTCATTACCGTATACCGTACAATGGTCTAAATTACCGTACGCCCCCACAATCACCGTACCGTCTGGCAACGCTGCGACTGAGTGCTAGCCGGCCTCAGTATGCCACCCCGGGTTAGTCACCCCTCTGCTGAAACATAATGTCTGCAACTTCGGTGACTTCCGCGGTCGCAACGTAACTACACACACGTTGTATGAGTAATCATTGGCAGAATCCCCGCAGGTATCCACTGTGAGGCATTTTCGATCATTTTTGGTGAATCTTTTTCAATGTCTTGAAGCCCTGGGTAATGGGGAGTCGGCATAAAAAAAGCAAAAACAAACTAAGCCTGTTTCTCTAGCAATACCATCCCAATGGGAACTTAAATTGCAACTCAAGTTACTATTTAATACTATAACCTTTGGCGACAGAAAGAAATTCTAAACTTCGCATAACTCTACGGAATTCAGACGAGCAAAACTTTCTCATGAAAATGCTTTCAAGTTGAAATTTAAGCTCGCGGGCAGTGAGTAACCTTATATCCATGAAGAAAAATTAATTTAATTTTTTTTAACGTAGGAAACTTTGCTATCGTAGGTACACGTAGGTTGTGTGCATTGAAACAATGCATGTCATGTATTCAAAAATTCAAAACACTTCTAAATGTTTAAAGAATGATTACAAGAAGTAACATACTTTAGTGCTTTATTACAAAGCACTCACAATATACTGAAATTTGGAGTGAATGAAGTTCAATTTGCATTAAAATCACTTTTTGCTTATGTAGATTATACATATATAAATATACGTATATTAAAATTTAATGTACATCTCATTTGCCATGAACTTATCGTTTCCAACAATCCTGAGACATTTAATCGACATATGTAGAAAAATTTAAAGAAAAACTTTTACTTACCGTGTCCATAAACTCTGTGAATTTGGAGAAGTAATACCACCAACACGCATGTACCATCTAAAGTGTGGATATATAAAAAATCATATTAATTTAATGCATTTTAAATGTTTTAAACATTATCTCTTCCTTATTGTTTGCTTACAAATTGAATTTAAAAAACATAAGAAATAACACTTTTCAATAAAAATGCTAACATAACTGCAGCTCTCTCGAAAATAATTAAAAATCACATATGTCATAAAAATTGGAATATTTAATGGAATCATTGAGTACTCAAATATAATTGCCCATAAATTTAAGTATAATGATAGGTTCGTGTTAATTTTACTATTTTTAAAATTTTATCTTTTTATTTAAATGAGTATCAACCTTCGTTTTTATAACATTGAAGTACAGGAAGCGATTTCAAGGAAAATTGAAAAATTTACCTTAAACACATCACAATTTACGTAAATTTCTCTGGGCATAAAGTTACATTCTATTACATTTAAATTTAATTGATTCCATTTCATATCCATTATTGTTTTCAGGGTTCTTCGTCTTTATTATAAGTTTACAGATGAAATGAAACGATATTGAAATTTAATGCCATTTTAATCTTTTTGATCGGATTCACCTGGGTGTATATTTCAAAAGGTATGTCAAAGGATACACCCAAAAGCTTTTTTCTTGCGTTTTGTAGAGCTACCGACAATAAAAGCTGAAACGATGATAATATCAACAATAATGCAATCATCCAAGCTTTGAAAATGGCTTTGACAATATCGAAGTAATAAAGGATGCAATATACTCTCAGCAATATGATTCTGTGGAAGGGTTTTATTGTTTTGAATTTCAATATCGTTCCATTTCAATAATTCAAGAAGGAAATATTTTTGTGATTTTATATAAAAAAGTATAGATATAAGGAATAACAGAATAGCAGAACGACACAAACACTACCACTATTATTTTTGTTTATTTGTCATGTATGAGAAAAGTTCTTTAGTAAAGAGTTTAAAAATGCTGTGATTTGTACTTTGAAGAACAGCTTACATTTTGTTAAGACTTATGAGAGAGTTAATAATGAATATGGACTAATAGATACGCTTTTAGTTAACATGATTATGATAATGTGAGCGAGAACACGAATTTTCGTTAATATGATACTAAAAAACACTGGCCATTTTAAATAACGAGCAGATTTTTAGCTGGAAACGAGAAAAAATTAAAAGTTGAAACTATAATAGGATTCTTCAATTTTCAGTGTTGAAAACCACGTGTTCATATTAGTGATTTTTAGCATCTTGGTGAAATCATACTCATCGTCGTCTTAACAGATAAGCAAGCAAATAAATTTCAGCGTTTATTAAAATTATACATAGTTACAGACCAATGTGACGGGGTTAAAAACATCATTTTTGTCAAATGATGACTCGATTTGCTTTTAATGAACAAATATGGATCCTATATCACTAGAATTCGATGTTGGTCCCGAATAATTTAACCCAATTACGAGTCCAATTCGAACCTTGGCATTGAGGTTTGTTAGGGAATCTCATTTCATGACCATAACGGTATTCAGGGTGATATGGTCAGTATCACGTTCAGCCAAGTGATTATTACATGATGACAGAAGTACCACAAGCGCAAACTCGTTGCTATAAACGAATTTTGAATTTGGGAGCTGCTGAGCAAGCGGTGAGCGCCCTGACCACTACACCACACGGACTATAGAGCAGTAGACTTAAAATCTGGATATGTAAAATGTCAAGCTCGAATCATCTGCTCTATACTCAATAAATCGTCTGCAAGTTGAAATTACTGGGCGTGTCTGCGGAGAAAGAGTAATATCAGTCGGTGACTCGGTTCTGGTTTTTGGAAGGGAAATCACGCAGGAAAATCAAAGAGCGCTTGGATGCTGTGTACGGCGATCGTAAAAAATTAGTTTAACGAGTTTCAACATGGTCGCACGTCGGTTTTTGATAAGCCATGCTCAGGTGCCTGGTAACAGATAACGTAATAAAAATCTAAGAGATCGTTTTGGCCGACCGCTGATTGAAGGTGCGCGAGATAGCTGAGACAGAAAGCATGTCAAAAGACCGCGTGGGTTATATCCTGTATGAAATTTTGGGCATGAGAAAACTGTCGAGATGGGTGCCGCATTTGTTTACTCCGGACAACAAACGCAACGGTGAGACCACTTCAGAGCAGTGTTTGACGCTGTTTAAGTTCAATCTGAAGTATTTCCTGCATCATTTCGTGACTTTGGACGAAACATGGCTCCACTAGTACCCTCTAGAAAACAAGGACCAGTCGAAACAGTGGACTTCACCCGGGGAAAATGCTCGGAAGAGGACTGTCCTATCGGCCAGAAAGGTGATGGCCACTGTTTTTTGGGATTCACAAGGTGTGATCTGCATTAATTACCTGGAGAAGGACAAAACGGTCACAGTGCTCCACTATGCTGGATTACCAAGCCAATTCGATGCCGAATCACAGAAAAACGGCCCCATTTGGCGAAGAAAAAAGTGCTCTTCTAACATGACAACGTTCCGGCTCCTGCCTTCATCGTTGCCTCGGCAATCGGTCAAATTGGGCTACAAACTGCTACCCCATCCAACGTATTCTCCAGATTTGGCCCCGTGTCACTTCTTTTTGTTTTCAAACTTGAAAAAGTCACTCGCCGGGCAGGAATCATCGCCACCACGGAGACCTACTTTGCAAACCTCGAAAAAGCATATTTTTTAGATGGATCAAAGAAGTTGGAGCATCGCTGGGTCAAGTGTTTTAGTTTAGAGATTAGGTTGAGGAATAAATGGCCTATTTTTCAAAGTTCACATTTTTCTTTTGTAGGCAAAGTACTTATCGGACCGTCCTCGTATGCTTTTATTTTGATTAAAAATCATACTTAGCTATGGACTTTGCTCTATATAACATTTCCTTTTGAAATGTGACATATTTATGAAAGGAGACGCAATCAAAATTATAATTAAATATAGTAAGCAGTTCTTCTTTAATTAAATTTGGCTTGCATTTATTACGGAGCTTACAAGAAATAAAAGAAAGTGTGGCGAAAATGATGCTTATCTTTGTTTCCGAAGATAGTCCTAATATTTTCTTCCTTTTCTCGATCACACTCATTTGCTCATCGCAATAGGAACATGCGATATCCGGGAGTTTTCTTATCAATTGAAAGTTTTCATAAAGTGCGTCAATATTAGTTTCAATTTTTAACTAATTCTGCTGGCTTTGCAAAGTCATTCTAGTTTACTTTTGATTTAAGATTTAAGAACATCAATTTATCATTTTCAGACATGTTGTATTTTTTCGCCAAATACTCCAAAAAGTTGGCATAATTTTTTTATTGAAGACCCTCTGTTGGCTGTATTTAAACTGCACGACATTCGTTGGGCTTGGCTACCAAAAAAGTTGTCCTTTAATTGCTGCTCGAACTTTTCGCGATATCCAAGAATTTAGGCATGCATTTCGAAAATTGTAAGTGAATCTGATTCAATCTTTTCCGTAGTAACCTCTGATGAAAACATCATATTCTGTAAAAACAAAAAGGCACAAAACGGCTAAAGCTTTTTTTTCTTCTTCATCAAATGCAAGCCAAGCTTTTAATTCTTTCCACAACTGGTCCAAGAGATAAAAATCGGATGGACACATGCTTAAAAGGTTCTTCCCGTTCCATTTCATTAGCTTCAAAATGGTTTTACAAGTTAGCCCCCCCTTTGCCAATCCACTAAATAATCTAACTTTCGAGATCGATTTCCAATCGATCAGTACTAAACTTTCTAGCATTCTGCAAGATATGTGCAACGCAGCATCGTATAAATTGAATGATGCTTTTCGAAATTTACGTTTGTGTTGTCGACAAAGAAAGCTGATCTCTTGTTTAAAGAAAGTTCACATTTTTCCAATTTACGAGGGAGGTTCAAATATGATGGAGACAAACACTGTAGATGGCGCGCAAGTATGTTTTGAAGATTGTGGCTTAAGCATGTGATAGCTGAGTGCCTTATGAACAGTGTGGCATAGTTTTCGTCGGTAGTGCATGTTTCACACGCGTGCTACGACCATGAGTGAACGTCAAGTGCCAACCGCCATTGCGCAACGTATTGTCATTCGTTTTTTAGTGTGGGAAGGGGTTAAAAGCACGGAAATTTTTCTGCGTTTGCGAAATCAGTTCGGTAGTGAGTGCCTAAGTAGGGCTATTGTATTTAAATGGGCCAAAACATTCAAGGATGGTCATGAAACCTTCGAGAATGAGCCACATGATTGTCGACCGTGAACCAGCATCACACCAGATAACATTTGCTACGTAGAACAACTCATCTTGGAGGACTGTGGGATGAATGTTCCAGACATTTCGGCCGAACTCAGCATCAGTATTGGTAGTGTAGAGTCTATCATCCACGAACACCTTCAATATCCCAAAATAACGGCGCGATGGGTTCCTAAACTAGCACGAAGTGCGATTCTTCTCCAAGATAACGCGCCCTCATACCGCACGTCTCACGCTCGATACAATATAGGAATTGGGTCGGGAGGTACTGGAACACCCCCGCTTACAATCCAAATTTATCACCCTGCGACCACCATATGTTTGGATCACTGAAAGAAGCCCTCGGAGGTCGAAGATTCAACACCGACGACGAGGTAGAGGAGTTCGTGCGCACATGGCTGTCCAAGTTGCCCTAGGAATCCTTCGATACCGGCATAAAAAAGCTTCTAGAAAGGTGGATAAAATGCGTAACTTGTATGGGGGAGTACCTGGAAAAATTGTAAATTTTTTTGATAGTAAATAATCCTGTCAGAGCATTTGTCTCGATCATATTTGAACCACCCTCGTACTTAGCAAAAGCCTTGATACCCGATTAGTAGATTCATGTTGCGTTCTTTAAAGTCAATAAGTCGCGTAAATGGGAAGCATTTTTCTGTTGGTTTAGGTACTTGCGACAGTACGACAGCTGTTGGCACAAAACTCGACAGTGGAAAACGCACACGAAGCTATGCATGTGCCACATAGCGCTTCTACTCCGATTATCCATCTATCTCACAGCCAGCCATATGCGATTGGTGGCTCTGCCATTGCATGTACACCGTATGCGTATATTTTACCGCCGCCGCTCACAACTCAGCCGTCTACGTATACAACGGCTCTGACATCACTGATATCAAATACCACGATCTCGGCCTCTACACAAGTGAAATATGCCGCCGCTCTTGTCAGTTTTTATTATTCTCAAATACCACCACCATCATTTGAATATTCGAGTCCGCTGAATACAGGAACATATATCGCTGGTGTTCGAGACGTGATTGAAGTGTTGCCAGGCTTCGACCCTTTCGCAGAGTGGTCATTGAAATCGGAACGATTCGTTCATCACGTGTCGCAGCTTAAAAACGCGTACGGTTGGAGCAAAAAGGTTGTATTGTTGGCGATGTACTCTAAATTAAAAGGGCCCGCGAAAACGTGGATAGACAGTTCGCCTTTTTTTTTAATTCGTGTCGAAATTTTTGACGGATTTTCCGGTAGCAACTAATGTCGCTGAAACACACATCGAAATCGCGGAAACTAAACGGAGTTCGTTCGAAACACTTGAACAGTACTACTATAAAGTACTATCTTTCGGTAGTTTGGGTAGAAAGGGTCAGTTACCCGATTAGGCGATTATTAAATATTTTATTCGTGGCTGTGTTGATACGGATTTCTCACGCATTGCATCTACTCAACCTTTGTGTATTGTCATGAGCTGTTGGTGGGAATCCGACAGTACACTAATTATAGTGACTCGGATCACGTCATATCGAGAAGGGCACAAAATACTGATTCTCGTTTCGCAAATACGAAAATTGAAATGTCGTCTCCGCCGCTGAAGAAACAAGAAAAAAATCGGAAAACCGCTTTGTTTTAATGGTTTCAATCCTGGACACATTACCATCCGTTGCCCGCTTCCACAACGCCGAGAGCAATGCATCGTTTGCCTTCGCACCAATCATAAAACGAGTAAATGTCCGGAATGATAAAATAAACAAGCGCTGCCAAATACGAAAGCGTTTGAAATCCAAGCTAGGGCCTCCGAGTGTGAACCATCCGAAATAATTAAAGTCGTCAAAATTAATGGATAGGAAGTTTCTTCATTTGCAGATCCTGGTAGCAACCGAGCATTGATTAGGGAGTCGCTCGCACTGAAAATTCGAAGTGTTGACTCTTGTGACGTATCGATAAATGGATTCGGTGGAGGTAACTACCGATGCAAAAATAAAATTAATATCGACATCGCAATCGATAGCAAATCGTACGAAGTTAACGCTGTTGTGATTTGCGATCGCCACCTGTAACACGACATTTTATTGGGACGTGATGTTCTGTACCGCCGAGGGAATTGTTTGGTCATTCGTGGAGAAAAATGTTGGATTGAGAACGAGAACAATCTAAACGTGGGCACATCATTAACGAACGACAGAAATTCGAGCATGTATTGACGAAATTTCGGTCAAGATTTGCAACGAATATTTATAAATTGGGGGAAATGTTCTATTTATCTAATGATCATCTCGCTTCAAACCGATCAACCCGTTGTATTAAAACCCTACCGGCTTCCGTATGCAAAAAGACAGATTGTCGACAAATTGATCGCCGAGCATTTTGGATGCGAATATTATACGGCCGTCCGATTCTGCATACTCCTCTCCTATCGTTTTGATCGACAAGAAAAATGGCCAGAGCCGTTTATGCATTGATTACCGACATTTGAATAGCGTTACGATAAAACAACCATTCGCGATGCCAAATCTTGAGGACCAATTTATGCAGCTGTCCGGACATAAATATTTTACGTTTCTGGATTTGAAGATGGGATACCATTAAAAAGAAATGGCTGAGGAATCAAAACAGTGCACCACATTTGTGACGCAAAATGGGCATTATGAATATAACAGAATGCCTTTCGGGCTCGTTAATGCGCCTGGAGTCTTCCAAAGTCTTGTAAATAAAATTGTTTCTCGAATGAACTCTGGAGAAGCGATAGCATATCTAGACGACATAATTCTACCGAGTAAGGATGTGGATGGTGCGTTAAATTTACTTGGAAAATTTTTCAAACTCTTGGAGACCTACGGACTGACGCTGCGGCTAGATAAATGCAAATTTCTGATCGACAAAATAGATTATCTGGGACACGTTGTAAACGAAGACGGAATTCGACCTGGGAAGGAAAAAGTTGCTGCTATTACGAATTTCAAACCACCAACCAACATCACCGAAGTGAAGAGATTCTTAGGTCTCAACGGGTTTTTCGAAAGTTTGTGGAGGGTTATTCGTTAAAAGTGAAACCACTGACTCAGTTGTTGCGACAATCGGAAGATGCAAATCGCTTGTATGGGGCGATGAGCAGTGAAATTCATTCGAACAGCTTAAGAATATCTTGTGTAACGAGCCGGTGTTAACATTGTTTGATATTAATGCCCAACACGAAATTCATACAGATACCAGCACAATTGGACTCCCTGGTGGACTCTTGCAATCAAGCGATGGTAAAAGCTGGAAGCCTGTCTTTTACGATAGCCGCCACTGTTCAGCAGCGGAAAGCGGTTGTCATAGTTATGAGCTTGAAGTGTTCACCCTCGTTGAAACATTGGATCGTTTCCGAGTTTATATTTTGGGACAGCGCATCCAAGTTGTAACGGATTGTTTCGCCGTTTCTCACGTGAAAATTCCCAGGTGGATGCTGCGATTAATGGAATACGATCTCGAAATTGTACACCGACCGGGAAAACGACTCACTTATGTCGACGCTCTCAGTCGTGCTCCTGATTTAGCACCCCTTGAACCTACAGTTGCTGGGTTAGTTTTCGCCATTTCAGCTGGTAGTGACGACTGGATATACACATTGCAGCTGAAGGATGACCAACTTCGACATATATAGCTGTTCTTAAGAATGAAGAAGAAGACGTTCCGGAGAACTGATCGCGGACTCAAATTAGTAGTGTCTAAATCGATAAGATTTTGCGTAGTGCAGAACTATCACGACAATTGTGGTCATTTCAGAGTCGACAAGACTGTAGAATGCCTCGAACAATATTATTGATTTCCGAAAATGCGAAAGTTTGTGAAAGACTATATTGCTGCGTACGTGAACTGTTCTTATTATAAGTTGCGTTCAGGAAAACCAGAAGGACGTTTATATTGTGATGAAATGCCACCTGTACTGTACCGACAATTATATATTGACCATTTAGGCCCTTTCAAATGTATTAAAAAGGCAATATCCGACGCCTTTAATAAATATATAGTGGTGTAAGCTATGCGTAATACCTCAACAAAGCCACTCTTAAATGCGGTAACGGCATTGACAACATATTTTGGTTTACCGCAGATTATCCGATCGAGGTTACGGGTTTATCTCCCGAAAATTCGCTTCGTTTTGCAACTTGCATAATATTAAACATAGTACGGTTGCGGTCCAAACTCCGCGAGCTAACGCTCAGGTGGAGCGGACTTCTCTATCGTATTTGGCTACCACTGTTGAAAATGAGAATAATTGGGACGAATTATTACCATCACTTCAGTGGGCTGTAAACTCACAAAAAAAAACTAAAGCGGGTTTTAGCCCGAATGAAATCATCTTTGATTTTAAATTAAGAGATGTAACAAGCAACCAACTTATCTCATTTCTGCAAGACGCCGTTATATCGACAACCAAAAACAATGAAATTGATATTCGAACCAAACGCAATCAAGCCTTGGCGAACATTCCTAAAGAACGTCTACAATGGAAGAGTCAATTCGATCGCAAATATGCACCACCAAAGAAATACGTAGTTAACGACTTGGTGCTCATCGAAAATGATTTTCCATCTACCGGACAAAGCCGTAAACTTTCGCCGAAGTTTAAAGGACCCTCTACCATTTCTCGAGTCTTAGATAAGGATCGCTATGTATTTGAAGACATCAAAGGTTTAAAAATATCCACCTGACCTTTCTGTTCTGTCTTCACGTCCGAGAAGATTCGACCCCGGGGTGCCACTCCTCCCGAAGTTGAAAATACTCATGGCGAAGATGACTACGTCATCGAGGACGATCACGATGCAGGATTGGCCGAGCTGTCAGACTAAGCCCGGTCTCACACACACACACACTCAACTACACGATGACTAGTGAGAGGCACGGCAGTGACCAACTAACCGCCAACCGCCGAAGACGTACCGTGTCACTATATCATTTGAGTATTTCAAAGATTATTCTTGTATAATCATTAACCTTAGTAAACATTTATATTCTCGGGAAAACCGAATTATTTTCTTTTCTTTGCTATTATTTCATATCTTCGTACATATTTAATGATCAAGACTTACTCACATCCTGACACAGGTGAGCTCTTCCCAGATAGTATAAACGAAGAGGTTGATAAATGGAACTATGTAGCACATTATATTCGGATAAAAGATAAATAAGGATCACGTGACCAACTCAAGACGTTGGAGTTGAGGATCGCTTTTCTAACAATACGTCTTTCTCCCTCCCCTTCTACTAGAGGAGGGTTCTCCCAACTGCTAGGTGCCTCATAGCAGCAAAACAAGGCTTAGCTTAAAGTAATGTATCAAACGGTTCCACACTAGATTTTCAGGTTGACAAGGGAGGTGTTTAGTGAGTAGTTCAGACTCCTTGCGTGCCTAGAAGCCCTACATTTGGGTGTATACGAAGTGTGTTCAAAAAGTATCGCGAATTTTGAATTTTCGCGGGTTACGTATATTCGAATTTCGATTTATTTGTGGCGTTATGTTGGTACTCATGTCTGTCACTTATGCCGACAAGCTCGGCCATTTTGAATGTTCACTTAATTGGTGATAGCTGCTTTACTTGCACGTGTTTTCAATCGTCTTCGATTTTTACTTATTCAAAAAAATGGATCAAAGAACGTGTATCAAATTTTGTGTGAAAAACGAAATTAAGTGCGCGAATGCATTCCGAATGTTGACTGTGGCATACGGAGAAGCTACCTTGGACCAAAGCAACGTTTATCGGTGGTACAAAATGTTTTTAGAAGGCCGAGAAGATGTGAACGACGAAGAGCGTGCCGGACGCCCGAGCACTTCAACAACAGACGAAAAAATTAATGAAGTGGAGAAAATGGTATTGGCCAATCGTCGAATCACCATTAGAGAAGTTGCTGAGGACCTAAACATATCGATTGGCTCGTGCCATTCGATTTTTATCAACGATTTGGGCATGAGACGGGTCGCCGCGAAATTCGTACCAAAATTGCTCAATTGCGACCAAAAACAGCAACGCATGAACATTGCTAATGAGATGTTAAACTCTGTCCGCGACGAACTAAATTTGCTCCAGAGGGTCATAGCTGGTGACGAATCGTGGGTTTATGGTTATGACGTGGAAACCAAAGCTCTATCATCTCAATGGAAGCTGCCGCATGAACCAAGACCGAAAAAAGCGCGCAAAGTTCGGTCGAATGTGAAAGTTTTGCTGACAGTTTTCTTCGATTGCAGGGGCGTGGTGCATCATGAGTTTTTGCCACAGGGAAGAACGGTCAATAAGGAATATTACCTGCAAGTTAAGCGCAATTTGCGCGAAGCAATCCGCCAGAAACGCCCGGATTTGTGGGAGAACAAAAATTGGCTTTTGCACCACGATAACGCCCCTGCTCACACATCGTTGCTTGTGCGCGACTTTTTGGCCAAAAACAACACACTAATGATGCCGCAGCCACCGTATTCCCCAGATCTGGCCCCCTGTGACTTTTTCTTGTTTCGTAAACTGAAGAGGCCCATGAAAGGACGACGTTACGCTACGCTTGACGAGATAAAGACGGCATCGAAGGAGGAGCTGAACAAGATTAATAAAAATGATTTTTTGAAGTGCTTCGAAGATTGGAAAAACCGTTAGCATAAGTGTATAATATCTCATGAGGATTACTTTGAAGGGGACAAAATAGATATTCATGAATAAATAAATAATTTTTGAAAAAAAACAAAATTCGCCATTTTTTTTGAACACACCTCGTATAGTCTTCATCCACTAACCACAAAAAATGTCTTCCAAATAAAATGCTATTCGGCTACTTTTTATGAAATTTTTTTTAATGGGGAGACCCCATTAAAAATTCTCTGAAAATTTTTGCATCTCAAAACTTCCAAAAGATAATCACTCCCGAATATTATGCACAGTTTGATGGTGATGGCTTCTATGGTTTCGGAGAAAAACTGCTGTTACTGATTGGCGGACGGACGGACACAGGGAGCGGTTTTAATTTTTGCTTTTTAGTAGAAGACGCTTAAAAAATAAAAGAGAGGGGCTGAGGCAGCTCAATTTTGATTTTCTTATATTTACCTGCCTTTACCGGAAATAAAAAATAATAAATATTTGCGAAATAGGCCATGCTAGATATTTTCAGATTTTTTTCTAAGCTCAGTATTTCAATAGTAAAGCATAAACACTTTTAATTTAGGGGATAAAACTGATGTAGACTCATGTACATAAAGGTTATACTGAAAATCTGAAACAAAAAGAAAATGTTATACAGTAATAAAATATGTTTTTTTTTAATTTCATTAAGCTATTCACTCTCAAAAAAAAATTAATAAAGTCTGCTCGCTATTTAAAACATTTGGCGTTTATATAATTGTAAGAACAATAAATTCATGATTCCATTAAAGTTTACCCCAATCCGCTCAAAATTAGATATATCCCATTAGAATTAAACGTAGTTAAATTCATTAAACGTTTGTTCTATACAAAAATTAATACGTTTGTTAGAATAGTAGAACACAAAAACATAAAGAAGGAACTCAATATTTACAATATACACAACACACACACACAGCTAACAACATTTAAACGATATAAGGACAGTAAAGGATACTTGAACGATCATTTAATAAATTTATAAATTTAAAAAAAAAAACATTCAAATCGTAATGAAAACACAATTTTACAAAAGTCCACAGTTATGAGGCATTCATGATAACTTAGTTTGTTTCTTATGTTTTGTTCCCTTCCAACATGTTTCAAATGTTTGTTTATTTCTTTTGATTGTCTGTATACAAAAAATACCACATACCCTTAACGTTTTAGGGTGATTACTATAATCAACAGGCTGACAGCGGAAGTTATAATGGCCAGTAAGCCAACCAGAAAGAGCGATCTGTAATAGCAAAATAAGGAAAAATATTGCCTCAATAGTGTTACAATATTTCGTATTTCTTTTTAATTGTTTGAGTGATTTTAATTATAACAATGAGTGCATTCTTATGATTTGATGATTTTACTGTCAATGAGTTTTGAATTTTTCAAACGACCACCGTCTAAAATCCTGATGTATATTCAAATTTAATTTTGAAACGCTATTGAAATGAATTTAAAATCATAAATATTTAAATAAGGGTGTACTTTTAAAGATTAACCAAAGGTGATTGAAATTTAAAGAAAATATTTTATAAATCTTTTTTTTTTTGCTTAATGTGTAACGAAATCTACCTTTTATTTTTAGGCTTTAGGTGACAATCGTTCCGGACATGTTAAGTTAACCGCGAAGTGGATTACCGTCAGGTTTCTTTTTACTTTCAAAGGCGAGAGCATAAAGAAATCCATCATTACATTAGACTTAAGGGGTCATCTTTCTTCAAGATTTGCATGGTCTGTTTGTTTAATCTGCTAAACGTCTTATTTTGCTGAGCTATGGATTATTTAAATATTTTTTTTTTTTTGGATTATTGAATACGTTGATAAACTATGAAATATATTTTGAGAAAATTAGCCAGTCCTTTTAGATGTTTATTTATTTATTTTTTAAGGTATATAAAAAATTTATTTGCAACAATTTCATTAATAGAAAGCAATGGATAATGCAGATTTATAAATTTATACGCCTAAAAATAAGCTTCTGAATTTATATATAAATATTTTCAATGAGTTTTGACTTTCATATGGACATTAATAGCAAAAATAAACCAAAATATTCCCGTAATTAATTCAGGATTATCCTTTTTGCTTAGGATTCAATTATTTTATGAAAGTTTATAAGCGAACTTATTTTTTTTCTGTCAAAACTCAATAGTTTATTTAATTTATAATTCTATTACTAACGATTGATCATCGGTAATCACAATTGGAAAGTGCAATTAATAAAGCCATGCATAATTTTTTGCTCTATTCACATCATCGTCAAATGCTTCCGACATTCGATCACAAGTCTTGTGTATTGTGAAAATGTGTGGGTTCTAAATATGAAGGTAGTGCTGTCTATAATAAAGCTAACTTGCATTTTTCCTGTATTCTTAACCGCCGCAAATATCAAGGCTAATATTATTATGAAGTCACACATGGGTGCATATGCGAGTGGTCAAATATTTTCCGAATTCATTAATATCTTTTAGCTTTCGTTGTACATTGTAACGCCTCACATGGTTCGGCTTCTATTACCGTTTTCGGTAGTTTGCCCCGAACATGTAATTTGCCTATGTTTCTGTCAACGTTCTAATCCATTTATTCTAAATATAAAAATAATAAATTATACTCTACATACGTACATATTTACATTTAATTAACTAAGAATTCCATTTACATTCTTTTTCGTCGTTGGCTTGCTGGTTATATCATTTGGGAAAACAAAGTGATAAAATAAAATCAATTCGCTAAAGGTTAATGCTATTGTTACATTATTAAGTAGATTTAGTTGAATACTCTACGGATACATTAATAAGGACATTCTGTTGTCATTGACTGCTTGATAAAATCTATTGATGAGTTTATTTATTGTAATTAATCGGTTGTATGTAGGATTTTGTTGAAGTTCGTGCAATTATTGTTGTACAAGTGATCATTATAGACATTAAAGGACAATTTCCGAGAAATTGATTAATCGATTTATGCTTCGTATTTTGTGTTATCAGTGATTTGAACTTAAGTTTAGTATTTTTGCTGAACGGGGAAAAGGTCCTGATTTGCGCAGATGATATCAGCCTGTCATAAATCAATGCTTAAAAGCTTTTTCAGAATCGCTTCAAAAGCTTGACGTAAACTTAACCATACAGTTTTGACTCTCAGTGGTCTTTCTTGCAGTTTTCTAAAGAAATACATGGAATTTGGGAGGAGGGAATCAATGCAAGCTGATCCTGATGAAGGTAGAATGGAGCACAATGAAAGAATCAGACAACAGTAAGGGCTAGAACCATTTGGTTGCAATAGAAAGCGCTATAGTTTAGGCATAAGACCACAAATATAGGTTTTATACAGGGTTTGCCCATAAGAGGTGTTATTTTGATATTAAATGAATAATACCATTCTTTAATATAAATGATCGGATGTTTATTTCATTATAAAGATGAAGGTATGCCGTTAATAATGAAAAAATAACATCAGGCAAATGACCACCACGACCACGCTTACAGAACCATATCCTTTTTATGAAATTTTCCATAACCAAATCGCAAAGTGGCTGACCTACGTCTTCGATAGCCTCACGAATTCCTCTTTGAGGTCTTGAATCGGCACTAGGCTGTTGCCGTAGACCTTCACTTTCACGTGGCTCCAAATGAAGAAGTCGCAAGATGTTAAATCACAAGATCTCAGTGGCCAATTGTGATCACCTCTTCGAGAGATAGCACGGTCCGGAAACTTTCCCGTAACAGATCAATGGTTTCGTTGCTTGTGTGGCACGTAGCGCCGTCTTGTTGAAAGCAAACGTTGTCCAGATCAATATCATCCAATCCCGGCCATAAAAAATCATTAATCATCTCTCGATAGCGCAATCCATTCGCCGTAACTGTTGCTCCAGCCTCATTTTCAAAAAAGTAAGGTCCAATGACTCCGCCGGACCATAAACCGCATCAAACAGTCACACGCTTTTCAACAATAACTTTTGGGTTCTCCCAGCCCCAGATGCGACAATTTTGCTTGTTGACGAAGCCATCGAGGTGGAAATGGGCCTCATCACTCAAGATGATTTTTCGATGGGATTCCGGATCATTTGCATGTATTTCAAGGACCTAATCAGCAAAGACACGACGTTGTTGATGATCGACCGGCTTAAGTTCTTGTGTTAACTGAACTTTATAAGCCTTAAGACCCAAATCTTTATGCAAAATACGGTGTTATAACATTTGTGGAATGCCTAATTCTAAAGGTTTTCTTCAACACTTTCGGCTGCAGCAGCAATATTCTCAGCTGTTCTTGAGTGACAGCATGGGGTTTTATACTTCGCATCACTAGGTTGTCCAAATAGCTCGAATTTTTCCACCAATATCTGTATTGTGGTTCGACAATGTGCTTCACGATAACCCAAAAATGTTCGAGTTCTACGAAACGTCTCTGCCAAATTTTCACCATTTTTATAGTGAATTTTAATAATATCAGTGCGTTGTTGAAGCGTGTATCGTTCCGTTTTTATTAATGACGTAGTTTTTACTTGTCAAATGTCAAAAAATGACAGCTTCAAAAGTGAAATCTGTCGAAATAGCGGGCTATTCAATATAACACCTCTTACTTGAGAACCCTTTATATGAACACACACAAAAGCTTATTTCTACCTGTCAATTATGTTTTGTTTACAAGCCATTTGAAGTTGACGTGTCAGTGAATTTTTAAAAACTGGATAAAACCGAATATCGTGCAGTGATAAATTTTTTGGTTGGGAAGGTTTATCAGTAATAGAAACTTATATGAAAATGTTGAAAGTGTTAGAAAACCTGCTTCTTCATTTCCTACTGTGCATCGATGAGTTTTAGAGTTATAACTTGGTCGTACAAGCGTTGAAGATGAACCACGTAGTGGACGCCCAAAAAGTGCCAAAACACCAGAAATCATTGAGCAAGTCTATGATATTGTTTGTTAAGATCCAAGTGCGATTAAACAATACATTATTCACACCATAGGCATCTCAGACGAATGAGTGCTCTACATTTTACAGATTCGTTAACAATACAACAAAGACTGAATCGAAAACCGATTTTGTGCGTCATTTTCTAACTGTGGATGGGACTTAGATTTACCATTATGATCCTAAATAGAAATAAGAAATTTTACAGTGAGCTGAAGCTGGTTGTTCAGTTTCAAAACAGTTCAAGCCAGAACGATTGGGAAAAGGTTATGGTATCAGTTTTTTGAGGGTTTTTTAAATAGTTTTACAAAACCCTACTGGTTTCGCGACCTGTCTGTCCGTCTGTCCGTCCGTCCGTACGTCACAGCACTTTTTCTCGCAAATTACTTAAGCTAGAAACATTAAATTTTGTATGCAGGTGTAAAGTGGTGCTCTCTTCAAAGTTCGCCTACAAAAAATTTTATAAGGTATTTAAGGGGGGGTCTCCCCATAGAGGGGAGAGGCCCCCGAAAAAAAATTCATCAAAGGTAGCCGATATGGATATCAAATGAAAGGTCTTAATGAGAGCTTTTCAAAACAGGTCTTAATTTGATACTTTTTGCTTCGAGGGACGCGCAGGGAGGGAAAATACACGAAAAATATGTGTCCCCCCTCGCGATTGGACACCCGTGATCCGAAAAATGTGAAAAAAATTATGGTGGTAGGTTTATGTCAAAATTCACTCAACTTTGTTAATAATAGTATGATATTCGAATTTCACATTTTTCCCAATAAAATTGTATTGGTACCCTTAAACTGAACGAAATTCGACATATACGTAGTCCTACTAAAATTTCTTAAACCTTGTAAGTTTGGTGAAAATCGAATGATATACACGGAAGTTATAGCTGTTTGAAATTTCTCCAATTACAACGACAATAACACATGATTTTGGTATTTTATGGACTTTCCATCGAATCAGTCACTGCAGTTTTGACTTGATCTTCTTGAAATTTTCCAATAAGGTCAATAACATTAATATTTTTGAGAATTCATGATTTGAGTGATTTTCGTCGGTTTGCAACAAAATGGCGACCGGTGAAGGTGGAAAAACAATGGATTTTCCTTTGAACTTGCACATCTCTTTGACCGCATTTCTGAGAAGTTGTACACAAAACCCTTCTGACATGAGGGTAGGTCTGTTTACCCAACTTGTTTGGGAATCAAAAGAGACTTTGTTGATTGATTATGTTGAACAATGTAAAACAATTAACTCTGAGTATAATTGCAACCTTTTGGACCAGTTGGATAAAAAACGTTCCTTAAAAAAGACCTGGCTTACAGAAGAAAAAACCATTTTTCATCAAGACAATGCACGTCCACACACAAATGCTTTGACGATAGTTGAATTGAAAGAATAAAAGTACGAATTGCTTGAAAATCCACCGGGTGTAAAAAATATAAATGGAGCGATTACTCATTTTCAGGGTTCGAAAGTTACTTTTTTGGTGGGAAATTTGCTTTCAATGGTGTGCTCGTGGCGGGCTATAGTATTGTTGATAGTTTGATTTTTTGATACGCCAGGTTCAAACGTCCAACGTCAATACATTTCGTTTTCCCTTGCATATAAACGGTCAAAAAATGATCCGATTATTGCTTAAAACCCTTATATGGGTCATGATATGAACGTTAAAGTGACTTTTTTACGCAATCGTTACGAGCAAATACGTGTATGTATATGAGCAAGCCTTACAAAAATTTTCCAATTACTCGTAGTTCGATGACTTCCTGGTCTGACTCGGACCTTTCGTACATACAAGTAGCGTCAATTTTTATGTCGAAAAAAGCCAACTGATTTCTATATAAATAATTATAGTTCATCATGAGGTTAATTTCCAATAGGCTTTTTTGACAGATCAAGTGTGGCTCCTTTATTCAGCATTATTTGCTAAATCATCATGAAAAGACTTACACCGCAGCAGCGTATCCAAATTGTTCAGCTGTATCACGAAAATCAGCGTTCTGTGGGAAGTGTTTTCCGTGCTCCTAGCGCAACTTATGGTGTGTATCGTCGACCAACCAAACCACTATAGCCAATACCATCCCCAAATTTGAAACCCAGCGTTCATTTTTGGATGATACTTGACCGATTAGACCACATCCAGCACGTAGTGAAGAGAATAGAGCGATTGTAGCTGAGAATGTGGCTGAAAACCGTGACGAATCGACCACGTCGTCCAAAATTGGGCCCTCAGGATGGACCATTTACGATGTAGCCGTGGTCAGCATTTAAACAAAATATGTCATAGATAGTTCTTTCGATTCATGATAAAACTTTTACGAAGGAATTCAGCTTTATGCCTTTTATTTAAGATTAAAAAACAAACCTCATTATGAATATATGGTGTTTTTTTTTCTTTTCGAAATGAAATCTCTAAGATATTCTTTATTCTGTTTGGCCCTTTGCAATTAAGTTGGGCAAATTTTCGAGTACGACGTCAATCTGCTGTATTTCCCATTACCTTTTCAAGCATGATTTCGGCATGAATGTTTGCCTTGACTTCGTCAATGATTTAAGGCTTGCTGGCGTAAACTCTGCTTTACAAATAATCTCACGAAAAGAATTCCAGAGCGTCGAATCTGCACATCTGGGTGGGCCAATCTCTGTCGCCTCATTTTGACACCAGACGGTTAGAGAATTTTCGTTGCAGAAACTGAATTGTTTGATTTGCAATGTGACATGGCGCGCTATCTTGCTGGAGTCACTAACCGCAAGGCCTTTTTCAAGCTTGTGCAGGCAAACATAATGAAACAACACCCACGAACAATGATTTCCATTGACTGCTTCGTTTTATTTGAAAAAAAAAGTCACAATGATGGCTTTCACGCAAACGCCAGCTCGGACAATCACTTTTTGTTCATGTAATTACATTTCATGGATCTCGTATGGATTTTCTTTTCCCCATTTGCTTATGAACGCTACCAGAAAGTGTAAAACGAGCCCTGTTGGTCATCAAAATTTGCTTCCAAAAGTCAGATTCTGTGTCAACCATTCGAACCATTGTTGGGCTGTATTCTACGCGACGTTGATTTTCTGTCGGCAATATTCTATCAGTAAATTGTACTTTATAAAGACATATACGCAAGTTATTATTCGAAGTGCACCGCAAAGTGGTCTCACTGACGCCTCAATGCCGAGCCTGACAACGATGCGATCATTATGGGTTCTGGGCAAAATTCTCTCTGACCACTTCAACCAGTTCATTGGAACGTTTTTGTCGTCAATGAGCGGCATGATGATCCCGTGCTCAACAAAATTTGACATCAAACAAAGAATAGTCTTGTCAGACTGTGCCTATTGGTCACGATATCATCGACGATCTGCAGGTTGAGTTAACACAACTGAACGACTTTTTTCAACGTGTATTGTCACTATTTCGGCACGTTCTTTCGGTGCAATTAATGGTTGCAATTGTACTGAATTGGCGTTTGAAAAACATGTCTAATCAAGCCAATTGGTTAAAATTGACGGTTGACAGAAAGATGGTGCAACCTGTATTTGCGAAACTTTTCCACAAGAAGTTGGCGTCTGCAGGCATCCCATCATCAAAGGCAAATTCTCCCGGTAGATTTAATGAGGTGCCGTACAAGAGTTCTGCTGCTGATGTGTTAAGGTCTGCTTTTAAGCTGGTGCGGAGTTGCAATAACACTGTGAGTTTAGTATCGACGCATTCTTTTATCTTATGGCACATTATCGTGGCCTATAAGACCGGCACCACCTTTCGGTCATCTAATTGGGATTTGGATGATACGCGGTGGTGCATGTTTTCTTACATCCCACAAGGTGCGCCAGTGACCGAAATAAAAATGCTTCATATTGAGAGCCGAGTACGCCAAAAAGAGCTATCCATGTAGTGTAAGAAGCATCTGTTATAATATCAGCTGCGATACTTTTAATTGGAGTTATCTTCGCCTGAAGTTCTCGAACAAAGTACGGCATCGGCCCTGAGCAACATTAAATTTCTTAAAAGTAAAATCCTAGTAGCGCCCAAACATCACCATTAAGCTGCTCCAAGACTGCTGTCATGGCGGTACCCGGATCGTCACACTCGATATTGTTCTGTTCTTTGCATTGTTGAAAAGCAGTTTTAGATTCCCGATTTCAGCTAATGAGTCATTTACCGTTTCTCTTTGCGCCAACGAGATATTAATAAAGCGGTGCTTGTACTGTAGGTGTATTTTTAATGAATCTGCAATAAAATTGATGGCACCCAAAAATCTTCTCATCTCTGCAATTGTGGTTGGCTTTGTAATTGAAAGAAGTGCTTGAACCCTTTCTGCCATTGGTTTACTGCCGTAGTTGTCGATGGAGTATCACAGATAATTGACAGTAGGTGCACCAAAACCAAATTTTGCCAATTTGATGGAGGATCCGTTTTTCTGAAAGCGTTCGAAAGTTTATAATGCAATCATTATATCATTGATGTAAGCAAAGCAGCTATAGAGCCCATAAAGTGCTGTGTCAATATACTATCATCACTTTAAATTCGTACAATCTAAAATAAGTGATGACAGCTGGAATATCTTCTGGCGCTATAGGCATCTGATGTTACAATAAGAACAGATCAGATCCAGAGTTGAAAAGAGCGCAACAGTTAAAACGATGACTAAAATCATATACCAGTAAATATTTGATTTCAAGGCAATAAACGAGCGGTTGTGTGCGATTCGTATAAAAGCGAAATTCTTCAAAATCTGGATGATCAATGTTCACACCCTGACCGAAAAAGGACGAAGAAACGAAGGAAATATTCTCCAATAACCTGGGAAAACTAGTCAACCCATTGCCTACAAACGGCACAAAGATACATCTGGGTGATTTCAACGCTAAGGTTGGCAAAGAGATCTCTCATCGGGGAACGACTGGAGGATAAAACCTCCACGATGAAACAAATGACAACAGCCAGCGCCTGATTAACTTTGCATGAAGCAGAAATCCAGTCATACGTTCAACTTGCTTCCCACATCAACGCATTCATAAAACGCACAAAAACCAAATCGAGCATGTTCTGATCCAATAAACGTTGGGCCTCGAGCATACTTGACGTCCGTACATACCGAGGAGCCAATCGTAACTCGTGTCATTATTTGATCAATTTAACATATCGATGTCATATGTTAAAGGCATATTCGGCGAAGACCAGCCCGCTATAAAAATTTGACATCGAAAGGCTCCAAACGGCGTCTGTGGCCAAAAATTTCACGGATATCCTCGACAACCCGCTGGCTCCCATCTTATCAGACGCATTGTTAAAGACAAGGAACGAGCTCTGAATGGAAATGAAAGCGGTTATTAAGAACGTGGCAGAACAGACGATCGGATATCAAGCCCCGCGCAAGAGAAATGACTGGTTCGATGATGAGTGCCAAAATGCGTTAGCCAAAAAGAATCAGGTGTACAAAGAATACATTGGTAGGGAAACCAGGACGAAGAGAGAACATATGAAAATCTCAGAAGACTAGCAAATAAGGTAATTAGAATTAAGAAAAGAAAATTCTATGACGACCAATTGAGATGTGTCGATGTAAGTTTAGCGAGCAACAACACAAGATAAGCATACAAGGTAGTGGAAGGCCTGGAACGTGGTTATCAGTCCGAAACCATGTTCTGTTGTGATGACATCGGCAATATCATCGCTGATGAAACCAGGGTTAAGGAAAGACGGGCGTCATATTTCAAGAGCCTCCTTAATCCTTCACACAGCTCCAAAATATCGGAGTCTATAGATGTTTGCGTAGAGCTTCTATTAGTCCCACCAGCTCTGGATAGAGTTTCTGCCTTCATCAAAGCCCAAAAGAATAATAAAGTGCCAGGCACCGAGGAATTTCAGTGGAGCTCATCAAATATGGTGGCAGCAGTGTTCATAAAGCTATTCACAAAGTTATCCAGCACACTTGGCAACAAGAACATATGCCTAAAGAGTGGAGCCAATCAATTATATTCCCTTCTCATAAAAAACGTGATAAGTTACAGTGCAAACATTATAGAGGCATATCACTACTTTGTACGGCGTTCAAAATATTTTCAAAAATCTTACAAAATAAAATTGAATCATATGCCAACAGTATTATTGGGGAGTATCAAGGTGGTTTTAGAGCAGGTAGATCGACAATCGACCAATTGTTCACAGTTGAGTAGGTGCTTGTAAAATGCTGGGATTTCAACATAGACGTGCACTAAATTTTCGTTGACTTTAAACAAGCATACGGCAGTATTGATCGTAACGTACTGTACCAAATAATGCGTTGCTTTGGCATCCCAGCCAATTTAGTCTGTCTTCACATTCACGAAATGCTTTAGGCTGATTGTTTCTTTGATAAATGGCACTTTAAGCTTTGTCGTCCAATAGCTTCTGATATTGGGTAAGTTTATGACAGACATGAATATTATATTCCCGAATATTTTTTTTATATCTGCAGCCTTGAAATGGTTTGTAGTGCCTATATCTTTCTGTTATGCATATATTTTGGACTCTTGCACAACTGAGTTGATATATTTATCATCAAAAAATGATCGAAAATAATTGTAGAGACTTTTTAATGTCAATACCGATGAAGGCAGATTACTATCTCCTCTGAACTGCTTTTGCTCTCCATTCAAAAAAAGTTTTTCATCTTCTAGATTATGTTTTTGAAGGAATCTTTGTAATTTCCCTATTCACGATCATTATCTTCACTTTTTGAACTTTCATTTTCAGTAACATTTACTTCCTCCCCTAATTCAAAGTCAAGAAGAATTGGAATATTGTTGATATCTATTGTAAATTGTCTTCATTGTCAGAATGAGCAAATTCATCCTCACAAACAATAATATACTGCAACTTATGTGGTTTAGGGGCCTTTTCTTCTCGCCTGCGTTCATTTTCAATATAAAGGAAAGACAAAATTTTCTCTTACGCTTCTTCTGATAGAACACCGCAACCAATCAGCTGACCATCCGAAGACGGGGGCTCATCAGCTGACCGTAGTACCTGAGTATGCCTCCAGGATTGAGGTTCACAGCAAAGCCACTATGTTTCGAATAAGTTCCTGTCCTAGTATTTTTACTAAGTGATTCGGGTGCCCCGGAAATGCCAGTCCCTGGAAGCGGAAACCACAACCCAACAATAGCAGTTGCACCCCCTTTGATTTACTAGATCAGTCCCACCCTGGGGGGAGGAAGCAAGACACAGCAAAACTAGGATATATCAGACAGTCAGTCAGTTCTAGAAAATAGTCAAGCCTCTGCAAAGTTGCCCAAGATGTAATATTAGGCAGCCCCTTGTTAATATTAGGCAGACATAACACCTGCAATATTAGGCATCCACCGAAACTGTGAGCATTCCAAGGAATGAAAACGATGTCCTGGCAACGCTGCCAACAGCAGCAAAGGTGCAGACAGCTACCCGCTGTCTCAAAGAGAATAAAGATCCTGCAATTGATGCAACATCGACAGAATTGATCTAAGCCTGAAGAACACATCTACACAACCTTCTTCGTTAGTTAACATGCAGAATAGAATAGAGAGAGGAGCAGCTGTCAGATATTTGGCGGAAAAGCATCTATTGCCTCGTACACAAAAAGGGGGACACGCTACGCTGTGGCAACTACAGAGGAATTGCTCTGTTGGGCACATAATATAAAGTGCTGTCTAAAGAAGTTAAATGAAGACTGAGGCTTTATTGTGAAAGTATCTTTCAAGTGTACCAAGGTGGTTTTTGAAATGGACGGTCTACGATTAACCAAATATTTTTAAGTAAAACCGATCGAAAAGTGCCGGGAATGTAATATCGATGTACACCAGCTCTTCGCAAAATTCAAGCAAGCATACAACAACGTTGACAGAAATGATCTGTACAGAATAATACTTGACTTTAGCACTAACTCAAGTTACAAGTTGAATAATCTTTGTGATAACCCACCAGTATCTACATCCGTAGAGTTACGCAAACTACAATATGCGGGGCATATGGAGAGAATTGAAGAGCACAGGCTTCCACTATGAACGTTGAAGAGTAGAGCGCAAAAAAAACGTCCGGTTAGGAAACTGGGGAAACAATGGGAAGATTCAGTTGATGCAGACAGCAGATCCCTGCTTGAGATTTCTAATTGGCGAATGAGGTCGCAGAAACGCGACGTTTGGAGGTGACTATTACTCGAGCCAAAAATCAGAAGATTATGATTGACTTTACATAATTTAAGTAGTTTTGAAGATTTTAAATATTATTACATGAATGTTACCAGATGGTATGGGCAAAAAGTCAACCAAACATTGGCTGAGCATTTGGAAAAGTCGTCCACGAAAGTTTGAAAAATCGTAATGAGTTAACTCTATCGCTCTATCTATTCAAGAATTACCGCTAAGGCTTTGTTTGACAACAATTCCAGGCTGTTGGCTAATTCAAAATTTATTTTTGATAATAATGAATGCGATGGGAGCGCTTGCTAGGAGAATAAGATTGACGAATGTGAAGCAAAGAAAGTACCCCAAGAAAAAATTTAAGGTTGATTCGACCATTGAGTAAGCTTCAAAATTTTTTATTAGAACAATAAAAATTGTACCTTGCCTTATTTAAATTATTAATACTTCAAATAAAACTATATAAAATGAATTGACGAGAACAGTATCAAAAGTGTGAGCGAATTTGTGTATTTGGGCGCCAAAATAACGAAGACGGGTAATGAAAGAGACGAAATACGCCAAAGAATACAGCTCACAAATAAAATATTTTATTCGCTTTTGACGATCTTGAAGACCAGCTTCATACGCAGGAACGCAAAGCTCCAAGTATACAAATCTATAATAAGGCCTGTGATATGCTATGGGTATAAAACATGGACCCTAACCTAAGCGTTCGCAAATATATTGAACACCTTTGAGCAACGGGTCCTGAGACGAACGATCGGAGCGAAGCTAGACAGGGACCAATGGTGAATTCGCTACAATTATAAGCTGTATGAGATTTTTGAGAAACTGGAGGTCTCAACGATTATGAGACTTTGGAAGCTGCAATGAGCTGGACACATGAATCGTATAGACGAACAACGGATACCTAAAAAGGTATTCGTTGAGACAACTGAAGGCCGGAGACCAGTGGGCAACTGGTCTAACTCAGTCGATGAAGACAGTTCACCGCTGGTCGGATTCCGTAATCGAAGAAGCGGTCAATGGACCGAGACAGTTGGAGGCGCTATTCGCAGGAAACGAAAGCCCGAGAAGGGCTGTAGTGCTACGAAGAAGAAGAAAATTATAGTTTTATAATGAGTGTATATTGGGGAAGGGAGAGAGTAAGCATTGAACTTTGAAAAATATCTTCATATTGAATTTGGAAATGATTTTCTGTGATTTGACTTAGCATTTAGCATAAATTATATTTTTACGAATTCCCCGGTAGCTGACTCAAAAGGTGTTAAAAACTTTTATGGTATTTAAACTATCTTGATGTAATTTAACAAAAGGTTTTCCACAGTGCAGAAAAGTGGTTGGTCCTAGTGAGTGGTGAAATGTAGTCATGATAAGTACAGAAAGCTAAATTGGGTGGGTCTAAAGAAAGCTATATTTCACACGACGCTAGAAATAGAATGGAAAGGATCATCTAAAGGTTTACATTCAGTGTTAATTGCCAGTAATATTGAGGCATTTTCAAAATATTATAGGAGAGAAATGAAATATGTAATACTAAACGTAACGAGTGTAAAAAGCTGAAAGTTTCGGTAATTTCAAACCCAATTGCGAAGGCTTCGAAACTACAGAAATATTTCCATCCAGATCAGTTCAAGGAATTAAATGTCTTATAAACTGTGGTAGCCTTATTTTACTTAATTTCAAGACAAAATTATTTATTTGATCATAACTTCAAATATTCGCTGGCTTTCTGATAAATAATTTCAGACAGAGATATTTTTTTGGGATTTTTAATGCTTAAGATTAATTTTTATAGGAAATTCAAAATTGCACGAACTTCTATTTTTCTTACAAACTATCATTCTTAATTAAATCTAATATTCAAAAATCATCATATTTCACTAAGTAATGTAAATTATTTGATTAATCACCAACTTCCCGAACGAAACTAAAACTAAAAGCATTTATCTTTTTGCGACAAAACCCAATGGATATTATACAAATCGCATCTTAATTTGATTCAACAAGTCTTAAGTCTAAATTAGGTTAAAATAAATTCCAAAGTGGTAAATTAATAAAAGAAGCAATAATAACTAGCAATTCGCATATGGTTTAGTAACAATTTTTGAAATCCTTTTTGCCAATTTTATTGAGTGAAATTATTTTTAATTTCATACTTCCAAATAATTAATAGTAAAAAGTATTATTTTTAATTATTTCAACCCGAATCAGCTAAAGATGCAACATACACAAAAAATTTTGACCTAGGATTCACGCTAGGCTTTACCGTCTATGGGTAATTTCTTTTTGTTTTTTGATTTATTCACGAGCATTTATGTATGTCGGTTTACATGTACTTATGTGTTTTTATACATGAAAGCGTATTATGTGTTACGTTTATTTTAATGCCGTTTCATAATTCTGATTATCATTTCAATGATAGCTACGAGTATATCAAGCTATTAAATTACTATAACAGACATTTGCAGAGAAAAAGTTTTGATTGATTTTAAGGAGTTCAATTTTTTTTTGACTTCTTTAGAAAAAGAAAATAGGATGCTTACTTCATCCATCATTTTCAACTGACTGCTGACTAACATATTTCGAGAGTGCGCAGACAAAGCTTGCTTGAAACTTGCAAAAATATTAACCGTTCTTGATTTTTCTGTACAATTTTGGTGGTAATATGACAAAAAAAATTTAAGTTTTAGCAAGAGAACCTTCGAATTTACATAAATTTACGAATGTTATCTTTGTAAATGAACTGAATAAAAGGATAAATTTAATGAGTCAAATTTAAATTTAGATATATTGTAATATATCATTCGAAAGGCATTTATAACCAAAAATCGTATAGAATCATAGTCGATTTTTGCAAGTTATTCCTCAAAGATTTTTCAAATGTACGGTTTTTGATTTCATGTAATTTTAAATAAATTTTTTTGCGCACTTACTCTCATCGCGGTTGGACTATGTGAATGATCCACTGGTTCACATCGAAAACTATATTGTCCCCACCAGCCTCCCATTAAGCACTAGCAAATTTACATATTTACGATTTGGATTAAATAGAATTGTAATTAAATTTTTAAAATCATTAATTTAATAATATTTTAAAATCTTAACAATTTTTTACGAATTTTTAATTTAATTCTTTTATTTTTCAAACTCAACTCAAATACAAGAATCAAAACGACAAATAAAAACTCTAAAAATTAGTCTGAAAAACATTGAAATTGAATAGTTAAAATCATGAACAACTTTTTAATACTGTTCTAAATGGTTAATGATTCAAAAAAGTGTTTCGTTAAAACTAGAGCACAAAATTCAAATAGCATTTGAAAAAAAAAATGCATTTTTTAAAACTTACCTCATAAAACAACCATGCACTAAATATTACTTGTGAAAGATTATATACTATGAGCGTATTTTGTAAATGGAATGGTTTACGATTTTCCATTAATCGAGGACCTAACACCTGGAATAACGAGAAAAAAATTATTAAAAATGTATAATTGTTTTTATGGTAGAAAAATATTATTTTTTCATAATTTGTAATAACTTAGTTTTATTGCTTTGTAATTGTTCAAACCAAATTTTATTTTGGCAGAACCAGAGGACCTCTCACCACTAACTTAATGGTTTAGAAAGGTTTTATAAATATATCTGATTAGCTTATTGAAGTCAAGGATCATTCAAATTCGCTGCGCTAAAAAAGATTGATTGCTTAAAAGCTCTTTGCCTTCCAAAATTAACATAATTTTTTACGACAACCAAATTTTTACAATTCTACACTTATTCAACTAGAAAAGTGTAGAATCGAAAAATTAATGGTTTGTCACGACAAATTAAAGAAGTTTCTTTTAAAGGATTTTGTAAAAAAAAAAATTTCCAATACCCTGTTGAAATTGCTAGTGGTCTATCTGACAGTGCGTTACTGCAATTTTTCTGAGGAACTAGAAAAGCTAGAATCATCAAATCTTTTGACCAGCTTAGAAGTTTCTAGTTAGTGAAGTTTAATATGCAGTTGGAAAAAGTTTGAAAGGATTTTAGGTGGGGTCTTCTCATAAAAGGGGACCCATTAATATTTTTTTTTTTTCACCAAACATAGTCCAGTAGAGTATCAAATGAAAGGTCTTGAAGAATTCTTTCATTTTTTTGTGGTATGTACTACCCGGAAACCCACCTTGTTTTCTTACACCTAGGGGCGCCTTTGAGTTGTAGGAATCCCTTCTCTAGCAAAGGAAGGAGGACAGGGAAAAGGATTACCAGAAAAGGCACCCTCCACTTGCTTTTCCACGGTCCAGTACCCCTTTTTTAGACGTCAACAATGCCCAAGCGTAATGTGCCACGCAGTTCCATTTGTCAACTGATATAAGCAGCTTTACGACTGCGGCCTCCGGAGAGAGCTCCCAAATTTTGCTGCAGAGATAATCGCGCAGCCATTCCCATCTTTGTAGACAAAAAACATGTGGCAGGCACTATTCATCACTCCTCTGCAAAACACGCAGTCCAGAGACCGTGACTTATCTATCTTGTGTAGGTAAGACCGGAAACATCCATGCTCCCTCAAGAGCTGGATTTGGTAGATGTCTCACCGCGTACTCGATTGAGCCACCGCCTCAGGACAGGGGTCAGGCAAGGTACCACTCTTCCAAGATAGTTGCCAGCTGCTGAGACAGCGCTGTCTCTCCTTCCAAGCTACTGTCTCTCTGTCACCCTCACCTACTCTCCCTAACAAGGAGCGCGATGGGCATCACACCTGCAATCAACTTGGAGACTGTTTAGTATGCGCGTGCGATTTGCAGCACTCCTTGTCTCTGTACCTATGCCAACCGCTTTCATCGCAACCCTGGTTTAGCGCGTTACTTCATAGTTCTAACCCATACTCGTAGAGTAGAACATATCGTACAGCGCTCATTAGGAGTCATGTTTTGATGAAACAGGTCCTACTGTGTTGGCCAACAGTCAAATAAGTGCCACTTCACGCACTGCCGCCTTTTCGGCTGTTGCTCCAATTTGTGTGGAGAAACTCATCTTCGAGTCTTTCAGTACTCCCAGGTATTTCACTGCTACTTTCGACTCGACTGATAGTCCTTACTATGGGGATTCTTTTGTTATTTAGTATGATCACTCCAGTTTCCTCTAGCTGTAAACTAAAGCCATACGTAGTCGTTTGGTCCGTTACTCACCGCATCAGCGTATCTATTGCGCATGTTCGACAAGGCGTCGCGCAACTATCACCGCCACATCGTCTGCAGAGCGGACCAAGCGTGATTTGTTAGGCATATCAAGTTTCAGTAGCCCGTTATACGAGATGTTCTACAAATCGGAACCGAGGATGGAGTTGTGAACGACACCTGATGTAACAGCCATACTTTGACTCCTCCCTTCGTGTCTTAGAGCAGACAAATCCCATTTAGACTGTCAGCTCCTCCAAAATGATCTGAATGCTCTAAATGAATGGTGTGCTTCAAACTATTTATGCCTTAACACTACTAAATATCATAAAATGACTTTTTCTCTTAAGAACTCTCCTATTAATTTCAATTATATATTAAATGATGCTTTGCTCTCTGAAGTGTTCAGTCATAAAGACCTTGGAGTAACTTTTGATCCAAAACTCAAATTTGATGCACATATTTTAAATGTGATTACTAAAGCGTCTAGAGTTTCCGGGTTTATCCTTAGATATGTACATAAATTCAATAGCATCTCTTCTGTTCGCCTCTTTGTTTGTCTTGTTCGCCCTTTGCTTGAATACTGTTCTGTTATCTGGTCCCCCCGATATTCATATCTCGTGACTTCTTTAGAAACTGTCCAAAGAAAGTTCACGCGTTTTTTTTCCTTAAGTTTAATTTGCCGTATCAGCCTTATGAAAGTCGTTTATCTTTCCTATCTCTTCCATCCCTAATATCCCGACGAACTTATTTAGACCAATGTTTTTTGTACAAACTCTGCTACCATCAAGTCCCGTTAAATATTTTTCTGAGCTGCGTTTCCGACAAACATCTCGTTTATCTCGGATGAATTCTT
This sequence comes from Odontomyia ornata, assembly GCA_963969285.1. Lineage (NCBI taxonomy): Eukaryota > Metazoa > Arthropoda > Insecta > Diptera > Stratiomyidae > Odontomyia > Odontomyia ornata. The sequence continues at coordinate 43,184,338 of OZ017739.1, forward strand.
ATTTCTTTATCTCATATGCTAGAACTGATTTATATTTCTATTCGCCAATCTTAAGAATCGTACGAAATCATAATAATCTCGCGCTTGGTCCCTACCCCTCTTCTTACATAGCATTTAAAAAAAAACTAAGAGACTTACTACTACTTTAAATTTTGATTATCGACATTTTAGTATTCTTTTTCATTTAAATTTTGCTGTAATTGTTCTTTGCGTTCCATTTTGTGATTGGCTTGTTTAGTCTGTAAGATGGAATAAATAAATAAATAAAAACATTACAGGTTGACAGGAGTCACGCGTGATCTGTCAAAAAAGTTTATTGAAAATCAAACCTCATAATGAATCATCCTTTAGTAGATTTACCAACTTTACGTTTTCTTGAATTAAATCGTGAGGGTACTCTGAAGTTCTATGTAATTTGAGGCTCGTGTGGCTACTAGTAAGACTGATAAAACACGCATTTTGAAAAGATTGAAAAGTATTTGTTGAATTTATGATGGCTTCAATTTTCCTGTATTGCAACCACACTACATGGCTGTGAAATAATATGTGTTTCCAATCGAGTCAGATATTACAGACTGGTAAGGATTTGCATGGAGACTTCAGGAAGGATATCTATCGTGAATATCTATGAAAATTCATTTAATGAAAGTAAAGTAAAGTAAAGTAACGCGAAATGGCCGTCGTTTTAAATAAGAATATTCCGTAAATTTGTGTAATTTTCCACGTTTTAAACATTTGCAGGACGGGGTATTAGCTCTTGACCGGTGACCAAATCATGGCGGTAGGATCTCATGAGTATAACAATAACAAATGCAACAAATGTTCACTCAACTTTGCTAATATTGATTGTAGGATTTGTAAATGAGCTCGATATAGGTATCTTAAATTTACTTAAATTTGGTTTTTCAGCAGTACGATGCAAGTTCTAACAAAACCTAATCGTATTTACGAAAGTAATAGGGCTTTTAAAATTTTTCCTATGACAACAAGAGCAATTTACAGTTTTTCTATGATTCAGGTTTCCCATCAAACCTGACACTACACTGTTGGTTAGATCTTCTCCAAACTTTCAGATGTAATAAATAACAAAAACGTCTTTAATATTTATTGAGCTAGGAGTTGCTAGCAATATTGCAATGAAATGGCAGCAGATTAAAATAGACTAACAATGTTTTTGTAAGCAAATATGCCTAGCAAACCATTGCACTCCAGTTTGCACACACTCGCACGATATTTTCATATAGCTTAGTAAATTGTTCTACCCCATGTCACAAAGCTTTCACACATATCCTATGTAATTATAAATTCCTTCGCCCAACTTTAAAATCTTAGCAAATGATCTTATTTATTTCCAATTCGCTATACGCATGGAGGAACTTCTTTCACATCATTCGATAAATGACGCTGCAAATGGCAGCACGTTCAAAGTGTATGCTGTGAGTTGTAGGAAATGAATCTTGCAACTTTGAGAATCAACTATGATTTACGTTTTAGGCAAGGTATTAGGCATAAAATCGATTGCTAGTCAATTAAATTGATTGTCAGTAGAAATTTCAAACCCTAAAGAGAAATCTGTAAACACGCACGTCCCGCCATGCAGATAAAAGGATGCGGGGCAAGACGTGTGAAAAGTTTTCGATAGGTGAAACGCATACGTATTCTCACCGACGAGAAGTAAATATTGTAGATGAACTTTTTCCCAAAGCTATTAATGTTTTATATTAATTTCCTAATGGATGCAAGTCGTGCATTCACGGATGCATTTACTACTTTATTGTACGTCTCCGATAGGGGAAACACACATGCATTCTCACGCATGTGTGTTTCCCCTATCGAAAAATTTTCATAAGACTTACCCCGCATTCTTTTATTTTTAGGTTTTGAAATTTGTTAATGCTAATCATTTAAATTGACTAGCAACAGATTTTATACCTAATACTTAACTAATATTTTGCTTGATATGTAAATCATAGTTAATTCTCAAAGTTGCAGGATTCATTTCCAACAATTTTGAGCTAACAATTTGCACATACTGTCTTTTGCAGCGCCGTTTATCGAATGAAATGATAAAGTTCCCTATGAGTAGGATAGCAGGTAGAGAATTGGAAATAAATAAGACCGTTTGCTGTGCTTTAAAAGTGGGGTGAAGGAATTTATAATTACATAGGATATGTTTGAAGGCTTTGTTGCGTGTGGTAAAAAGATCAACTAAACCATATGAAATTATCGTGCAAAACTAGTGAGCGATGATTTGCTAGGATCGCTTCCCAGTTTGCACACAATTGCACGGTATTTTTATATGGTTTCAGGACGAGTTTAGCAAGAAGCCAAAGATATAAAAGCTATTGAACTCTCAACATCCGAATCAATAAGTATGCTCGATAAATGTTTCTTGAGTTTCGTAATTTGTGGAAAAATATTATCGGACATCAGAATTCAAACATTAAAAAAAAGAAGACAAAGGACTATGCAAAAAAAATTATAGGGTGTATCACTACTTTTTAAGTTATAGAAACACTGGAAACCGAATATTAAATTAGGGCGGTTTCAGTTGCTGAAGGTCAAGAACGTGTAAGCTTTGATACCTAAAACGTTCTAAGCTATCTTAGATTTTATGTGAACATCAGTGGTGATAACCTCTTTAAATCAGACATAAAATATTAGAAAGCATTTATAAACAAAGCTGCTAGATCCTAGAAGAGAATCTTTTTGAATATTTCATATTTTAACTATTATAGGTGAGGAAATTGACAGAGGGTAACCCTACGTAGACTGTAATGACGAATCTGTAGTGGATCTGTATTTTTCCAGCTTCTTATGTAGAAAATCGCTGCTACCTGCTGTTGAGCAAGCTATGAATACTGCTCGGTTTTTTCTAGAGTCTAGGTAGAGTGTTGTATAATGTGAGTATACTATATTAAGGCCAGCATGCGTGTGATCAAACTTTGGCGTCAACCAAGTGAGTGCCAAGTTTAAAATATAGTATACTCACATAGTATCCACACTCAATCTAGCCTCCGGAAAAATCGGAACACAAGCTGAAAAGTGACCATAAATCTTAGGTAGCAGATAGGTAGTTAAAATTTGACGCGAGGATTGGTGCGAATATAAACATGTACTTCGATGAGATGTTTCGGGATAACCAGATCTCAAAAAATCAATAACTTTGCAGAAAAAAAAATTCGTTCCATGCAATCTTTTAGTTGTTTATTAGGATCTGACAACACTCCCATGTTCTGAAATGCGTAAAAGAACACGTGCGTTAGAGATTTAATTTGCTTTTCGTTTTGTTTTTAAATACGACGTGCCCCGGCTCAGCTGACCGGCCCCTGGGAAAATTCAGGAAGTGTGCAATACAGGGTAAATGGAAGGTGTGGATACTATGTGAATGTACTATGGTTTAAAGCAGCCGACTAGTAGTATAGATAAAGAGGAAGGCTAATAGGGTAAGATAAATCTGCGTGTATCACAGGATGGCGGCAAAACCCAATAAGTTTTAGTAAATTGGCATATTATTGATCCATAAGTTGTACCAACTTATTGAAAAGGTCTCTAGAAAAGCATTTAAAGTATTCATCTCAAGCAGGCTTAGTAGAAGCCTTAGTTACGCTTTATGCTGGAAATAGATTGTTTAGTCTTCTTTATCTCCATTAAGTTTAACGTACAAGACTAAACACTATAAACTGCTGGGATATACATATGCCAAGCATCCTCTTGGGGGAGGTCTATGCAATCGCAGTAAGTGCCCAACGTTGCATGGACAAGGGATACAAGGGCAAAGCAATAAACATCTTGCTTGAAAGTCAATCAGCTACTAAAGTTCTAGAACCATTAAAAATAACATCTAAGATAGTTCAAAAATGCTGTAAAAAAATCAATAAACTGGGTGTGAACAACAAGATTACTGTGGTACTGGGTTAGAACAACATGGTTACTGTAGTACTGGGTACCACAGCGCGTAGAAGCAGTGGTTAACGAACAGGCAGACCTCTTAGCGAGGAGAGGACCAAAGGCGGCATTCGTCAGTCCTGAACCCTTCACTGCGCTTGAAAAGCACATTTTTTGGAGACACCACAAGGAGAAGCTAGGGAGCCCAGGGAATGTGATAAGCTCTGGAAAAATTATTCTGGGCTTAAAACCTTTGATAGTCCTATGATAAGAAATGATTTGAATTGTTCGTCAAACTGGGAAGAAATAAGCTTAAGATTCCTACAGAATTTCTCACGGGGCATTTTTAACTCAGAGGACATTTTAAGAAAAAAAGGTCTAAAGGAGAGTGGCAACTACAAGTTCTGTAGGTTTGTAGATAAAACACGAGAACATTTTCCAATGCGCTGCGGAGCTCCAGAGAAGAAGAAATAGCCTGGGAACTTACTGTCTAGTTATGTCTAGTTGAGAAGCATCTTGGATACCTGGCGAACCACATTATACAGAAGGCAGATCTTATTGAAAAGCTCTAGGTATGTCAATAAGAATGGGAACACAATAAATCTTAAAAGCTTGCAGTACAAAACGCCCAATTCATTCAATCTATAACCTATGGCCTAGCCATCCAGTGACAGCAGCATTAGAGTTTGATGTACTAGCAGAACGTATAGAGGAAACGTTTGTAGAATAATGTTGTGATTTCTAGATTAGATCAGTGTCTGAGGCATTAAAGAAGCTGTAAAAAGAAGCTAATTACCTCTTGGTGCGTTAAATGATACTTTTAAGAAAAAAACGACTCTTGTTTTCCGCCAGTAAGTGTAAATAGTTTTAATCTTCAAGTAGTTTTAATCTTCAAGTAGGCATTCTAACTTTTAAATTATCCCATCTTATAAATTTGACGATACGAACAAGTAGCTTTTTCATTTATAGAAATAAAATTATGGGATTACTTTTTTCAGTTTTGTATAATTCTTATTGCAAAGTTAGAGGCGTTTCTTCTCTGCCAAAAGAGTGAAGTAAGTTGAAACTCCCAACTGTCCATTGCGCCCATATCTTCAACTGAGATTGACTTATCGTGGTGAAATTGACATCATAGATACCCTCAACGTAAGAATATATTTAAAAGATTCCCATCGAGCTGGTTTGGTTTTTTAAATTGACAATTGTGTAAAAGCATGTGTACTGATGGAACGATTAAATTGCTGCACTGTGGCGTGTCACATCAGCAAGGAGGCTGGGTGCAGCTGAACACTCTGCTGCCTGCATTACGGTAAAGAAGGAGCTGGCCAAGACTTTAAAAATAAGCTAAGGTGCAAAATGGCAAGTTCTTTGTGAGAAACTTATGTACCGGTGTAGATGCGATCTCTATGAGTATATTATATAACCTCTCGGTTCTGTTTGCATTTACTTAACATAGATGAGTCAATCGTTCTCAATTCGGAGAATATCCCTTTCTTTATGGTTAAGGAGCTTAATATATCGCGACATCCAAAATGAAGAACTGGAAGGATCCAGGGCCTCATGTAGTTCTCGTCGAGGCTCTCAAAGTTGCAGTTAACCGCAACTTTGAGTGAAGTTAAATAATTCTTGTTTAGTTGGGGGGGCGTGGTAAAAAGTAGCTCGACTGGTACTCATAGATAAGGAGACAAAGGAGTCCAATGGTCAGTTAGCGTACTAGCCCATTGTCCAAGTTGAACACTGCGTGAGCATTTTTGATCGGCGTATCAAGAAACGTCTGCTGTCTGCAGTCAGAATAGTAGGTGATCTTTTTGAGAAGCATAACCCTAAAACAGAAGTTTTGTATCCATTATGCGGGACAATCTTAAGAATTGATAATTAGTCTATAGAAGCAAAGAAGGAGTAAAAAAGAAGCTCCAAACCTGTCTCTCAGAATATCGTCTGCAATGATCTGCCTGCCTGGGCTCCTGATTAGTTAATTTGATGATGTTGCAGCCACTTTCATTGCTGGACCTGGTGACCTTGTCAAAATCAAACTTAATCAAGTTATGAGGAGCGTGCAGCAAGACAACTGATCTAGGTCTGTAGCTAGTGATGTTAAAAGACAAAAATCAATTACAAAAAGACGATACAAAGCACAATACCCATGACCGGCAGCTCCGTAGAGGTTCATACCAACACATCTTGAAAACAAGCTGACTTATTGCAAGCCCATCTGTAAAGCATGTGATAAAGCAGCTAAGGAAGCTAAATGTATTCAGCCCTCGAGAAATACGGTTAGGGCAATTGATGACTGAACACATTACTACACAAGTCGAGCCAGGTAGTAGCCTATGCGGACGACATCAATATTTTGTCACGGTCATTAACAACTGTAAAATAGCTCTTTCTAAAACTCGATAGCGAAACAAAACAAGTAAGGCTACAACATGGACCCTAACCCAAGCGTCCGTAAATATATTGAACGTCTTTGAATGAAGGGTCCTGAGTAAAATAATCGGAGCGAAGCTAGACGGAGACCAATTGCGAATTCGACACAATCTTGAGCTGCATAAAATGTTTGACGAGCCCGAGTTCTCAACGATTGTCAGACTGCGGAAGCTGCAATGGGCTGGATACATGAATTGTATGGATGAACAACGGATACCCAAAAAGGTATTCATTGGGAGAAGTGAGGGCCGGAGACCAGTAGGGAAGCCGAGGAAACGCTGGTTTGACTCGGTCAATGAAGACAGTTTATTGCTGCTCGGATTTCGAAATAAGAGGACGCGGGCAATCGACCGAGACAGTTGGAGGCGCTATTTGCAGGAAGCGAAGGCCCAAGAGGAGCTCTATACTTTTACCATGAAGATTGCTCCAAGATCTAGACTGATACCATGATATTCAAGAAGTATAGAACAAGTAGAGCGAGTGTGCAACAACTGAGAGCATTGAGAATTGTATTGAATTGCTAGTGGGAATGTAATTTTAATCGATCTTCTGGCGCTCGAACGTAAGGAGGCATTCTAAGGTTGCTTTAAAATGAGCCACGGTGAAGCTACGATCTTTCTTATACAACAAGGCAGACTCCAATTATGCGACGCACCTACAAAACCACGCACATGAGCCTGATGCTATGACAAACTCTATGAAATTGCTACACAAACAAAACAAAGGGCCGAGACTTGACATCCTAGAAAGGCTTGAAATTTATAAACATAGAAAGACAGACGGTGACATTATCAACGAACAACTTGTTACCAATTCCGACGCAATTTTCTCAGTCCTAGACCACACTCTTAGACGAAAACGGAAACGAGATGAAACAGAACAAACGGACAGCCAACAAGCAAAAAAACAAAAACATAATATCCCCCTACCTGGTATAATTGAGTAATTTACTTCCTGACCTCATTACCCATCCACTTATTACCTATCCGCTAGTTACCCATCCGCTAATTACCCATCCGCTAATTACCCATCCTACGACTATATAAAGTCGCTCCCTTCAACACATCCTTTAGACACTGAAGATGACTCAAAGTAGTCGAAACGCGTCTGCTCACACAACTAAGCAAGGCCCGACGGCTTTTAAAGAAAAAAGAGGATTGGCCTGCGGATATCAAATAAACAAAGTTATTTCTGGTATCTTACAAATTTCACACTTTATATCTTTTTTGATGCCTTTCTTAAGTGTACTTCCAAAAATAAGCGTTGCAACTCGTACAAAGTAAACAACACTCTGACTTCTGAATCCTTATCCTCTGCTCATTGGAATTTCTTATTTGATGGTTTTGAACTCAAAGCTGTTTGTGTACAACCTTATGACTTCCTCAACTCAGTCCTATCTGAGTCTACCCCTACTATCTGCTCACATGACTCCAATGGTACACTCTGGTTAAATTTGAATGTGATTTGTGCCCGGAAAGGAGAAGATCAAGCACGTCATGCTTTCTTATATACTAGGTTTTCTGAGGACCATTTAACTTTTTGTCAGAATATATCTGCTGCAAACAAGTAAAGCAACGAGCTCTAGATGGAAGTGAAAGGGCTAATAAGACCGTGGCAGAACACACAATCAGACATCAAGCCCCGCGCAAAAGAAATAATTGGTTCGATGATGAGTGTCAGAATGCGAAAGAATCAGGCGTACAAAGAGTATTTATGTAGAAAAATATGGACCAAAAGAGAATATTATCAAAATCCATGAAGAGTAGCAAAGAAGATAATTAAAATTAAGAAAAGAAAATAATATGACCACTAATTGAGAAGTATAGATGTACGGGTAAGTCTAGCAAGCAACAGCACAAAACAAACACACAAAGTAGTGAAAAGCATGAAAAGTTGTCAGCCCAAAACCACGCTCTGCCGTGATGACATCGGCAATATCATCGCTGATAAAACTAAGACTAAGGAAATATGGGCATCATATTTTTTTTTTTTTTTTTTTTTTTTTACCTTCATTCCCTTCCACTCTCTCCATCACACTTTCTTCGTCGCACTACGCTCGTGCGATCTGCACTTCACATTTCGTCGTTTCCTCAGGTGTGCCACCCAGGCAATGTATAACACATCGGTATAAGGGGGCACACAAAAATATGTGAAGTCCTCCGGTTAATCGTGTCTTGTCCATATCGTGATCAGCTCTCAGAGATAAAAAAAAAATTATAAATTCGACGCAGTAAAAAAAAACTCTGAGTTAAAAGAATAGCTGTCTCTTCAAGCATCTCGACGATAGGGTCAACAATGCCCTAAGATGCTATGTTGAAATTACTGGACTGATATTATAATAATAGTAGGTGTTTCTCGAGGCATCTCGAAGATAGGATCAATAATTGACCTAAGATGCTATGTTGAAAGTTTCTGCACTGAGATTCAATCGTTATTCATTAAATAGTTTCTAAGTCTTTTCTTGAAAACCATAAGAGAATTCGCTTCTTTAACTGATTCTGGAAGATTGTTGTATATACGAAGGGCGTCATTTGTAGCATCGTTCTTCAGGCGATCTGTCCTTGCAAAAGGAATTACAAATTGGTTTGCGTTCCTAGTACTGTATTGATTCTTTTGTGAGACTTTAATAAATGGTGTTTGTGACGACAAGCTGAGATTTAAACTTTTGAAGATAAACTTGGCTTTCTCCATTTTAATGATTTGGTTAAAAGTTAATGCGTTACATGATTGATACACTATGTTTGTTGGTGTGAGCCTTGGGAGATTATGTATATTTTTATACGCCTTGGTTAATATCCTGGAAATTATATTTAGGTGTTGCTTTGAGGACTGACTCCAAATGACCACTCCGTAATGTACTTTTGACAGTACGAAGGCATTCAGAACAAGATGCTTGATGTTTTTTGGAAATTCCTCATATCTTCGTAACAATCCAATTATTATATTTCAAGAACCTCCTTGATCCTCCGCATAGCTCCAGAACATCGTAGCCTATAGATGTTCCCGGAGAACTTCTCTTCGCGCCACCAACTCTGGATGAATTTTTGCTCTACCATCAAAGCCTAAAAGAATAATAAAGCGCCGGACATCGATGAGATGCAAGTGAAGCTCATCAAATATGGTGGCAGCAGGGTTCATAGAGCTATTCACAAAGTCACCCAGCACATTTGGCAACAAGAACATATCCCATAAGAATGGAACCAATCAAGTAAGTTCTCCATCCACATAAGAAGTGACAAGCAACAGTGCGAAAGTTTTAGAGGGATACCACTGCTTTGTATGGCGTAAAAAATATTCTCAAATATCTTAGGAAATGAAATCGCATCATATGCCAACAGTATTATTGGGGAGTATGCATTAAGGTCGTTTTAGAGCAGGTAGTATTATTAAGGTCGTTTTAGAGCAGGTAGATCAATGATGGACCAATTGTTCACAGTCAAGCAGGTACTTGAGAAATGTGGGAGTTCAACATAGACGCACAGCAAATTTTCGTTAACTTCAAGCAAGTATATTAGTACGGTAGTATTGATCGTAACGTACTGCACCAAATAACACTTTGCTTTGCCATCCCAGCCAAATTCGTGCGTCTTACCAAAATGACAATGACGAGGACAATCTCCCAAGTCCACATCAATAACCAACTCACCGATGCCTTTGACACAAATATCGGAATACAACAGGGGGATGGGCTGGCCCCATTGCTATTCAATTTGGCTTTGGAGTAAGTCATTAGATAGCTTTCTGTCGATACACGAGGTACATTACTGTAAAAGTCGAACCAAGTAGTAGCTTTTGCGGAGGACATCAATATTTTGCCGCGGTCATTAATAACTGCAGAAGGACTCTTCCTGAAACTCGAAAGCGAAGCCAAGCTGGTAGTGCCACAAATCAATGAAAATAAAACAAAGCTCATGACGCAGTCGAGGAAAATATCTCAGATGCCCAAAATATGACACTTGGCGAATACAGTATCGAAATTATGATCGAATTTGTATATTTAGGCGCCAAAAGAACGAGAGCTGGTAATGAAATAGGAGAAAGACGCCAAAATATAGCTCGCAAATAAAACATTTTATTCAGTTTTAACGATTTTGAAGACCAGCTACGTACGCAGGGAAATAAGGCTCTAAGTATACAAATCTGTAAAAAGGCCCGTGTTGTGCTATGTGTGTGAAACGTGGACCCTAACCCAAGCATCCAAAAACATATTGAATGCCTTTGAACGACGAGTCTTGAGGCGGATAATTGAAGCGATGGGGACCAGTGGCGAACTCGATACAACCATGAACTGCATGAAATTTTTGACAAGCCGGAGGTCTCAACGATTGTAAGGCCGCGGAAACTGCAATGGTCTGGCCATGGAAATCGAATGGACGTACAACGAATACCCAACAAGTTGGGTAAACAGACCTACGCTCATGTCAGAAGGGTTTTGTGCTCAAATTCTGAGAAATGCAGTCACCAGCAACGAATAAAATCAAGAAATATGTCAAAGAGATGTGCACGTTTAAAAAAATCCATTGCTTTTCTATTTTCAACGGGCGCCATTTTGTTGAAAACCAACAAAAATCACTCAAATCATGAACTCCTAAAAATATTAATGTTATTGCCCTTATTTGAAAATTTCAAGAAGGTCAAATCAAAACTGCAGTGACTGATTCGATGAAAAGTCCGTAAAATACCAAAATCATATGTTATTGTTGTTGTAATTGGAGAAATTTCAAATGGCTATAACTTCCATGTATATCATTCGATTTTCATCAAACTTGTATAATTCAAGGACCCTTTGTAGGACTACTTAAATATCAAATTTCGTTCAGTTTAAGGGTACCTCTACGATTTTATTTGGAAAAACATGAAATTCGAATATCATACTATTATTAACAAAGTTGAGCGAATTTTGAATTATAAGGTATTTGTTGTTGTTGTACTCATATACACCTACCTCCATAATTTTTTTCAGGTTTTTCGGATCACAGGTGTCCAATCGCGAGGGGGGGGGACACACACATTTTTCGTGTATTTCCCCTCCCTGTGCGCCCCTCAAAGCAAACTTTGCCTAACTAAGATCTGTTTTGGAAAGATCTTATCAAGAACACTCGTTTCGGGGGGTCACTCCCCTATATGGGGAGACCCCCCTTAAATACCTTATGAAAATTTTTTGTAGTTGAACTTTGAAGAGAGCGCCACTTTACACCTGCATAAAAAATTTGATGTTTCTAGCTTAAGTATTTTCCGAGAAAAACTGCTGAGTCACACGGACGGACGGACAGACAGACAGGACGGGATTTTAGTAAAAAAGTATTCGTTGGGAGAACTAAAGGACGGAAACCAGTGGAGAAACCTACGAAACGCTGGCTTGACACAGTAGACGAAGACAGTTAATCGCTGCCCGGATTTTAAAATTGGAGGAGGCGGTCAATGGAACGACAGTTGGACGCGATTGTTGCAGGAAACGAAGGCCCAAAGGAGGCTGTAGTGCTTCGAAGAAGAATAAAATTGCATTTTTTAAATACATTTAGTAGACAAGCTGAGATAAACCACAAAGAAGAAGTCAAACATAAAGTAATGGTATCACTGGATATTTACCAGTGTAGTAAGGTCAATAGTTAGCTACAAAGCGCTTGGATGATCGCCAATACAGAAAAAAAGTATTACTGGTGCATTGTTGGTACAGCTACATTGGAGACAATGATTAAACTGATGCCTCATAAAAGATATACCATTTACTTGCAGAATTTTAAATATATGAAGGAAAGTGGATAAAATTCAGCCAATTTGGTTATACTGTGTAAGCTCAACAAGAGTCGGAATAACATATCTCTATCCAGGAACCACCACGAGACTTTGCGGCTTCCTTTATCGTCGTTTGTTCACTGGCCAACAGATTGGCGTATTGTCATCAGCACATTGGTGCATTGTTCTGAGCCTTTCGTTATGCGGTGTGGTCATTTTGAGTTTCTTTTCGTTTTTCCAAGAAATTGCCGAGTGAATAATTTTCTTGCATACATAATATTCGTCTTGAAGTCTGGAACTATACCATTTCGGGCATTTCCCCCTCGTCTAGTGCTTGAAAAGTGTGCACACAGAGTTGAGAGAAAGAGAAAAACCCACAAACCCGAGTAGAAATCAGTTTAAGCACGCCTAAACAGGCATTAGGGCTTAATGAGGAAACAGTGGGGCTTGCCTAAGTTAGGCATGCCAAACATGCCTAACGGGGCATGCCTAAATTAAGCATGCCTAGTGTGGGCCTAATTAGGTGTACCTAACATAAATTTTAGAAATTTTACGTTTTATTGTAATCTGAAGAGTGAAAAAAAAATATTCAAATTAAAATTTTGCAATTGAAAATAAGATTAGGAATTTTTCAAATTTTGTCAGTTTAGGCATGCCTAATGCGGGCGTAATGGGGCATGCCTAAGTTAGACATGTCGAATGCGGGCCTAAAGTTTTAGACATGCCTAAACTTGTTCAGTTTAGGGTTTGCGGCATGCCTAAATTAAATCAAAATATTTGACTGCATAAAATTTGCAACAAAGCCGTGCTGTTGAGGTTATGTAAATAGGTTTATCGCAAATGTTGATTTCCTTGAAAAATTTATAAACTGGGAAGTGTTTTGCCAGGTGAAGAGAATGGTAAGAATTATGAACAATTTATATCTTATGTGTTGATTTTGCCAAGAAAGTTGTTTGTGTTTAAGAACTGTTTAGGCAAACCCCATCACAGCCTAAATTAGAAAGTGTTTAGGCTAGACGCATCACCCCTTAAATTGGGAACTATTTAGATAAGCCCCATCACTGCCTAAATAAGGAAATGCTCAGACAAACCGCATCACTGCCTAAATAAGGAACTGTTTAGGCAAGCCCCATCACTGCCTAATTTAAACAGTGGTGGGGTAATGCGTTTCGTTCGTCACTAGGACTTAATGCGAATGCCCGTTTAGGCATGCCTAATTAGGGCTTAATGGCTGCCCAAATTGAATTTCTAGTCGGGAAGAGGTATTTAACATATTTAAATTGATCATGGTGAGTGAATACGGTCCAAGCACTTTGACTCAAGCGCATAGTTAATTTCTAACACATCTCTGTCCGATAACCGCCACGAGACGTAGAGCTCATGCGGTTAAAAAACACATAGGGCCTGGTTCGCAGGTGGTCTATTTCCACTTGGCACGACGACGAAACAAAATGAAAATCCTAAAAAGTTCATGGAAGTTGGTAAGGGACTGACAAATGCATGCCACGAGAGTTGTATCCGAGCGCGAGAGTCCATCTTGGACTAGATGCATTTAGATTTTCCGATAGTCAAGCAAGTGCAGTAGTTGAGGTTCGAGCATTGAAGTCACAAGAGAAATATTATATTTTCCGACCGGAAACATTTGAGAGTTACTTCATCCTAGGGTGATTGGGGTTGGGATGCTTTGAAGCTTTAGATAAATGCTGTCGGACCCGATCAGGTTTGTTCGGGCATAAGAAATGTGTATCTGGATGAACCACGAAAAGATGATGTGCAGCAAGGATTCTATTTGGCAGAAACTTTGAGGTACTTGTATGTATTGTTTTTCGACGACAATTATATCAAGTACGATGCTTCGAAAATAATTATAGGCTCACGATAGTGGCATTTATTCTAAGCTAGCAAAATTGACTGGGTATTTACACTAAATTAATTACAACAAACGTATCTTTGTTGAAAGATAGACAGTTATTCTCAAAGAGCTTGCTCCTTGCCTACCTGTTCAACAGAATAGAATGAAATGGTGTCAATTTTTGAATTATAGGTATTTATTTATCATAAATAGTCGAACAAAATTAAAAAGTAGGGCACAACAGTTAACTACATTATAATGTCTCATAAAAAAAGTGGTGCTTTCATAAAAGTTAAATTTATTTCGTCGTAAAATATTTTGAAAAATGTGATCTACTTTTGATTAAATCACCTTGAGCACAAAATAAACTTAAATTACACCTGCAATTCTATAAAAAATTGCAATCGACCCCATTAGGCGAACTTCTCTACTTTTGTCGCATAGTTTGAATTTCAATAAAATGTGTGAAGATTGCCAAAACGATAAAAAATTACTTATCGGTCTAATGTGAATTGTGAATTTCCTGTAGTAATTGGACTCGTAAATACTGATATGTATCAAGCAAAAGTTTGCAAAATTTTCAATGCGAACAATCAAACCAAAACGAGAGAATGAGTTAATTGCATTTTGAGATTGTCGCTTTTCATGATTTACATGTTTTTTTTAGAATACGTCTAGTTTGATATGTTAGAAATAATTTTAAGTGGAATTTAGTCATTTGATATACATTAAAATATTAGAATTAAAAATTGCCTTGAAAAGTGTGAATTTCATGCATCAGCAATTAATTTAGATTAAATCTCTCTGCGTTAGAATTTAAGTTTATATTATTTGGATGCCGAAGGTCCCAGGTTCAAACCTCGTTGGTAGCAACGTGATTTAGTTCAGGCGATTTTTCGGACAGACTATGAGTGTTCACTTAGTGGTGATATGTACTGATTTAATCAGGTCATATCATAGCTGACCTGGCACACGGGAGCATGGTACTGACCAAACCAACTTCCGAAAAAATCAATACAGTCATGAAAATGAGATACTCTAACTATCTCTAAGCGAAGGCCCGAGAGGGGCTGTAGTGCTGCAAAGAAGAAGAAATTATTTGGATGCTTTACTTAGATAACAAATTTCAATTTAACAATTGAAAAGGATAAATTTTCCAGAACTCTGTGCTTAGTCAGTGAGCTGTCATATGAGAAGCTATATGTGTAATTTTAATTTGGAATAATTGATTCATGTATTTCACTCTTCCTTGTTTCATTGTTCATTCAAGTATTCCATAAAATCAAATTAAATACAATTTAACCAAACGTATCTTGCCAAATTAAATTCTCTACAAACATCACAATAATTTCCAACAAAACGCAAAATGAAAATGATCATTTGTAATAAAATACCACACAAGCTACTCAAAGTGGTTTCGCGATTTAATCTTGTGATAAATATACTCGTACTCGTTCATAATACTTAGAAAACAAATTGCGAAAAATTCAACCGCATCCATCGACTCTTATATCATTTAGAAAACGCGAACCAATATCTCATCCCCAATACTAAACT
This sequence comes from Odontomyia ornata, assembly GCA_963969285.1. Lineage (NCBI taxonomy): Eukaryota > Metazoa > Arthropoda > Insecta > Diptera > Stratiomyidae > Odontomyia > Odontomyia ornata. The sequence continues at coordinate 43,199,798 of OZ017739.1, forward strand.
CGTAGTCTGTGTACGATTTGCACTATGTGCACAGCTAACTTCTTAGCTTTGCATGTTAACATCTTAATTATATAATAATAATTTTCAAATGCGGTCGAATATATTCCTTAACCATAAGACACTGTACTATTCTTCATCACGTAATTTAGTGTGTCTGATGATGATCGTGAGGCAAGTAGGTGAGCAGGAAAGTAATAAATTGATTTTCATATTGCGTTCATTCCAACATGTCTACATAATCAATTAAATGTTTCAAAATAGACTAATATGAAGTTACTAAATCACTCGTCAGTAAGAAATTTTCCATTTCCTTCTTTTGTTGTAATTTGGTGTTACATTTGTTTTCGGATTATTTATTTATTACGAAGCGTGTTACAAAAAAAGTGCTTTTTAATTGAAATTGGTGTAGTTACTCACTGAGTAATTGATTGAAAATAAAGTGAAATATTTCTTTAGAGTCAGTAATTTACGGAATTAATTATGTATGATGAATTAAATAAATAAATAAGCGAATATGATTCACTTAGGGAAATTATTTAACAGCTTTGTGATGATACAATAACATATTAAAAGCTTTCAGCTTCAGCACACCAATAAGATCCAGGAAACAGTTTGGGAACATAATTAATTACAAGTCCAAGTATCATTAGAGGGCTCCTGCCAGACGTAGTTGTTCTGTATATAAATTATCCGCTATTTTGTTCGCGTTTTACTGACCTCGTTGTTGAACAGTTACAATGACCTACCAATACGACAAGCGCTTCCTGGATTTTTTTTCGAAAACTGAAAATATATGCAGCACCTATGCCACTTGCAAGCGTTTGTCTCTCCAGTATCACATACAAGTATGCTGTTAGTGTAATTGTAAAATTTTCAACCGACTATAACTTTGTTGTTTGAACCTCGATTACTATAAAATTTTCAGAATATAAGCCCCTACCCCTAAGATAATCATATGTGGTCTTCCAGCAAGTTTAACTTTAGATTTTACGGAAAATGTGAAATACACAAATCATACTATTACTAACAAATTTTGACTTCAGTCGTATTTCTTGCCCTTATACTTATAAATACTAGCATCCATGATTTTCTTTAGGTTTTGCGGCTCAATGATCCAACCCCAACACACACTTTTCACATTTTGACTCCCTCTTGCTTCCCCAGAATCGTTAACAATCTTCAAATACTCAATCCTGAGAGTTTTCTTCAAGATCTTTCCTGTGATATCCATGTCAGCTAACATTGGTAAGAAATTTTATTAAGGCATCACTTCCATAAGTGGGCCCCTCCGTAAAAATTTTATAGTTTTTTTCATACCGAGGCTTTGGAGAAGTCATTATTTTTTAACTACGTATAAAGCTTCATAACTGTAGATGGTATAGTTTTTGAGAAAAATTACTGTAACACACAGACGGATAGATGGAAGAACGGATAGGCGGGCGGACATCAGGTCATAAAACTAGTAGAATTTTATAAAGACATTTTTCAAAACCCTCAAAACTGGTTGGAAGACTGCAAATTGAATTCAAGACCGCCCTTACAATGTATAAAAGGTTATCAAAAGCCTGTGTATATTTTTGCCTAAATTCTCCCCTACTGATAATGCTATACTTGTAAAACGCCGCTGTAGACGGTTCCAAGCCCGTTTGAGAAAGGAGGAGGGATACTCTTGTTTCCCCAACTCACAGCTTCTATGATTCATTATCTTATATCCCATGACTAAATTGTAGTAAATGGTTTCGGGGTCGTACATTGGGCTTACCGATTCCCCAATGATGGGACATTAAATGTCGAGAAATGCCAATAACTGCAAGTCCACGTGCAGATCTGCTACTGAATCCTACTTACATGACCTTTGTAATGACGTAAGAGGGTCAAAGCAAGTCTTCCGTGCCTTACAAGGCAACCAAAATTGACAAAAATGCCGCCGGAATAGAGGTTGGGCGACGAGCTTATCTCCGCCCCTGGAAAACTCTTAAATTGTTTTGAAACTTGTAAAAGTACTTCAGAATGGATTGGACCTCTGTCAGCGACCATGCAACTGAAATAAGGACTATGGCATTGGATCCGAAAATGTTGGATTACTGAATAACCCTAGCGCTGTTTAAAACCTTTTGCAAAAGACCAGTCAATGTAAATTAAACATACTGCCAATCCAGGAAAGCTAGCTCCCATCCTGTTAGACAGATCCTTGAAAACAAGCAACAAGCTATGGGTGGAACTGTAAGCACTAATTAAGACTAAGGCAGAACAGCCGATCGGGCATCAAGTCAGGCGGAAAAGAAATGATTGATTCGATGATGACTGCCAGAATGCGTTGGACAAAAAGAAGCAGGCATACAAGCAATATTTAGGTAGGAAAACCAAGACGAAGAGAGAACACTATGAAAATATCAGAAGAGTAGCGAATAAGATAATTACAATTTAGAAAAGAAAATACTATGACAACGAATTGAGAAGTACCGATGTAAGTCTAGGGAGCAACAACACAAGATAAGCATACAATGTGGTGAAAAGCCTGAAGCATGGCTATCATTCCAAGGCCACGCTTTGTCGTGATAACATTGGCAACATAATCGCTGATGAAAACAGAAGTAATTTTTTGCTTAGCTCCAGAACATTGGAGCCTATAAATATTCCGGAAGTGCTACCACTGTTCTACAATCAAGGCACATTAAATATGTAGGCAACGGTATTCAGAAAGACATCCTGAAGTTATCCACCACAGTTGGCAATAAGAACATATGCCGAACGAGTGGGGCCAATCAATTAAATTCCCTATCCACGATAACCTCAGACGAAATACGCTGAAGTATACAGCTCGCAAATGAAACTTTTTACTCAGTTTTGACGATCTTGAGGACTACCTACATACACAGGAAAAAGAAGCTTGAAGTAAAAAAATCTGTGATAAGACATGTTCTGTGCTATTAGTATAAAACATGTACTCTAACATAAGGATCCGCAAACATATTTAATGCCTCCGAAAGATGAGTCCTAAGGTAAATAATTGAAGCGAAGCTAGACGGGCATCAATGGTGAATCTGATACAACCATGAGCTGTATGCAATTTTTGAAAAGTCGGCAATTCCAATGATTGTAAGACTTCGAAAGATGCAATGGGCGGGGCACGTAAGTTGTATGGACGAGCAATAGATGCGTAAAAAGGTATTCGTTGGTAGAACTGAAGGGAGCAGACCAGTGGGGAAACCGAGGAAACGCCAAGAAGAGCTGTAGTACTACTAAGAAGAATGCACATATTTGAACACAAAGCACTCCGGAAAATCTATGGCCCAGTTAATCAATCAATAATTGTTTGAACCATTTAACGAACCACCTTTATCTGCCTATGCAAAGCTACGTACTTCCAATGGGCGGAGCATGTAGGAAAAATTGAAGAAAAACAACTACTCAAAAGAACATTAAAGGATAAAAGTAGACGTCAGCGAGAAGATCGTGGACACAAAAGAATCTGACTTCATTGGAATAATCAACTGGCGAATGGTGTTGCAGAACCCTGATGATTGGAAGAAATTAATTCTGAAGGCCAAGGTCCAGCTTGGTTTTTTTATACTTTTGATGATGATTGAATGAATGGATGTTCCGGAAGCACTTGAAACACTTGGGCGACGGGCGAATTCCCATTACCGGAAAATCTTAAAATGTTTCGAAACCTGCAGATGGGTCTCAAAATGGATTGGACTCACGGCAACGACCTCGGAAATGGAAAAAGATCTTTGGCATTGGATCCTAGAATGTCAGATTACTCAATTACCCTGGCGCTGTTAAGGACCTTTTACAACAGGCCAGTCAATATAATTAAAAATACTGCCAATCCAGGAAACGAATTGGAATGGAAACGACATTCAAGACATGATATCGCACACAATATTCAAAAGTCGGAAGCCTACTGGAAAACGAGAACTAGGAGAACTAGGGAGTCCAAATCGCACGTCATTGATTTTAAGGTAGTCAATGAACGGTTATGTGCAATCTGTATAAAAGCGAAATTCTTCGAAATCTGGCTGATTAATGTCCACGCCCCGACCGAATAAAAGGACGAAGAAACGAAGGAAACGTTCTATGATCACCTGGAAAGCTTAGTCGACTCACTGCCTACAAATGATACAAAAATTATTCTTAGTGATTTCAACGCTAAGGTTGGCAATGAGCTATCTCATCGGGGAACGGATGGAGGATATAGCCTTCACGATAAAACAAATGACAAAGGCCAACGCCTGGATGACTTTGCATGAAGCAGAAATCTTGTCTTACGTTCGACTTGCTGCCCACATCAATGCATTCATAAAATCACTTAGGTATCACCGGATGGCAACACACAAAACCAGATCGACCATGCTCTAATCCAACAACGATGGGCTTCGAGCATACTTGACGTCCGTACACAATGAGGAGCCAATTTGAACTCATATAATTACTTGATCAAATTAACCTATCAATGTCGTATGCCAAAGGCATATTCGGCGAAGACCAGCTCAATACAAAAATTTGACACTACAAAAATTTGACAAGGAAAGGATCCAAACGGCGTCTGCAGCCAAAAATTTCACGGAGACCCTCGACAACCAGCTGGTTCCCATCTTATCGGACGCATCGTTAAAGACAAGCAACGAGCTCTGGATGCAAGTGAAACCGTCGATGATGAGTGCCAGAATGCGTTAGAAAAAAAAAGAGTCAGGCGCACAAAGAATACGTAGTAGGTATGAAAACCAGGACGGAGAGAGAACACTATGAACACCTCAGAAGAGGAGCGAATAAGATAATTAGAATTAAGAAAAGAAAATACTATGACGACCAATTGTAAAGTACAGATGTAAGTCTAGGGAGCAACAACACAAGATAAGCATACAATGTGGTGAAAAGCCTGAAACATGGTTATCATTCCAAGGCCACGCTTTGTCGTGATAACATTGGCAACATAATCGCTGGTGAAACCAAGATTAAGGAAGGATGGGCATAATATTTCAAGAAACTCTTTACTGCTCCACTTAGCTCCAGAACATCGGAGTCTATAGATATTTGTGGAGAGTTTCCAATTGGTCCCATCAACTCTGGATAAAGTTTGTTCCACAATCAAACCCAAAAACAATAATAAGTTTTAAAATGCTTTGCTAGGGCACCGAAGCCAAACTAGTCCTTCTTACCAAAATAACAATGATGTCGACGATCTCCCAAGTCAGCATCAATAACCAACTCACCGCTGCCTTTGCTCTGGGATGCGTCATAAGAAAGCTACCTGTCGATACACGAGGTACATTGCTATACAAGTCGAGTCAAGTAGCAGCCTATGCGGATGACATCAACATTTTGTCACGGTCATTAACAACTACCAAAGAACTCTCCCTGAAACTCGACAGCGAAGCAAAACTAGTAGGGCTACAAATCAATGAGAATAAAACAAAGCTCATGACGCAGTTGAGAAAAAAATACTTCAAACAGACAAAATATCACACGTGGCGAATACAGTATCGAGAATGTTGGCGAATTTGTGTATTTAGGCGCCAAAATGATGCAAACCGGCAATGAAAGAGACGAAATACGCTGATGTATACAGCTCGCAAATAAAATATTTAATTCAGTTTTGACGATCTTGAAGACCAGCTGCATACACAGGAAAACTAAGCTCCAAGTATACAAATCTATGATAAGACCTGTGTTATGCTATGGGTATGAAACATGGGCCCTAACAAAAGCATACACGAATATATTGATCGTCTTTGAGCGACGGATCCTGAGGCGAATAATCGGAGCGAAGCTAGATGGGGACCAATGGTCGTCCGTTCGATACAACCATGAGCTGTATGAAATTTTTGTCGAGCCTGAGGTCAAAACGACTGTTAGACTGCGGCAGTTGTAATGGGCTGGACACATGAATCGAATGGACGAACAATGGATACCCAAAAAGGTATTCGTTGGGAGAACTGAAGGCTGGAGACCAGTGGGGAAACCGAGGAAACCCTGGTCTGACCCGGTCGACGAAAATAGTTCGTCACTGCTCTGATTTCGAAATTGTAGGCCGTGATCACTGGACCGAGATAGTTGGAGGTACTATTTGGAGAAAGCGAAGGCCTGAGAGCGGCTGCAGTGCTACGAAGAAGAAGAATATTGATTTTTGGGCATAGTATATTTTATTTTAGACAGTGGAAATGTTATGAAGTTCCATGTAAAATCTTGAAATATTGTTGAATCTTGTTTGGAACGCAAATATTCATCATATGAAATTATTGAAAGCAATCAAGAATTCTACCTCTTCGAATGGCAGTGCCAATGCAAATTTTTTCAGATCTAGTGGCGTTCTACAAGGCGCATTCTTGGTATTTCCTTATTTGCTATCTTTATCAATAACACTCTTTTAACCCTTGCTTCTGCCTGCTTGTTGTTGTTGTTATTTTCTTTTGTGTATCTCGCGATGTACTGCACTGAGGTTTAGTTACATGAATAATCAGCTTCCTCCAACATTTTCAAATGCAAACTGCTCCCCTTAACCCAAAATTTTTTGTTTTCATTTTTTTGAATAAATATTACAGAGATTACTAAATTCGGTAGTATGGTCGTGGACAGTACTTAAATATTGTGCACTATATTGATATGTATGTTGTATCTATATGTATGTGTTGTGTAAGGTTTTCCATTAAGGACATAACAATTTTATCTACGAATAAAACACAGAAATATTTGAGACATAGAGTTCAAACTTATTGTGGGTGTAGTGCAATCATTACATTTTATTCAGATGAACACCACGAGCCCGTTTACAGCGGTCGATTGTTTGGACCCAATTTGCCACCAATCTGGCACACATTTTGACCGGAATGTTGGCACTTTCACATTGGATCTTGTCTTTGCGCTCGTGTAAAGTTGCTAGCTTGTTGGCATCGACCGGTGAATGCATGAACGAGGCGGCCATCCAACCGGACCATTTCTCAAGATAACACGTTCACCAAATTGACCTTTCAATAACTCGATTGTGAGGCGTGCTGTGTGGCTAGTAGCGCCATCTTGTTATAACCACATATTGTTGATGTCAAGTTCATCCAATTCTGTCTACAAATAATTTCCAACATAACACGATAGCGCTCTCCATTGTCGGTAACATGATGGTCGTTTTCATCCGCAAAAAAAACGGCCCAATCACTCCTCCGGTGTGAAAACCGCACCAAACAGAAAATTTTTTCAGATGCAATGGTGCTCAAGAAGCATATGTGGGTTTGGTGCTGATCATTAATGCATGTTTTGGTTATTAACAAAACCATTGAGCCAAAAGTGAGCTTCATTGCTTCAGATGATTTTTTGATGAAATACTTCATTTCCTTTAAGCTTTGCTAGAGCCCAATTGGAGGAGTTGCGATATTTAGAATGATCAAGTAGTTTTACTTTTTGAGTCAATTTGACTTTGTAACCATGTAGGCCAAGATTTTTCCGCAAAATATGCCACAGTGTCGTTTGAGCGTTGCCCAATTCTTGGAAACGACGTGGAATGAATTGATGCACGACATCTTTTTCGAACTGGAACATCAAATTGTGAAAATCTGGACTCAAACTTATCTACTATAGCACGCATAGCCTGTCAGGTGGGACGATTATTACGGCCGAAAATTGCATCAAGCGCTAATAAAGTTGCGACCACCAACTCAGAATTTCAGTATTAATTTTTAATGATTCCCAAATGTTGCTGGTTCTTGAACTTTGCCATGATTAAAATGTCGACTTTAACTGCCGTTTTGACATTGACAGTTTATTGAAAAAAAATTGGAAGGGTGCGTTCATATAAAGATCCCAAAATTGTTATTTCCCTGATGGGAAACTTGTATGAATGTGTCTATTCTGTATCTTTCTATTATGACACCCCAATGAGCGTTAGCGAACCTGCGCTACTCTTTGTTTAGGGACTGCCACTAAATTATCTACAATAAGTAGCTTTATAATACATGTTTGAGAACCGAGACTCATTTCAAAGATTCGGGCGTAATTGAGATGCACTAAGGGTTTGGCCATATTGCGATTCGACTGTTGTATCGAACGATTTTTAGACGCAAATATGAACTTCAGACACGCGCAGAACTATTATCCTTATTCGAAGGTATATCTTTGCCAGGAATACATGCGCTCCGTTTTATTTAAGACAATCAGTATGAATTTAGAGATGACGAATACACAAACAGCAGTGGCATTATTATTACTAAGGCAAAAGCGGCCTTGCAGGTCACACGAAGAAAATCAATGCTGACAAGTGCAAAAAAGTCAAGAATCAAAATATTAAAATACGTAGCAGTGACAATAAACTCTGCCGTAGACGGTCCCGGGCCCGTTTGAGTAAGGAGGGGAGAACCCCTTGTTTCCCCAACCCATAGCTTCCATGATTCCCAATCCTAAGCCCCCTATTGACTGGTAGTAAATGCTCTCGGGGTCGCACATTGGGTTTATTGGTTCTCAAATCATGGGACATTAAATACCGAGAAATGCTAATAACTGTAAATGCATCTACAGCTCTGCTACTAAATCCTACTCACACCTCCCTTCGTAGGTACGCAAGAGGGTGACGGTGAACCTTCTGCGCCTGATAACGGAATCGAAGTAATAACCATGCCACTGGAATGGAGGTTTCCCTTGGAAACCCTTAAATGTCTCGAAACCTGCAGACGGGCCTCGGAATGGATTGGACTTCCGACAAAGACCTCGCAAAGGAAAAAAGACTCTGGCATTGGATGCGGGAATGTCAGATCACTCAATTATCCTGGCGCTGTTAAGGACCTTTTACAACAGGCTAGTCAGTATAAATTGAAAATACTGGCAATTCAGGAAGCAAAGTGGACTGGAAATGATATTCAAGACATGAGATCGACAGGGGGTTCAAAGCGCACTTTATTGATTTTAAGGCAGTCAATGAGCGGTTGTGTGCAATCCATATAAAAGCGAAATTCTTCAAAATCTGGCTGATCAATGTTCACGCGCCGACCAAAGAAAAGGACGAAGAAACAAACGAAATGTTGTACAATCACCTGGAAAGACTGATCGACGCATTGCCTACAAACTACACAAAAATAATTCTGGGTGATTTCAACGCTAAAGTTGGCAATGAGCTATCTCATCGGGGAACGACTGGAGGATATATCCTCCTCGATGAAAGAAATGACAACGAAATGACATCGAAAGGCTCCAAATGGCATCAGTGGCCAAAAATTTCACGGATACCCTCGACAATCACCTGGTTCCCATCGTATCGGACGCATTGTTAAAGACAAGCAACGAGCTTTGGATGGAAGCGAAAGCGGCTATAAAGACCGTGGTACACCAGACGATCGGACATCAGATCCGGCGCAAGAGAAATGATTGGTTCGATGATGAATGCCAGATACGTTGGACAAAAAGAATCAGGCGTAAAAATAATGCGTAAGTAAGAAAAGCAGGACAAAGAGAAAACACTATGAACATCTCAGAAGAGTAGCAAATAAGATAATTGGGATTAAGATAAGAAAATACTATGACGACCAATTGAGAAGTGTAGATGTAAGCCTAGCGAGCATCAACACAAGACAAGCATACAAAGTGGTGAAAACCTGAACGTTGGTTAGCAGCCCAAAACCACGCTCTGTTATGATGACATCGGCAATGTCATCGCTTGTGAAACCCAGATTAAGAAAGATGTGCGTCATATTTCAAGAAACTCCTTACTTGTCCACATAGCTCCAGAACATCCTAGCCGATAGATGTTTGCGGAGAGTTTCTTTGGCCCCAGCAACTTTGGATGAAATTTCTTTCATCATCAACGCCCGAAAAAAGAATAAGTATTATCATGCTTTGCTTTGGCATAGCAGCGAAATTAGTCCACCCTACCAAAACGACAATGACGTTGACGACCTCCCAAGTCCGCATCAATAACCAACTCACCGATGCCTTTGACACAAATATCGGACCAAAGCAGGGAGATGAGCTGGTCCCATTGCTATTCAATTTGGCTCTGGAATACGTCAAAAGAAAGCTACATGTCGATACACGAGGTACATTGCTATACAAGTCGAGCCAAGTAGTAGCCTATGCGAACGACATCAACATTTTGTCACGGTCATTAACAACTACCAAATAACTCTTTCTGAAATTCGACAGCGAAGCAAAACAAGCAGGGCTACAAATCAATGAAAATAAAACCAAGCTAATGACGCAGTCAAGGAAAAATACCTCAAACACACAAAATATCACACTTGGCGAATACATCATCGAAAATGTGGTCAAATTTGTGTATCTAGGCGTCAAAATAATGAAAACCGGCAATGAAAGAGACGAAATACGCCGAAGTAAACAGCTCGCAAATATAATATTTTATTCAGTTTTGACGATCTTGAAGACCAGCTGCATGCACAGGAAAATAAAGCTTCAAGTATACAAATCTATGTTAAGACCTGTGTGATACTATAGGTGAGAAATATGGACCCTAACCCAAGCATCCGCAAATATATTGAACTCCTTTGAGCGACGAGTCTTGAGGCGAAAAATCGGAGCGAAGCTAGACGAGGACCAAGGGCGAATTCGCTACAACCATGAGCTGTATGAAATTTTTGTCGAGCCTGAGGTCTCAAAGGTTGTTAGACTGCGAAAACTGTAATGGGCTAGACAGATGCATCATATGGATGAACAACGGATACTTAAAAAAGCATTTGTTGGGAGTACTGAAGGCCGGCGACCAGTGGGGAAACCGAGAAAACGCTGTTCTGACTCCGTCGACGAAGACAGTGGATCGCTGTTCGGATTTCGAAATTGAAGGACGCGGTCAATGGGCCGAGACAGTTGAAGGCACTATTTTCAGGAAGCGAACGCCCGAGAGGGGTTGTAGTGCTACGAAGAAGAAGAAGAAGCAGAGACAACAGAGATAATAAAAATTTAGTGGCATCAAAGTCTGAAATTTCAATGATGAGATTGAAGAAAAAATCTTTCGAAAACTATTGCACACGGACAGATAAACAAACAGCATTTATTTGGGTTTAGTTCAAGCTTTCTAACACATTTGTGCGCTTTGCAAGAAACTTCAAATGCTCAAGTGATGTTGGCCTGCGCGAGTATCTCAAAAACTTCCTACTAAATTGGTTCTAGGAAAAATCGCGAATTCTTGCGAATGCCAATTTGGCCAGAATTGTCGCGAAAATGCAGTGTGCGCACTTCTAATGAATCATGTGTAAATTGCGATAGTCGCACGACTATCCTGTCGTAGTCTCAATCATCTCTTAGGAAGACTAGACTAACTAAGTGAACAAGAAAACCTCCCAGGTCTACAATGACCTCAGAATAGAGACCAGAGGTGATCATAAACAAGAACGTGCACTCGATGCTTCTCAAAATCCCAGAAATAGGCTGTGAATTATATTTCCAAATATCCTTGAAAGCACTCGCTGGCAAGAATGGACCATAGTAATCAATTTTACTAGCTCTAAAGAATACAATCAAAGTAGTAGTTAGCACTTTTTATGATTGGGAGATAAAGGCTATTTACGGCTTAGTCTGGGACCCTCAGGTGTACAATGCTTCTGGACTACCCACTAGACACCTTCCCGGTAAGTCTGAAAACGCAGCCTGGAACCATTTGACACATTACTTCGGGCTAGGTCTCGTTTTCCCATGCTTAGAGACGCCTGCAAGTTAGAGGAATTCCTTCTCGAGCAAAAGGGGAAGGGTTAGCTAGAAAAGAGACCCTTCCACTCCCAATATCTCGCGACGTTCAAGACTAGAACGCATTTTCTTAACTGTCAGGACTGCCCAGGCATAATGTGCCACGCGGTTTCATTTGTCAATGGATGTAGGCATCGCTTTGATTTTAGTTTCCAAGGAGAATCCCGTGAAGAGATCACCACGCTGCCTGTCCAATCTTGGTAGGCATTGTTCATCTGTCTTGTGTAAAACACGCAGTTGGAGACAAGTATGCAAGTATGTTAAGGCAAAAAATATTCTAATCGGTATCGGATTGTCATTAAAGCGGATCGATAGTAAATAAATAATTTCCCATTCATTTCTTATCATGCTAATTACAGTTTCTTATAAATTGTTATCGTTCTCACGATCAACATTCGTAGAAAAATTTAATTGCATATTTGTAGTTAACATCAAATCACCGTGGAGCTTAATTTACAGACGTTCATCTGATTATGTAAAATCCGACAATAGTCACAGTGTTGTAAGCTTTTTTTTCACAATTTTTTATTCACATCAGTTAATTGTTCTAATTATGTGAGTAAATTGTTTCTATGTATAATTGATTATATTCATACGTCAGTTTGTTTGCCAATCATTTTAATTGAGGATTCGACATTTCTGTATCTGATTATAAAGTTCTGTAATTTTCCATTCTATAGAAAATTCAAGGTACGCACGTTAATAGGATTTTAGCTAAAAACATTAAAAGTTACTTATTTATTTGAATAATATACACTGACTATCTAGAGTGAACTGAATTATCCACTAACTTACCTTAACTATATACACATAGCTTAAGCATACTGCTAATGTTGGAAACGGTGATGACATAAATGGCCAATCTTTCGTTCTAGGATCTGAAACAAAAATGAGATAAATTCTTACTAGTGCATCATGTAGATTCATTTTAGAAAAACAAGCAAATCTGGCATTCTTCTATTGCTAAAATATATTGTATTAGAGACATTTCATGTAAACTCCAACTTATTTTCATAAATTTAATAAGAATTATATTTTTATTCTTTGAAACTATCCGTAGTCCGTAGGTAGGGCTAACTAATGATTTGAATTTGAATGTACACCCAGGCAAATTTAAAATGAGAGATTCTGGTTTTGGAGCTTTTAGAAAATATGTAACACGACTCATATACTCGTATACGTGTGTACATGGCCATTCAAAAAGAAAATATTTTACTCACTAATCAATATTAATATTTAACAAACAAACGGACACAGAACAGAGAATCAACTTACAGCACTCTAACTGGTGGGTAGGAGAGTGAGAGAGACAGAAAGAGAGAGAGAGAGAGCAGTCGGTAGGAAAAATGGGTGGAATAGGTACATACCAGCAGAGCATGGCACCTCAAGCCATTTGAAGCTACTTTATTTACATACTTTGGGTGAATCTGAAATTCCGAAGAATTGGTCACAACTTTTTTCATGAGGTTGAGTCTATTACATATCAGCTAAGAATGATAGAACACACTGTGTTAGAAGACGAGTCCTTGGTTTAAGGAAAATGAAAGTACTTTTCTCTTTTAATTTATCCCTTCCTACTATCTCTTCTATCTCAATGGGTATAAATAATAAAAATTTTAATTTTAATCAATCGAAAGCAAGATATGAAACCTGAATCGGCTTCCTCAATAGAAAAAGCTTTTTTCTCATACTCGTATTTGATTTCAGTTAAGTTATATCTGACGCTTGATTTTTTAAATTCAACCCCATTTTAGATCAAAGCATTAAAGAGTTTGAAAATCACTTTGACGCTGCCCGATGGCTGTTCGAGGTTAAAACAAGTTGGGTAAACAGACCTACGCTCATGTCAGAAGGGTTTTGTATTCAATTTACAAAATGCAGTCACCAGATCGAATCAAATCAAGAAACATGTCAAAGACGATTTTATTGGAGAAAATATGAAATACGAAGATCATACTATTTTTAACAAAGTTGAACAAATTTCGACTTCTGCGGTTTTTGTTTTTGTTATACTCATAAATCTCTCCCTTGATAATTATTTCTGATGTCCATCCGCGGGGGAGGAAACACAATTTGTTCGAATCCTAGAATGGTTACAAAGCCCTTTTGCTAGGAGCTCTCTCCCGCCTCCTTGACTTGTTTCACTTATGAGCATTAATTGTAGGTACTCATTTTCAGTCATTCATTAAATTGAATCAAGTGTTCAACGCATGCACCTTAAACGTTGAAGTTGGGAAAAAATAACTCAAAATTATCCAATCTTCGCATTTAAAACAGCCACTATTTTGTTTTACGATTACTGATACCACTAGCTGAACCGATTCTCAAAGATCTACATGACACCTATCATTCCTGAAATTTTCATGCGAATCCTAGCAAAACGTAGTGTCTGAGTCGGTAAAAAGCGCATGTTGTTCTATAGCCATATGTTGCCATAGTAATAAATGCAGCGCATATTATTCCATAGTAATACAGGAAAATTCAAACCGCTATAACTTTGCTAAATACCATTCGATCTTTATGAAACTTTCAGGATAGATCAATCTTATAAATAGTCATATGTGTACTGAATTTCATAGATTTTAAGGGTACCGTTGAGATTTTATTCAAGAAAACATAAAATCAATAAATCATACTATTACTAACAAAGTTGAGTGAATTGCGACTTCTCACGTATTTGTTGTTGTTGTACTCACTAAGGCCTACATTCCTGGTTTTTTTTCAGATTTTTCGGATCACAGGTGTCCAATCTCGAGGGGGGGGGGACACAAATTTTTCGTGTATTTCCCCTCCCTGTGCACCCCTCGAAGCATATTTTGCCAAATTAATACCTGTTTTGAAAAGTTCTCATCAAGACCTTTCATTTGATACCCATATCGGCCACCTTCAATGAAGTTTTTTTTGGGGGGGTCACTCCCCTATATGGGGAGACCCCCCTTAAATACCTTATAAAATCTTTTTTATATTTGAACTTTGAGGAGAACACCACTTTACACCTACATACAAAACGAAGCAAACGTTTTACAATCACCTGGAAAGACTGGTCGACTCATTGCCCACAAACAACATAAAAATAATTCTGGGTGATTTCAACGCTAAAGTCGGCAATGAGCTGTCTCATCGGGGAACGAATGGAGGATATAGCCTCCACGATGAGACAAATGACAACGGCCAATGCCTGATTGAGTTTGCATGTAGCAGAAATCTAGGCATACGTTTGACTTGCTGCCCACATCGACGCATTCATAAAATGACGTGGGTATCACCGGATGGCAACACACAAAACCAGATCGATCATGTTCAGATCCAACAACGTTGGGTCACGAGCATACTTGACGTTCGCACATACCGAGGGGATATTCAGCGAGGACCAGCCTGCTAGAAAAATTTGACATTGAAATTTTCCAAACGGCGTCTGTGGCCAAACATTTCACGGAGATTCTCGACAATTAGCTGACTCCCATATTATTAGACGCATCGCTAAAGACGAGCAACGAGCTCTGGATGGAAGCGAAAGCGGCTATCAGGACCGTGGCAGAACAGACGATCGGACATCAAGCGCGGCGCAAGAGAAATGATTGGTTCGATAATGAGTGCCAGAAAGCGTTAGATAAGATGAATCAGGCGTACAAAGAATATATAGGTAGGGAAACCAGGACAAAGAGAGAACACTATGAAAATCTCAGAAGAGTAGCAAATAAGATAATTAGGATTAAGAAAAGAAAATACTATGATGACCAATTGAGAGGTATAGATGTAAGTTTAGCGAGCAATAACACAAGACAAGCATACAAAGTAGTGAAAAGCCTGAAATGTGGTTATCAGCCCAAAACCACGCTCTGTCGTGATGGCATCGGCAATATCATTGCTGATGAAACCAAGATTCAGAAAGATGGGCGTCATATTTCAAGAACCTTTTATTGGCCCCACCAACTTTGGATTAAGTTTGTTCCATCATCAAAGCCCAAAAAAATAATAAAGCGCCGGGCATCGATGAGATTCCAATGGAGCTCATCAAATATGGTGGCAGCAGTGTTCATAAAGCTATTCACAAAGTCATCTAGCATATTTGGCAACAAGAACATATGCTAAAAGTGTGGAGCCAATCAATTATATTCCCTATCCACAAAAAAGGTAACAAGTTACAGCGCGAAAATTACAGAGGCATATCACTACTTTGTACGGCGTACAAAATATTTTCATGGATCTTAGAAAATAAAATCGGATCATACGCCAACAGTATTATTGGGAAGTATCAAGGTGGTTTTAGGGCAGGTAGATCAACAACAGACCAATTGTTCACAGTCAAGCAGGTATTTGAACAATGCTGGGAGTTCAACATAGACGTACACCAAATTTTCGTTGACCAAGCAAGCCTACGACAGTATTGATCGTAACGTACTGTACCAAATAATGCGTTGCCTTGGTATCTCAGCCAAATTAGTCTATCCTACCAAAATGACACTGACGTCGACGACCTCCCAAACCCGCATCAATAACCAACTCACCGATGCCTTTGACATAAATATTGGATTAAAGCAGAAAGATGGGCTGGCCCCATTGCTATTCAATTTGGCTCTGGAGTACGTCATACGGAAGCTACCTATCGATACACGAAGTATATTGCTATACAAGTCGAGCCAAGTAGTAGCCTATGCGGATGATATCAACATTCTGTCACGGTCATTAACAACTGCCAAAGAACTCTTCCTGAAGCTTGGCAGCGAAGCAAACTTAGAAGGGCTACAAATCAATGAAAATAAAACAAAGCTCATGACGCAGTCGAGGAAAAATACCTCAAGCAAACAACATATCAAACTCGGCGTATACCGTATTAAAAATGTTAGCGTATTTGTGTATTTAGGTGCCAAAATAACGAAGACGTCGAAGAATACACCTAGCAAATAAAATATTGTATTCAGTTTTGACAGTCTTGAAGACCAGCTGCAGACATAACAAAATAAAGCTACAAGTGTCCAAATCTGTGAAAAGGCCTGTGTTATGCTATGGGTGAGAAACATGGACCCTAACCCAAGCATCCGCATATATATTGAACACCGTTGAGCGATGGGTACAGAGGCGACCAATCGGAGCGAAGCTAGACGGAGACTAATGGTGAATTTGATACAATCATGAGTTGCATGAAATTTTTGACGAACCGGAGGTCTCAACGATTGTAAGAGTGCGGAAGCTGCAACCTAAAAAGGTATTCGTTGGAAGAACTAAAGGGCAGAGCCCAACGGGAAAACCGAGGAAACGCTGGTCTGACTTGGTCGACGAAGGCTGTTTATCGCTGCTCGGATATCGAAATTGGAAGACGCGGGCAATGGACCGAGACAGTTGGATATGCTTTTTGCAGGAAGCGAAGATCCGAGAGGAGCTATACTGCTACGAAGAAGAAAAAGCATGAGATACCTTAATGACTGAAAGAAGCCTGTACTATTCCTGCTACTGGAATCTCAAGTTCTTATTTATATCAACTGCAGATGAGGAAACATTTATATCATAAGGAAAGTAATAAAATCAAATGTAAATATTAACGGATATTTAAGAATAAGCTATGGGTCCATCAAAGGAATTTAAGTCGCTTTATTATTTAAAACTACTGAAGTTCCTTTCGATTTGAAACTTCACATATAAGTGCGTTTCATTTTGACCGAAACATTTTCATATAACTGTTTTTTTTTTCTTACACATAATTTACTTTATTAGAATGTATGCGTTAATATCCTAGGGGTTCTGACAAAGTCATTTCACCATCGTTTGAATATTACTTAAAACTATGTATGTATTTTCAATAGAAACATTCTAATTAGCTAGAGGAAAATTTCGGCAAAAAACTCTACTGAACTTATTAGTAGCTTAACGTAACTTGATTATCTACTTATAAGTATTTAAAATCATGAGGCTAGGTTACGGCGAAAGAGATGGGTGGTAGTAACTGCTGGTTTTCATTTCATCAGGGCACGAATTAGCGGATTGGGCGAGTCATTTGCTTTCACGAATAAGTTATCACGCCACGATGTAGTGAGTTTACAAATTGAACTAATGTCAGCAAGGCTGTGTAGTTTTTCAGATGAAAAGTAAAACGGTTTATTAAGCACCATTTTCAGGTATCTATTTTGCGTGATCTGAAGCTTTGTTATTAGATATTTAGCACATTGGATCCAGGAAGGTGAGTCAGATAGAATAATCAGTGGGATTGCCATTTTGGCGATGAGGAGTTTGTTTCTGGTGTTGAGACGTGGAAAACGATTAAGAAGGGGGAATAGCGAGAGCACGACCTTAAACGCTTTGGCGCTAATATTCTCAATATGACTTCTGAAGTTTTATTTTTTTGTCGAATATAAGCCCAAGATAATTGAGATTCTCACTCCAGGGAATAGTTTGTCCTGAAAAATTTATTGGTTGCTTGGGAAGGTGAACAGGCGTACGCTTCCTCGTGAAGAATATCGACTTCATTTTTGGAACATTAATTTTAATTTTCCATCTACGCTGCAACTTGGTAGTTTGGTAAGGAAAGGAAGTTAGACGTATAGATGTTATATAGCGATGGGTTTAAGCAGGAGCCTTGCGGAACACCCGCAGTAACACTTTTCACTGGGGAAGTGCTTTTCCCTACTTTGACCTTGAACTTTCTGTCAGTTAAAAATGCTTGTACAAGGTTCAAAAAGTATAGAGCATCATGCCAGAATGTATTGAAGGCTTTTTTATGTCCAGCGTTACCAAACCTACAGACAATTTATTGTACATCACTGCTTTGACGTCCTTCGTCACACGGAAAAGCTGATGCTCTGTCGAATATCTGTTTCTGAAGGCGAATTGGAAATCAAGTAGTCTATTGTTGTTAGCTATTAAATCGTTTGATCTTTTTAGGTTAACTCTTTCAGAGAACTTACCTAAAGTTGGTAGTAGGCTAATGGGCCTGTAGTTGTCGGGAGAGTGAGGATCTCTTCCAGGCTTCAGAATAGGTATAGCTAGAGCTTGTTTCCAGATGGATGGAAAGAGAGCCTAAGATAAGCGTTGAATAGGAGGCATATGAAGACTTTTCCATTTTTGGGTAAATTTTTAAGAACTATATTCGGTAGGCCATCGATAACTGGAGCTTAACCGTTTTTAACTTTTTTGAGTAAGCCTATTAACTCTCTGGTTTTTATTAATGCACCAGGAGGTAAAAATGTTTGGTAAGATGGTTGTTCCAAAGCTTTAACAACCATCGTTTCTGCTACATTGTTGCAGAACCTATAGGAAGTATTATGGAACTGAATAAATTTATCTGCAAGTATATCTGCTTTTCCTTGATTGGAGTAAAAATGCACTTCATTGTTATTTATTATCAAATATGGTAACAAATGATACTTTCGTTTAAAAATTCATATAACGAATAAATTTCGATGATATATATATAGCCGAACAAGACATTGAAATGGTTTACTACGCATTTTCATGATTAATTTGCAGCAATCAGAGCTATCCCAAAAACAAGATCTTTGCACCCATGCGTTACAATTAAAAGCTCAGTATAGGGCTAATAGATGTATAGATTTACATCAATAATAATATAACAATCCATCGTCCAACAGTCCAAATCCGAACCTTGGCGTTGAGATTTATTGAAAGGGTATCTCATTCCAAACCCTAATGGAAGTCGAGGTGATATGGTCAATATTACACTCAACAATGTGATTATTAATTTTTTCAACTAGTATTCATCACAGCTGGGTGGGCTGTTAGTCCAACAGCAGCATCAGAAGCTCAAGCTCGATGCCACCAACGAGGTTTGAACTTGGAGCCACTCAGCAAAGGAGTGTGCCCTAACCCACTGCTCCACACGGACTACATCGATTTATATTAAGTTGATGTAAAAAGGTCGAGTAATCTACAAAAAATTTTAACACATAGAAATTGTACTAGTGTGACTCCTGCTTTTCGTGATGTTGTCTCAACTATATGAGCCAAACGTGTTGGGCGAAACTGATCTGCTAGGCACAGCGCGAGCTCATTGGTTTGCCCAGTCGACTTTGGTTCTTCCGCTCAGTAGCTGCCTCCCTAGCAGTGGCACAAACAGTGGCAACTTCAGTTGGCGAGTATCAATTATCAGTGCTGCTTGACAAGCGAAAATATCTATTAGACTCATTGCACCCGATTACCGTACGGTTTGGCAAGTAAGCTTTCTTAGTAATTTTTAATACTGTGTCAAGCTTTTTTGCTAGTGATTTCATATTACACAACCTTATTCAGTATTCTGTAATTAGTGAACCTGTTCATGGGCTCTGGCCTGCCAAGTCATTTTCATAATTATTGTAAATGTTTGTTTGTTCCAGACATCAATATGTCAAAAAAAGTGTTGTCTTTGGGCAAACCTGAAGACGTTGCAGAAATGCGCCGTTTGTTAGAAGCATCCGACGAAGAAGATGACGAATTCAGGAATGAACATTTTTTAGACGAAAGCGATATTGATAATGAAGACGATTTAGAGGAGCGTCAAGAAAGATCAGAAACGGAACAAGAATGTAGCGATAATGATGATAGCCAAATTACAAAGGATAATGATTTTTATGCTGGGAGAGACAAAACAACTTAGTGGTATAAGATTCCTCAGCGAAACAATATTTATAGGAGGACTCATAATATCTTAACACATTCAGTCGGAGTTATTGATGCAGGATAATTATCAGAATCTTCATTCGAATCTTAGAACGTCTTATTTACAGAGGACACTTTAAATGATATCATAAAGTTTACTAACCAATATATAAATACCATCAAAGAATCATTTTCCCGAGAACGAGATACAAAACTTACAGACTTGGTCGAAATACGAGCTTTCATAGGATTACTTTACTTAGCTGGAGTTTAAAAAGTGAACAGACTCTCTCTTGAGGAGCTATGGGGAACGAATGGCAACGGCATTGCTAAGTTTGGCCTGGTAATGAGCATCAAAAGATTCAAAGTTCTAATTCAGTGTTTCAGATTTGATGATCGAGAAACACGATCTGCTAGGAAAGAACTGGATAGGCTTGCTGCAATACGAGATGTATTCACAAAATTTGTAAAAAATTGTCAAACAAGTTACTGTATTGGAGAAAACGTTACAATCGAAGAAACTCTTTCTGCTTTCCGTGGCAATTTGTCCTGCCAGGCAATATATCCCGTCCAAACCCAGTAAATATGAGATAAAAAATTTCTCCCTTATAGATTCCAGACTGTTCTATTCCTTCAATTAGGAAATATATGCTGGAAAGGAAAACGAATTTTCTGTAAGCGACAAGAAGCTAGATGTGGTTAAAAGTTTGGCGGGGCCATTGTTTGGTTCGGGAAGAAATTGACCTGCCGATAATTGGTTCACACAAATGAGTCTTCTAAATGAGCTGAAAGAAAAAAAACTATCTAACGTTGGCACGATCAGATAAAATAGACAAGAGCTACCAAGTGATTTTATTGCTACAAAAGGCAGAACACAATACTTCAGGTTTTTTTTTGGTTTTAGTAGTGATGGGAATGCTTTGGTATCATACGTTTCAAGAACAAACAAAAATGTACTCCTTGTATCATCATTACATGAAGATCAAACGATTGATATTTCAACCGCGTAAAAGAGAAACCGCAAATAATCAGTTTTTACAATTCGACCCAGTTAGGAGCGGACATTGTAGACATAATGTGTGGAGCATATGATGTGTCTCGCAATATGAGACGATGGCCCATGGTAATCTTTTTCACAATGTTGAACCTTGGTTCAATAAACTCGCGAATCATTTATGTTGGCAATGAAAATGCGGATCTGCAAAAGAGATTTTTCATAAAACAGCTAGCTAAGGAGCTTGTTCTTGGTCTACTAGCTCAACGAAGTACAAAGTCATTTGGAGTCCCAGTAAATCTTCAACAAAAATTGAAAAAATTTATTTACACCAATGAACAGGAAAATAATGATGACAACCAGATACATGCAAAAAGACGCAGATGTGAAACGTGTACTTTAGAGACATGAAAAAGAAGAATGAGTTAGTTTGAATGCAAACAGTGCAACACGGCTACTTGCCTCTCTCATGCTGTTTTCATGTGTCCTCCTTGTTTTAAAAGAGAGGTAGAAGGATAAATTCCTTCTGATGCATCTGATCAATGAAATGAGAAGTATTTAATAGTATAGGGTTATCCATTTGACGCTTGAGAAAGTAAAGCTAAAAAACACATAAAATATTCAGATGGAAACAAAATTTTTTAATTCAATATAAAGACTGCCATTATACGTGAAATACAACATCATTCAAATGTCCTCCACGGGACCTCTTACAGGCCTCAATCCTTTTGAGGTAATTTTCAATGACTTTTTGGCACATTTCCGGTAATATCTCGGCCATAACTTCACGAATATTGATTTTCAATTTCTCAAGATTTCGAAGATTATTTGCATAAACAAAGTCTTTTGCATAGCTCCATTAAAATAAATGCAAAGGTGTTAGGTCACAGGATCTTGCAGGCCAATTGACATCACTCAATCTCGAAATTACGCGTCCTGGAAATTTCTCCTGCAAAAGTTCTCGATCAGCCTGTGTTGTATGGCTTGTGGCTCCGTCCTGTTGAAACCACATGTTCTCCAGATCATAATTTTCAATTTCTCTTCAAAAATAATCGGTTATCATCCGTCCATAGCGATCAGAATTGATTGTAATGACTCTTCCTTGATCGTTTTCAAAATAATACGGGCCAATAACACCACCAGACCATAAAGCACACCAAACGGTCACTTTTTCCGGATGCAAAGGCCTTTTTGCAATCGCCTGAGGAATTTAAGAGCCTCATATGCAGCAATTCTGTTTATTTACGTAACCACTGAGCGAAAAATGAGCCTCATCACCAAAGAAAATTTTGTTCGAAAAACGGTTATCAATGGCTTGTTGTTCAATCACCCGATTCGCATACATTCTGCGTTGTGTATGGTCTTGAGGCATAAGTTCTTGAGTGAGTTGGATTTTGTACGGATGGAGATGCAAATCCAAATGCAAAATCCGCCACAATGAGCCTTAAGACAAGCCCAAATGTTGAGCACGTCGAGGAATCGACAAAATTTGGGTCTTCCTGCACACTTTGAGCAACGACAGCGATATGTTCAGCAGAACGAATGTTGCACAGGCCTTGCAATATCAATAGCCAATCCAGTCTCCTCAAATTTTCTCACTGTGATCGAAATTGTTTGCTGTGTAGGTCGATTATGTCGACCGTAATCGGCTCGTAAGGCCCTAAATGTTGATACAGCAGAATCACCATTTTTATAATAAAATTTAATAACTTTAACTAGTTTTTCGACTGTTAAACGATCCATATTTTTAACTGGCAAACCTTCAACTAAAAAAACACGCTTTGGATGACATTTAATTTTGACAGATGTCAAATGGCAGGGTTATACTTTCCCAATCACGAAATGGATAACCCTGTATATGTCTTTTTGTTTTTATTCAGTTAAATTTTCAATCGTTCCAACAATAAGATAAGATAATTTGATATACCCTTTCATGGATACAATAAAAATTTATTTCGTTTGAAAAATATATAAAACAGTTTTATTGTTTCTTGAGTATTTGTAGAACTTGAGGGTGTAAAATGATAGCAGTTAACCTATTGTGTTGTTTATGAAAAAGTTTGTATGTTTACAAAAGGTTACCAGTGCGTCACAGGCTCAATGTGTGCGACGCCGTTTAAACATCACGGTGAGGTTGAGACAACAGCATAGCGGTTTATGATCCAAATTTTATTTGTGGTTTAGCTCAAAAATAACTCATTTGGAAGCGGAATCGCACTATGATTTTGCCGTTAATTTCTTAAGTGCTGCCAAGGATATATGTTAAGTAGTTCTTAAAAAATTATTTCCTGAATCTTAAGACAATGTTTTAGTTTATTCGAAACTTTTCATAAAATCCTCTTAATTCACATTGGAAATTTCCTTTTGCGCCATGGACAGACAAAATAAGAATCGACATAAATAAAATTCTAAAGACATTATCATATGCGGTAGTTTCTAAAGATCAACATCAATTACGCTTGAGCATCTTTTTTGTTGCCTTGATCGTAGGGAGACTAAATACAGCGAAAGTTATTATAATTTCAGTCAGATAAAAAAAGATTTATTCATTCTATTTATACTATATGTTATACTGATTATAATTCTTAAGGTCATACATATATTGTCTATGGGTATTGTGAAAACATTTCCACTCATTTTTGAATACAAGTAAACGGACTTGCCATCGAGAATCAAGTTTATCTAATCGAAGCAGTGGAAAAAAACGATTAACCATTAAATAAAAATAATCATATGTTAATTCATTCCTTCATGTCCTACTCCTTGCACTCGTATAAAACTCAATGAGTTTCCTCACAATTCAGAATATTTCCACTACAAACTTCATTCAACACGATCGAGTTTTCGAGAAATATGTAAACTTCTTAATAGAACCGAGAAGAATAGTAAAATAAACTTTAATGCTAAATAAACGAGTTTCATCAAACTTTCTCAGCAGTTTATATTCAAGGTTAAAAATTCTAGTTAGATCTAAAATGGGGCAGAATATTCTGTAAATGAATGACTTTGGTCATCGATGGTAAGTTATAATGGCGAACGTAGCTCATGCTTATTGGTTTTAAAGCAAAAAAGTAAATCATCCCTGAGTTAATGTAACATGATAATATTATTCTGTAAGAATGCAGAAGAAACTTTTCTTAAATAATTAGCCTAAGCCGGGAAGTTAGCCATTTTAATTTATTACCGCAAAAAGTTTCGGAAAAAATTGACGACACGTTTTGAATACAAGTAGATCAAAACGAAAACTTAAATAATTCATTAATTTAGAACACGTATTTACTTTTTCCGCCCGCGAAAAATCTTGAAAGGTTTTTTCCTGTATTTTATTGCATTTGCTTATTGCTATTTATTATATGTTAGTTATTTGAAAATAATCAAGTTTGACGTGTGTCCGAGTTTGTGCTAATATCTTAGAACGTATTCAAATACTTCATCAATGCCATCATTGCCAATAACATCAATAAATATGTAAATTGAATTGTGAGGCTGTAATAAATAATCTTGGATCAATACTCGCCCAACCCAATAAATAAATATAGTGATTTGAAAATTGTAGACAATGTTGTGGGATATTTATTTTGAATGCAATATTGCGTGGAATTAATATACGATTTAAAGGCTATAGTAATCGGGAAGTTGACTAAAACGTTTGAAGGATAATTTGTAAATTAAATTGTTTATAATGTGTTGTATTACTTTTTCCATATACACTGCCCTGCAAAAGTTTGGACTGAGAAAAAACTTTTTTTTGTATTTATTGCTTTAATTATCGTTCCCAGACAGTTTCATAAAACGTATTTGTTTAGAATAACATTTTATCAATAAGTAATAAACATTTACTTGTAATATTCTTGAGTTTTTTTCTGAGAAAAATTGAGAAAATCAATCCAGCCGTTTTTCATCAATAACAGGCCAATGGAAAAACCCCGGTGTGATACATAGATGGCGGTGCTAGTATTAAATCCATATGATTTTTAGTTAGTACCAACCTTCAAACGATACGTGTCAAACTTCGACAGCAGTCCGACCATTAGTTTGTGAGATATTGCGTTGTGAGTGTAGCTACTTTTGTTATTTGAAAAAAGATGAAAAAAAAAAGAATTTCGTGTGCTGATAAAATAATGAGAAAGCTGTGTGCAAAATGGGTGCCGCGCGAGCTCACAATCGATCAAATGCAACAACGTGTTAGTGATTCTGAGCAGTGTTTGAAGCTGTTTAAGCGCAAAAACCTGAATTTGTGCATCGATATGTGACAATGGATGAAACATGGCTCCATCATTTCACTCCAGAGTCCAATCGATAGTCAGCTGAGTGGACTGCACATGATGAACCGATTCCAAAGCGAGGAAAAACACAACGGTCAGCTGGCAAGGTTATGGCATCAGTATTCTAGGATGCGCAAGGTATAATATTCATTGATTACCTCCAAAAGAGCCAGACCATCAACAACGATTATTATATAGCGTTATTGGATCGTTTAAAGGCCTTTCGATTTGATGAGTGCCCTAAAAATGTTGGGCTTTCTTTCCACCAATTTCTGAAGTCTTTCTGGTCGCAATCGTTGCCAATCCTGCTGAAGATATAGCCACAAGTGAGATTCGCTGGCTGGCTGAAGTTTCCGTACATCTCTGCCTAGCTCATCCCACATCAGTTCAATGGGACTAGCATCCGGCGATTGCTGTGCGCGCGGCTTCTTTTGATCTTAAATAGTTCGTACAAAGTTTTGAAGTATTTTTAAGGGTCGTTATCTTGCTGAAATACAAACCCCTCTCTTATCGAATTGATGCCAGATGGAAAAGCGCTTCGCTCAAGTAACTGTTGATAGTCTTCTTTTCCCATTTTTCCGTGGGTTTTTATCAAGGTGCCAACACCAGCGTAGCAAAAACACCCCCATACCATCACACTACCATCGCCAAACCTAACTGTTGGCTTTACACATTGAGGTGCGTGCTGTTCATCAGATTTTCTGCGGCAGTACATTCGCCGTTTGCTACCATTTACCGATCGCAACAACGATTTTTGAGAGTAACCCAACCATACAAACCGACATCATGCAACCGACGTGTGACCGGTGCATTGGAGAGCGGCTTCGGTCTCAGCTCTGATATCCGGCACTCAACACTTTTATACAGTGACTCCCAAAAAGATCCGCACAAGTAAGAAATGTTCCTCCTTTCTCATTTTATAAGGCAATTAAAAACGGGAAAATTTTTTTTAAACACTTCATTCTGAGCAGAAACATAACAGTCTTACAGATCACATAATAAATAAAATAGTTTCTCATAATAAATAAAATAGTTTCTCACTTTAAATATACCAAAAAAAAAGGAAATTCCCTGAAAAAACAAAAAATTTCATCCCTCAAAAAGATCCGCACAAGAGTTAAATTGTAAAAATAAACAAAAATTTTAGTAAGCTAGTATTTTGTTGCATGTCCGTTTTGTTGAATGACACATTTTAATGGATTTGGTATACTGGAGATGATTTTCCGCAGGTATTCGACATCCATTTCCACCCATTCTTCACGAAGCCTTTTCTCGAGCTCCGTTTTTGAACGAATCGGCGTGCTATGAACTCTACGGTCCAA
Source organism: Odontomyia ornata (assembly GCA_963969285.1). Classification (NCBI taxonomy): domain Eukaryota; kingdom Metazoa; phylum Arthropoda; class Insecta; order Diptera; family Stratiomyidae; genus Odontomyia; species Odontomyia ornata. The sequence goes on from OZ017739.1 coordinate 43,226,644, forward strand.
TTCATCCTAGAGATTTTCAATGGGATTACAATCCGGTGACTGAGGAGGAGGATGAACCACTTTTGGACAATTATACAGCTGCCATTCTTGAACAATGCGTGCCTTATGTTTGGGATCATTGTCTTCGTAATATTTGAACGAATCCAAAATGCCCATTTTAGCAGCATTTTTTCGCAAATTTTCCTTCAAAATGGCTAAATATCGACGGGAATCCATGATACCATCTATAAATACTAATTCGCCAACACCACGAGTAGATACGCATCCCCAAACCATCAAACTGACACCTCCGTGTTTCACTGTAGGCCTGAGGTCAATCGGACTCAATTATTCATTGGGCTTGCGCCACACCATCACACGTCCATCCGAGCCAAAAAAGTTGAATTTGCTTTCATCGGCAAAAATCACATCCTCCCAATAATTGACTTCCTTTAATATAAATTCTTTAGCGAAATTTAAACGCTTTTTTCTATTCACTTCGCTGATGAATGGTTTCTTCCATTGTATTGAGCATTTCTCAAAACTCGTCGAACTGTTTGACATCCTACTTTTTTCTTAAATTCTGCGAACACTTCACTCACAATTTTTGGAGCACTCAGTTTTGGATTTTTTTTTTATTTTTGGGACGACAGAGCGTTCTTCAAGCGTCGTTAGAATCTTTGGGCGACCAGGACTATGCTTAAAGTCTATTCTGCCTTCCTCTTTATACCTCCGGAGAATGTCTACGATCTACGTTTCATGTTGAGGCTCAAACATATTTCTGCCACATTTTTAACCTTCCATATGGTTAGAAACCACCAGCTGGATCTTCTCTGGAGACGTGTATTTGCCCATTTTAATTTAAAAAGGACAACGTTATTTTAAGCTACGAACAACACGCGGTTTGTGATCAATATAATATATGATCTGCCCGGATCTATTACGACTTTATCACTGAAGGTGATATGCTCTAAAGAGGTCACTCAAATGTGTTCATCTTACATAAAAAATGCAAATGTTTGCCCAAGTTTCCTTGTTGTGCGGATCTTTTTGGGACGTCATATTTTTGTGCTTCTTTTTAAATCCTTCGTTTTACTTCTCATTTTGCGGTTCATTTTCTATTTTTTTGAATAAAATAATCGAGCTGATGTTTTGTTCAATTAATAATATTTCCTTTTTCTTTTTGTGTCATGGATTGAAGCATAAATTGAGAAAGAAGGAACATTTCTTACTTGTGTGAATCTTTTTGGGAGTCACTGTAAGTCTATCATCACTTTTTGCCGTCTTTCTGGGTCGGCCTGAGTGTTGTCTGTCGGAAAACGATTTGGTTTCCGCGAATTTCTCCAATGTTGTATGGACTCCTTTCTGTGAAACTCCAAGTATTTGTGCAATTTTTCGCTTAGAATGGTCGGTTTCACTTAAAATTACTATCTGAGCACGTTTTTCTTTGGGTGTTTGCTTTGCTCTTGCCATTTTCAAGACTATAAACAGAATTTTGAAGGAGCAGTATTGATGGCAATATTGTGTAATGAGCAACTGTCTTTCAAGTGTCAAAGTAACGAAATTTGAGTCTTCTGTACCGACAACCGACGGCATATGAGGTTCAAAGTCATTGATATGCATTTCGAAGTATCGATGCATTGAGCAAATATTGATTCGAGGTAAAATATAAATGTAATTAAAAATGATATATTTTAATATTGTTGATTTTTCAATTTTTTAAAATAAATATATATAAATAAATGATAAGCTAAAAGAAAACGCTCGAAAGTTATCAATACAACCAACCGACTAACCATGGATAACATGCAGGATGAATACGACATTACCGAGACAAAAATGCGTCGGCACAGACTGGTTATAAATGGGCTAGATAATCAATTTACAAATGAGGAACTACAAAACGTACTACAAGCGCTAAACCCTGATGTTGGGAATAGAGAAAAAATGGAACTCATTCATGCCAGACAGACAAAAACGGAAAATGGTTACACATTATTGAGGTAAATGGAAGCATGTATAAAAGATTAGCTAAAAAATACGTCAACATTGATGATGGATCATATTTTGTGAAGGAAGACTTTAACTTTACCATAAGACGTCGAAATGCGAAGGAGAACAAATCTGTGTGAAATGTGGAGGAAAGCATGAGCTTAAGGAATGCAAAAGCACACATGAGAAGTGTTACAATTGTATGAGTAATAATAAGAATACTGATCACTCAAACAGAGTAGACTCGTGGGAGTGCCCAGAGTATCAAAGAAGGATTGTGATTGCTAGGAGGAGTACTGACTACAATTTTGATGATGATTGATAATCCCAAAATTCAATCAAGCGATAAATTAACTATCTTTTATGCCAATATAAGATGCTTACGACACAAGCTTAGTGATATTCAAATTTATTTGCAGCAAAATCCTGAAACGGATCTGATTATACTAAACGAAGTATGGATCTATCCTGAAGAAGCAAAGTATTACAATATTCCGGGATAAAGCTCCGTTTTCTCCGGCAAGCCCGCAAGAGGAGGAGGTACAGCAATTTATATAAAAAAACAATCTATTTCGTGACAAAGAGAAAACTTCTGACATATATAATAATTGAAATAACCTACGCAGGTAAAAAACTAAAAATCGGTACTTACTTAATGTGCAGGACTTCTGGACAGTAACAGGTGCAATTACTCTACTGAAAAAAATCAAATCACAGTTGCTGACACAAACATAGACCTGATTGCAGAATTTCCAGAATCGAGAATGTACAAGGATATTCTGGAAACAAACGGAGAGGTTATTGTCAATAAGGAAAAAATTACTCGCCCGACTTCAAATACCAGCCTCGATCACATAGCAACAAATGATAAAAAAATTGCTGAAAACATTAAATTCACACTTGCAGACTGGCCGGGGTTAGATCATCGTGTCCTAAAAATTGTCGTCCATGGTCAAAGTCTCAATAAGCAAAAAGCTATTCACAAAATGTTCAGATATTTAGACAAGGATCTTTTCAAAACGAAATTTCAACAGTTGCCAACAAACCGAAAACCTGAAAACCTTATAGAGCTCAAAAATATGATTACAGACTCCAAACATGATTCTACCATTGAGAAAAAGATCAGATGTCGACAATGTACATGGATAACAAAGAAAGTTATTGAGGCTAGTATTAACAAAAGGAAGGCTTATAATAAAGTACAAAAAGAACGCTGAAGATCAAGCACTTAAACATCTGTATAACTAAGCCCCTAAAAGAATCAAAACGTCTCATAAAAGAAGCTAAATTTTCATCTCACTTCTGAAGATTGGAAGCAGCGGCGGACAACTCACACGAAATATGGAAAATAATAAATGAAGTAAAAGATAATTCGTCACCCTGGATCATGACATCAAATGCTGAATTTTTTGGCATGGACTCTAATAATGCAGCACGCCCATTTGGAACAGCAAACTCACTAAACCATTTTTTCAACAATTGGTGAAAAAATTACCAGGAAGCTTAGTGAAAAGTCAACTGGCTATTTCAATATCATAAATAGCCCACCTAAGTCCATCTTTCACATTCATCGAACGACTAAAAGAGAAGTATTAAACACAATCAAAAATTTGAAAAAAAATGCAGCACCAGGTGTTGGCAACATCGCCACACATGAAATTATTCTAGTCAAAGAGAAGATAGCTGAACCACTGGCAAATTTTATAAACGAGCGTATTAGAAATGGAACATTTCCGGACGAAGAGAAACTGGCAAAAATAATTCCAATATTCAAAGGAACAATTACCGCCCTGTTGCACTTTTGACAGCCTTTAGTAAAATATACGAAAAAATTATAAATAATCGTTTAAAATCTTTCTTAATGGACAATTCCATCATAAATCCGAAGCAGTTTGGCATTCAAAAGAACAAGAGTACTTTCGATTCGTTACTTTTTGTCTCACGTTACGTCAATGAAAGTCTTGATAACGGAGATTATGTTATTGTAATTTTTGTGGACCTGAATAAAGCTTTTGAAACGGTTGATGTTACTTCAAAAACTTGAATCGTGTGGTATACAGGGTCTGAATAATAAGTAACCGGACTGAGCCTGCCCATGCCGTCAAAGCGTCTGTTAACCGGTATCTGGTGCTGTAGTGGTGGTGGGGGTCTAGGTAAAGGGAACCGGGCTGCAGCAGTTGCCTCCAAACGCTTGGAGAGATAGCATCGAGCGAGAGCGGAGTGCGTGTTCAGTTACGTCGTCGGAGTGAAAATGGAGTGTACGATCGAGTAACGTGTTAGCATCAAATTTTGTGTCAAACTCAAGAAAACGGCCACGAAAACTCTTCAAATGATTCAAGAGGCTTACGGTGGGGATGCTCTGTCCAGAACTCAAGTGTTTCAGTGGCACAGAAATTTCCGGGAGGGCCGCGATGACGTCCATGACAAACAACGCGTCGGTCCTTCATCAACGAGTCACACGGACACAAATGTGCAAAAAGTGCGTGATGTGTTGAACAGTGATCGTCGTCTGGGCATTCAGGCTATAGCAGATGTACTGTACAAGGAAAACCGCAACAGCTTTTTAAAAGTTATTTAGAAGGAAGATTCCAAAGAACATCAGTTAATAATGTCTTGAGCAATCTAGCACCAATGAAATCGGGGGTTCCTCAAGGATCCATACTTGGACCAGCCTTGTTTTTGCTATACACCAATAATTTGAATATATGTAAACAAAAAGCTCACCACACATTATATACTGATGATACTGTACTTCTTTTTTCAGGACATGATAAAGTTGCCATGGAGAATATCGTCAACGAGGATCTAAGTAAATATCGTTCATGGCTTATCGAAAACAAGCTAGCATTGAATACTACAAAGACAAAATACGATCCGATTCTCACTCCAACAAGATAAGTGTATCAAAGGACCAATGCACTCACCTTCATTCAAATCATTACTATGGAGAAAGCGAAGTTTATCTTCAAATGTCTCAATTCCAGTGAATCGGAATGAAGCCCCTTTATAAAAATATCACAAATAAATCCATATAATTCAAGAAATGCCAACAATTTTGTAATGCCTTACGCCAGAACTGATCGACTAAAGAACGATGCAACGAATGATGCTCTGCGTACATACAATAATCTGCCAGAAACAGTGAAAAACGCAAACTGATTATTGGTTTTTAAGAAAAGACTTAAGGAACATCTAATAAATTCAGATTAATGATAATGATAAGGATTGAAAATGCAGTATCTTAGGGCATTTTAGACCCTTACCTCGAGATACTTAAAAACAGGTAGTTTTTATAAACTCAGAGTTTTTTTTACTGCGTCGTATTATATTTTTTTTATATCTCTGAGAACATTTCACGAATGGGAATAGACTAGCAGGAAAGGAGTATATACTTCACAGCATTTGGTGTGCCCCTTATACCGATGTTTAAGCATTGCGTGGAGGCACACGTAGGAATTGGCGATGTGTGAAGTGCAGATCGCATGAGCGTTATGCGACGATGAAAGAGTGATGGAGAGAGTAGTAGGGAATGGAGGTATTGAAAAAAAAACAATATTATTCTGAACAAATACATAGTATAAAACGATCTGAGAACCATAATTAAAGTGATGAATACAAAAAAAAAGATTTTTCTAACTTTTGCAGGGCAGTGTATTAATATAATTATATATATATATATACATATATATATATATATATATATATATATATATTTATTTATTTATTTATATATATATATATATATATATATATATATATATATATATATATTACCATTCAAAGATTTTGCCTTTCCTTAATTACTACTTGATTACATTCATTATTTTGTAAGCTTGAATAGCCAGGTGTACCTATTACCTGGGTTGCTATTCCAAATGTCCTGCGTCTTTCGATTGAATGTCTCCAAACTTTCTGCTACATCAAGCTTCTACCCGTTTGTAATCTTTTTCAGGATGCTCACGTTGTCCGCAGTGATGTCATGTTTTTCAAGGACTTTATGCTCCGCCGCTTTTGATTTGAAGTTTTTTGCATCCTGCTTTTTGTTTTTGCTGACTAGTTCCCTTAAGTGTTCATTCCATCTGACACCTAGTGACCTCATCGTTTGTCCAATATAACATCCATCACATTTCGTACACGATACCTTGTAGACTCCGCTCCGCTCCATTTTGGGTATGGGGTCCTTGGTTGATCCTAGCAAGCTCTGCAGTTTCGTGGCCCAGCTCGTATAAACTAGCTCGATGTCTACGTTTTTCATAGCCCTTTTCATTGTTTCCGTCCTTGAGTCAAAAGTTACAACCAACGTCTCTCTTGCTCGACTTCCGCAGTTAGCGTTGTGAACTTTTTGTTGAAGATCTCCTTCGTTCGTTTGGCTATCAATATGATGAGCTCATCCGTAGGGTATCCATTCCACTCAGCTAACTTATTAGTGTGGGAGGTTTCTTTTTTCAGGCCTTCCTTATTCAATGGAAGCGTGAGCATTTGATTCACAAACCAGCTAAATGTCACCCATTTTTGCTGTTGGCAATGGTTCGAAGTGAAAGGAATCATCCGCATGGTGTCCGTTGGTTTGCGGTATATTTCGAATTCCAATTCATTAGCTTCTCTACGTACCATCACGCACAGGAATGGTAGCCGCCGCTCGTGGGTGAAACTGATGTTGTTGCGTATCGAGTTGATTGCCGTGAGAGTTTGCTGGGCCTGACCCTCTTTGATGATCGTGAAGATATCGTCTACATAACGCACCCATCGATGTGGCTGTTTACCTTCTTGTGCTAGCTTCTCCCCCAAAAATGCCATAAAAACTTCGCTTAGAAACGGGGAAAGAGGGTTTCCCATTGGAGCACCACGTGTTTGTTTAAAAAAATTTACCCCTGAACGTGAAAAAGCTTTCTAAAATGCAGAGTCTAGCCAATTTCAAATACATTTTGGACCGTGCTTTCCATTGTTCTCCTAATCCTTGTATCAGAATCCACTCCTCAAGTGACGTAAGTGCTTCTTTGACCGAAATACTGGGAAAAAGTGCCATCTTACAAAGATCCGCAGGACAAAACTTTTGAAGTTAATTCTGCTGATCTGGTAATAAATTTTTTGTCCATGTTATTGAATTCCTTGACTAACCACTTTGCAATTTTCTGGGTGGGGGCGTTTTCTGCTGATACAATTTCACGCATTTCATGGCCTGGGTTGTGAGTCTTCGGAAGTCCAATGACCCTTGGTAGCGATGGGTTGGTTACTTTTAAGAATTTCTTGAGGTCCTGAATTCATGGTAACATTCTTTCAGCGCTTTTTCCACTCATTTTATTGACTCAGGCAGCGGGTTATTTCGTAGACTGAAGTATGGTCCCATATTAATTTTTTCCCGCATTCTGTTGTCGTAATCGGCCTCGTCCATGATCACTAAGGCATTGCCTTCATCCGCTTTCATGGTGTAAACCGGTAGATTTTTGAGCCTATTGATGATCCTATTGTCGTCCTGCTTTCCGTGCCATCTAGTTTCTTTTTTCAGTGTATCTGCAGTACTGGTTCTTATTGTTTGTTTTTCCTCTGCCGTCAGTTCATGCATGCTCGAAAGCTTCGATTTCCATGACGATATCTTCAGGTTTGGCATTCGGGTTAATGGAGTATTTCAGCCCCATGTTCAGTAGATTCAGTTGAGCTTGCGTAAAAAAATACCTGGGAATATTAATTTCTTCCGCTCACTTTCACACCCTTCCGCTACTTTCACTTTTGTTGGGAACAACGGGAAACCCAAAGGATATTGCTTGGCCAGACTTAAATGTAGTTCGTACGCCTCTCTGCTTGTCCTGTCCAATTTCGCATAGAGAATTTCAATACTCTCCTTCACCAACTGCATTTCTAGATATTTGATCATTGTACCTTTCTTGAACGGTATACTCGTCTTGAGTTTAACGGTGTGGCTTTTCGGGGTGATGTTGTTGTACTTGCATTTTTTTTTAAAAACGTAAGTCTCTTCTTAATGATGCGACAGACTTCCTTAAACTGATAAACTTATTGACTTCGGCGGTAGGCTTGGGTGCCATTTCAACCGGTAAAGATTTCCGCCTTTGGTAGAACTTTCAAATATAAAAACTAACTTAACTATTATTTTACATTAGCGTGGGCGACAAAAGTGTAGTTATGGCCAAGTCAAAGCCTCTCTTCTTTACAAAGTCACTTTTGTGCATATTGAATGTCTTTACGGCCTCCCCTTCCGATTACCTGCGACGAACACATAATTTATCCATGGTGCGTGTAGTGTTTCTGTTTGCTTCCGTTTGAATTTTACATTATTGGTTGTTTTTTGTTGTGCGCGAGGTGTTTTCATTATTTATGAGACTTTATTTTATCAGATTTGTTGTTTTTTGTTGAACGAACATTTAGCCAAGATGTCGTCGTCAAACTTGTGGGCACTAACATCAACTTCCCTAATCGCGGCTACCTTAGCCACGATTAGGGAAGTGGAAAAGGAACTGAAGAATCGGAGATCGCTTGGGGTTTGGGAGCCCCCTCTAACACATTGTCGACTTATTTAAAAATTAAAGAAAAGTTTTTAAGCAATGAATATGAGGACGGAAATTACCGGAAAAGGTGTAGAGCAACAGCTAATCCCGATGTAGACAACTGTGTCTAGTGATTAAAGCAGGCCCGTGATAAAAAAAAAATTCCACTGAGTGGCCCTCTTGTAAAAGGTAAAGCTCAAGAATTTGCCACTGGAATGGGGAAAACCAATTTTAAAGCAAGCACAGGATGGCCAAATAGTATCAAAGAGCTAAATAAAATTTCGTTTAAATCTACTTATGGTGGTAGTGGTGATTTTGATCAGCATAAAGGAGGACAATGAAAAGAAGAATTAGAAGAGATGATCCAGGACAAGGAGCCCAAAAATATTTTTAATGCTGACGAGACGGGTCTATTTTTCAGCCGCTTGCTTTTAGAGACGAAAAATGTCACGGAAGAAACTCAGCAAGGAAAGGGTCACACTTTTGGTCGGAGCAAACTTGGATGGCTCTGAAAAACTATCTTTGTTAATGATAGGAAAATTTGCTGGTCTTCGTTGTTTCAAAAATGTAAAGTCAATACCAGCTGCATGTGAAATATCTGGACGAGTTCCCAAGGCCAGGTACATGAGCGCACCGGTAAATTCGCGAAATGGGACTGCTTCTTCTGTGTACAAATTGTTGTCGTCGGAAATATCTGGTAAGTAAATTCCAGTTGCGAGCGGGGTAAGTACGGGTTTGCGATTAGCCATTCCAAAATGATCGAGAATATTTCGAATGCAGCCAGATTGTGATAAATCTTTTTGGCGGTTGATTTCGGTGCTGATATTTAACAATATTTAGCCTCTCCAAGGTTCTAGATCTTGAATTTTCTTTGCAGTCTGTCTATGATTTTGTGAACTTTCGTGTCATTTTTGGAGGCGGTCAAGATGTCGTCGACATAACCAAGATTGAACATTTCTTTTCATTTGCCGACGTATATACGTGGGTCTGCATTTATAGGGTGCAAAGACGAGGTTTTAGAAAGTTTCGCTGAGTTTTGCCTGCCAATGTCTACCAGACTGGCGCAAGCCGTAAAGAGCCTTCTTAAGTTTGCAGACCTTACCGCCATTTTTAAATTGGTCTAGCATTAAATTAGCCATCTCAACGAGGTCTCGGTTCTTTTCCCTGACAACTATCGATTCGAGCATCTTTTTCAAGAGTTCAGGTGGATCCATGTATATTTCGGTGTGGATGTTACCATTTAGGTAAGCCGCAGTTACATCAAGTTGCCATATCTTCAAGTCGAATTCTGTTGTCAGTGCGGTAAATAATTGAAGGCAGCTGAGTCTCGTAACTGGTGGAAATGTATCATGGAATCAATACCCAGACGTTGAGAGAATCGTACTTGGGCCTTTCTTCGTTGTAGTGTACCATCAGCGCTCAACTTATTCCTTAGAACGGTTCGACATCCGGTGATTTTTTCGGTTTCGGGAGGATTGACAATTTTCCATGTATCATTGATGATAAGTTATTTTATCTCAGCAAGTACAGCGTCCTCCCATCCCTGCCTATCTGGTTCTAAAATGGCATAGCTTACTGGTATTTCGGATGCAAACATTGTGACTTGTGCGTTGTACCATTCTTCGTTGATCTTGTCTTCTTGATTGTCTTCCATGTCAGTGGTTTCCGCAGAGTTTTTTAGAGTTACAGAAACTTCCGCATTCTGGTTGTCGTCCAGAATGTTGAAAATTTTGATGGGACGGCTATGACCCTTGGTTTTGATTATTCTTGGCCTTCCTGGACCACATATCATTGGTATGCTTACTGTCGTCTCGTTGTCATAGTGAGGTTCAGAACTTTAACTGGTTTAACTTTGTGGAATTTCTGGCGATGGTGTGGTCGGTTCGAAAATGTGCTCGATGAGATTCGTATTGAAAACTATTTCATTTTGAGCATCGTCAATTTGAACACCATGTGGAAATGTTGATTCCTGGCTGAGTATGTCGTCGGAAATAAAATCTTCATATTTATTTTTGGTTTCGAATTCGTCAAAATATTACATCTCTGGCAGTCCGAATCTTTCTTTCACTGGGGATCCAAACGCGATATGCTTTTGATGTATTCGAATATCCCGCAAGCGTTCCTTCCTTTTCCTTTTCCTGGAGACTTATCGAGCACATAAACTTTGGCTCCAAATGTTCTCAAGAATTTGGTGTCCGGTTTTCGTTCTATCCAATTTTCGAATGGAGTACCTTTTTCGAGGCTTTGTGTGGCGCATCGATTCCTGACGTAATTAGCCATGGCGAATGCTTCAGTCCAAAAGGATGGTGGAAGTCTGGATTGGGTCAGCATAGAATGGGCAGATTCTACGCCGTTCTGCTGTGGCGTATTTGGAGTTGATAAACATCATTGTATTAGAAAATCAAATCGGTCGTTGAATTGCAAAATTCCGTTCCACTGTCCGATTGAACAGCTTGAATTTTTCTACCTGTTTTAGTCTCCACGTAGTTTTTATACTCGATGAACTTTGAAACCACCCCGTCTAGACTTCGAAGAAAGTAGACTTCGCACCAACAACTTTTATCGTCCGTTAATGTCATAAAATATCGCGCTCCCCTGATGGAAGTTGAGCGCATAGGACAGCATAGATCTGTGCGTGCAGCACCAAGAATGTCTGCCAATCTATGAATGCCAGTTAGAAATGGTTTCCTTGTAAGTTTACCAGCGGCGCACACTTTAAAATCTCGTAGCAGGTTCGCATTTCCCGTAAAATTGCATCCAATCGTCATTTTTGGCATTTTCTTTAGTCATATAGATTCATGTGGCCGAGTCGCTTATGCTAAATTTCCATATCGGACTTCGCTGTTTCAATGTCCACCACACAAGCCTGGTGGTTTGCGTTATAAAGAGAAAACAAATTGCCTTCGCGATTGGCGATCATTTTCTTGATACCTTGTTCATCTCTGACTATTGCACAGTCCAGACGTGATCGGATTTCGTGACCATTGTCGACGATTTTCGCGATTGGAATTAAATTAGCGCGGGTTTCAGGAACGTAAACCGTATCTTGCAGCTTCATATTTCGAGTTTTCTTGCCGTCTGTCGTAGAGGTTATGACGTTTCCGCGTGCTTTTGCTTGAGCTGTAGTATTGCTAGCCAACCATAATTCCACTGTGGACTATTTTCACGTTTGTAAACATTGACTTGTTGTTGCATATGTATGTCATGCAACCGCTGCCTAAACACCATTTTGTTTTGGATACGTGATTGGCATTCTTGTCAGTGTGTGAAAAAGAATGCTTCGTCAAAGCATTTCGCTTCATCTGTGTTTCTCTTGTTCTTGAACCAGCATGTTGGTTGTGCCCTTTCTTTTTGCAATACTCGCATCTGAGTTTGACCCGCCACTCAGAGCCTTGCTTGTGCTATTGAGTGTTTTCTTTGCTCACATTCTTTTCTTTGCTGTTATTCGCGTGGTGCTTTATGACCATAACAGCTGTCTTGGTTTTCTAAGGATGGTGCCTCGCACTGTTCTCTTCGATTCTTTTAATTTTCAGAGTTTCGACATCCAAGAGAATATCTTCAGTCTTGTCCATACATCGGAAATTTTCGAAGCTATTCGGCAAGTTGTATAGCAACATTATTTATTTATTTATTTACGCTATTTTGCAGATCCATGAATCCAATTATAAAATAGGTAATGAAATATACTATAATATATGCAACAACATCAAAGTGAGCAACTTGAGGTAAAAACAACAACAAGAATATAAAACACTAACAAACTATTAGAAGCTAAGGAGAATATTATGTAAGATTGGATAGTATAAAAAGTATTGAGCCTTTTTTGTCACTAGATGGTGTTCGTTGTCATATACCGGGCAATACTAATCAGACTGAGTCAAACTGACATGCGTTTGAAAGGCGACATTCCAGTTTACAATTTTCATCCGGACAGTTTTGTATTTCATCATTCGTGTTAAAAGTTGTATTCATTTTAAAATGAGTGAAATTTCTGAAAAAAATCGTTATATTTTACAATATCACTACGATCAAGGTGAGAATGCATCACGGGCTCATGAAAAAATTTTTGGTGTCTACGTTCAAGATACTTTATCAAAAGCCTCAGCCAAGAGATGGTTCGCTTGCTTTCGTTCTGGAAATTTTGATGTCAAAGATGCACCTTGCTCAGGACGACCAATCACTGAAAAAGTCGATGAAATCTAACAAAGAAGCTCGACGTTTGGGTGCCGCATAAATTAACATAAAAATATTTGATCGACCGAATTTCTATTTGCAAAATACTAATAAAACCCAACGAAATCGAGCCATTTTTGCAGCAAATCATTACGGGCGATAAAAAATGGGTAAGATACTAGAATGTTGTTTGAAAAAGATCATGGTCAAAAAAAGGTGAATCATCACAAACGACTTCAAAGCCAGGATTGACACCAAAGAAGGTTATGCTGTATGTATGGTGGGATTGGAAGAGAATTGTTTATCATGAGGCGCTAGAACCTGGCCAAACACTCAATTTGGCTTTGTACTATCAGCAATTAACCAAATTGCAACAAGCAATTCAAAAAACCGGGCAGGATTGATCAATAGAAAGGGTGTTGTCTTCCATCATGACAATGCCAGAGCACACACATCTTTGATGTCCCGGCAAATATTGACAAAGCTTGGCTGGGAAGTTTTGATGCATCCACCGTATAGTCCAGACCTTGCACCATCAGACTACTATTTGTTTCAGTCTCTGCGAAAATTCCTTAATGAAAAGAAATTCACTTCAAAAAGGGGCAATGAAAATCACTTGGCCAAGTTTTTCGCTGAAAAACTACAGAAGTTCTACACAGATTGAATAATGGCTCTACCAAAAAAATGACAAAAGGTCATAGGTAACAATGGACAATATGTACTTAAATAAAACCCATTTTGAATATAAGGAACATTCAATCGAAAAATGGCAAAAAAGGCTCAGTGTTGAGGATCTGTAAGCGCTCATCGTAGGAGCTGTAAGTGCGAGGTTATATTTGTAGAATAGAGAACCTGTGAATATACGGTGCACCGTTTCAATAGCATCCGATAATTGGTATAGTGAGGAGATCATACTTGGCAAGCATACTCAAGGATTGGCCGGACTAGGAGTACAAATAGATGGACATTCGCTGAGATGTTAAAGGACTTGCTGGAGAATCATAAAACAAAAACAGTGACATGTGAAGCTCTAGTGGTTATGCATGAAATATGGATGTTAAATTTCAAACCTGGATCGAATACCGTTCCCAAATCTTTAAATTTGTCCATAAGTGCGAGCACCCATCCATCAATCCGGTATTCATATAATACTGGATGAATTTTGTTGGTGAATCTTATGTGACAGTATTTTGAAATTTTGAGAGGAAGTAAACTACCTTGACACCAATTTCGGAGATTGTCAACATCATTTTGCAGGTATAAGCAATCTTTGCTGGAGCTAGTGGAATGATAAAATTTTAAATCGTCAGCGTAAAGAAGATAATTAGAGGACAGGCATTGGGGAAGATCATTTAATGAAAATTTTAAATAGCAAAGGGCCTAAAATTGATCCTTGAGGAACACCAGATTTTGAACTAAATGAGGCCGAAGAAAAAAATTATGCCATGCAACGGTGCAGGAGCAAAGGATAAGATCCAAGAGAAGATTGAGTCGAAAACGCGAAACGATCGGAGTTGGTGAGTCAGTAGACCATGATCAACACTTTCAAAGGCTTTAGGAAAATTAGTGTAAATGACATCAGCTTTTTGGCTCTTGTCAAAAGCAAAAGAGATGGTATTTGCAAGTTCTAACAAATTAGTTTTCACGAAGCCATGTTGTTTATTTGTAAACAGGATACTGATGGTATCGTATATTCTGTTATGTACAATTCGCTCAAGGAGCTTGCCAAAACAAGACAGTAAAGAAATCGGACGATAGTTGGAGATTTCACTACAATCTTCTGACTTATGGATCGGAAAAATGTTAGCATGTTTCAAGAAAGCAGGAGGAAGAAAGGCTTATATTGAAAATATTTGATACTGGGGTAGACAGTGAAAAAGATAATGACTTTACGAACCATCAGGACCCGGACCACCATTAATGTCAAAAGTGAGCAGTATATTTTCAATTTCCGATGGAGAGGTCACGATATAATGCATAATAGAGGAAGGAGAAGGACTAGATGAGTATACAGTGGGGTTTGAAACCTTAAATATGGAGGAAAAAAATTGAGCAAAAAGGTCCCAGGTGCTTACCCATCAGAAGATTGACAGTTATGCCATGAGAAGATATTAAGGTTATAGGATGTTGTTTTCAGGGAACGGATGTATGTCCAAAAGGGCTGAGGGCTTTTAGATTGCAGTTACGATTCAATCATATAATATTAAGATCGCATTGCATCTTAACCACTTTTTTGGCTTCTCTACAAAGCAGTCGGTAGTTGGTGAGGTCAGTGTCAAAGTTGGAATACTGAAATATTTTGCGCGCCTGGTCCTTCAAATTAAAAGCTTCTGAGGGGAACGGCGGATAGGTACATGATTTGTAATTATGCGACTGAGATTTTCGTAGAAAGTAGATAGCACTTAATTGACATCTATCTTCTGTAGAAATGAATTCCAGTCAATATTATTCAGCTGAAGCTGAATGGCTGCATAATTGGCTTTGGGGAAATTAAATATTGGGGGAAACGGAGTGCATTTGGACTGAGGCGCGAGGAAAGATAAACGAACGTCAAGCGGAGGATGATTGGGATCAGGTTTTACATGTTCGGAGGAAGATTTTGAGGTCGAGGAGAAAGAGACAGGATTGGTAGTAAGGATAAAATCGAGAAGTTGGTTGTTTGCGTTCAGGATCGTATTTAATCTTCATAGGGAGCAAAGCGATAAATAAGAAGAAATCAGGATAAAGAGATCATTGAAGGATGTGAGGGTATGAGAGCCAACTTAGGCAAGGCATGTTGAAATCTTTTTTTTCTTCTTCTTAGCGCTGCAGCCCCTCTCCCTCCAACTGTCTCGGTCCATTGACCGCGTCCTCCAATTCCGATGTTGAAGTCACTACATATTGAAACAGTGTATAGAGGGTTGATGCTGCTAAAATACGAAGAGTATTCAGAAAAAAACCGATTGTAAACGCGGAACGGAGCATTGCAAGGGATGTACACGCAAAAAAATACTAAGCTAATGGCAAGAGAGATATTAATGAAGACAGTGATGCATTCTACTGGGAGTGAAGGGGAAAAGTCAGAGCAGAGTTTGCTGCCTTAGGCTTTATGAATAGCACCAAGGACACTATCACCGTCAGATTTACCTGAAACCAAGCGATCTCTATCAGTGTGGTAGACATCATATACTAGAAAATTTCACTGCTCACGATATCAGGAATCAGCCGAGTTTCTGTTAAACAGATGAAATCATCTCCCGAGATGGAAGAGGTAGTTTTAATAGCATCCAGCTTGGTTCGCATGCCACGTACATTTTGATAGTAAGGATTGAAGCTATGAAAAGTGTTTCGACTATCAAAATTTATTGTGAGCAGGTCGCCATTGATCCCCTCCCCCCCCCATTAACTGCGATTTGTCCACAATGTCAACAAATTTGCGAGACGCTTCTTCACATCTTCCTCATCCGCCATTTCATGCGGCGTAAGTTGTTTCAACAATGTTGCTTTGTTTGCCGGGCCTTTTGAGGCGTAAATTGACTCGAGTCTATCCCAAACTTCTTTTGATGTAACACAGCAACGAATTTGTTTTAACTCCAAAGGAGAAATAGTGAGGATGATGTCTGCTTTTGCTTTTCTGTCTTACGCGAGCCAGAGCCCATGTGCTTTTCGCGACGATATTAATTCACGGCCGGTGCTTTGTACTCGTGGTTCCGGGTTTTTGCCACTTACGTAGCCCTAGGTGTCGTTTTTGATCAGAATGACCTCTGTCTGAATTTTCCAGATATTGTACAATAGTTATTGCGAGATAGCTTTCCAGACGAGCAGAGTTGACAAAATTTTACGCCATTTCGTGGAAATCATCTCAACGCGACAGAATCACAAATCTACTACCACGGTATTAAATATTCTTTATACTATTCCATGCGGAGACAATTGTTGTACCTGGGCCCATAGCCTGTTAACGCAGGAGGCCAAAGAATTAAGGCGAGGGATAAACGACCTGACCTTATACACGTCCAATGTGTTTTAATTCATGTTTACTACTGTGAAAAATTAGCAAAACAAAAAAAGAACAATTCATGTATTTGTGTATGTAAATAGAAAGATGAAAGCGGAGTGAAAGAGTAGAATATATATTTTAACAGAGTGCAAGATTATATGAAATATAATATGGAGTGCAAGCAAATATGAAATTATTGCTGATGCTAAGTCCAGCGTCTGTAATTGGGGTACATGTGGATATCTGATGTGGGTAAGATTCAGAGGTTGTAGCGCAGGTATCTTGAGGTATCGTAACTCGCGCGAGTATATGTCTAATGCCGTTAGGCACGATTATGCAAAGGTTAAAGAAATTATTATATGTGTAGTGAAAGAGATGTCTCAAGAATTGTAACACGTTTGCCGAAGAACATGTTTATTTAAGGAATAAAATTATCAGCTATACTGTCTATCTTCCATTCTAGAATTTTACCAAGTAATCAAAAATTTCAATCTATTTTTGCAATAACCCGAAAATTATGACTTGTCTAACCTTTCTGGTTCCAAATACAGTTTATATCCAAATGACGTTTTTTTGCTGTTTAAGATTGTAAGCTAGAATAAATATGCTGCAATCTCAGAATTCAGAATATTCCAACGAAATTCTTAAATTTACATAATATAGAACCACGCTTTACATGACACAAAAAGAATTTTCAGTCGTCGATTTTCGAATAAATGAATAAATACTCAATAAATTCTAGGAATTCTAAAACGTACCACCATGTGATTCCATGTATCTGTGCATACTATCTATGTATTTCATTATAAGCGCCATTGTATTTGTCTGCAAAGAATAATATAAGAAAAGGTTTTAATATTTAATGTTAAGTAATTGCTTATAAAATTTCATAAAATTAATTTCTTCACAGGAAATCGGAAACGTATATCTGATCAATTTTGCAGAAAATTTTAAATAGAATAAATCATATCCCTATGAAATATTATTTGCGAACAAAACATGTCAATCCTTAGTTTCTATAAATAAAAATAGCAAGGATAATATGAATAGAAAAATATTTTTATACGTTAATCCAACCTTAAAAGCCGGATCTTGGCTATAAAACAGATTAAATAATATTCAAATGATTTAAATAAACATACATATTCTATATTTATACCAAAAAAAACTTCCATTGTATTTCTGCCTCTCCCAGATCCACCACTCCTTCGCCACATGTGTACACCTTCCGAATATTCTTTTCAGATTAGCATAAATGCTTGGATCTGAATAATTCTTATGGCAAACATCATCTACCACCATTTAACGACTCAAAAAGTCATGAAATGACCATTTACGTTAACATGTGTGCACGAAACATGTAAAAAAATCATACATGGCCGGTTAAACATCAAATGTGAGATTGTTTAGCGTTGATTATCGCAAAACTGTGTCTCTGTGAAGGTGGTCAATGGCTCTGGTGGACCAGGAAAAAAGTTAATAGCACGTTGAAACTCACCCGGGAGGATATGTTAATACGAGTATGTGAGGATGAGCCGCCTTATTTATTGTCTTCAGGGATCAAGAAAATAAAAGTGCGGTCTTCAACGTGGAGTCATGAGTGACATAAATTTATTTGAGATATGACGTGTTGCTTTTATTTACGGCTTTATGAATTTTTTATATCCCTTGTTATGTGTTTTGTAGACACACCAGTATTCAGAACATGATGTTTGGGATTTATGTATGCTCATGAATGTTGGATAACCCGAAATAGGGAGAGCTTTGTAGGCTAGAAAGCTTATAAATCAACAGTGGATTACCCTTGTCGAAATATACAAAAAGAAGTTCCGAAAATAAAATATTTCATATAGCTTCTGAATTTCATGAAAAGAAAGGTTGATCAAAGGATTCAAAATCGTAATTTTGTCTAACCCTTTAATCCTGTGTTCATCTGGCAAACATTTACTTGATTGATGAAAATTGCCTCCCGTTTGGTCAATGACCATATCACGGATACTGCTCCAGAAATGAAATGTAATTGCAGAGGAAATCCTATTTTGAAGCAGTAATGAATTAACTTACCCAGCAGAGCAGTAGCATGCGTAGAGGTCCCGCCAAAAGCTGGGATGGGATGATGGAATCTACACCCAAGGGTTCGTTTGTATGATTCTAATGATTGTTTGTTTGCGGTTTGTTTGCTGCAAGCTGCAATTTTCCCTATGATCCTAACAAAAGGAGGAGCTGATGTTATGCTCGTTAGTCATTGACTTCATTTAGATACGTGTACTTTGTAACTACCGAATTGAGAATACTCTAATAAATTTATTTGCAAAGTTCTTTCTCTTTCCTAATTTAAATCATTTGTTTTTCATTTTCCTGCTTATTAATTTTTTTGAAAGGAGATCTTTTATTTGGACGATAGTTGCGATGAAAGTATCATTTCAAGGGCCAAAAAGGAAATCATTATTACTGTTTTAATTAGCATAACTTTAATATGCGTAAAATTAATCATATAATTTTATAGTCCCCGTAGTGTAGTGGTTGGATTGCTCACCCCGTAAACCAAAGGTCTTTAGTTCAAATCCCATTTTTGACAATGAAATATGTTTCCAGTGATTCTTTGCGCGGACTCCAAGCACGTGTTTTTGTGGTTGAGAGGTGAATGTCATTTACAAACTGAGTGTGGGCCTCCCATGCGACTGTCAACTCGAGAACCCAGCCTTGAACCGTTTGAAACATTACTTCGGTCCAGGTCTCGTTTTTTATGCCGTAAAGCGCCTTCAAGCTCGGGGGTCTCTCTTCTAACGGGAGGGGAAGAGGAATTGCCAGACAACCAACTTCCCAGCGCCAACGTCCCCGATCTTTTGTCTTTTAGGACTTCCCGAACATAATGTGGCACCTGGTTCTATTTGTCAACCGTGAGCTCTCCCGCTTCCCTGTAGAGGTCCCGTCGTAGCCTGTTCCATTTTTTACACGCAAAAAATGTGTGGAAGCATCGTTTTCCTCCCCTGGGCAAAACCAACAATCGGATCGAAGTCAGTCTCACCATGCCTTCGATTTCGCCACGGTTTTGCATCCGGAGTGAGGCACGCAGTCCATCTTTACTTCGTGCAAGTCACAAACGACTGCTGGCAAACGTTGGGTGAGCGCTGCCTCTCCTCACAGACTACCGTCTCCCAGGCGTCCTCGTTTTAACTCAGATAAAAAGCGCAGCGCTCTCTAGCAAGGAGGGCAATAGGTAGCATGCTTAGAATAACGCTCATTGCCGAAACAGAGACTATCGGATATGAAGATTCAATCCTCAGTGCTCCTCTTCTCTGTATCTGTGCCGAGCAATTTCGATACACCTCCGTCCTGAAAGCGTCGCCCCGTATTTCTGCACCATACAGTAGTACTGACCGTACAGCACTCATCCAGAGACGTCTTCATGATGGGTTGGGTCCCTCTACCCCCAAAGCAGCCTTCCCAGCCGTTGCCCTGATTTGCTAATAGAAATTCATCTTCAATCAGTATGTCTCAAATCATGATCATCCTTACTCTAGGCATTCTCTTTTTTCCCTCACTTGGTAAATTAGCATTACTAGCCTAAGTCACACTTATTCAACGGTGCGTCCAGCGAACAGAGCCGCAACATCGTCCGCATAGCCGATCAAATGCAATTCATCTGGTATCTAAAGTCCATCGTAAGACATGTCCAACAGGTCTGGATCAAGGATAGATCCCTGAACAACACCCGATGTAACTTTCATATTTCATTGGAACATGTATCGTACCGTAAAGCAGACTACGGTCCTTCAAGTAGTCCCTCACAAACTGCATCACATATTCTGGAACTTGAAAAGGGGGTTTCAGCGTATCCAGAATATCCACCTATCTAGAGGAGTTGAAGGCGTTCCTAACTACGAGTATCAGCAACAGTAGGATCCATCGCTTGGTGTGACTATTTGCCTCTGCCTTTCAGATCGTACTCACCCACTCTGCAATCGCATCAATGGTGGAACGTCTTGCTCCAAATCCATACTGCCGAGGAGATAGATTTCCAGCAGCACGAATCGCGTCAGTGAAACCTCCCTTGATGAGTTTCCCTAGCACTTTCCCAGCAGTGCCTACGAGGTTAGTCCCAAAAGTACCCGACCTGACTTATGAATACAGGTAGTATTAAAAAGACAATTGCTGCGATTGACAATACCACTTTTCAACAACTTAATGTGAAAAATGCATAAGAATACGCTTATTATTATTTTTTTACAGACATCCAAAGTGTACGCTCTCAGTTAATTTGTAAATATGAAAAAAAAATTGGGCATCGTTATGTGATACAATACTTTCATTTGAAAGGTCTAATATCAGTTGGATTCTACTCTGGGGATATCAGTTGGATTTTACTCTGGGGAAGCCTGTCCTTCGTTTAAAATGGTCAAATATTGGGTAGCTGAGTTTAAGCGAGGTCATACGAGCTGGCAAGATGAATACCGCAGTGGTCGACCAAGTGAGCTCACTACGTCAGAAAATGTGAAGAAACTCCACAAAATGGTATTAGATGACCGTCGACTAAAAGTGCGCGAGATAGCTGACATAGAAGGCATTTCAAAAAGTGCTGTGCATCGCATTTTGACCGAAAATTTAGAGATGAGAAAGCTGTGCGCAAGTTGGATGCCGCGTTTGGTCACAGTGGAGTACAATCAGCAATGTGAGGATGTTTTCATCGAGTGTTTGACAATGTTTCGTAGCAATAAAGCGGAGTTTTTGCGTCGGTTCAGAGCCATGGACGAAACATGGGTCCATCATTTTACACCTTAGACCAAGGAGCAGTCAAAGCAGTGGACTGAAAAGGGTAAACCAGCTCCAAAGTACGCAATGACAGTTCAATCACCTGGCAAGGTCATGGCATCCGTTTTCTGGGATGCGCGTGGAATACTATTTATTGATTATCTTGGAAAAGAAAAAACAATCCATGGAGCATATTATGCAGCTTTATTGCAGCGTTTAAGTGATGAAATCAATAAAAAACGGCCCCATCTGACGAAAAAGAAAGTGTTGTTTCATCACGACAACGCAGCAGTCCACACGTGCGTCATTGCCATGGCTCAAATCAATGCGTTAAAGTTCGAATTGCTTCCTCACGCACCCTTTTTGTCAGATCTGGCTCCTTCGGAATATTTTCTTTTCCCGAACTTGAAAAAATAGCTCGGCGGCAAAAGATTTGCCAACAATGAAGAGGTAGAGTCTGTGGTTAATAGCTATCTTGAGGAGCTTGACGGTTCCTGCTATAAAGCGGGTATTGAAGCTATTAAACATCGTTGGGAAAAGTTTATCGAGCTGAAAGGAGAAAATGTTGAAAAATAAAAAACATTTTCGCAATTTTTTACTGTTTTTTTTTTTTTGTCGAGTTCGGTACTTTTGGGACCGATTGGGGATTTCCCTTTCCCTTTCTGATCAGCATCAGTTTCACCACCTTCTATTGTACCGAGAAAACCCCGTCGTGTAGGCAAGCATTGAATGTGCTGGGGAGTAAGTCAGGACAAAGGCGATAGACAAGTTGAAACACCTCAGCTGGAACACGCTTTCATTGAAAGGACTACCTCTTCCAGTTCCGGCTGTTTGAAGAGTGGACACTC
The DNA here is from genome assembly GCA_963969285.1 of Odontomyia ornata. Classification (NCBI taxonomy): domain Eukaryota; kingdom Metazoa; phylum Arthropoda; class Insecta; order Diptera; family Stratiomyidae; genus Odontomyia; species Odontomyia ornata. The sequence goes on from OZ017739.1 coordinate 43,248,867, forward strand.
AACCGCTGTTCTACCATGGACAGCGTCAACACGGACGGAATAGGCCCGAAGAATGCCCGCACTATCCCGTTCATATTTTCCGCTAAATACGTGCAAGACCTCCGTGGGGCACCAAGTTTCCGCGTAACTAGCTTGTAGCCAAGTCTCCATGGATCCTTGTTCACATTGTCCACTAGATCTTGGCAACAGCGAGTCTTGCTGTTGTTAATCAGTTTGCGAAGCATTTCCTGGCTGACTTATATGCTGCTATCCAGTTGTATGCCTAATCACGGCTCCACGCCCGTTGAGCGGCACGCTGAAGCTCGTAACACTCTTTTCGCTTTTCAGCGATTCCAACGACCACGTACACTGAGGGCTTGCCGTGCCGGGTTTTTTGATAGGGCATAAAAGCATTGCAAGCAGACGTGATGATAATCATAGTTGAGTTCACTACGTCTTGAGCTGCCAATTCTTCCGTCTCCTGCGAATCTCCCTGCCGTAGAGGACGTGCTGTGAGCAACTTGACAAACCTCCCGACGTCAATCCTTCCGATGTTCCACTCAATTGCAGAAAATCAAGACCACGGAAGTTGGGGCACACCATTACTGATTTCAAGTAGAATGCACTAATGATCACTGGTTGAGTAGTCCTCTTCTACTCTCCGATTTTGTATCCTCCATACAAACGACTTCGAGGCAAATGCCTCGTCCAGTATGGTTACTTTGCAGCCAATACGGAGGATTTTTCCGGTTTTAAATACGGCAAGCAACGTCCTGGCCGCCATTTCTAGGATTCGTTTCCCCGCCGATCTATTTGAGGCATGCCCCATTCGATTGCTTTGGCGTTGAAGAGACAGCGTCCCTCCAATACATTAAGCTTGGCTTTGAAAGATGACATCAATTTATTCGGCATTAGAGACACTATAAAAAAGGTGGTCTCTTAGCACCGCAAACTTAATTCTCCACCTGGAAATCACTGTTTCGAGCCCAGATGGTGGCTGTACAAGTTTCATCAAGATACCATGATGCAGGACTATCAAAATTGTTGCTCACTCAGCAGCAAAAAATCAACTTTCACTTCTCAAGATTTGTGGGGTTGAACTTTGCTGTAGGTTTAGTTTAAAGCTTAGGTTAGGAATATTGTGTTAGCATTGTTTTAGTATATGATAAAGTTTTTGATTGCACTTCTTTAGACTTAGGTTATAACATATTAGGTGTGGAATAAGAGTTTACTGTTGTGTTGCAATTATAAATAATTTCTAAATAGTGCTGGTTGGTGTTTGCCCTTTTTCTAATGAGTCCTAAATATGTAATAATTTCAATCAATTTGAATTTGATATTGTTTTTTTTCGATTAAGTTTTCGTATTTTTATCGTTTGGAATATGTTCTATATTCTTTGAAAATTGATTGCTGGATGCGGGTCATCGCAGTTCTGATTTCGCCTTGGCTAGGGCTTTCTGGCAAGCTCAACATTTTTCTGCTCCCAGGACGTATCAAAGATCCGGCCTTGGATCAGCATTTTTGCAAAGAAAACAGTGTGCCTCTTTTGGACACTCTTTTGTTTTATGCCCCGTTTCACCTTATTTGTAACATAGAGAACTCCTATTGGGTCCTTTGCATACTTGCGTGATGTGACCATAGCCGAAGTATTTGAAAAATTGAAGAGGCGTTGCTCTTCGCCGTATCCTGCAGACGGCCCAACTTATTCTTACTTTGTCCTTATTCACAAATATTTCGAATATCTTTACGGTCAAGTCAATGATGGCCATGCACTGTTACTTATGGTTTTCTGGTGTCAGCATCGCTTTGACCCTGCCCACACTAGGGAGCTACCTGCTGATGGCCTCTTCTACGTCAGTCAGGCCCGTGACGTAGTCAATGTGGCTTATTTTGATTGTTGGCATCGGCTCAAGCGAGGCTATAATGATGCTTTTGCCGAGGATTTTCTTTATTGCGTTACAGAATGCTTCTTTATCTGGAAGAACGCTTCTTTATCTTGGCTTAACCACGCTGCTTGTACTGCTCAAATGGCAGTATTTGTACCTTTGGGCCTCATATTCTCCCTGTAATCCCGCAGCACTTCCGTGTACGATTGACTATCTTGGAATTTAACGAGCAGTCCCTGCTGCCAGGGTCTTCGTCCGGGCTTCTTTCGCTCCTGTTTCCAGGTCTTTTTAGGATTTGTAAAATTATTTGACATAACCTTACTAAAATCGCGTCCTGTCTGTCCGTCTGTCCATTCGTCTGTCACAACACTTTTTCTCACAAACTACATAAGCTAGGAACATGAGATTTTGTAGGTAGATGCAAAGTCACGCCTTCTTCAAATTTTCACTGCAAAAAGAAACTTGTAAGGTGTATAAGAGGGATCTCCCCATAAAGGGGAAAGGGGAGCAGCCCCTGAAAAAAAAATTTCATCGCATGTAGACAATATGGATATCAAATGAAAGGTCGTAATGAGAACTTTTCAAAACAGGTCTTAAAATGAGGAGTTTTGCTTTGAGCAGTGCAGGGGAAGGGGAAATGTACGAATATTTTGTGACCTCCCCCCTCGTGATTGGACACCTTTGACCTAAAAAATCTGAAAAAAATCAGAGGTGGGACATTAGGAGTACAAGGGCAACAACTACCTCAGAATTCCAAATTTGATCAACTTTGTTAATATAGTACATTTTATAAATTTTACATTTTTGCCTTTAAAATCGAGACGGGACCCTTAAATTTCCCAAAAGCTGCAACTTAAGTTTTTTGAAAGCAATCGTATGCATTCCAAAAATTTCACAATGATTGAGCAATAAACAGCTAAGTTATAGCCGATTGAATATTTAACAATTACAACAACATTAACGCGTGACAGTAGGGAGATGCACTTTTGCAACGCACCTAGACACTACAAATATGTAGGAATTTTGATAAAATTTTAGAAAAAGTTTGTAATATCGATGTGTTATCATGAATAATAAAGCGCCGGGGTCAAAATACTTCAAACAAAATGGCGGCGAATTTAAAAGCATATTAACCCTAGTAATTTTTCGAACTTAATTTATGGAATCTGTATATAAGTCAGGTTTTGATATGCAGAATATATTGTTTGATTAACTTTTTCTTTTACAGAACCCTTCTGGCAAGAGCACTCTCCTGCTACTTCAACATGTTTCTTGTTAGCCGTCCGTGCGAACTTAATTTTCGGGCACTTTTTGAAAGAGTTTCTCTGCGGCTTTCTTCGCTCCTTTGTGAGCATTGTCTAGAACTCCTGACCTAGCTGTCCACGCCCATCAAATGCCTCTTCCTTCCTTCTTCCATCCTGATCTTCTTCAATTGGGCTAGATGCCATTCTCTTATTGATGTTTGATGATGGAGTTTCTGCGCATGACCTTTAGGCGTAGCCCTAAGTGCTTGTTTAGCGTTCTGCTCTCCTTCGGGCTTCTGGTCCTCTTTGGCCTTCAACCAAATCGATGCTCTTATATTATTCCCCATCGCTTGAACATCTGGTGCGTCCTGCAGAATTTCCTGCTTTTCCTTTTTAGGATAATCTGATGTTCGCATCATTTTTTTTTGCTATGGCCCAAACGCTGTAGGAATCTCAATCTGGACAAAACTGTCTGTTAGTCTCCGTTTTTCGTCCGTCTTTACTGTCATTGTGTTCATCGTCGTTTTTCTCATCGTTAGCACCGCTCCCGGTGTGCTGGTCATCGTGTGAACATCGTGGCTACTACCGCTGATGTCATCATCATTGTTGTTATTTTTGCTTTTTTTTTGAATTTTTGTATTTTTTAGAGTTTGTAGTTGCTCCAGTTTTATTGGCTCCCCTGTTAGAGCCCCGTTCGTGTGTATAGTCACCTTTTTGTTCATTGGTTATCTTTGCAAGGTAGGTAGGCCATGCGAAGGTTGGCACAATTACTTATAGAGACAAGTACTGAGCCAGACCAGCGTTAATCAGGAGTCCTTCTCAACCGAACCTACACCAACAACCCAATGATGCGAACTTCAAACGTACTCCGGGACCTGCCAGGGCTTTGCCGAGACGGAGATGATATTATAGTTGAATTCGAATCATTTACACTCGTGTGTCATCTCGCCGCTAACGTGCAAAGCAGCTGGGTCCAAACCATCATATTCGCAAACCCAAAGCATCAACTCCAGTTCGTTGTCCAAAGCGTAGTTCAGATTCAGTTAGGGTCGTTAGCTGTCATCCCAGGAGGGAACCTCACAGCACCCCCGGTGTCCTTGGGTCCGTGGGGGCGGTGCTTCCCAAAGAATGCTAGTGTCGAAGATTACTTCTGTCTACCGGCGTTCCACCCTCGGAAATTTCCTCGGGTACGTCGGGACAGCACTTCCTAAAGGATGCTAGCCTCCAAGAGTATTCCTGTCGGCTGGCATTTTCCATGCGGGGGGTTTAGATTAGCTATGATAAGTAGGGTAGACCAAGGCACATCGGATCACTTTGTTTAAAGATAGAAAATCACAGCAGATAGTTTTACATATTATCTTTATTGATTAAAACGAAAGTAGTAGCAAAGAGCTATAAAATAAACATTTAGTATTAGCATATAAATCATGTTTAATTAGTTCTTCTTTGCTCTCAATATCAGCATATTTTTCATGGAATCATCCTTCGCAAGCATGGCATTGAGTCCGGTCCTCTGATGGGGGTTGAGTTATAATTTCTCTCTCTCTGTTTTCCAGATAAGCTCGTCATTTTTAAACTGTTGTTTGTTTTAATCTTTATTTTCTTCATAATAATTTCTTGTCAGTCAGTCCTTATCTTATTTTACTTGGCTTTCTTGCTGACCTTAAGACGGTTTTTTGTTTCTTTTTTTGGCTTCGACCCTGCATTTATTTGTGGCTTATTCAGCAGTTCAGGATTGGACTTGCGACTAGATCTGTGCAAAACTGGTGGATTGGCCTCGGGACTCTACAATGTGAGACTCTTGATCACCAATGAACTTGTGGTCAGGTATTGCATTCGCGTTTAATGGAAATATTCCAGTTTTTTTCGAAGCTCTTTGTAACATTTCCAACGGTGGCATCCTGGTTCTAAGTCTTTTGAAAAAGCCCTACAAAAGCAACTTTTGTAATACATTGATTCTGATGTAAATGTTCCCATTTTATTGCTTGGTGATGATAAAATGTTTTGAGCAGCTTGAAAAAGGTTACGTCAAGGGGTCGCAAGGCATGCGATGTATGTGAAGACAGAAGTAGGTACAAGTTTAATGTCAAAAGAGTCACACCAGTCTACCATTGGGTAGTTCGTGTGAGACGTGTGCGCATCAAAAATTAGAGCTAACTTTTTCTGGTTTCAAAAGTGATTATCCAGCTCTTTTCTGTCACAGCAACTTCAGTATCAGGTGGCATACCAATCAGAAAATCATCACGCTTACGTATGCCTTTAAAAGGAACAAACGAAGGTACGCCCTGTCCAGCTGCATTCAAACAGGCTAGGACATTTTCATTTCCACCTCTTTTCACGCTCCTCATACTAACAACATCTTTGGCACCTTTCTGGGCTATAATATTGGGTGGGTGATTACTGAGTGGAATCCCAGTTTCATCAACATTGTATAATATATTCAGCTCTTTTCCTTAAATTGTTATTGTCAATTATTGTTTCCAAAGTCTGGCAAAATTCAGCCACTCTTTCTCTTTTCAGTCCATAGATTCTCGCCTCGAAAGACCCTCTGGCTTTCGAAAAGTTAAATTCGAATTTCTTTCCATGAAACGATACAACCTGTCCTAGGCTACCGTGCTTGATGGTATCCTCGGCCAAAGAAAATCTTCTTTGTGTGCTTGTGTTTGGTGTCAGCAGACCGCCGTAAGGTCAATTGTTTAGTCCAAACTTTATTTGTAGCCTCCATAATGTTTTCTTGAGACCAATCTTCAGCTTTCTCATTCTAAACGCTACATAACTTGCAGAACGGCGTCGAAATGGATTGGACTCACGGCAACAACCTCCCAAACGGAAAAAAGACTATGGCATTGAAGCCTGGAATGTCAGATCACTCAATTACTCTGGCACTATTAAGGACCTTTTATAACAGGCCAGTCAAAATAAATGATAAACACCGACCATTCGGGATAAGAACAGGACTGGAAATGATATCCAAGACATGTGATCGCACAAAATATTCAAGAGGGGCATTCGAAGTGGCCTTAATCGTAGATACAGAGTTCAAATCGTACGTTATTGATTTTAAGGTAATAAACAAATGGTCCTATACGATCTGTATGAAAGCAAAATTCTTCGAAATTTGGCAGATTAATGTACACGCCCCGACCGAAGAAAAGGACGAAGAAACGAAGGAAACTTTCTTCAATCATCTGGAAAGACTAACCGACTCATCGGGGAACGATTGGAGCATATAGCCTCCACGATGAAACAAATGACAACGGCCAGCGCCTGGTCGACTTTGCATGTAGCAGAAATCTAGTCATACGTTTGACTTGCTTCCCACATCGACGCATTCATAAAATGACCTGGGTGTCACCGGATGGCAACACACAAAACCAGATCGATCCTGCTCTGATCCAACAATGTTGGGTCTCGAGCATACTTGAGGTTCGTACATACCGAGGAGCCAATTGTAACTCAGATCATTACTTGATCAAATTAACTTATCGGTGTCGTATGTCAAATGCGTATCCGGCGAAGATATGGCCGCTATAAAAATTTGACATCGAAAGGCTCCAAACGGCGTCTGTGGCGAAAAATTTCACGGAGACCCTCGACAGCTTGCTGGCTCCCATCTTATCGGATGCATCGATAAAGACGAGCAACGAGCTCTGAATGGAAGTGAAAGCGGCTATCAAGACCGTGGCAAAATAGACGATAGGACATCAAGCCCGGCGCAAGAGAAATGATTGGTTCGATGATGTGTGCCAGAATGCGTTAGATAAAACTAATGAGGCGTACAAAAAATACGAAGGTGGGAAAACCAGGACAAAGAGAGAACACTATGAAAATCTCAGAAGAGTAGCGAATAAGACAATTAGGATTAAGAGGGAAATACTATGACGACCAATTGAAACGTATAGATGAAAGTTTAGCAAGCAACGACACAAGACAAGCATAGAAAGTAGTGAAAAGCCTGGAACGTGGTTATCAGCCCAAAACCACGCTCTATTGTGATGGCATCGGTAATTTCATCGCTGATGAAACCAAGATTAAAGAAAGATGGGCATCGTATTTTAAGAACTCCAGGACATCGGAGGCTATAGGTGTCTGCAGAGAGCTTCCATTGGCCCCATCAACCCTGGATAAAGTTTGTAGCATTATCAAAGCCCAAAAGAATAATAAAGCACCGGGCATCGATGTGATGCCAGTGGAGCTCATCAAATATGGTGGCAGCAGTGTTCATCAAGCTATTCACAAAGCCATACAGCACATTTGGCAACAAGAACATATGCCAAAAGAGTGGAGCCAATCAATTATATTCCCTACCCACAAAAAAGGTGACGGGTCATTGTACGAAAAATCGTATCATATGCCAACAGTATTATTGGGAAATATCCAGGTGGTTTTAGAGCAGGTAGATCGACTATCGGCCAATTGTTCACAGTCAAGCAGGTACTTGAAAAGTGCTTGGAGTTCAACATAGACGTACACTGAATTTTCGCTGACTTTAAACAAGCATACGACAGTATTGATCGTATACCAAATAACGCTTTGCTTTGGCATCCCAGCCAAATTAGTCCATCCTACCAAAATAACAATGACATCAACGACCTCCCAAGTCCACAGCAATAACCAACTCACCGATGCCATTGACACAAATACCGGACTAAAGCATGGAGATGAGCTGGCTCCATTCCTATTCAATTTTGAGGACGTCATAAGGAAGCTACCTCTCAATACACGAGGTACATCACAATACAAGTCAAGTCAAGTAGTAGCCTATGCGGACGACATCAATATTTTGTCACGGTCATTAACAACTGCCAAAGAACTTTTTCTGAAACTCGACAGCGAGGCAAGACTAGTAGGGCTACAAATCAATGAAAATTAAACAAAGCTTATGACGCAATCAAGGAAAAATACCTCAAGCACAAAAATATCACACTTGGCGGATACAGTATTGAAAATGTTGGCGAATTTGTGTATTTAGGCGCAAAACTAACGAAAACGGGTAGTGAAAGCGACTAGATACACCGAAGAATACAGCTCGCAAATAAAATAACTTATTCAAATTTGACAGTTTTGAAGATTAACTGCATGTACAGGAAAACAAAGTTCCAAGTATACAAATCTGTGATAAGACCTGTGTTATGCTATGGGTGTGAAACATGGACCTAACCCAAGCATCCGCAAATATATTGAACGCCTTTGAGCGACGGGTTCTGAGGCGAATAACTGGAGTGAATCTAGACTGGAACCAATGGTTAATTCGATACAACTATGAGCTGTATGACAAACCGGAGGTCTCAACGATTATAAGACTGCGGAAGCTGCAATGGGCTGGACACATGAATCGTATGGATGAACAGCGGATACCGAAAAAGGTATTCTTTGGGCAAATTGAAGGCCGAAGGCCAGTGGGGAAACCGAGGAAACGCTGGTCTGGCTTGGTCGGAATAGACAGTTTATCGCCGCTCGGGTTTCAAAATAGGAGGATGCGGTCAATGGACTGAAACAGTTGGAAGCGCTATTTGCAGGAAGCGAAGGTCCGAGAGGGGCTGTAGTGTAAAGAAGAAGAAATATTAATTATAAAGACGTAATCCTCTTGCGTCCCACGCGCGTTAATCAAGCTCGGTCAGTCGCGTTTCTTTAGTCGACACCGTCGAACCCAGATACTTGTAACCTCTAACTCGTGAGCGCGAATTTCTTGTAGTGGGCCCTTGTGCTGGGGAAAAGAACCCACCTCACGGCACCGTAACGCTAGCCTGAAGTGCATTCACGCGTCCTCGGACAAGGCCAACCCCGGCGAGCACTAATATTTTCGCTCACCGAGGCAGCAGATCATCGCTGCAGTCCTGAACGGAAGTTTCAAGATATTTCTTTGTTTGATCAGAAGTTACACCTAGTTGCTAGTGGTATTTAATCTATGGTTTATGGAGGGTCTCAAGTTCTATCGGAAGACCTTCCCGCTGGATTATTACTTTCAGACTGGTTTTTGTTTTGCCATCAATGCATGTAGTATCTGGGACTTTATGCATTTAGGCGAGATAGAGTCGAACAGTTTCATATATTTTTGGCTCTCGCAGTCTTGATAAAAGGTATTGGCTCTCGAGATCCTTGCTGGAGTTTATTGTTGCTTTTACATTTGGAGGCATATGTGGATCTAAAAAGGATCGGTTTTCGGGCAGTGAGCTATTGGATGTGCTAGCTAATTCAATTGTAAATTTAGGGAATGAAATCTGTTCCCAACCTCTTATAAAATTTGGATCGTTTGAGGGGCTTTTTATATGGTCCAATTCAAGAGTGGAACTTTCCCTTAATTGTGAAGCACCAATATGGTCTTCAGGCTGATTTATATGGTAAATATTACCATTTACCATCAAGTTGTTATGCAAAGGGTCAAAAAGGTTCACAATGTTATTAGTAACCATTGGTTGACTCTTAGTAATAGTATTAGTATGAATGTTCATGGTATTATTGGAACTTAGTTGTCAATATTATTGACAAATTTATCGGGCTGTTGATTGTTGCTGACAGGTTCCCTCGATTTCCACTTCTTGAAGACCATTCCATTCCAATAGACGCTACCTTTTCCTGATTTGTGATTAGTAAAGAGCTAGCATATTTGTACGACATACACACTTTGAACAATTGGTAGCCCTTATTATTTGAGACTATTTCGACTCGGAATCTTTTGAGCAACAGATTTGTTTCGAAAAAGTTTTGGACACCAGAGATTTCTTAATATTGAGACCTGAATTGACTGCCAAAGTTTATAACTATAATTTGCAACCAAGGCCGGATGAACATTTAAAAAATATTGTGTTTCATTACTTTTCTCAGAATTTGGCACGATATGCTGAGATAAAATGAACTCTTGCTCAAAATCTTGCATTATTTTATAATTGTTTTTATTTCGAATTGAAACCTTTCAAATATTTATGAAAATTAAAGAGACTTATTCCTTTTTAAATCATATACATATCTATTATAACTAGCTCAGATTTCCTCAAAATTTTGAGTACAAAAAGATAAAACGAATTAAATTATAACTCGACACTATTATTTTTAATAGCATTTATCGCATGAAGATCGATGATAAGTAAAATGCAATTTTTCAATGTGCGTAAATACTTCTTTCCTTAGATAACGCACCACAAATAATATAATAAATCAACTAAAATATGATAAATACTTTATTTGTCATTTTTTAGTTGGTTAATTGTTACTTATGATGCGTTATCTGATGAAAGAAGTTTTTACTAACTTTAAGTAAAATATTATTGGCTTGGATCAAAGCTTTGCCGCATGTATGTAAATCGCAAATTCTATTGTTTTATTGCATTTAATTACTATTGGAAAATTTTTCGCAATTAAAACTAAAGACCAATATCGCTAATAAAATGTTAGTAAGGACAAAGTGCATTTATAAAATTTATCATTAATCAATTTGGTTCAAGAGATTTAATAAGATTTCATTGAGTTGTGGTGGAGGAGAAGTTCAGGTTTTTTATGCTTAGTTTTAAATAGCTGTGTTAATCCTCTCAAGGCTGCCGGGTTCATTTGGATAATTTTTATTATTTTTAAAATTTTCATATTCTCATTGCAGTTCAACACCAAATATCAGAGGACTCACATTCGAATCATGTTTTTGAAAATTAATAAAATGATTAACTCAAATGAATCTTCTTTCAAATCAAAAATAAATTATTTATTTCCACACAAAAGATCATACGTACAATATTCCAAATAATTCAATTATGAAATATCAACAAACTATGATTTCATGGTCATTATTCAGCTGGTAATTAATTGCCATGACCGAGTCAACGAAATTCTATTAACTAAGACCACACACAAACCCTTCATATCATACTTGAACCACCCTCTCTTAATTCGTCAGCACAACCAAATTGGAAGCTCAATGAAAAATTCTCACACTAAGCTTTTATCTTGTATCTTAACAAAATAATTTTATGCATACACATCACTCATATGCGACCGTTTATTTCAGTTTGTTTACACTAAACAGCACAAATATCAGTTGTGTGTTGTGTTGAGTGTATAATTAACGCAAGATACTTAATTATAAATCTTAGACAGGTGGTAATCCACTTAAATTTTCGAGCACCTTGATCGCAACCAGTTAAGCGTTGGCTGCACTGCAATGTTGTATGGGCAATGATATTAAATAATGTGGAATTAAAAGCTTAAATCACGCACTCATCCACTCACTTCACATGTGTGGTGAATCTTAGGTTGGTTGAGAGGTTAATCATCATTGAATATTTTGTATGTTTGATTTTTTACGAGTGGAACTTCGAAATTGGTTAGCATATTTAATTCGACTAGGCGAAGGGGTATCCATTTGATTTTACTCGTAAGTCGGTTCTCAGCCATTTAACTAGAATAAATACAATATAAACATGAGAATGTTTTCAAGCGCTTACTATTTACTTGCATAATTAGTATTGAGAAAGATAGTTCTAAGTAAGACAGAGTGATGATGTCGTCGATTTGGTTTAATGAGTTTTAGAATTAATTAGAAAATTTGGTTAGGCAGTGGCCATTGATTGCAATAGAGCTTTGGGGAATTTATTTCATGGCAAATATTTGTCTAGATTTTCATATGGAACTACTGATAATTGAAATGTCGATTTGCTTCATTCAAACCAACAAATGGTTGAATAAAGATCGCAGGTAGGCAGTGTTGACAGCGTCTCGCTGTCTGGTTTTTTGCAAGTTGGTTGATTGTTAAAAGTTTTAGACTAGCTAAGTTTTAATTTAATATCTCAAATTTTGTTACGAACCTTTTCCGAACTGCGACTAAAATATTGGATAGTCCAAAAAGGATTGAGCCTTTTTTGTCACTAGATGGTGTTCGTTGTCATATATCAGGCAATGTTAATCAGATTGAGTCAAACTGACATGCGTTTGAAAGGTGACATCACCTGACAGTTTTGTATTTCGTCATTCGTGTCAAATAGTTTACAATATCACTACAATCAAGGTAAGAATGCATCGAAGGCTCGTGAAAAAATTTGTGGTGTCTACGGTCAAGATACTTTATCAAAAGGGACGGCCAAGAGATGTTTCGCTCGCTTTCGTTCTGGAAAATTTGATGTCAAAGATGAAATTTTACAAAAAATTGAAAAGGCAAACACATAAGCAACCATGAAATTGCTAAGGAACTGAATATCCATCATCCAACAGTTTTGAACCATTTGCGTTAGACTGGATACACGTAAAAGCTCGACGTTTGAGTGCCGAATGAATTAACACAAAAAAAATTTGACCGACCGAATTTCCATTTTCGAAATGCTAATAAAACGCAACGAAATCGAGCCATTTTTGAAGCAAATCATTACGGACGATGAAAAATGGGTAGGATATGAGAATGTCGTTCGAAAAAGATCATGGTTAAAAAAAGATGAATCATCACAAACGGCTTCAACGCCAGGATTGAGACCAAAGAAGGTTATGCTGTATGTATGGTGGGATTGAAAGGGAATGCTTTATCATGAGGTGCTAGAACCTGGTCAAACACTTAATTTGGCTCTGTACTGTCAGCAATCAATCAGACTGCAACAAGCAATTCAAAAAACCGGCCAGAACTGATCAATTGAAAGAGCGTTGTTTTCCATCATGACAATGACAGACTACACACATCTTTGATGCCCCTGCAAAAATTCACAGAACTTGGTTGGGAAGTTTTGATGCATCCACCGTATAGTCCAGACCTTGCACCATCAGACTACCATTTGTTTCGGTCTCTGCAAAACTTCTTTAATGAAAAGAAATTCACTTCAAAAAGGGACTGTGAAAGTCACTTGGCCAAGCTTTTTGCCAATAAACCACAGAAGTTCTACACAGACAGAATAATGGCTCTACCCAAAAAATGGCAAAAGGTCATAGATAATAATGGACAATATGTACTTAATATATTTTAAATAAAAGGAATATTCAATCGAAAAATGACATAAAAGGCTCAATACTACCAATAAGTCGTCAATTATATGTTAATATTTTGTCATCCTAGAGTCTCAACAAAAAGATGACCCCAAACACAGAACAAAGATGGCACATCATCGTCCATAATGAAACTGCTCAAGCCGGGCCTTGGCCTCCAGGATTAATCTTCCCCAATCATCCGGGCTCAGCAACCTTGCTTGTAAGTCCCAGCAAAAATCCCCTGTCACCTTCTATCGTGTCTTCCCGATTGACATCTAACTTGTGCCCTACTCTTTCATAATTTCTCAGGTAGCCGGTTTTCTTCCATTCTTTCTATATGGGCTGCCCATTGCAATTTGCGTAACTTTACCTAAGCAGATGCAGGTGGTTCTGCAGATAGTTCATAGAACTCATCGTTGTAGCATAGTCTATACTCTATTGCCTGTTTCACTAAGTTGTATATAGAATTCGCACAGCGCTTTGCGTTCAAGTAGGTCTACTGCCTTCCGGGCTCACTCATCAGGGTCCATGTTTCACTTCCATATAACAGCACAGATTTACCTAGTGATTTGTAAATACGGAGTTTATTTTGCCTGTGCACAGCTCTGGACTTTAAAATCGGAAGTATGAGGTAACACGCTTTCTGCAAGATAAATAAAGTTATACGCACTTTCAAAGTAATAGTCTCTTATGGTTAGGTTTTTTTGGACTGGAATTTGCCTGAGTCATAAATCTGGTTTTAGTTTAATTAACTCGTAGGCTAATTTACTCCAGATTTTAGGCTTAGAAATACTCCTTTGGCATCTGAGAGTAAAGATGCTATAATATTGACGTCATCAACATCTGCTACCAATTGTGCGAACTTGAACTTTACTTAAAGTTTCAGCTGATATGTTCCAGATGACGGGTTTAAGCGCAATATTTAAGAAGATTGGGGCAAGCCCATTTCCTTGTTTTAAGCCTTATTATATTGTGAAACTGTCCACTAGTTCACCGTTTACCTTGGCCTGGGATTCTGTGTTTAGCATCGTGACTTTGATCAGGCGGACTAGTTTTGTTGGGACGCCAAAGTCAAGCATTATTTTGTACAGGGCAATTTCGTCAACACTATCGTATGTTTGTATAAAGTCTACAAAGATTTTTTGCACATCGATTTTATATTCCCAGTACTTTTCGAGCACCTGCTTTATTGAGAATATTTGGTCTGTTGTAGATCGGCCACTTTGAAAGCCTGATTGATACCCTCCTGTAATACTTTCATAGTAAGGCTTCAATTTTCTTTCTACTTATGATTTTAGAGCAGCACTTTATAAAACGCACGTAGTTAAGCGATGTACCTCTAATTTTCACACGACGTTTATTCGTCTTTATGCGCACAGGACATATAAAAGGGTGATTTATTATGAGGTTAGATTTTCAATCTCAAACAAAAGGCAAAAAGTTGGATTCTATGGTAAAAATTTTATTGTGAGTCGAAAGAACAACATATGATATTTACTCTTCAAAGATTATCTGGTTTAAATGTTGACCGCAACTACGCCGTAAATGCTCAATCCTGAGGGTCCAATTTTGGATGGCGCATTCTAGCACAGTGATCGGTATCTCGCGAATGACACGAGTAATGTTTGCTTCCAACGGGTCAATTGAAAGTGGCTTATCCCTAAAGACCAAAGATTTTGTGTAACTCCGAAGAAAATAATCTAAAGGTGTGATCTCACATGATCTAGGCGGCCAATTTACTGGTCCAAAACGTGAAATCAGGTCCTCACCAAAATGATTTCTCAATAAATTCATTGTTTCTTTAAGAGCACAAAAAACATTTCTCATAGAACGGTGCTTTCCGTAATACAGCTGAACAATGTGGATACGTTGTTGGGGCGTAAGTGTTTCCATGATGATTTGTCAAATAATACTGAATAAAAATTATAATACAGTTTGACAGGAGTTACGCGTGATCGGTCAAAAAAAGTCTATTGAAAATCAAGCCTCAAAATAAATCATCCTTTACTTCTGCCCCAGTCCTCCGGTAACTGCTTTTCTGACCATATTCTGCATATTTATCGAAGAAGAAGTTTAATTAGATGGGACCCACCCTCCTTTGGAGCGGTTCTTAAGATATTCCATTCATTGCAGGAGCCTTATTTTTTCTGATTTACCGAGCTGCTGCCTGTAATTCGTCTTTAGTTCGTGACAAAACTGGAACCTCTGTTCTGCTTCTGCTTCTGAAGAGCTTTTGCAAATATTGCAGCAATTTATTTTTGATTTCGACCGGGTCATCTTTGATTACTCCTTGTGCAATTTCGCAAAGGCTTGTTTGTGGATTGAAGCTATCTTTCAGTTGTTTAGTAGAAGCACTTGCTGATCAGACTTCATGTAGGGTCATGTTTTCGTTTATTTGTAATTTCTTTGCGAAATTTTTTACATTTGTTGACCGAGGTTGTTACATCGTTCTTGCTGGGTGTATTTTTTGTACACCTGTTTCCTTTTTTCAACCATTTCTTTGAATTCTTTGTCATACTTGTCGTTCCCATTTTTCTTTGGTCAGTGCCCCAAGACGTTTTCGGCCGCTTCTGATACTGCATCTCTTACTGTCTTACGCATAGTTTTGATGTCATCACTACTTTTTCCCGCCTACGGGGAAATGTGAATACGATTTTCCAGCAACGAAACTCATACGAAAGCTACTCAACTATCGTTTAGCTTGTGTACGTGATACCTGGGGACAATTGATATTCTTGTTTACAGGTATTGTAGATGTTGCATCGAAAATTGACCCTTATAAGGCGCCACAGAACAAACGCGTGTCAAAAATGCTAGTGGCTACTCGTTTTTGTACGATAAAATGGCCGATCTGGTTGAATGTGCGATGGTCTGAGGATGCCCACGTTCTCTTGTGGATGACTTGATACCGGAATGGTGGAGAGCTTACTGTTCTAGTAGCGTAGCCTGTCAGGAAGGTTGTTCCCTCTGGTTGTTCCTCTATCTGCTGTTTCTTGGCCAATTTGTTCACTGAAGTCACCCAGAACAGTTTAAATTGCGTTTGCCAGCAACGCATCGACAGTGCATTCCAGGGTGCCGATTTTTTCATTGAAGGCACCAAGAAAAATTTTAATGTTATTTGACGGCAATGCATCAACAATGCATTGTAGGGTGTTGTCAAATTCATCCTTGATTGCCTACTCCATGTCTTCTATAGGCCATTAAAGAATTTGGTCTTCACTGCAAAACTATAAAAGGTTTTTCCGTGTAAAATAGACAGGGGAAAAATGTTTTCCGTATTTATTTAATACGGGTAACGTGAGCTTCCATGCATCCGTGTTTAAATGACAATGTTTCAAAATGAAGCCAAAAAACAGGGATGAAAAATAACCAGTGTGGAAAGAACACGGATATACCAGGTTCAGCTGTTGACACGGTATGGCCGCATTCCCAATTTGCCATTTCACCCTAAACTCGTATGAAAAAAACACGGTTTCTGCAGATTCACACGGAAAAATAACTGAGCACTCGAAAATATATAACGGATGTGATAGCAAGACGGGACTTGCCACATGTTGATTTACAGTAAGATTTATGTGTCCGCGTATGTTTGTTAAGGCTTCTGATAAGCCGTTTGTCCATCCATGAGTCTATATATATATATATATATATATATATATATATATATATATATATATATATATATATATATATATATATATATATATATATATATGTGTGTATATATGTGATAGAATGCGAAATGAAAGGAATGGTTTTATAGTTTATGAATTTCATTTATTTTCATAAACCACTTTTCAAATTCGTAACTTAAATAAGTCGTCTACGAGTTGCCAACAATTTGTCGTCTCAAACATAGGACTAAACGATGATATACTCCAGAACGTAAGACATCCGTTAGTCAACGTTTTGCTAACACAATAAGTTTAGTCTTAAAGATGCATACATCAAAAAAAAAAGATACCATCCATATTTCGGACTGAGCCAGTAAAAGTTGAGCAACGGATGTGTTACGTTCCTGAGTATGTCATGTTTTTGTCTCAACTTTAAGACGACAGAATGTTGACAACTGATAGACGACTTATTTTACTGACGAATTGGAAAAGTAATTTTCAAAACTTTGTGCAGTACCTTTTGGTTTCCATCTAAGTACTGCTCATTTTCCATACTGCTTAACTTGGATGAACTTCAGAGAACCAGCTGCCCAGCCTAGCCGAAACAAGATGACAGAATGCGTCCTATAGATTACTAAGGAACGAGTTTTCTACCAAACTCATCTGAATTAAGTCATCATTTAGTCAAGTTCATAAGTATGCGAAATGTGCAGGGTGAAGCCCCTGACTAACGTGACGTAAAATTCACTACATTTCCGGTCACATCGGTGATGCAGAAGAGTCTAAGAAGTTAATTTTTTCAGTTTTTGTTAAATATCTCAATAATGGTGCATCCCAGGGAAAAAATTGCGTGAACTGAAATTGAAGATGGTTAGGTTATGTAACTACATTTACTAGTTTGTATCCTCTCTCAAGCATATGATACTGCGGAAACTGATGAGACTCGAAATAAAACGTTTTTTTTTCAGTTTTTTTTTCTAAATACCTCAAAGACAGTATTATTGTTGAGAAAAAATAATGTGACCGAAATTAAAGACGGTAAAAATTCCTGTTAAGAGGTTTATCTACATTTACTTATTACCTCCCTAGTATATGAGTTCGCGATGATGGAAAATTCATAAGGCTTAAAACAACATTTTTTTTCTAAACTATCACCAAATATCTTGAAAAAGGCGCTTTGTAGGAAAAAAAACAGGCAAGTGCGAGTTGATCTTGCGTAAATTGTGTTTTATGTTACCAGTTTCTAGTCAAGTAGTTTTTTTACGTGCGACGCAAATCTGTTGCGGTAAATCTGTAAAACATGTCCAGTACCAGATTATAGAGGGAAACAGCTGAATGTATTGACTGTGTTTCCCCCTTCCTCAGCATACAGGATTCTTCATCCTAAATCCCACGAGCAAACGGTAGTAAACGGTCTCGGGGTCGTACTGGTTTACTGGTTCCCCTAATATGGGACACTAAATTCCGAGATATGCCAATAACTGCAAATACACCTGAAGCTCTGCTACTAAATGGTACTAACATCCACCTCCTAACGTAAGAGGACGAAGGCCAGTCTTCCGCGCCTGATAACGGAATTGAAAGTAATAACCATGCCGCCGGAATGGAGGTTGGGCGATGGGATAGCTCCATGTCCCTGTAAAATTCTACATTGTCTCGAAGCCTACAACAGGGCCTCGGAGTGTATTGGATCTACGGCAACGACCTCGCAACCGAAAACAGGGCTATTCAAAAAGTCATCCAGCAAATTTGGCAACAAGAACATGTCCCAAACGAGTGGAGCTAATCAATTATAAAAAAGGCGACAAACTACAGTGCGAAAATTATAGAGGTATATCACTGCTTTGTACGGCATACAAAATATTTTCAAAGATCTCAGAAAATCAAATCGGATCATATGCCAACGGTATTATTGGGAAGTATCAAGATCAAGGTGATTTTAGAGCAGGTCCATCGACAACTGACCGATTATTCACAGTCACGTAGGTACTTCGAAAATGCTGGGAGTTCATCATAGACGCACATAAAATTTTCGTTGACTTTAAGCAAGCATTCGACAGTATTGCTCCTAACATACTGTACCAGATAGTGTTTTGCTTTGACATCCCATTCAGATTAGTCCATCATATCAAAATGACAATGACGACCTCCCAAGTCTATATCAATAACCAACGCACCGATGCCTTTGATGCAAACGTATGACTGAAGCAGCGAGATAGGCTGACGCCAATGCTATTCAATTTGGCTCTGGAGTACGTCATAAGGAAGCTACCTGCCAATACACGAGGTACATTACTGTACAAGTCGATCCAAGTGGTAGCCTATACAGACGTCGTCAAAATTTTGTCATGGCCATTAACAACTGCCAAAGAGCTCTTCGCGAAACTCGACAGTGAAGCAAAACTAATAGGGCTAAAAATCAATGAAAATAAAGCAAAGCTCTTGACGCTGTCGAGGAAACATACCTCAAGTACATAAAATATCACACTTGGCGAATACAGTACCAAAAATTTTAGTGAATTCGTTGTTTAGGTGCCAAAAGAGTAAAAGCTGGTAATGAAAGAGACAAAATACGCCAAAAATAGTTTATTCAGATCTTGAAGAGTAGCTGCATACATAGGAAAACAAAGCTCCAAGTATACAAATCTGTGGTGAGACCTGTGTTATGCTTTGGGTGTGAAGCATGGTGTCTAACCCAAGCATCCACAAGTATATTGAACACTTTTGTGCGACGGGTCCTGAGGCGAATAATCGGAGCAAAGCTAGATGAGCTGTATGAAATTTTTGACGAGCCAAAGGTCTCAACAATTGTATGGCTGTAAAAGCTGCAATGGGCTGGACACATGAATTGTACGGACGAATAAAGGATGCCAAAAAAGGTATTCGTAGGAAGAACTGAAGGGTGGAGACTAGCGGCGAAACTGAGGAAACACTGGTCTGACTCGGTCGACGAAGACCCTTTATTGCTGGTCGGATTTTGAAATGGGAGTACGCGGTCAATGGACCAAGATTGTTGGAGACGCTATTTGCAGGAAGCGAAGGCCCAAGAGGGGCTGCAGTGCTACAAAGAAGAAGAAGACAAATGCTGCTATTATTAACAAAGTGGAGTGGATTTTGTTATGTGAGGTATATTTTACCCTTGGACTCATTAAGACCAACCTTCATGATTATTTTCAAAATTTTCGGTTCTAAAATGTCCAATCACGAGGGAGAAAACAAAGTTTCTGTACATTTTGCCTCTCCCTGGACCTTGTAATACGTAATATGACTTTTTAAATTCAGGTTCTAAAAGTTCTTATCAATGCTTTTCATTTGATACCCCTTTCGACAACCTTCGACAAAAAATTTTTTAAGGGCTACTTCGTTATGAGGGAATCCACCATAAAAAATTTGGCAATGTTTTATAAGACTTTAACTTATGAGAGACCGTTACTTCTGACTTTTTCACAATATTTGAGCCTACTAGCTTTTGTAGTTTCTGAAGAAATTCGCTGTGACGCACGGACAGACGGACAGATAGGTCGCGAAATTAGTTAACAAAGACCTGAAAATTTACGAGGTTATGCTAACATCATAGAAACTCGGTTGATTTCATATATTTTTATTATAAATAAAATTTCAAGTTTAGTAGTTACGGAGACTAGGGTGGAATGGTAAATTTTCATGAATTTAAGGAAATTTCTTGAAAACTGTGGACTTCAAAATTATACATGAATTATTTTTGAGATCCTCACATTAAAACCATTCATTTGATGTATCACACGGTGCACTTCGCATAACTTCTCTCATGTATATAAACCCGCAACCGTAGGAGACTTATGGGGCTTGAAAAGAACATTTATAATTTTAGCCACATATCTTGAAAGCGGTGCATCGTACTGAAAATTATATTTTGATCAGAAGCAATGTACATGAAATTTACTATAAAATGGTGACTTCCAAATTTTCTCATAAACAAATATATCACTTCTCTGTGCTATAGCCTACAGGACTTACATAAAATTATGAATAATGTCTTGCGAAATTTTTGAAACCCGAAAATTCCAAATTTACTGATTTCAACTCCTATCTAGGAAAGGATGCATCAAAATGAAAGTTGTATGCTAATCGAAATTATGATACATAATTTCCTTCAAATAACATTTCACATAAATAACCATTGTGTATATTTTTCATTGAATTTAAAGGTACCCCTGCGATTTCATTCAAGAAAATGTAAAATTGATAAATCACACTATTTCTAACAAAGTTGATCGAATCTCAACTTCTGACGTATTTCTTGTTGTTTTACCTATAAATGTCCACATTCATGACTTCCTCAAATTTTTCGCATGAAGGGAGGAGGAGGTACGCGAAAATTTCGCACGTTTCTCCTTCTCCAATCCCCCTCGATACGGACAAGGTAACTTTAAGACATGTTTTAGAAAGGCCTCAATGAGACCTCGTGTATGAGACCCCACTCACACTCAAGGGTCAATCCCTACATGGGGAGACCCCCCTTGAAACCACCTGAAAATTTTTTCCACCCCTGAACTTTCAAGAAGTCATCTATTCTGACATTTCACAAAGTTTCATAGCTGTAGCCTCTATGATTTCGAAGACAAACTGTTATTACATATAGACGGACAGCCAGACGGACAGATGGACACAGGTGTTGATTTCAATCGGGTTTTTATTTTACCACAAAAACCTAAAAAGAAACATTTTGGCTGATAAAAATTTGGCTTACCCTTTCAAAGTTTGTTACGCACCTGCAAAGAAATAAAAACAATTAATGATTGTTAAAAGTTTTTTGGTAAGGATATGTATTTTTTATTAGGCACATAATAAAAACATTAATTGCAACATATTGATGAAAAATTTTAATTTTTAGATCGAAAGGAAATCATAAATTAAACCGCCAGAAATAGCAGTATGATTTTGAAAATATAACATGATCTCAATAATACTCATAGGTACGTTCTCTTTGAAGCCAAAATACGAGGTTTTTTGCATCATCCTTTAGTTGACGATAGAAAGAATTTAAAAAAAAATAGAAGAAACATTTTTGTTTTGTTATTCTTTCACGACAAAGATTTATAATGGCGATTCTTACCGGTAGAAAATTTCTGTTTTTTTCTGGGGTTCACAAACGAGTAAATGAACAGTTTTTGAATTAGGAGTTCGTAAGCTGATGCGAAACTCTCATAATATTTTTAATTTGCTTACTCCAAAAGGGTAGGTGCTGCTGTAAAGAATGGCAAATCTACATCCTCCCACTCTGTCTACGTGAATAACATTGAATTGCATATTACCTCTATGGGAAACTATTGCAGTAACAATTGCATCAAGAGTGACAACCCTCCAAAACGTTTGCTTGCTGTAGTATTTATTCTTTGTATCATTGGACTGCAATAAAACAACAGGTACCGAAGTTCATACTGTGAAAACAATTCAATTTTGTCTAAAATACATTACATAATTTTTCCCATCAATTACGGCCACTTAGTAAAGCAAATATTCCTTTAGCATTTTAAATATTTTAACACGTTCAACAAGTAATCAAAGTGGATTGGTCTGATTACGGTTGTTAGTATCTTCTTATGATTGGTATGAACACGCGAGAATATAATAAAGAATATTAAGTAGGGGAAGTACGGACAAAATGATATGTATGGATAAAATGACATAGTCACCTTATTAAAAAATTGGCGGGTTTAAGTAACGTCTCCATGACTGTATCACGTGATGGCAGCCATATTCACAATCCTGTCAGACGTTGAGCGTCATTATCACAGTCACGTGGCAGTAACCAGTTCGAACGTGTTTCACGCCTTCAAAAGTTTATTTTATAGACAGGAGAAGGAGTTTATTTTAAAACAGGAGAAAATTCCGGCGAGTTATTTGTTGTTATTTGTAATTATTTCTATTAAAATCAATGAACTTATGCCAGTATCCAGTGATTTCGATTAATTTTATTGCAATTATCAGATGCTTGATGGAATTTTGTATTTTTATTCGTTTTTGTTCACATTTAGACAAAATGATATATATATACAATGGACAAAACGACATGGTATGTCATTTTGTTCGTAAAGTTTATGTTAATTAACATTTATTATTTTGTTTAGGTGATATGCCGCGAAATTACGAAAGAAAAACTAATCGGCAGTCTTGGGGCCAAGAATCCATGAATAAGGCTCTTGAAGCATGAAAACAAAAAAAAACAAGGTGGGTAGACAGACCTATGCTCATTTCAGAAGGGTTTTGTACTCAACTCAAAAAATGCAGTAACCAGCAACGAATAAAATCAAGAAACATGTCAAAGACGATTTTATTGGAGAAAATGTGAAATTCGAGGATCATACTATTATTAACAAAGTTGAACGAATTTTGACTTCTGAGGTTTTTGTTATAGTTATACCCATAAATATCTCCTTTGATAATTTTTTCAGATTTTTTAGATCACGGGTGTCCATTAGCGAGGGAGGAAACACATTTTTCATGTATTTCCCCCCCTGTGCCCCCATTGAAGCAAAAACTGTCAGTTTAAGAACTGTTTTGAAAAGCTCTCATAAAGAACTTTCAGTTGATACTCATATCGGCTACCTTTTATGAAATTTTTTTTCAGGGGCCACTCTTCTGTACTGTAATCATCGATTCATGGCCTATTTCTTCGAATCTTTGAATGGTTACAAAGCCCTTTTGCTAGGAGCTCTCTCCTGCCTCTTCGACTTGTTTCGATTGTATGTACTCATCTTCATGATACCTATCATTCCTGAAATTTTCATGCAAATTCTAGCAAAGCTGTAGTGTCTAAGTCGGTAAAAAGCGCATATGGCTCCATAGCCATATGTTTCCATAGTAATACAGGGCATATTGCTCCATAGTAATACAGGAAAATTCAAATCGCTATAACTTTGGTAAATACTATTCGATCTTTATGAGACTTTCAGAAAAGATCAATCTTATAAATATAAATTATTGAGTCTAAGGGTACCGTTTAGGTTTTATTCAAGAAAACATAAAATCGATAAATCATACTATTAATAACAAAGTTGAGTGAATTTCGACTTCTCATGTATTTGTTGTTGTTGTACTCATTAAGGCCTACATTCATGATTTTTTTCAGATTTTTCGGATGGAAGGTGTCCAATCGCAAGGGGGGTACGCGAAAAGTTCGTACATTTCCCCTTCCCCTGCCCCCCTCGGTACTTAAAAGGCAATTTTAAGACTTCTTTTGAAAAGATCTCAATGAGACCTTTCCAATGACACCCTACTCGACTACCAATGGTGAACATTTTTTTTTTTTTGAGGGGTCACCTCCCTATATGGGGAGACCCCCCTATAACCCCTTTGAAAAATTTTTCCACCCTTGAACTTTCAAGAGGTCACCACTTTTGACCTTTCTACATAGTTTCATGGCTGTAGCCTCTATAGTTTCGGAGAAAAAGTGCTGTGACATACAGACGGACGGACGGACGGACAGACGGACACAGGTCGTGATTGTATTTTAGTACAAAACCCTAAAAATGGGAAGGGAATTGGCCACAAAAACATTTGGTGTTCCTCAGGCGACGTTTAGAAGACATGCACTCAATATGAACAAAACCTTGAATTCTAACTCTAAAGGATTAGGAAGATTCAAGAAAACATTTTCAACTGAAATTCAGCAGAAGTTAGTAGAGCACATAAAGTTTTTAGAATCACGACCTTTTGGTTTCACGCGTACATCACTCCAAGAGCTTGCCTTTGAGCTAGCCAAAAAAAAGGTATCGATCACCCTTTCAACAAGGACAAGAAACGTGCTGGACAGGAATGGCTTGACGGTTTCCTGAGAAGAAACAAGGACATTTCTCTGCGCATCCCAGAACCAACTTCTACTGCAAGAGCACAAGCGTTTAATAAACCACAGGTAGCTAAATTTTTCCGTATTCATGAAGAGTTTTTGAAGACTCACAACTTGGGACCACAACGAATCTTCAATATGGATGAAACTGGGCTCACTACAGTCCAGGAACCACAAAAAATTCTGGCCACCAATGGCAGAAAACAAGTCGGCTGTCTCAATAGTGCTGAGAGAGGTTCGAATGTGACAGTAGTGTGTTGTACGAATGCCATCGGTTCATTTATTTCGCCATGTATGATATCCTAGGAGGAACATGAAAAATGAACTAGTTGATGAGGCTCCCACTGGCACGCTTGGACAAAGAGGTATTTGTAAAATGGTTAAAATATTTTCAGGCACATACGAAATCTAACAAAGACAATCCGGTTCTACTTATTTGTGATGGTCACTCAAGTCATAAAAGCATTGAATGTTTGAGTTATGCCAAAGAAAATGGTATTCATATATAGTGTTTACCGCCACATTGCACCCATAGAATGCAGCCCTTGGATGTTTGTATCTATGGACCACTAAAAACTTATTTCAATCAAGAAATTTCTAAGTGGCTAAAAATTCATCCAGAGCACGTTGTTTCCCATTTACAAATCGGGTATTTGTTTAATGAAGCGTATGGATAATCCGCAACTGTTCATAATGCAAGCAATGGCTTTAAAAAGACAGGCATCTGGCCTGTTAATCCTGATATTTTTCTAGACTGCATGTTTGAACCGGCAGAGACCACAAATATTCCGTTGAGTCAGGACGATATTGCAGACAGTACACCTAAACTTCCCAGCTCACATTTACTATCAACTAAATGTATAAACACTTCTTCAATCCAAGAAGATCTGAGTAATGATGTTGCATTTATTTTAAATCCATCAGCAATAAATGACGATGAAGTAATATAGATTCTTCACAAAACACAACGCAAGCCACCGCCAATAATGATACTGGAGTTATTGTTTCAGATGTGATGAACCTGAGTTTAGAAACATGTGAAGAGGTGTCGAATACAGTTGAGGTAGCTGGAGCGGCGTACGATGCCGGTGTGAGACATATCCAGTTGCTACTATTTTGCCAGCACCACAGGGGCAGTTCATTGGAGGCCAAAGAAAAAGAAAATTGAAACCTGTCAAAGGTGATTGGTTTTTAACTTCTACTCCAAATATACAAGAAATTATTCGTAAAAACAGACCAAAGGATCCACCGGTAAAAAAGAAGAGACAGGTTAAAAGAAAAATTTTTGATGAGGATGAAATAAATATTCCTGCTTCCAAAAACGCTCTACCATCAGAGAAGAAATTGAGCGCATCGAGGGAGCGTACAACTGCTCTGATATATGATAGCTCAGGAAGCGAAGATTTCTTATGCGAGACAGAAGACGACGATAGTGACTGCGCTTGCATTTGTTGCAATGACCTCTTTTCCCGTTCTAAGCCCGGCAAAGGTTGGTTACGATGTATGACTTGTTCCCTTTGGGTTCATGCGTCATGTGCTGATGTCCCAAAGAGGACCAAACGATTTATTTGTGAACTGTGTTCTTTAAAATAAGTATGTCATTATGTCCTTACCTTATATGTCATTTAGTCCGTACTTTATGGACAAAATAGTTTTGCGATTAGTTAAATTTTTTCTTAATATGTATTTTATTATAGTTTCTACTTAATTCAAAGGCTGTGCTACTGAAAGTCAATGAATCTAAGATGACTAAAAACGATTGAGACTGATTATACTACCATTAATTAAATAAATGTTATTAAAAAACAAAACACCCTTTCATTTTGTCCGTACTTCCCCTTCTATTTTCAGAAAAACCTCCTTTCCTACAAAATAAGGCAACGAGCTTATTATACATGCTATATAAATAGAATTATGGATATATTTTAAATCTTTTTAATGCCATGAATAAATGTGAATTCGAAATTAAGCTTAGATTCACCCAGAAAGTGTATAAACTAACTTTGAAATTAATAATATTTGATTTTTTAAATGTTCACCTACATAATACTGTAAATTACGAGTACATAGACTAGAAAAATAATGTATAATTTTGATTTACCAACATAAATTTTTCTGTTGAATAGCCCACGTCAACCTGATTTTTTATTATATTTTTCCTTTTAGTCCAATTATACTCGCACATATTCAAAATTAAAAAAAAAAATCGTTTTTCATACATTTTGACTCAATGAATTGTGAAAACTTAACTTCGAAGGAATTATTTGTTCCTAGAATTCAACCAGCAATTCTTCAGAAATCATTGAGTTTGAAAGCGAGAGGGAATGAAAGAGAGAGAGAGTCATTGGTAAATTCTAAGAAATCAAGATTCTGATTTGCTAGAACTCGCTTTGACGTTTACTTTTCTTTTTTGTGGCAATAATATGTAGGCGTTTATTGCTGCTTTATACAATGAAAAAAATTGTGAAGTGTTCATTAAAGCTTTTAGCACCTTCACTTGCTATACATACATGAAAATTCAATAAACCATTCAAATCTTTTTTCATTCAAGTGGATCACCATTTAACAGCTCGACCGATTGAATATGTTGAAATGTTTTATGAGTGATTAGATGTTAGTTATCTTACTCGTGCAAAAGTAAATAATCAAGCTTGATTTATTTATTTAACCTTTGAACTTGATACTACTCGGAATATGAGGGGTGTGGAGTTAGAGCGATTTAACACCTAAACTCCCTCACATCTGTGAGCAATTCAGTACTCATCTGGCTTCTTTCGCCAGTTTCAGTTTTATATAATTTAAAATAGAAATTTCACGATGTCATTTGGTGGATAATTGGAAGCCTGAGTTTATCCCTGTTTTTAAAAGCTGGAATTAATGTCATGGTACTATTATTATGGTTGTCAATTGTGCCAAAGAGTTTAAGTGCCTTTTCACGAACGTACTTTTCAATGATCGATTTGTAAATGAGCACCCGATTTTCAAGGCTTTAATTCTTCTGTTTTTGATGAAAGTGTATAAGGAGCAGAGAGAGCAGGGCTTATTTTGTATGCGTTGATTCCCTGAGAGTTTACTGTCGGATGTAAGTCCAAGGTATTTAGCTGCTGATGTTAGTCTATTGTATCCTAGGAATGAAAAGTGCCTGGTTTTGCCAGGATTAATCTTTATTTTCCATTTATAGTCTGTTCAACGTAAAAGGAACTAGTCATGCATAGCTAATAATAAAAGATATGCGTCCCAATTCTTTTCTATGCATTCTCTAATGAATGGACTACGACGCCATCAGAAGTTTATTTTAGTCTCGTTCGAAAATTCGAGAAGCGTGGACGTTTCCCGAAATGATCGCTGCATACGCAAAGCGATTTGAGGCGGTCTTCCTGTGAAAACACCCACAAGGCCCAAAATCATCGCAGTCCGCCGCTGCGAAATACAATAAAAAGTCGAAAAAGTTTGTTCAAAAGTGAGTGACGCAATACGAAGTGTGGAAAAACGTCGATGACCAACCCAATCGAGGGAAAACGCAAGCGACCACGAGCAAGCAGGACAAGAAGATCATCCAGCTTTTCGAGCGTGAGCCCACTCTTCGACTGCGCGAAGCTAAGGCTAGACTCGCTAAAAAGGGATTTAACGTTGCTATCAACACTATTAGGCAGCGCTCAAGGGAAGCGAACATTTCCTAACGATCCACGAGCTCGAAATGATTTTTGTCGGAAGCTCACATAGAAAATCGCAAAGGGTGGGCCATCGAAAACATTGATCGGGATTGGTCGAAAGTTATCTTCTCAGATGAGGTGACTTTTTGGGCATAGGTTCCAGTAAAGCATGCTTGGTCCGTCCGTCGCAATCCTTTGATCCAGCGGACTGTTAAGCACCCAATAAAAATCAATGTCTGGGGATGCTTCTCGGAGGATGGATTTGGCTGCTTGGAGCTTTTATCTGAGAATCTTAATGCAGAAAAAATTGTCAATATTTACAAACAGGGTCTCCTTAAATTAGCACACAAGTTGTTTGGACCGAATTCCGAAAACTGGGTTTTACAAGAGGACAATGATCTGAAGCACCGTAGCAAACTCTGCAGAACCTGGAAGGAGGAAGCTGGTATCGTGACGATGGATTGGCTTTCTCTATCTCCCGACCTCAGCCCAATCGAAAATATGTGAGGTATCATGAAGGCCAAACTTGCTGGAAAGCCTATGTACACATTAAAGCAGCTTTCGTGGATCATTCGTAAAATATGGCGTTCTTTTTCTCCTTGTTACGCCGAAAATCTCGTTGAAAGTATGCAAAGACGTTGCCAAACTGTTATTGACAATGATGGTGATTTCACTGTTTACTAATTCGAATGCGCGTTACTACATCGTATGTACATTAGAAAAAAAAAGTGGAAAATAAATATATTTCATGGTTTTGGAAAAATTGCGATTCCTTTCTTGTTGAACAGACTGTTAGAAAATGTTCCAATAAAATATTGCTTCTCCCTTGCAAGTTTCAGGTGACGACTCTTGCCTGTGGTGCTGTAGTAATCATCAGCGTTTAACGATAGTTTTAATCTTGGAGGCAGAGTGTGAAGGTCTGCAGTAAACATATTGCAAAGGACAAGTGAAGAAAACGTTACTACAATTGATCTGAGGATTGAGGGTTGTTTGTCAATTCTGGCACGGAATATTTTTCCTTCTAAGAAGGAGCCAAGAATTCGGTTCAATTGCAGTAGAACATTGAATTGTTGCATTTTGAAGATTATTCCTGCATACCAGACCTTATCAAATACTGAAGCTACCTTATCGGACGTGACTTTTGCCACGGAGTCTTTAGTATGGAGGATACAGAATTGAAGAGTATTAGAGGACTACTCAGCCAGTGATCATCAGCGTATTCTGCTTGAGATCAGTGATGTTGTCTCCCGACGTCTGTGCACGCAACTTTCTACAATGGGGTGGAACATCGGAAGGATCGACGTCGAGAAGTCGTCGAGGTGCTCCGCTGCAGGGGATGGGAGAATTGGCATTTAAAGACGTGGTGAACTCAACTATGAGCATCATCACGACTGCTTGTAATGCTTCGATGCTCCGTCGGAAGCCCCGACACGCAAAGCCCGCAGTGTACTGGTGGTCGACTGAAAACGCTGAAAAGCGAAGGGATTGGCACAAGCTTCGGCATGAGGCTCAGCGGATACAGACTGTGTCGAGGCATGCAACCGGGTAGCAGCATATAAGTTGGCAAGAAAATTGATTCAAAATAGCAACGCTTGCTGCTGGCAATATTTCGTGGACAATGTGAATCAGAATACGTGGGGCCTTGGCTACAAGCTAGTTATGCGGAAGCTTGGTGCCCTACGGAGGCCGTGCAAAAGGTGGACAGGATAGTGCGAGCACTCTTCCCCGCCCATTTCGTCCATGTTGACGTTGTCCGCGGTGAAACAGCATTCAAGTGCCCACTCTTCACACAGCCGGAACTGGAAAGCGAAGAAGGCTCCAGGTCCAGATGGAGTTCCAGCTAAGGTGTTGCAACTTATCTATCACCGTTGTCCTGACTAGCTGCTCAGCGTATTCGATGCTTGCCTATGGGACTGGGTTTTCCCGATACGAAACAAGGTGGCAAGGCTCGCTAAATACGCTGGAAACCCCTTTTTAAATTCCAAAATATCTTATGCGGCTTCTTAGGGACTACCTGAAGCACCAAAACCTGCTTTACGACATAACACAGGGCCAACGAAGGATGAAAGTTACATTCGGTGTTGTCCACGGATCTATCTTCGGTCCAGACCTATAGAACGTGTCTTACGACAAGACTGGGGATGCCAGTTGCGTCACGCTTGATCGGCTATACGGATGGTGTTGCGGCTCTAGTCGCTGGATGTACCGTTGAACAAGCGCAACTTAGGCTAGGTATGCTAAAGCACCGAATGAAAAACTATATGGCTGCTCGCGGGTTCAGTTTAGCATTGGAGGCAACCGAAGTTTAGCATTGTAGGAAAACGAAGTGGTGAAGTAACTGAGACTACTGATCGACTCAAAGATGAGTTTCTCTGAGAAAATCAGGGCAACGGCTGAGAGGGCTGCTTCGGTAATATAGGCTCTGAATCGACTTATGGCCAACGTAAGTGGACCCAGCCCATCAAGAAGACGCCTCGAGATGAGTACTGTAGGGTCAGTACTACTTTGCGGAGCAGAAATATGGGGCGACGCTCTCAGTAAGGAGGTATACCGAAAATGCTTGGCATAGGTACAGAGAGCACTGAGGATTTCATCGACAGCGCTCACTCAATAATCTCAATTTTGGGTGAATTGCACGAAGGGAAGGTAGACTGTCTGCTTCATCCCAAATGTGGTACCATGGCTGAATCGAAAGCATGAAGAAACTGACTACTATCTGACTCAGCGTTTGAGCGGGCATGGGTGTTTGCACGGGCCTCCAGTTGTCGGCTTTGCCCAGAAGAGGGAGACAAAGCCTGACACACATTTTTTGCGTGCTCGAAATGGGACAAGCTGCGACAGAATCTCTAGAGGGAGACGGAAGAGCTCACCACGGATAGTAGCGTCACGGTGATGCTCGAATCGATTCACAAATGGAACCAGGTGGCACATTATGTTCAGGCAGTCCTAAAAGATAAAAGGGACGCACAGTAGCCGGAGATTTTGGGGCTGTGGGATTTCTTCTCTGGCAATCCCTCTTTCCCTCTCTCCTCGCACTAGAAAAGAAATCCATCATGGTGTAACAAAACGAGACCTGGCCAAATGGTCCCAGGCTGGGTTCTGAGGTTGACAGGGGAGATGTTTAGTGAGTAGTCTAGTCACTTGCGAACATGACAGTCTCATACTCAGTGCGTAAATGACATTCACCTCCCAACTACAAAAAAAATACTTTTACTGTATCCAACAGAACTAGACCTGTTAAGTTCCTGAGATTTAAGCCGGTTCTGATGTGTTGGACCACTCTAACTGACTGGAGTTTAGTAGAGTGCTTAGCTTTGTAGCCATATTGTTCTTCCGTTATGTGCTGAAGCTATTCATGGTCATGGACAAGCTGGGCCGATGGAGAATGAAAATAAATATCTGCCCGCGTGAAAGGAATCGAGTGAAATTCAGTAGATATAGTTCTAGATGGAGGGTGTATGCAAATTGATTTTTGAATATCAAATGATAAACAGCCTCAAGCAAGCTTAAAGAGCAAGCATTGGTCAAAGTATTGTCGGCTCATCTACAAGGAAAGGATGCCAAAGTAGATAAGACGTGCACCATATGGACGGTAGGATAATTTGTATGTATGGAAAAGCGAACGAGAAATTTTTTCTGTTGGAATTCAACGGCATTCGAAAGATATGTATGACGGGGAGACCATATTTGACATGCGTATTCTAGAATAGAGCAAACGAGTGAGATAAATAAACGGACACATTTTTGAGTGCTAAAAGAAGTGTGGGAACAGCGCAGAACAAAGCTCGCGATTTTACCTGCTCTAAATGCCATATGGGCGATGTGGCGGTCGATCGTGAGATGTTGGTCAAACTTCGCACCAAGATCCTTAAAAGAATCAACTGATAAAAGTACTGAGCCACTAATCGAATAGTCAAAGCTTAAGGTATTTCTTCTTCCTAGTACTACAGCCCCTCTCGGGCCTTCGCTTCCAGGCTTCAGATATTTAGTTTATTGGAAAAATACATACGAAAACGTTTAGAAACGTTGAGCGCAAAACGATTGATACGACATCATTCGTCTTATACATTAATGCCATTTTGGAGTATCAAGCAGTCATTCATCGAGCGAAAAGTCCTGAAGATTTTAACATCGTCGAAATAGAGAAGACAGTTGGAAGTGAAAGCAATAGGAAGGTCATTGACGAAAGGTTTGAATAGGAGAGGGCTTAGGATAGATCCCTGTGGCACGCCAAAAGTCTTGGCGAAGGAGGCAGAAGAGCACCCGTTCCAAATTACCGAGCAAGAATGGTTATGGATTAAGGAACTAATCCAGACAAGGAGGGGCCGGATATTCCGTATTGACCAAGTTTGTTCATCAAAGTTTGGTGATCAATGCTTTCTGTGTATAAATCACGCCAAATTGGCAACTGGAATCTAGAGCAAGAGCAATGAAATTGGAAAACTCTAGTGGAATAGTAATGGTTGTATGACTTTTTATAAACCCATGCTGCTTAACGGAGAGATATGTATGAAAAGCATCGTAAATTCTGGATTGGACAATCCTTTCTAAAATTTTGCCAAAGGATGCGAGGAGAGATATTGGCCGATAATTCGAAACGGAATTGCGGTTGCCGGATTTATGGATGGGGAAAATATTAGCACGTTTCCATGCATCTGGAAAAACACCAGTCAAAAGACTCAAATTAAAAATCAAAGGCAGAGGAAAACTCAGAGAAGAGCATAGCGATTTAATGAAGAAATTAGGAAAGCCATCAGGTCCCATAGATCTGCTTGCATCTATCGAGGCGATGATTTCTTCCACTTCTACAGAATTTATAGATATAAAGCCGAAATTGAACTGAGCTGGACTACCGGAGTTTATGCAACAAGGCGAGAAGGATCTGAGATTGGATGAAAAAAATCGGCAAAGAGATCGCATATGTCTTGATCATTAGAGGCTGTTTGATTAAACAATGATACTGAATTTGGAAGAGTGCTGGAAGATTTAAGTGAATAAATGTATGACCAAAAGGATTTAGGGTCATTGGAGCGAAAGGAGGCTTTAATGGACTAGTAATAGGCAAGTAAAGCTTGAGAAACAGCTTTTTGGCATCAAGTCGAAGAAGTTTTAACCTTAAAAGATTTATATTGGATTCCGATCGAAGGTAGAGGTTACAGGCTTTGTCTTTTACATGAAGTACTTGTTCAACCTTAGCATTGAACCAAGCTGGATGCTTATGACTTGTTATACGAGTCAATGGCGTGAACTGAGCGATAATGTTGAATAGATTGTAAAACAAGGTTGGGATTAACTCATCCAAAAGAGAGACCCAGTCAATGTTAAAACGACGAGGGTTTGTTTTCCAGTGTAAACGCATTGAATGCAGCGTTAATTATATTTCTTGTGGAGGATAATGAATATCCGGTATAACATACGGTAACATCGCCAGAGATATTGCGCTGACGGAAGATGGATTATTTGATACAAAGAAGTCGAGGGTCTTTTCTTAGCATTTAATACAGGATGAGTTCGATGAGGGAGAAAAGGGACAAAAAAGACAGCAAAGCCATGGAAATTTCATAAACTGAAGTTATAGAAGAAGCGATCCAGCGTACCGATATGATGTTAAAATCACAACAGATAATGATTTGGCGAGGAGGGATTTGCATTATTTATAAATAAGGCAAGTTCACTAAAAAGCCATTCATAGGAGCGAAGTGGCATATTACAGGGAACGTACAGACCTATGACACAAGCTCGAAGATTGGTAGGAAAGTTTACTTGGACTGCGATACTTTCTACAGGCAGAGAAATGATCAAATCAGAGCAACGTGAAGCAAAGCAACGTCTTGGAATTCTACGTCTAGCACTCGTTGGGTGTAGATGTGCTTTAATCTCTCCGGTCAATTTTAAAAATTAATTGATTTTTCACAAGTCATTTTTCACACAATTGAATTAATTTTTTATGTCAGTCAAAAGCAAAATTTGAGTTTTATTGGAAAAAGCATTTTCGTCGAAGCAATCGACTCACGGAATCATATCGAATATTATTTTACTTCGATCAATCAACAAACGCAAATAAGCCAAAAACTGAATTGCTGTATGGAGGAGCCCGACGGCTTCCTTCCGTTGGGGGGCCCCGGGGAGAGTAGCAATACGGAATTGGCGGCAAGTTTCAATAAAAGAAGACACACAAGTAACTAGGACTCCGTAGATGGTGGACGTTAAACTAAATTAGTCAAAGACAAACAAGAAGTGATTCGACTTCTAGTTGAAAATCAGAAATTGAGACTACGACTAAAAACCCTCGTAGATATTTACAAGGCAAATAAATACGGAAAATAAGGCAAAGAAAGCTGTCAAACAAGTCACTCTAGAAGAAATACTAGGTTTTGGAGGCGCTTACGACAGCCAAAATTAATATGCAGTGCTGGACGGACTCCTACAAGAAATGGACATTGAAGTATGTATTGAAGGTAATGTTAATCAAGATAACAATGATAATTTTATCATTTAGTGAAAAATAAAAACAAGAAGAAGAAACCAGCTCGCATTTCTGCTGGTCCTTCTCAAAAAGTTGCCAAAAAAACAGACAAAGTTAGGCCAATTAACGTGTTCGGTCAAAATGGAAAGGATGTGGTTTGGCTATGGGCAGCCAAAAATAAATTAACAAATTTCGAGATTAAAAGAGTTAATGCCGAAAAATGAACGATCAGAATGAAATCACTGGTTGATTTCAAATCAGCTAAAAATACTCTGAATTCTTGGGAGGTTCCACACTTCACCTATGCCCCAAAAAGTGAGAAGGATCAGAACTTTTTGTTGAAGGGCTTGGACTGCAGAGAAGATACCGTCAATCTTCTTCAGGTGCTCAAGGAAGCAGCACCTGAAATTGAATTTATTTCCATTAAAACCTTCGCGACAAGAATATCGACGGTAGAGAAGAAAAAATTTACCACTTTATTTGTTGCATATTTCAAATAAGAGCAATCCAAGTGCTCTTCAACAAATCTGATACATGAATTTCCGAGTGGTGAGGTGGGAACGCCTCCAGAAAAGAGGAGTGAATCAGTGTTATCGGTGTCAATGATTTGGGCAACTGCGCCATGCATTACCGATGCGTCAAATGCAAGGAGGTGCATGCTCCCGGTGAGTGCAAATTGGCTCAGACAGAGCCAAAAGAGAAATTGTACTGTGTTAACTGCAGTGTTTTTGGTCACCAGGCATCATATCGGAGGTACTCCCGATATTAAGATGCCAGAATAAAATTTGTCCCAAAGCAAACACAACTACACCGCAGTGTCTTAGCTCCGAACTTTGTCAAGCCCGGAGTATCATTTGCACTCGCCGCTAGAGGACCAGCAGAAAATGCGGTAAATAATATTAGTGGCAATAATGAGCTGCTTTTCAAAATTTACCAGAAACTAAATTCTTTATAGGAGAGAATCGATAAACAAGATATGAAAATTAATCTTGTTTTTCAGCGTGTTGGGGTAGCAAATGCTTCAAAATAAATTGTTATCTAGTCACATTCCCATGGATACGATTCGTCTCATCTCGATTAACATCAACTCCATTGTTATTATACATCGACGTGATTATCTTCTTGAATTCACTGTTAGCAAAAGCCTGACATTATGCTTCTCACTGAAACCTCCTTCAATTCATGACACTCCATGACATTCAAGGATTTTGAATTCGAAAGAAACCATAGGGTAAACGGCGATGGGGAAGATGGCACCGGGATATTGGTTCGAAAACCCTATTCTTTACAAAATATTGAAAAAGTCGAATTCAAAAACTTTGAATCCCTTATCAAAATTTCACTACCAGATGGGGATAACCTCTTCGTTATCTCTGCCTAGGCAACTGGTCGAAATGTTCTCAAGTCCAAGGAAGAGCTCTATTCTTTGTTTGAAATACTCGAATTGAACAGGTGGGATGGTCATTATATTCTACCTGGTGACCTGAATGCCAAGCATACATCATCGCTGAACGCCACCAATAATCCAAGAGGTGTATTCCTGGAATTGAGGATAACAGAGAACCAAATTGAATACAGGTGCAATCTACTCGTATATGGGTCGGAGTTCCCAACACATCCTTGGACAAAACCATCTTTGGACCTCTGCATTGCTGATGAAAGACTTGAATTCAGCTTTAATAGTCTTCAACAGAAACTGCAGGTGTTTCTTTATGATAGCGATCATAACTCCATCGTAATGGAAATCAATCATCAAAGGGATGATGTCTTCCTCGTTCCAGTTCAACATGAAAATTATCGGTTGAATTTCAAAAAAACAGACTGGAGAAAGTTTCAAAAGAAGTTTAATCGAGAGTACCAGAAGCAATGTCCCCCTTTTGATGATGGCAGCGATTGCTCAATGGTTCCTCTTTTTTTCGAAATTAGAGAAGCTGATGTTGGAGACGATTGATAAAGTAGTTCCCAAGATTAAACATCGAAATAATATGGAAGGATATGAAACACCAAACAATGTAAAGTTGAAAAGATTGAAAAGCCTTCTTCTTACACGCGTCAACAATTTTTATCGGCGATTTTTGGACTACAACCATCCCTGGTTGGCTTTGTAATTTCACACCTGAAGAATGTCCGGAATTTAATCCGTTCATACTTCAGGAGAAGGGTCAGCAATCAATGGGCGGAAACATTACGGGGTATTAGCCCACAGGACCCAGATGGCGTTTTCGCGAAAGTGAATAGCATATTCCGTAAGAAGTCTCGAGTGAAGGTATCGAATCTTAGGAGTCGCTAGTGATGAGATAAAGCTTCTCGATAGGACTGGTATCGAAATTGACAGTACGACTCAGGATAGAAATGGAAACAGGATTATATGTGAGGGATTGCATAAACTGCCTTGATTGGAACACATTTTGAATTGGTTCATCTACCGAGCCCTGAGAGAGGAAATTAAATATTTCAAGAGGTCGTTGAAGCAAAAGTTTCCGACTTCAAATCAAGCCTGAACGGCCAATCCATTCTTCATTCCAATGAAACATTAACATCTGACCTCATACCGAGCTTGAATCTTATTGATTATTTTGTCAGCTATGAAGACTTGTGTTACGTATTTGGCAAGATAATCAACAAGAAGTCATGTGGTACTGATGGCATTCCAAATGTAGTTCTCCGACATCTGCCTGAGGTTGCTATTAGGAATTATTGCATACTGTTAAACAACATGTTGAGCAATTCATATTTCCCAAATGAGTGGAAAAAGGCTAAGGTATTTCCGATATTGAAGAAAGAAAACGAATCTTCATGCCTTAAAAGCTATCGCCCAATCAGATTGCTGCCCAACATCAACAAGTTGGTTGAAGTGATACTCAACAAAGCATTAAACGCCCACATTAAGAATTATGAGTTGATGCCGAACTGCCAATTTGGTTTTCATGCCAGGAATACAACCACACATGCAATAACGAAAGTAACCTCAGACATCTGTTGGAAACTTAAGGATAGAGAATGTGTTGGAGCGTGTCTCATTGATATGGAGAAAGCCTTCAAAACGGTGTGGTAAGATGGACTAGTTTTCAAACTTCTTCAGGACAGGTTCCCCAGACACCTTGTCGCCATGATGTGCAATATGTTATAGGGGAAATCGTTTGTTGTGACTGATGAAAATCTGACAACAATGCGCGAATTCAAGGTCTTGAATGGTCTACAGTAAGGAATAGTTACTGGGCTTCTGCTCTTCTCAATATTCATTCGCAAAATATTGAACGACTTCAATTTTAATGTCTTGCCAACGCGATCATTGGTAGCGTTTGCTGATAATCTGATCATCTATACGGCCGACCGAAGACTAAAAAAGTTCCGAGCAATATGCAAAAAAATGTTGAAAGGTGTGTACCTGTACACCTACAATTGGCGAATGAAAATCAATGCGCAGAAGTGCGAAACAATCATGTTTCGGACAACGCTGCAAAGGGTGTGTCAAAAATTGTAATTGGAAGTATTTCCACATCATGGCTGGCGAGGGTAGTCCAGAACGGGTTTCACATGCATTCTGTGTTTGATACCTTTGTGTTATCTCGATCAGTATCTGTACTATACTGATCATATCAAAATCATGCTCAGTAAAGCACGAAAAGTAGTCATGGCCTTACGAAGACTCTCTTATTCCAGATACATTGATCAAAAGGTCAAAATTATCTGTTACAAGACCCTGGTTAGACCGGTTTTGCCATATGGTTGTCAAATCTGGTACAGCCAGAGTGCTTGTACTATGAAAAAGTTAGGAGTTTTTGAAAGGAAATTTCCGTGCATGTACTATTTTGTACAGAAAGCCTGAGATAGATTGGAAGCATTATACAGGGTTTTCCAGTAAGAGGTGTTATTTCGATATTAAATGAAAAATGTCATTTTTCAGCATAAACGATCGGATGTTTATTTCATTATAAAGAAGAAGGTATGCCGTTAATAGTGAAAAATAACATCAGGCAAATCACTACCACACTTACAGGACCATATCCTTTTCATGAAATTTTCCATAGCCAAATCGCAAAGTGGCTGCCCTATGTCCTAGATAGCCTCACGAATTCCATCTTTGAGGTCTTGAATCGAAACTGGGTTGTTGACGTAGTCCTTTTCTTTCACGTGGCCTAAAAGGAGGTCAATTGGCCAATTGTGTCTTCGAGAGATAACACGGTCCGGAAACTTTTCCCGTAAAAGATCAACGGTTTCGTTGCTTGTGTGGCACGTAGCGCCGTCTTGTTGAAAATAAACATTGTCCAGTTCAATACCATCCAATTCCGGTCATAAA
This sequence comes from Odontomyia ornata, assembly GCA_963969285.1. Taxonomy (NCBI): domain Eukaryota; kingdom Metazoa; phylum Arthropoda; class Insecta; order Diptera; family Stratiomyidae; genus Odontomyia; species Odontomyia ornata. The sequence continues at coordinate 43,287,770 of OZ017739.1, forward strand.
AAATTGTTAATCATCTCTCGATAGTGCAATCCATTCACCGAAACTGTTGCTCCAGCCTCATTTTAGAAAAAGTAGGGTCCAATGACGCCGCCGGACAATAAACCGCGCCAAACAGTCACACTTTGAGGATAAAGAGGCTTTTTAACAATAATATTTGGGTTTCTCGAGCCCCAGATGCGACAATTTTGCTTGTTGACGAAGCTACCGAGGTGGAAATGGGCCTCATCACTCAAGATGATTTTTCGATGGAATTTCGGATCATTTTCATGCATTTCAAGGACCCAGTCAGCAAAGACACGACGTTGTTGATGATCAACCGGCTTGAGTTCTTGTGTTGACTGAACTTTATAAGGCTTAAGACCCAAATCTTTATGCAAAATACGGTGTAATGACGTTTGTGGAATGCTTTCTTCTAAAGAACGACGAAGAATGGTCAAACCTGGGTTTTCTTCAACACTTTCGGCTACAGCAGCCATATTCTCGGCTGTTATTGAGTGACGTGCCCGGGTTTTATTCTTCACATCACTAAATTGTCTCAACAGCTCGAATTTTTTCACCAATTCCCGTATTGCGGTCCGACAAGGTGCTTCACGACGACCCAAAAATGTTCGAGTTTTACGAACCGTCTCTGCCAAATTTTCACCATTTTTATAGTAAGTTTTAATAATTTCAGTGCGTTGATCAAGCGTGTATCATTCAATTTTTATTAATGGCGTAGTTTTTACTTGTCAAATGTCAACAAATGAAAAGTTAAAAGTAACATCTACCGAAATAGCGGGCCATTCAAAATATCACATCTTATTGGAAAACCCTTTATATCGAATAGGCGAATTTATCAAACTGCTCAAGTGACGAGAGTCGATATCTTCATATTGAAACTTCTTCGGAATCATATCGCAACATCTGTAACTGTGAGCGAAAACCCCTGGGTTTCATAGCCGTTCCGCCCTACAGACCGGTATATTGCGACTTGCCTCACTTCCTTCGTTCCTCCAGAAGTATTCGTGTATTTGGACATGAATCAATATGTTTTTGATTCTGACAGCGTCCCCATCATATATCACATATATCGACGGGCCACCGATAAGAAGATAAAATATCCTCCGAATCTGAGTTCACGAGACCAACAATTCCAATGGAGATACTCATTTGCTAGATTCATTGAAGCTGGTCGAGCTGAGACGGAGCAATCTAGGTATTGGTGGTTGAATGACAAGGTCTAAATTATTCGTGTTTATTTTCAGTTTCTGTGTTTTTCGGTACTTAGTTTTTGAGTTTCAGCTTATTGTTGCTACCTTTAGTGTTGTTGTTTATATGTGTTAAAAATTAGGGATAAGTTAGATAAGTTTATTTTATTAGATTTAGAGATAAGGTTAAACGCTTAGGTTAGGAATATTGTGATAGAATTTTTTTTAGTATAAGATAAAGTTTTTGGTTGAATTTTATTAGGATCAGGTTATAACGTTTAGGTGTAGGATAAAAGTTCACTGCTGTGTTAAAATTATAAATAAGTTTGGATAGTTTTGGTTGGTTTTTTCTCCTTTTTCCAATAGAATCATAAAATATGTAATAATCTTAATAAATTTGAATTTTCTATAGTTTTTTTTTGATTTAATGTGTTTAACTGATAACGTATAAATTTTAGGGAGCCATTTGGGCAATTATTTTTCTTCTTTGTAGCACTACAGCCCCTCTCAGGCCTTTGCTTAGAGATAGTTAGAGTATCTCATTTTCATGGCCGTATTGATTTTTTCGGCAGTTGGTTTGGTCAGTACCATGCTCCCCGTGTGCTTGCTCAGCTATAATATGATCTGATTAAATCAGTACATATCACCACTAAGTGAACACTCGTAGTCTGTCCGAAAAATCCCCTGAACTAAATCACGTTGCTTCCAACTAGATTTGAACCTGGGACCTTCGGCTTATGCGTTCATGCTCGAACCACTAGACCACACAGACCACGCCATTTGGGCAATTAAGTTTTTGTATGTTTATTGTTTGGAATTTGCTTTATATTCTTTTAAAATTGAAACGATTAGTATTGAATAAAGCGCTTTTGACTTTGACTTTGGACCCGCTTAAAACTTTTTGAACCCTTTCCACAAAGTTTCATAGCTGTAGCTTCTATAAGTTAAGGTAACAATCATCCAACTTGAAATTGTAACGCGATCCAGCCACATGCCAGTCAACAAACCATCTTACCTGGCCACGAGACAATGCAATCGTGATGACACCATGTCTAGACATGGGTCTCATATTCGAGTATCAAGAATGTGCTGATACCATGTGAACATACCTGTGGCAGTTTCTAGCTTAAGTTGGATTTTAGAATTTAGAACAAGTCTTTATCGCAACTTTGGAACGAACGGATGAAAAAAAAAATTGTTTTTTTTATTAAAAATTCGTGAAGACTTGTTTATTGGCGCCCAACGTGGGGCCCTAGCATAACCGTACGCACAAAAGTGAGAAATACGCGCGAAGTAAACGTAATCTACCGTGAACAATTACACGAAAGTATTCACGCGAAAAGTAAATTAATCGCGAGAGACGAAAGTGATTTGTTGCTCCTGGAGAAAGAGCGTAGAAAGGGTTCTGCAAATTTATGAAAATTTGCGTGGGACCCCAAGATATTATGGAATTCTGAATGTAATCAGAAATAAAATTGTAGGACAAGCAGATATGGTGCTCGAGTCCTACAACTCCCCATTGAATTGGGTGAGGATTTCCCGCTGCCTGACTCTTCACTATGCTGATAAACGGGATATTAGCACATTGGAGTACCAGATGAATGCGCTGGTACAGGGGAATAATACTGTTCAAGAATTTTACCATTTGGTATATCAGAACCTATCCTTAATTCTGAATAGAGTTTCCAGTATGGAAATGGGGTCAGAAGCTAGGGATGTCCTTACTCGCAGCTATCGTGATAGGGCTCTCGACACCTCCATTAGGGGACTACGCGGTGACTTATCCGATCAATTAAGTATGAAGGAGCCAGCTACTTTACCCCAAGCCCTTCATCTATGCTTGAAGACGGAGAACATGAGATATCGCAAACAAGCTGCGCAGAGCGGGCAACAAAGTCTGCGAAAATCTGATCAAAATATTCCTCCACAGGTTCCACCAAGAAATAGAACGCAGCATCCACCTGTTCCTGCTCCTCGTAGGTATTTTTATCCAGACGCTAGGGTATATCAGCGGGAACCACTTTATGCAGACTTTAGACCACACCATCAACAACAATTTGGTAATCAATTGCGCCAGATGCGTCCAATTCCACCACCTAGAGCGTTCCTGCCGCCTAAACCTCAACCTCCTCCTGAGCCTGTGGACGTGGATCAATCAATGAGATCGCGAGCCGTTAACTATCAGAATCAATTTCGAATCAGAAATGAACCTGGTAAACGTCCTCCTCCACGGCAGGAACCACGGGGTTACAAAGCACAAAGGATCCTTTACACCGAAGGAGACCAGATGCCCACAGCGGAAACTTCTATGGAGGATTACGAACAGCAAATCAGCGAATACGACACGAATTTCAGCGAGCCTTTTTCTAAGTATGACGGAAAACAGGATGAGGGTACATGTCTGCCATACGTTCCACAGGAAGAAGGAGTTGAATTTGCAGATGTGAATTTTTTAGATTAGCGAGCTCTTCGCTGCCTTACATAGAACATACAGCGAAGAGCGGAAAAACGTTTAGATTCCTGATCGATACAGGATCTAACAAGAATTACGTACAACCTAAATATATTAGAAATCCTGTTCAAAACGAAAAACCTTTTACGATTAGTTCCGTTAATGGAAATACCCAGATCACCCATCATTCGTTTATCGATCTGTTCAATAGCGGAAAACCCCTGAAATTATTCTTGCTAAAAGGCCTAAGCTCTTTCGATGGCATTATCGGTAACGACAGCCTCAAGGAAGTGGGCGCAATAGTTCATACTGGCAGAGGGTTCATGATAATAGATCCTGACGTGCTTATTCCTCTGAAGCAACAAATATCAGAGTCCGTCCATGCTATTAACATCAGAACATCACATATGACGGAAAGACAAAGAGGAAGATTGATGGAAATATTTGGTAGGTGTCCTAAGGTATTGTTGGAACCCAATCAGAAGCTAACATATACAACTGGAATTCAAGGCGAAATTCAAACTAATCCGAAGAAGGTTCGGGCTATCGTGGACTTCCCAATTCCAAAGACGCTAAGGGAACTGAGATCATTCCTTGGTATGTCAGGGTACTATCGCCGCTTCATGCTCGATTACGCAAAGATGGCGAAGCCCCTGACATCCCTTCTAAGAGGGGAGGATGGACGAGCGTCCAGAAATCAATCGAAGAACAAACAAATAAGCATAGGGGATGAAGCAATGGAGGCCTTTAACAAAATTAAGAGCAGTCTAATATCTCAAGAAGTGGTACTTTCTCATCCTGATTTTGATAAAGAGTATGCGCTAACCACTGATGCCTCTGATTTCGCGATTGGAGCAGTATTGTCGCAGGGAGGTAGGCCCATAACTTTCCTTTCTCGAACGCTCAGCAAGACCGAAGAGTCTTATGCGGCTAACGAGAAGGAAATGTTAGCCATTATATGGTCCCTGAATTCGTTGCGGGATTACTTGTATGAGTCAAAAAAGATTAACATATTTACAGACTATCAGCCGCTAACGTACGCCTTAAGTAGCAAGAACAACAATGCAAAGATGAAGAGGTGGAAGGCGATTTTAGAAGAATTCAATCATGAATTGAGGTATAAACCGGGAAAGGAGAATGTTGTGGCTGATGCCCTTTCTAGAATTCCACCTGTAACTAACGTAAACTCGCTAACTATGACAGCTCATAGTGATGAGAGCTCCTCGCACGGCCTAATTACATCAGTACTCACCCCTCTTAATTCATTTAGGACGCAAATCATCCTATAGTTTAGGGAGGAAACCAGTTATAAGTTGGACAAGCCATTTACAAACTACTTTAGGCACACTTTTGTAGAGCCAAATTACACCCAGGAGAAAATTGTAGGCATATTTAAAAGATATCTAAACCCTTCTGTCACCAATGGGATAAAAGCAGATGAGGTCGTAATGGGGATTTTCCAACGGGTGTATCCGCTATACTTTAGGGACTATAAAATTTTATTTACCCAAAATATGGTGACGGATGTTAGTAACGATGTCGAGCAAGGGGAGATTATTTTAAATTATCACAATAGGGCCCATAGGAATGCAAAAGAAAACAAAATTCAAATTTTAGAGCATTATTATTTCCCAAAGATGGCTGCGAAAATTCAGGCATTGATCAAGCAATGCGCAACGTGCAAGGAAAATAAGTACGAGCGACGACCCAATAACCCGGTGTTAAAGGACACACCTATCCCGGAATCCCCTGGCGATATAGTTCATATAGACATCTATCAAACCGAAGGGAAGTTACTGCTTACATCCTTGGATAAATTCAGCAAATATGCGCAAGTGCGTATTTTAAAGTCTAGGGGAATACAGGACATAAGAGGACCCTTGAAGGAATTGCTGATCTCGTTTGGAGTGCCAAGACAGGTAGTCATAGATGGCGAAAAGTCTCTAAACTCCGCATCAATCACATTCATGATGCAAGATCAGTTGAGAATAAAAGTTTACCGAACTCCTTTTCACAGAAGTGAAGTTAACGGGCAAGTGGAGCAATTCCATTCAACGCTAACAGAGATTATGAGATGCCTTAAGGCAGATGGCATCCCTAGATCCTTTGAGGAGCTGGTAAAAAGAGCGGTCTATGAGTATAACTACAGTGTACAATCGGCAACTGGTAAGAAGCCAGTTGAGCTATTCTTCGGAAGGATTGTATCTGCAGACCCGGAAATTCTCGAAAGAGCTAGGAAGGATAACATAGAAATTTTGAAGGCTAGACAGGCCAAGGATTTAGATTTCCATAATAAGAATAGATTAGGGCTTAAAAATTATGAAGTAGGCCAACAAGTATTTGTAAAAAACAATAAGCGAGTCGGATCAAAACTTTCCGCTAGGTATAAGAAAGAAACTGTAAAAGAAAATAGGGACACAGTAATAGTTACAGAAACAGGCCGTGTAATACATAAAAGTGACATTCGGAATTGATTTCCTTTCAGATTCATGGCTCTTGTGGGAGCGGAGGTGAAGATAATAAATTTTGATATATATGTATAGCTATAAAATGTGGGAAGGCATGGTCCAGAGTGGTACCCTGAAGTTGATCCACATCTTTCCAATGGAGCAATTTCAGCAATCGGCACACAACATCGCATCCCTTGTGAACGACCATATTCCAAGTAATAATCGTTTTCATCAGTTATTGGTACAGGAGATATCTGAGGTGGAGAAATACCTACAAAACGTTAAACCTATTCGACCAAAAAGGGCATTAAATTTTCTTGGGACAGCCTGGAAATGGGTCGCGGGTAGCCCCGACCTCGATGACCTAGTCATGCTGAAGGACAAAATCAACGGCATTATTTCTAATAACAATCTACAGGTTATAATAAATAGGGAACATAATGACAGGATTAATAAATTAACAAATACCACTAACGAACTGTTAAATATGATCAGGAAAGATAACGTTTTCGAAAGCACGCTGGCTTTGACAACACAATATAAGGTCAGATTACTTAAGGAAGAAATTTTAAATGTCATTCAAGCAATTCGTTTGGCTCAATCAAATACTGTTAACTCCAATATTGTTTCGAAATTCGAAATAGCAACCATAATTAATAATTTTCGTCAAGATAGTATACCGGAAATAAGCATTGAAGAAATCCTAGAATTGTCAGAACCAAAGGTCATGCGAAATTCTTCCCATATTTTTTATATTATTGCAGTACCTATTGTAACAAATAAAATTTTTGATAAATATGTATTAAAACCAGTGAAAAAGAATGGAAAGATACCTAAGTTAGAATTTACTAACGTATCACTCAATAATGATGATTTTTTTGGAATAACAGGCTCATGCAAAAATTTTAATAATTTATTTGTTTGTAAACAAAGTACGGTTAGGGATATTAGGGATTCGCAATGTGTACCTCATTTGTTTAGGAGTAGAACAGCGCAGTGCAAAAGGGAGAGCGGCCATCACCTACCATCGGTGGAAGAAATCGAATCAGGCGTGCTATTCATAAATGAATTCAAAGGGATCATCGAGGTTGATCAAAACACCCATGAATTGAAAGGATCTTACCTGATCATGTTCCGAAACTCTTCAATAACAATCAACAAACAAAGATACGCTGCCAATGAATTACAAACCGTGGAAATTTTACCACCGCTGCTCAACACGTACACCGGTGACAATGCACTCGAGGACATCCTCTCCTTGGAGTTGACCATAAACAACACCAAGCAAATCGAGACGTTAAGGATCGAAAAGCAACTTACCAGATCGCCAATTATGGAATATTGGGATTATTGATATGCATAATCGCCGCACTAAAGATTCCAAAGCTCTGTAAAAAGACTACGACGACCAAGGTAGTCAACTCCATACCTGAAAACCTACCTGCCATCCCGACGAGTCATTCCGGGTCGGTACTGAATCTCCAGGACATTCCTACTTTACGAAGCAACAACGGCATGTACAACATGCCCTTTTTCTAACATTCGAGGACGAACGTACTCAAGGGGGGAAGAGTTAAGGCAACAATCATCCAACTTGAAATTGTAACGCGATCCAGCCACATGCCAGTCAACAAACCATCTTACCTGGCCATGAGACAATGCAATCGTGATGACACCATGGGTCTCATATTCGAGTATCAAGAATGTGCGGATACCTGTGGCAGTTTCTAGCTTAAGTTAGATTTTAGAATTAAGAACAAGTCTTTATCGCAACTTTGTAACGAACGGATGAAAAAAAAAATTGTTTTTTTTTTATTAAAAATTCGTGAAGACTTGTTAATTTATAGTTTTGGAGGAAAACTGTTGTGATATACCGACGGACGGTCACACAGGCGGACAAAGGTACCGATTTTTATAGGTTTTTGTATTTTAGTACAAAACCCTAAAAATACTTTGATATTAAACGATGCCATTTTATCGAATTATTTTTTCAAGTCGATTTTCAGTTTTTGCAAACGGAGGTCCAACGATCAATAAAATGCAAATTTATCTTGCATGGTCATAAAAAAAATTGCATTGATAATTTCAAATAGTTAATCGACCAAAATAACGATGGTATTGATCTATAAAAGCAGGCGCTTTTGGATGATTGATCAGACTCGATGTAATTTATGTAGAAATATAACCTGTGCTGTTGTCTCAAGTACTCGTATATCGCTCACACCCGTATTGATGTTGAATCTATTTCTTGGAAAATTTTGCCGCACTCAACACCGCGACGAGGTTGAGACAACACCTCCGCGGTTGATGATACAAACATTTTCTTTCAATGAAGTTAAAAATGCGAAAAGTGCTTATTCCCAGCTACTTGTAATATGACTACATTTGTCTCATTTCAATTTCTAACTACATTAAAACCAAAATCCTCTCGATTCTCTTAAATGAACAGCTTGTGATGATCAATGCATATAAGTTTTTCAAACAGAATATTTCAACTGTATTCCTCATTGTATGGACTTTGGCCGGTACAATAAGTTTTCAATTTTAGAACCCTAAATAGAACTTGCAATTAAACAATTAAATATTGTCATTGTGCAAAAACAGTTAAGAGAGGCAAAGCAAAAAAAAAACTAAACAGCCCACCTCTAAGTCAGTACGATTTTCAATCACTATTAATTTATCTGAAACGTTTTTTTTTATTTGCACTAACAAAACCACTCAATGTAACACTTGACTACCGCCGCGCACTCATCCGACAAGATCGTTAAGACCGCCACAAAAACCTCAACGCTGAATATGTTCACTGTCGGCCACCTAACACAGCACTAACTGAAAAATTTACACGACACGCTTTAAAGGTAACCTTTAAATTAAATTCAACAAATTTTTTTTTTTCAAACTTGAATTGCTTAACAACGTGTAAATATACAACAGTTAATTACATTGTACTCATATACGGGCATAATTTTACAGACGAGTACTAGAAACGATCGTTCACGCATTGCATTATTTACGCAAAAAAATTAAATTTGCAATCTATACAATATTTACATATGCACTAAATGCATTAGACGACGCATATCAACTACATATTTCTAATGCGAAAGCACTAAAGGTTATTTAGAATCAACAAGTTGATCCTTATTGAAGATTTTCTAGGTAGTTGTCCCCTTTACAACAAATTACCTATTTTGTTTGCCGGCCTATAAATATTTAGTTAGTTTCCAAGAAGGATAATGTAAGTCAAGGGAATAGGTAAGTGGCTAATTTAACGCCCAAGTAATTGAATGGAAACAATTCAATTATGATGCAAGTATAATCACTGGTCAACAGGTGAAATGTTTAACATTAGTAATCTAATGTATGCACATCGATTTCCTTGCTTATCGCCCCCTATGGACGACGAACTGGAAAAATAAACAATTCGGTTCAGTTCAATTATTTCTCCACGTTTTTCCGGCTGCCTCAGGTGCAAATTAAAGTTTAATTCGAAATCATGTTCGACGGCGCACATGCACATCTTAATGACTAAAGTACTCATATCAATAAATGTTTAAAGATAACGCGATGAATTTCAAGTTGTTGATTTTGACCTCAAATTGGCCGCGGTTAGGCAAAATTATTCCATTACCGAGCACTTTTTTGGCATACTAGACATCTTATTGTGAGTGGCGGCCGCTTAATTTCTTTGGACATAGGTTAATTACATACTCAATAGATTTACAAATAGGAGGCGATTAATGTGGAAAAGCTATCAAGATAAAAAAAGGAAGGTTGGATGTGCGGATTGCATAAATTTGGGTATTTTTTGAATCTGAAGCAATAGAGGTTTGATCTCAGGAAAACTTGCCTGCACCAGAAACACGTTAGGAAATTTGAAACAAGTTGGGTAGACTGACCTATGCTCATGTCAGAAGGGTTTTGTACTCAACTTACAAAATGCAGTAACCAGCAACGAATAAAATCAAGAAACATGTCAAAGACGATTTTATTGGAGAAAAAGTGAAATTCGAGGATCAGACTATTATTAACAAAGTTGAACGAATTTTGACTTCTGAGGTTTTTGTTATAGTTATACCCATAAATATCTCCTTTGATAATTTTTTCAGATTTTTTAGATCACGGGTGTCCATTCGCGAGGGAGGAAACACATTTTTCATATGTTTCCCCCCTGTGCCCCCACTGAAGCAAAAACTATCAGTTTAACAACTGTTTTAAAAAGCTCTCATAGAGAACTTTCAGTTGATACTCGTATCGGCTACCTTTCATGAAATTTTTTTTCAGGGGCCACTCCTCTGTACTGTAATCATCGATTTTTTCGAATCCTAGAATGGTTACAAAGCCGTTTTGCTAGGAGCTCTCTCTTGCCTCTTCGACTTGTTTCAATTGTATGTACTCATCTTCATGATACCTATCATTCCTGAAATTTTCATGCAAACCCTAGCAAAGCTGTAGTGTCTAAGTCGGTAAAAAGCGCATATGGCTCCATAGCCATATGTTTCCATAGTAATACAAGGCATATTGCTCCATAGTAATACAGGAAAATTCGAATCGCTATAACTTCGGTAAATACTATTCGATGTTTATGAAACTTTCAGAAAAGATTAATCTTATAAATGTCATCAATTTGCTAAATTTTATTGAGTTTAAAGGTGCCGTTTAGATTTTATTCAAGAAAGCACAAAATCGATAAATCATACTATTACTAACAAAGTTGAGTGAATTTCGACTTCTCATGTATTTGTTGTTATTGTACTCATTAAGGCCTACATTCATGATTTTTTTCAGATTTTTCGGATGGAAGGTGTCCAATCGCGAGGGGGGTACGCGTAAAGTTCTTACATTTCCCCTTCCCCTGCCCCCCTCGGTACTTCAAAGCAATTTGAAGACTTGTTTTCAAAAGATCTTATTGAGACCTTTCCAATGATACCCTACTCGGCTACCAATGGTGAAAAAACATTTTTGAGGGGTCTCCTCCGTATATGGGGAGACCCCCCTTAAACGCCTTTGAAAAATTTTTCCACCCTTGAACTTTCAAGAGGTCACCACTTCTCACCTTTCTACAAAGTTTCATGGCTGTAGCCTCTATAGTTTCGGAGAAAAAGTGCTGTGACATACAGACGGACGGACGGACAGACGGACACAGGTCGTGATTGCAATAGGGTTTTGTATTTTAGTACAAAACCCTAAAAATAGATGCCGATTTACTCTCAAATACGTGGAAACTAGTCATTGATGTCATTTCGAAACACGTTCTCGTTTTTTGAAAATATATCATGAAAATTGCGTGGAGGGTGCAATGGAACATAACATTATTGAAAATGTTATGCCTTTGAGACTATGTCCCTCAACATACCGTAAAATGTTTTCCCTTGAAAAATTCGCGGTAATAAATTCACAGAAAGAGCATCTATTGGATCTTGGCTTTCTCCAGAATCGAATCAACAAAAAACAAAGCAATCACAGCGTTTCCTCAACTTCCTAGTTGGTCATTAAAGTAAAGTTTTTTCTGAGCTTATAGCACCTGCTACACATTTTTGCCCACACAATGGAATAGACAGTGTAGCGATCTCTTCAATTAAATTGGGAAGCTCATCTCGGAGCCTTTGATCGGAGAGCTGTTTACATCGGTTGTCAAATGGAACCTTGTAGTAAATTATGGTCGGGCTATCCAATGGCGTCGAGGGTGAGGGAACTTTTTCCTAACACTCCTCTCTCATCCATCTCGCTAGAAAGGAGATTTTTTGTAACGTTAAGGCACCTCTATGCGTGGGAAAACGAGACCTATTTTGAAGTAATGTGTTAAATGGTTAGAGGCTAGGTTCTCAGGTTAACATGAAATGGGTTTAGCGAGTAGCCCAGAAGTCTTGTTGGTTATGGAGCCCCACTCTCAGAGTTTAAATAGCCTTCACCTCCCGACCGCAATGAACCAACTTCAGTAAAACAAAATACATTATTGCTTTGCGTAGTTGGTAGCCTATTGGTCAGTAGTCTCTGGTAAAGTGTTCCATGTTGAGTTCCAGGTTCTTGTTAAGTACTACCTGATCGATCATTTCTAATGATCTCTAAATTGTATAGTATATTTCCTCGGTTTCCCCCCTGGTGTCCGCGCTTCAGATCTCCCAACGAATACCTTTTCAGGCATCCGTTGCTCGTCCATACGATTCACATGGCCAAACTATTGCAGCTTCCGCAGTCTTACAAGCGTTGAGGCCTCTGGGTCATCAAACATTTCATACAGCTCGTGGTTATATCCAACTCGCCATTGGTCCCCGTCTAACTTGACTCTGATAATTCGCCTTAGGACTCATCTCTCGAAAGAGTTGATATTGTCGCGTGTATTTGGTTCGCTGCCAATAATTTTAATGTTCCGGGAAAGTGAAAACGCAATGTCTTTTAATTTAAGTTAAAAGAGTTTATTTAATTACAAAAGTGCACAATGGTCTATTTAACACTTTCACTAATTTTAATTTTCACAATTAAAAATCTAACACTTGTCCATAAATTTTTTATCGCAATTGTCTTCTAAATCACTTCACTATTACGAAAATCACTTTTCTACTACTCGAATAATATCGCTTCCCACACACAATCGCAGTTCTTATCGCGGTCAAATGAATGATTTCCCCATTCATTCAGATCACCTTTATATAGGGTCTCTAATCATTCAACTCAGTTTTCGTACATTGGTGAATTAGTGGGAACATTCCAGCAGTGAATGAATGGAGCAGTGACTCACTTTCAGATGTTGTTCATGCTTGTTGGGTTCTCGTGGTCTCGAGTAAATTCGTTTGTTGATGTTCTTCATTGTTGTGAAAACAATTGCGACAGTGGTCAGTAGCCGATTCGAGGTGTTTTCGCACTGTCCGATGTATCTGGTTCAACCGTTGTCTTAGCTCACTTGCGTACTCCGAGATCGTTTGGGGTTTCTCAGGGGGTGTCCCGAACTTCGTATCAGCTGGCAGACGAATAGTCTTTCCAAAAATGACTTTGGCTGGGGCTTGGCCCGTCGATGCATGTTCGGCACCTCTGTACGCCATCAAAAATAGTGGCATATGTTGGTCCCAGTCCCTTTGGTTCTCGTCAACCATCTTGGCAAGGTGTTTATTGAGCGTGCCGTTGAAACGTTCGACCATTCCATCGGATTGGCGATGCAGCCGTGTTGTCCTCGTTTTCCGTATTCCGAGCAGCTCGCACATTTCGCCAAAAACTAGTGACTCTAAGTTTCGGCCTTGATCCGAATGTAGTTCGCAAGGCACGCCGTACCTACTGACCCAATTTAACACTAGCTGGTCGGCTACAGTAGTTGCTTCCTGATTGGGAATGGGGTAAACCTCGGGCCACTTGCTGAAATAATCGACTACAACCAGCGTGTATCGATTTCCCCATTCAGATTCAGGAAAGGGTCCAGCGATGTCAACAGCAATCCCCCCCCACGTTGTAGGTTTTCATTTGTCCTCTCAGTCGTCATTTTGGACCTTTGACGGAAGTGCAAATTGTGCATCTGTGACACCAGTCCTCTACGTCTTCTCGAGCGTGGAGCCAGTTGAATCTTTCCCGCAATTTTGCTAAGGTTTTGTTAACGCCAAGGTGGCCTCCCGAGGATCCTTCATGCATTTCGTTAACCACATCGTGGATTCGGCTTTTGGGTAGTATAGTTTGCATCCTATAGGAGCTGCTATCCGCCGTTTCCCATTTCCGCTTGAGTACGCCACCCTCTACCTTAAGGGAGTTCCATTGTGCCCAATAGCTTTTCAGGGTTGCGCCATGCATTGAAACGTCCTTCCACTCCGGTCGCCCAGTTGTCTCCTTCCATACGAGCAATGGTCCGATGTCTTCATCGGCTAACTGGGCATTTCGAATCTCCTCCGCTGGCCAACCTTCATCGAATCCGGCCGTTATCACTCGCAGATCAACGGTCGGCTCCTTTTCCTCAATCCGCCGGCAATGCTTGCAATTAACTGGCCATGGATGACGAGATAGGGCGTCAGCATTTCCATGAACTCTGCCCTTGTGCACTAGTTGGGGCCTCACTAGGTCTGGTCGGATCGTCGATCGGGTTGCACTAGTGTCGTTTGTTATGGCGCAATGTTCTTCATCAGCTTGACCAGGAAGGCATCTGTCTGCTTCTCCACGATGTTGCCTTGGCACGGTGATGGGGGTACTGGGGATGTCGATCGTCCTAGCTAACGTTTGCCCCATGAAGTTGGCCCTTGCTGTTTGATGGGCCTCCATTCTAGGCTCCTGACACGGTCTGGATCTTCACCATCCTGGACAATAGCTCCGTCTTCTTCGCTTCTTGCAGTCTCTTTGCAGGTGCCCCTTCTCACCGCAATCCCAGCATCTAGGCGCTCCATTTGCCTGCAGCTCTCGCCCATTTTCCACGCGCTCACACCTGCATTCGTCTGCCACTACCTCACGGACCCGGGCAGTGGTACGAGTCACATTTTTTGTTGCCTCAAAGTTAAGACTATAAATCAATGCGTCCTTAACCGTTTGTTTTTCAGCTAACCGCACGGCTTGTTGCGATTCCTTGTCCTTAAAGGCGCTGATGAATGCTTCTGTTGCTACGTCATCTCGATGTTCTGGGTCGTACGCTGGGCAAGCCAAAAGTGCCAGTCGCTCAATGTCTTGTGCTAGCTGCTGCAAGGTTTCGCCAGACTTCTGCATCCGATGCTGTAGCTGTGCCCGGTAAATCTGCTTCAGATGATCGTCTCCATAACGCATGTCCAGCGCATTCATTATAGAAGCCGGGTTTGAGTGCAGCTCAACGGGGATAGTCTGCAAAAGCTCGGCAGCTGGGCCTCTTAGAGCAAGAATTAATGCAGTTGCTCATTCCTGCTCATTCCAGTGATTTATCCTAGCGGCTGCTTCAAACTGGATTTTGTAAATAGTCCGGAGCGTTTGCCCATCGAATATTGGTGCTTGCACATTTCTGGATGTGCTTTGCGCTGCGGTTATAAGCGGGGCTGGTGAAGTGGTTACTACTGCCTTCGCTGCTTCCAATTCTTTTTTCACTTTTTCCGTCTCATGGTTCATTCTCTCTTCGACCTGGCTGACCTCATAGTTTATTTTCTCCTCAACCTGGCTGACCTTCTCCTCGGCCTGGTAAACCTTTTCCTTGACACATTTAATTTGATTGTTCAGGCTACCGAGGTCCACTTTTATTTCGGTTGACTTTTTTTGCACTTCCTTGATTTCGATCGCTTGTTGGTCCAGCTTCACTGATTGTTCATTTAACTTCGCTGATTGTTCATTTAAATTCGCTGATTGTTCATTTAACTTAGCTGATTGTTCATTAGCTTCGTAGTTAAATTGGATGACTGTTGTCGCTGCTCCTGCTGCATCAGCATTAACATTTGCATCAGCGCATTTTCTGGTTCCTTTGGTTTATTTGTTTCTGCTTCACCACCTTCTGCGCCTTTTTCTGCATCTGAGGGCTCACCTGAATCCAGATACGCGCCTTCCGATTCAATAGCGTCACGCAAGCGTGCAATCAGTGTGGCCTTTGTACCTTGCATAGCCAGGTTTCGCTGTTCCAACTCTTCCTTAAGCTCCGACATGGTCAATTCATTAATTTTTAAGTTTAAGCTTCGTGGCATTTTTAATGTGTCTTTAAATTTTCCTATTGTGCACTATAAAAATGTTCAAATATTCACTTTCAAAATTTTTCTTTCGCACTTCTTGACACCATTGTCGCGTGTATTTGGTTCACGGCCAATAATTTTAATGTTCCGAGAGAGTGAAAACGCAATGTCTTTTAATTTAAGTTAAAAGAGTTTATTTAATTACAAAAGTGCGCAATGATCAATTTAACACTTTCACTGATTTTAATTTTCACTATTAAAAATCTAACACTTGTCCATAAATTTCTTATCGCAATTGTCTTCTAAATCACTTTTCTACTACTCGAATAATATCGCTTCCCACACACAATCGCAGTTCTTATCGCGGTCGAATGAATGATTTCCCCGTTCATTCAGCTCGCCATTATATAGGGTCTCTAATCATTCAACTCAGTTCTCGTACATTGGTAAATTAGCGGGAACATTCCAGCAGTGAATGAATGGAGCAGTGACTCACTTTCAGATGTTGTTCATGCTTGTTGGGTTCTCGTGATTTCGAGTAAATTCGTGTTCTTCATTGTTGTGAGAACAATTGCGACAGTAGCTCGCAGCATTATTTGTACATGTAACAATATGTTCATGGATACATGGGTTGGGGCCACGTTTTACACTCATAGCATAGCATAGGCCTCATCACAGGCTAGCATACTTGGAGCTTTACTTTCCTGTATATGTAGCTGGCCTTCAAGATCGTCAAAACTGAATAAAATATTTTATTTACGAGCTGTATTCTCCGGCGTATTCCGCCTCTTCTATTACCGATTCTTGCTATTTTTGCGCCTAAATGCACAAATTTATGTCGTTACCTTATCACTGACTTTAACAGTACGTCCGTATTTTATAAAGCAATTATTACGGTCTGCGACTATGTGGATTTACTTTGAAAGTGCGTCGATACTTAGCCATACAGTTACTCTGGCTTATAACTTCGCAAATTCACTCCTGAAAGTGCGTCGGTACATTATCATACAGGTTCTCTGATTTATAACTTTATAAAGACACCCCTGAAAGTACGTTCGTACATGTTAGTAATTTCCATAAAGACACGATAAAGCATAGTGAACATGAAGGGACACATATGCAATCAAATGCTGTTGCCTGGGCAGCTAGTTAAAGTGCAAGTGAATTTCCGGAAGGAAGGGAATGCAAGGAGGACCGTGTTGACGGTTAAAAATTAGTTGGTTGAACTCAAGAGGAGTTATGACGCCTTCAAGTCAGGACACAGCGCGATCATTCCATTGATGGATGGAAGGTCAGAGCAACTTTATTTTTTTTATTTATTAATTCTATTTAACAGAAAAAAATCCAATAACAAAATATATTAAATAATAGTACTCTCTCTTTCTCTCTCTTTTTAGCACTGCAGCCATTTTCGGGCTTTCGTTTCCTGCAAACAGCGCCTCCAACTGTCTCCGTCCGTTGACCGCGTCTTCCGATTCTGAAATCCGAGCAGCAATGAACTATCATCGTCGACCGAGTCAGACCAGCGTTTTCTCGGTTTCCCCACTGGCCGCCGGCCTTCAGTTCTCCCAACAAAAACCTTCTTGGGTATCCGTTGTTCGTTCATACGATTCATGTGTCTAGCCCATTGCAGCTTCCGCAGTCTTACAATCCTTGAGACCTCCGGTTCATCAGAAATTTCATACAGCTCATGGTTGTATCGAATTCGCCATTGGTTCCCATCTAGCTTCGCTCCGATTACGCACCTCAGGATACGTCGCTCAAAGGCATTCAATATATTTGCGGATGCTTGGGTGCATTTTCGATACTGTTTTCGCCAAGTGTGATATTTTCTGTATTTGAAGTTTTTTTCCTCGACTGCGTCATGAACTTTGTTTTATTTTCGTTGATTTGTAGCCCTTCTAGTTTTGCTTCGGTGTCGAGTCTCAAGAAAAATTCTTTTGCAGTTGTTAATGACCGTGACAGAATGTTGATGTTGTCCGCATAGGCCACAACTTGCCTCGACTTATATAGTAATGTACCTCGCATATCGACAGGTAGCTTCCGTATGACGTACTCCAGAGCCAAATTGAATAGCAATGGGGCCAGCCCATTCCCCCTGCTTTAGTCCGATATTTGTGTCAAAAGCATCGGTGAGTTGGTTATTGGTGCAAACTTGAGAGGTCGTAGACGTCATTATCATTTTGCTAAGATGGACTAATTTGGCTGGGATGCCAAAGCCAAGCATTATTTGGTACAGTACGCTACGATCAATACTGTCGTATGCTTGCTTAAAGTCAGCGAAAATTTGGTAAACGTCTATGTTGAAATCCCAGCATTTTTCAAGTACCTGCTTGACTGTGAAATAATAGTACACCAAAATGAAATTCAATAATAGCACAGCATGCAAAAAAGCAAGATAAAAGTAATAAAAATGCAAAAACTAGGAAAAAAAATGACTAAGAGCTGAAAAGAAGATAGTTGACAAATCTTTTCTAAACTAAATATGAGAGGGGGAAGGGCTTAAGCTGAAGGTCATCATGGTTACGAGGTAATCTGAGCATGGGTGTGTAAAAGTACACCAAACTACTTGCAAATGGAACATCAAAGATATTCGACGATCTCGTAGAACGCATAACACGCCTCACAGGAATCTGGTTGGCAAGGCGAGTATTGAGCAAACCACGGCAAAGCCTGTAAAGGAAACATTCATCAATGTAGAGTCGACGCATTTCCAGCGAAAGAATATTGAGGGTAGCTAACAGGCTAATTCAAAAGTCCCCGGTCTACCATAGTAAAACACATTTTTGTGGCAAAATTGTTTTTTTATTTGACATAGTTGCCTTCGAGGGCCATACAGCGATTATAGCGATCTTCCAACTTTTCGATACCATTTTTGCAGTACGATTTGTCTTTCGCTTCAAAATAGGCCTCAGTTTCGGCGATTACTTCTTCATTGGTGCTAAATTTCTTTGCAAGGAGCATTCTTTTGAGGTCTGAAAACAGGAAAAAGTCACTGGGGGCCAGATCTGGCGAATACGGTGGGTGCAAAAGCAATTCGAAGCCCAATTCATGCAATTTTGCCATTGTTTTCATTGATCTGTGACACGGTGCATTATCCTGATGAAACAGCACTTTTTATCCTTTAAACGATCCAATAATGCTCTGTAATAATCGCTGTTGATGGTCTGGCCCTTTTGGAGGTAATCAATGAATATTATGCCTTGCACATCCCAGAATACTGATGCCATAATCTTGCCAGCTGACTGTTTTGCTTCTCCTCGCTTTGGATTCGGTTCATCGTGTGCAGTCCACTCAGTTGACTGTCGATTGGACTGTGGAGTGAAATGATGGAGCCATGTTTCATCCATTGTCACATATCAACGCAAAAATTCAGGTTCATTGTGCTTAAACAGTTTCAAATACTGCTCAGAATCATTAACACGTTGTTGGTTTTGAATGATTGTGAGCTCGCGCGGCACCCATTTTGCATACAGTTTTCTCATGTACAAATGTTCGTGAATGATATGATGTACACGTTCAGGTGATATCTTCATAATGTCTGCTATCTCGATCAACTTCACTTGAAGGTCATTCAAAATTATTTTGTGAACTTTTTTGAAGTTTTCGTCGGGCGCTCACTATTCAAATTCTTAGTAATTTTTTCAAATGGTTTCATTAATTGCACAAATTTTTGAACATTCATCCAGTTCTCAGTGGAGATTATGGTGATTGGATTTGCATATACGAGGTGTGAAAATTGAGTAATGAGACTGATTCCATGAAAACCGTATATTTAAAAATTATTCTACAACTCTTGGGCAGCTATACAACGATTCCAGCGCGTTTTCCTTGCTTCGTAACATTTCTGGAACGCTTCGACTAGGATGTCCGCAAGTACCCTCGTCACGACCGTAATCGACTCAAAATGGGTTCCTTTGATCACCGATTTTGTTCTAGGGGACAAAAAAAAGTCACAGGGTGACATATCAGGTGAGTAAGGTTGCTGTTGCAACACGGCGATCCCTTTAGAGGCCAAATACTGGGACACGCTGAGGGCGATGTGGCACGGCGCGTTGTCGTGATGAAGTATCCAGTTACGAGCGATATCTGGGCGCACCCTGTTGACTCGTTTTTGCAATCTTTCGAGTAATTAGCAATAGTAGACTTGATTTACGGTTTCCCCCGATGGAACAAATTCTTTGTGGATGATTCGGTGGCTATCAAACAAGGCAATAATCATTGTTTTCACCTTTGACTTGCTCAAGCGAGCTTTTTTAGGACGGGAGGCGTACGGTGACAACTATAGTGAGCTTTGGTCGCAGGTTTACCAAAAGCGTGGCAATAAAATCAGTCTCATTACTTAATTGTCACACATCGTGGGTACAAAACAAGCGAATGGTTAAGATCCAAAATTTTTATATTATAAAGAATGTGCTTTTCTATGTTAAAATGGAATAAATTTAACAAAAAGTTATTGACTACGTAGTTTTCTATTAAGTCAAATAATTTAAACCTAGGACGATTGTTCGAGCTTCTGTACGGATTCTATAAAATGTAAACTTTATAAACAAAATTATGAAGTGCACATAACAACATCTTCTCTTGGAATGTGGGGGGTGTGAAGTTAGTGTGGTTTAGCACCTTAACTCTCTCGTACATGTGAGTACTTCAGTACCCATCTACTTTTCTGAACCAGTTTCAGTCATTATATAATGGGAAACGTAGTTCACCCCGTTCCGTACAATTTGAAGGAATGCCAGGGTACTATTAGTATGGTTGTCGATTGTGTCAAAAAGTTTCAATGCTCTGTCACGTTCATGTTTTTCAAATGTCTCAAGTCTTAGGTCCTTGTATATGTCAGTGTTTCTAAGGTACCATAGAATTCTTAAGATCTTTCCAATAATTCTATTTCGGAAGGAGTGGAATGCTTTTTTGTTAGTCTTTGTCGTCTGGTAGAAAGTAGAACTACGTGTATATGAGCAATCGGTTTTTAAGGCTGTCTTTTGGATTTAATGAGCGGGTATGGGGAGGAGAGAAGTCCAATACACTATTCCCGTTTATTTTGTATGTGTTGTTTCCATGTGAGGCTTCTGTTGAATGTATGTTCAAGGTATTTAGCCGTTGGTGCCCAACCTATTGTTTCATTATCAACGTTAAACCTCTGTGGAGTTTGTAGTATTTTGCTTGAGATGAATAGGGCCTGTGTTTTATCAGAATTAACCTTAATTTTCCATTTACGAAAGTGTTCCAATTAAATGTTTATTGATCGTTGCAAGTTTGAAGTGGTGACTCTTGCTTCTCGTACTGTAATAAATATACAGGCATCATCAGCGTAGAGTGATCGCTTTACCTTTGGAGGTAGAGTAGGAAAGTCTGCAGTAAATATATTGTATAGGATCAGTGATATGGACGAGCCCTGAGGAACTCCAGCATCAATTGGTCTCATGCTTGAGAGTTGTTTGCCTATTTTGATACGGGATGTTCTGCTTTCAAAGAAGGAGCCAATGATTTGAGTGAGCAGCACTGGCATATTGAACTGATGTATTTTGAAGATAAGTCCTGCATGCCAGACTTTATCAAAGGCCTTAGTTATGTCAAGCATAACAGGGCCTATTGAATTTCCGCGATTTAAGCCTGTTTTAATGTGTTGAACTACTCTAACTAACTGGAGTTCGGTAGAGTGTTAGGCTTTGAAGCCTTGTTGTTCTTCCGGTATAATATCTTTGTCGGATACAACCTCATTGGGTCGATGCAGAATCTTCCTTTCCGCAATTTTTGACAGCGATGAGAGGAGACTGATGGGTCTCCAGTTTTGTGGAAATTGTGGGTCTTTTTTAGGTTTCATGAAGACAATAATAACCGCTGATTTTAATATTTTGGGATACTTTCGCAAACGTAATATGGCATTATTTATAAAAATAAGTGCTTGTAAAATAGTGTCTGGTAGCCAAAAAATCATTGTGTTTGTAATAGTGTCATATTCAGGTGCTTTTTGTTTGTTGAGTGTTTGTTTAATGTTTTTGATTTCGTCTATGCCCGTTGGTTTAATCCTGTCTCCATGTTGAATGTTATCCATCAGGAGTCTGTTGACAGAAGATTCAATTCTTTCCTCAGTTTCAAAGTCCTCCTCGTCTGAAGAATTTTCACTGAATTGCGTTTCTAGGGAATCTGCAAATGCTTCCACCTTACCTGCATCGTAAAATTGCATCCCATTCAGACCATGAATAGGTGTTACCACAATTTTACTGTTTGTCTGAAAGTATTTAGACATTCTCCAGAAACTGCCACACCCAGACTCGAGACTCTGCAAGAAGCTCTCCGATTACTTGTTTCGGAATACCCTTATCTTATCATGGATTTCATCCGAGTAGCGTTTATGCGTAGCGTAGGGGCACCTGTAAACCTAGCTCTCCTTTGAACTTGATTCTTTCTCCTGATCAGTTGTTTGTTTCTCAGAGTTATGACCGTATGGTCCTCTTTTGCCTGTACAACTTTCTGAGCTACGTTCTCAATCATGTTGTCGATGTCGTCGGCCATTTCAGGTGATTGAAAATTGACTTTAAATGCTTTCCAGTTTGTAAGTTTCTTTTCCTGCATAAGATCATTAGTAAAGATGTTTTCTATGAGGAAAAGGACTGGTTTGTGGTCGGAAGACAGTTTGTCGAGTACAATTAACTGAATATTTTGTGTGAAACCTCGCGATATTCCAATGTCCAGTGCAGAGCCATTTCTCAATCCGTAATGTGTTGGGTCATTGATGATATGTAGGCTGAAGTGATTAGCTGTGATGAATGTATTGAGCTTGGTCCAAGCTTCATTTTTTCTCACAGCTCCCCAAAAGTGGTGTGTGGCATTTAGATCTCCTGCAATGAAGATAGGGCCTTCAAATGCAGCAAGTGCTCTAAGATCATTAAAGAGATCATTTCGCATCTTAATTTTTGTGGCCTCTAGTTTTTGGAGTGTGGGTGTATTAATGAGATATTGACTCACGTTTTGTCTCATGACAATGGCCGTTCCGCCTCCTCTACCCGTCATTCTGTCATTTCTTTACATAATGTAGTTAGGGATGCGGAATCGTCTTCGAGGCTTCAAAAAAGGTTTCTTGAATCATAATGAAGTCAAATTTTTGATCAAATATAAATTGCTGTTAAAAGGAATTCGCATTCCACGTCAAAAATGCAATGTGGTTTATTAAACTCATTAGTGTTTAGTGTTGGCGACATTTTGAGATACAGCGAACATGGTTTGAAACATGTTTGCCATCATCTCTTGCATCATGTTTTAGAACTGTGTCTGTATTTTGGCAAACATTTGGTCCATATTGCGAGTTTGATTTGGTATGCGTGAAGGTGCCTGTGTCGTGGTTGTTTGTTTTTCTGCTGCCTGTGTGGGTTGGGCTACAGCAACCTGTGCAAACGGTCTTGTTATGTTCTTTGGATTTCTAGGCCAGCCCCCGTAGCTTGCTGAATGTTCTCCGCAGCAGTTAACATATTTTGGCTGCTCTTCAATTTTCTTTGGACACTCCAATAAATGGCAAAGCAAATCGAAGAATGTCCAAATCGTTGACAATTGTGGAACATACCCTGGCTGGTAAGAGGACGCTGTGCCTCTACAATGCACATAAAGTGGCAACCAGATTGAATTTTATAAATATTTGTTTCAGATTTGGGGAGTAGAACCTTGACAACTCTAGAAAGACCTTCCCACATTTTAATATAATAGACTTCTATTGGGTTGGAGCCTTGAGACCGTAAGTATTTCTTGATTTCTTCGACTGAAAGACCATACAAGCCCCTGATCATAACATTTAGCTGTCTATTTTCTGGAAGTATATAGGTGTGATACTGTATGTGATCTGTGGGTGTAGTTGGTATGATTTGTATGCCGAGGCTTCGGACCATTTTGAGAGTTCTCGTAAAATGATTGGTACTGTTTTGGGCTTTTGTGCTTGTGGTGCGGGTTGTGTGTTTGTAGTGTTCGGCAAGGTTGGCTTTGGTTTTGGTGTAATGGCCATGTCTGTAAATGTCGTAGCTGGTTTTGGTGGTGGAAGGTCAGGGAAAATCTCATCCTCTTTGTCCTTCCTGCTACTCATGCAGTCAACTTCCATCTCACTTTCTGAAGTTTCAGAGAATAAATAAGAATTTGGAGATGAAGACGTCCTCACCTTTCGTTTCTTCATCTAAGGGCTGTCTTCCTTTAATTTCCCGCTAGCCTTAGCTTTATTTTTCAGTAGTTGAACAAGTTCCACATTTTTTGCAGCTTGCAATTCATTTTTGCCACGCTGGTCAGCCAGCTCGGCATTAGTTTTTGTGAGTGTTTCTGTTGTTTGCAACAGCGTTAAAAGCACTTGATCCAACTTCAGCATAATATTGCTGGGCTGAGCAACCAGCGAAGCAATTTGATCACCTTTGTCGGATATGTTACGTCCGGCAACCACGCCATCGTCCGTCGACATTCTGTCCACCTAAAGGGAACTATTTATATATTATTGTTCAATATCCGCCAAATAACTAACTTTCACTTCTATATAATGTAAAACATTTTAAAATTTGGAAAAAGCAAGAAAAAACGACTGGAACTGACTCAAGTCAGCAAAAGAATACCTAACTACTCATCCAGAGCCCCCAGTATTCTTCACGTATTATATCTTCGATTTCACTTTAGCTTCTTTCTCGCTATATATTCTTTTTCACTCTATTTTCTTACTCGCTCTATCTACTATTTCACTATATCTGCAGTCTTGCTCTATATTCTATTTCACTATATGCCCTCTCAACCTTTCTTGTGTCTCTCTCTATTTCTCGCCTATTCTCTATCTTCCTCTGGCTTTTGCTTAATTCTCTTTCTATCTTCTGTCTCCTTTTTATATTCTTTCTCTTTTCTTTTCTGTCTTGCAAGCACTAATTATTTAATCTTTATGCTTTTCAAATACAATTTCAACTTCAACTTCCACTTGATATTGCAGGAGATGTTGACTAATCAACGTCTCGTATGCGACTAATCAATGATAAAAACTTCATATTTGTTTTATTTTTTATAACTCAAATAGAACATTTATTTATTTGTATAGGTATTTTGGAATCGATACAAATGATTTAAATGAAGATCAGTATGTTTAATACTACTTTCTAAGTTTCTTGGTGTACGTGTCTTCTTTGAAAAATACGAACATAGCTCGGTCGCCCAGATACTTGATTATAACTATAAAAGGACTGATTATTAACATCAACATTAACCGTGTAGGACAATCCTGAATAACTGTTGGAGGTGATAGATTCAAAAGTTCCTTTTGAATTTTTGATAGCCAGGGTATAATTAAAATGTGAGGCAATTTTTCTTAATTTCGCAGTTACCTGCATGAGCCACTCATGAGATTCGATACAAACGCGAATGCAAAGTTGAATCTGGTGCATTGCAGAATTTACATCCTCAAAGCCTGACAACTGCATTGCTCTTATAATGTTGGATAAGCGAGACCATGAGACCATATATTAGTCGTAAAGGAAAGCTTATCAAATTCTTGCAGTAATTTTTTAATTTTTTTAGCTAGTCTATTATACAAATCATCGCACATATAAAATGAAAAAAAATCACGACCTCTCAATTTGTAACGTTCATTACTTGGTGGAAGCTAAAATGCTTTATTTCCTGTCCTAATTGTATAGGGTTTCCCATTAGGGGCAAAACAATTTCGTATCTTTATATGAACGCATCCTTTACCTTTTTCAATGAACTGTCAATGTCAAAACGTTAGTTAAAGTCAACATTTTTATAATGGTAAAGTTCACAAACCAGCAACGTTTGGAAATCATTTAAAATTACTGACGAAATTCTGGGTCGGTGGTGGCAACTTTAAGAGCACTTACTCTAATTTTTGGCCGTAATAATCGCCCCACCCGACAGGCTTTACATGCTACAGTGGATAGATTTGAGTCCAAATTTTCACTTTTGGACGTCTCGGTGTCTAAAAGATGTCATACGAATCGAAACAAAGGAAATATCGCAGCCGTAAGTGCATCGATTCAACATATACGCAATCAGTCGATTTCACGTCGTTCTCAAGAAATGGATATCGCTCAAACGACACTGTATATGGTTACAAAACCAAATTGATTCAAGAACTAAACTAAAACTAAACTAAATAAGCAAAATATGCATTATTTGTCAGTAAACAACTCACATGTGCTTCTTGAAAAACCGTTGCATTTGCAAAAAATGACTATTTGATGCAGTTTTCATGCCGGAGGTGTGATTGAGCCGTAATTTTTCGTGGATGAAAATTACCGTCACGTTACCGTCAATGGAGAGCGCTATCATGTTATATTGGAAGATTACTTGTGGCCAGGATTGGATGAATTTGAGATCAAAGATATGTGGTTTCAACAAGACGGTGCCACTAGCCACACAGCACGCCTCACAGTCGATTTATTGAAAGGAAAATTTGGTGAATGTGTTATCCTCAGAAATGGTCCCGTCTAATGGCCGTCTCATTCATGAGATCTAATGGCATTGGATTTCTTTGTATGGAGCCGCATCAAGTTACTGGTCTATACCAACAAGCCAACAACTTTAGACGAGCTCAAAGACAACATTCAACGCGGAATTGCTTACGTTCCGGTCGAAATGTGTGCCAGAGTTGTGGACAACTAAGTCAAAAGTATCAACCGCTGTAAACAGGCTCATGGATGTCATATAACCGAAATTGAATTTCATTCATAGAATATAATGCTTCCACTACAGCCACAATAAATTTGAACTCAATTTTTTAAGTATTTCTGTGTTTTATTAGTAGATTAAATAATTATACCCTTAACGGAAAGCCCTTACATCAGCCAACACGCAAAACGTGGGTACACTTTATGAGAGTCGAACGGTAAATCTATATACTAAGGGATAAATTGTACACTTCGATAGCGTATTCCAAATATCGTAGCCAAGTATCAACAAAAGATCATGAGGCTTTATAAAAGCTCATGTTGAAAATCTTCATTTGTTGCCGTTGTACAATCTGATGCAAACCAACATTTTGGGTAATCTAACAACTGGATTATTTGCACGTGTTGCTCTTGCAATCGTTGCTGCATCCCTATTAATCCCAGTTATTACAATGTATAACCCTATTTATTGTTTTAAATTGAAAATGTATCTAATGTTACAGAAGTTACTCAATAAAATCACCTACTAACTTAAATTCATGAAACGCGTAGTATTAGAGTCGATGAATATCTTTTCACTCACTGTGTCGGCTTTAAACCAAAACTTTCCAGCTCTTTATATTCAACAGCTATGACGTCATCATTTTTTCATATGAACAATCACAATTATTACAAAATTTCATCACAATATTCTTTTTCAATGTCACTTTCCTTATATAAATTTTTAAAATTTAAATTGTAGATCAATGCAGCATAAAAAGAAAAGAATTAATTACTTTCATGTAGCTAAATCATAAATCATGAAAATAAACAGCATTTAAATGATACTGATGGTATCAAATCGCGAAATTTGAATGGCATTAACATCGTGTGATAATTTTTATACAATCGGTTGTCTGTTTTAATTTTGGCCATGACGGCGGTTAAATCTGGAAGGTGTCATAGTAGAAGCACGTTTCAGTATTTAATTTTGTGATTTGAATTTCCTAGTGATATTAAATTTGTTTTTTTCAATGTTTTACTACACTATGGCTAAGATTTCAATATAAGGAAGTGTTTAATTGTATAAGTACAATGAGTGAATAATTTAGTGCTTTAAATTCATCATCATAATGGCGCCTAGTTATATTTTTGAATTCCGGAATAGTTTTTAGACAAAAGAATATCTTACAAATATTATAGGCGATAACAGATCGTATATTCGATGCAGATCGTCTCTTTTAGTGGGCTTATATAGCGGTTGTGTAGAAAATATTTTACTTACTTAACACGCTTAGCATAAAAATTAGCTTCTCTTCAAGATCAATCCAAATTTTGACTTTTACCTGAAATAAACAAAAACATTATTCAATTAATATGTTTTAAAAATAACAATTCTTAGAAAAATGAAAACTTAGCCGTGAACTTTTTATTAATTTTTCAAATTTTTCAATGTTATACCGGATAATAACATATTTAACAGACAATGATGGTAATCAGGTAATCACTCTGACCCTTGAACCGGTTTTGCTATAATTTGGACCAGGACTCTAGTCCAACTCAATTGTTTCGCATAAGCCGGACGCATTTTTATACCACTTCATCACTAAATTTTTCAGTTTTGGGCATTGCAGCTAAGCAAGTTAGTCAAAACATTTAATGATCAAATATATAACGTTCAATAATCTTATATACAAACAAGAAAATCAAGAAAAAATAGAAAATTATCTGTGCAACCCACAGAGTGGAATATCCAGTACTAAGAAGAGAGCTACAATAAAAAACGATTTACTACGTACATCTACGGGCCAAAAACTAACAAAAGATCTAACAAACTTTCGCTAGTAGTTTTTTAAGCAGACAACAGCTTTAAAAAATAAAAGTTTAGCTGAACCGAGTCTTCAGCCCTTCGAGAATGGTTTCTACATATAACTGATATTGAAAAGGCACTTCTTAACGAAACTTTTGCTAGAATTAAATTTCAATGAATTGGTAAATTTTCCATTTTGTGCCAACTGTGTGTTTGATGCAAGGTGTCAAATGTATGAACAAAAGCCTGTTACAAAGTACTATTTTTAACATCTAACATACGTGTATTGTTTATGATGAGGAAGTTAAAGTCCGCAATGGATAGTAGCGATCGAAAGCTGAGCCAAAGATCAGTGACATAGTCTAGGGACACATACATGTGCTGTCAAGCTAGCTGTCTACGGCGTCACGGGATAGGTTCCTTTCTCTAGCACCAGGTCTACGACAAAGTATTTTACATGTAAGATTTGAACGTTGGAGCTTATCGAACCAAATATAAAAGGCTGAGGCCAGAGCTAATAGGCTATATACGGGTATATCAGCTCAGGCGACAACCTCGTCTTTGACAAAGGAGGTACTGGCGCACGACAAGAGTTAGGGCATCCTGATGAGATTGTACCCTCTTTCACCCCTCCCAGGAGATCTAAGATCCTGATGGTACGAACCTATATGCAAAGAATCTCCATCCTGGCAAAAGCCCCTGCAAAGGTAAAAGAACCATAGCCCGACAGTTAAACTTTACTCGTAAACGTCGCGTAGCTACTCACACATTGTAGGGTCGTTTAGAAATTGGCTAGCAGATTCGAATCTCACACTGATCAGCCAGTACTCAACGAAGTGCTTATACTCGGTCGCGGAGGGAGCTTTTACACCAATTTTCCCTGAAATTCGCTCCAAAATAAACAACATCATCAACACTTTCAAGGTTACGCCTACGATCAGGTTTTGTTGAACTAGAGTTTTCCTCATCGTTAGACTTGCCGGCTCAGAAATGCTCTTTTGCATCTGAGCTTGAACGTGCCATAATATTGACGTCGTCAGTACTTATATTCTACTAATTGGGTGGACTTGAATATTAGTGTATCAGAGCGTATCTGTCGAAACTGTCATATGCTTGCTTCAAGTCTACAAAGAGTTGGTGCACATCGATGTTATATTCCTACCACTTTTCGAGCATCTGCTTAACTGAGAATATTTGATGTATTGTAGAACGTCCACTTCAAATCCTCCCTAACACACTCTTTTAATACTTCCAGAGTACGGCTTTAATTTTTTTTCTGTGATTTTGGAGAGCACTTTCTAAGATATAAAAGAGTGATGCGTTTATAAATTCAACACCTTAACTTATCCCCCTTTTTGCATACAGGATCTATTATACATACTTTTTTGCTAGTCCTCTGCAAACTGCTCCTCTTACCATATTCTTTATATTGGTCGATGCAGGAGGTTACTTATATGGTGAACCCAGCTTCGGAGAAGTTTGCCGGTTTTCCATCCATTCCAGGAGCCTTACTTTTTCGGCGGACCTGCTGCCTATACTTTGTCTATGGCTGGTGGTTGAACCCGGACCTCTTGCTCTGCTCCTGGAATATTCACAGCTTCAATAGTTGTTTTAGACACTGTGAATACCTTTTGGAAATATTACAGCCATCTGTTTTTAATTTCGGCAGGGTTACCTGGATTGCCCTTTGTACAATGTTGTAAAGACTTGCTTGTATATTGAAGCCGTCTCTTAGTTTTTTTTATATTAGATGCATACGCCAATCTGACTTCATATAGGGTAATGTTTTCGTTTATCTGTTGGACCTTGGTGTTGATGGGCAGTTGTTTATTTGTTCGGTACTTTTTTAGCTTATCTTTGGAGGATTTTATAGTGTTCTTCTTTGGCCCGAGTTGGTCACTGGATGTATTCTTTGTACGGATGGTAACTTTTTTTTGACCGGTTCCTTGCATTCTTCGTCGTACCAGTCGTTCCCGCTTTTCTTTGGCCGGTGCCCCAAAACTTCTTCCGCCGCTTCTGTTACCGCATCTCTTACTGTGTTTGATATGGTTTTCATTTCATCATAACTTTCTCCTGCCTGCGGAGATATGTTGATGCAATTTCCCAGTGCTGACATGTATGTGGACGTTACTGAGCTATCGTTTTGCTTGTGTTTCTGGTAACTTAGTGTAACTAATATTACAGCTCTTAGAGATGAGGCATTGGAACTTGACCCTTATAAGATAGTGGTCCGAATTGCAGACAGTGCCGTGAAATGAGTGTGTCTTGAAAATGCTGGTGGTGACTCTTTTTAAGACGAGAACCTGATCGATCTGGCTGTATGTGCGACCATTTGGGGATGCCCACGTTCTCTTATGAATGTCTGGATGCTAGAAGTGTGTTGAGCTTATTGTGAAGCCTCTACTAGTAGCAAAGTCTTGCAGATATTGTCCGTTGTCGCTTGTTTCTGTAAGGATGTAGTGCTCTCGAGTGGTTACTTGATATGCCGTTTCCTGGTTAGTTTTTGCATTGAAGTCAGTCAGACCAATTTTAATGTCATTTGATCGCAATATGTCGACAGTTCATTCCAGGGAGTTGTGAAATGCATCCTTGACTGCCTTTTCTTTGTCGTCTGTGAGTACGTGACAGTTAAATTATTACAAAATTTGGTGTTAATATGAGTAGCACAGATCCTTTCGTTAACGACCTTGAAGTTAGCAATAATTTGTTGAAATGTATTGCCAACAATGAAAGCCAGTCCCAACCTTCAACTTCCTGGCATGTTTTGCTTTTGAATACAGTGTGCATTCGCATGTCAAATGATTCTTCACTCCACCACCTGATTTCTTGTACGTCAAGGATGTTGGTTCTGTTATTCTATATTTCATCCACAAGTTTTAGCAGTACACTTGGCCTGTTCAAGATCTAACATTCCAAGTTCTAAAAGAGTGGTTCTTCAGGCGTTGCAATAGCAGTTGCCGTTTATCCAATCTAACCCGAGGCTGTTGCCCGAGTTTCGTGACAAGTAAATACTACGTGGAGCGTTCAGCTCAGTTCAGTTTGAGGCTCACGAGTGGTATTTTAATTTCCACATACCTGCTGGCTAGCTAGTTAGGGCTAACTCTATCCGCCACCTGAGGACACGTTCGTTGGGGGACCGAAAGCACCACACGGAGCACGCTCGAAAAATATAAATCAAGTTGTTGGTCTGCGGCTTTGCTCTGACATCAGTAAAACATCATCAGATTGGTACGCTGTTTGATTTGACAAGAGTAGAAGATGAACAGATTAATCTGCTGTTAGATTTAATATCGATTGAAATTCCTGCCTCGAAAGATTATTTTGCCTTATCTATCTCGATTAGTATTTGTAATAGCCTCTAAAACTCCGAAGCGATACACGGAAGAGAACTGTCTTCCTTACACGAGCTACAAACAAGTTGAACAGTATCAAATGACAGATCTCTCTTGGTGGACCGTCAAGTGACGTGTGTGTATCGGAGTATCGCGTACAAAGATTTAGTGATCAAAGCAAATTAAATGTCAATTGTGTCTTTGATTTTCACTTCATTCACTGAATGTTCTTGCGAAACTTCAAGTTGTTCAGTCAGTCAGTAAATGGCTACGGGAATCCGTCTTGTGAAGATTTCCCGTATACAAATTTTTTTTCAATAAATATCTTGATGTTTTTCGGTTCGTGTTTAAACTAATGTCTGGTGTAAAATTTTTGTTGTGGTAACGTGAGTCCAAGTAAAGACGTGAAAAAATCGGCTGGAGACCTCACTGATACGAGATGGCAAAAGAGTTGGTTGGAAAGCAACGACTCCAACGAAATTTTTGGTGCTGAGTGGGAAGCCGGGAATATGAAACCCCGTATGTTGAGTTTCAGGAATAACTCACCGAGTGCTGCATTAAATAATTGTTGATCGGATTGAAGATGAAATCGGTTAGAAAATTCTACGATTTTTTGGAGAAAATAATCATTTTAAAAAATCAAAACGAGCTACCGAAAGTAGCGTCACCTGCAAGAAGTTTTCTGCATCCACTGTTTGCATTAAAATAGTCAAAGAAAAACCAAAGCTTAAAAAGTAAAACAATTTGCGCCATACAACCTTCCCATAAAAATTATTGCATGAAAAAAAATACTACAGTAAATTCTTTAAAAAACTATTAAGTCGATCTAAAGACACAAAAAAGATGAATCAATAGGAAATGTGCAATAAGAATTATCTTACTGTTAACCCCGAGAAAGGAAGATAGAAGCTCTAGTTTTCCCAACCCACAGCTTCCATGATTCCTCATCCTAAACCCCACGAATAAATAGTAACAAAATGTTCTCGGGTCGAACATTGAGTTTACTGGTTTCCAAATCTACAGCTCTGCATCTTAATCTTACCTGCACCTCCTTTGTGGGGACGTAATATGGTGACCACGAGTCTTCCACGCCTAAAAATGGAATCAAGGTAGTAACCACGGGCAAGCAGTTAGTGGAGAAATGCTGGGAGTTCAACATAGACGTACACGAGATTTTTGTTTACTTCAAGCAAGCATACGACAGTATTGATCGTAGCGTACTGTACTAAATAATGCTTTGCTTTGGCAATGACGTCGACAACCATCAATAACCAACTCACCGACACCGACACAAATATCGGACTAAAACAGGAGATGCGCTGGCCCCATCGCAATTCAATTTGGCATTGGAATACGTCATAAGGTATCGGTACATGAGGTGCATTGTTATATAAGTCGAGTCAAGGAGTAGCCTATGTGGATGGCATCAACATGTTGTTACGGTCATGAACAATTGCCAAGGAACTAAAAATGTGGGGGAACATGTATATTTAGGCGCCAAAATAATGAATAATGATGGAAGAAAGGAAACACAGTGAAGAGTACAGATCGTAAATAAACTTTTAATTCAGTTTTGATGATTTTGAAGATCAGTCGCATACACAAGAGAACAAAGCTCCAAGTATAAAAATCTGTGATGAGATCCATATTATAAAATATGTGTGAAACGTGGACCCTAAACTAAGTATACTGAACGTTTTCGACTGACGGGTTCTGAGGCGAATAATCGGAGCGTTGAGCTGTATGTAAATTTTGACGAGCGATTGGAAAACTGCGGTAGCTGCAATGGGCTGGTCACATCAATCGTATGGTCGAAAAACGGAAACTCAAAACGGTTTTCATTAGGAAAGCTGAAGGGCGAGACCTAGCAGGAAAATCGAGGAAACGCTGGTCTGGCTTGGTCGACGAAGACAGTTCATCACTACTCAGATTTCGAAATCGGAGGATGCGGTCAATGGGCCGAGGTGGTTGGAGGCACTATTGACAGGTAGCGATGGCCCAACACGGGCTGTTTTGCTACAAAGAAGGAGATAAAATCGAAGTACGAGTATCTCAGTTTTTTGTTAATCCAGAAAATTAATGCATGACTTAAAAACGAAAACAACAATAATGATGAAAACACTTCAAATTTATATAAATCGAGTTGTACAAATTAAATACAAGCAAATCAAAATTCCAAAAAGAATATGCTAGTAAAGTTTTATATTAAAATTTACTGGAATATTGAAATCCAAACAAAATGTAGTGAGAAGTGGTTAGATTAAATAGGTGTCCGTGAAGGACTAGAGCGATGGTCTGCTGCCTCGGCGTAAGAGGATGGTGTGATCCGCCGAGATTGGCCTTGTCTAAGGATGCGTGAATGCGCTGACAGGCTAGCGTTGCGGTGTCGTAGGGCAGGTTCTTTTCCCCAGCACAAGGACCCACTGCAAAAGAAATTGCATATCCACGAATTTCGAGGATCAAAGGAATATCGACCGGAGTCAAGAAGGCGGTAACCTACTAAGGGTTGTTAAGTTGCTGACACAGAGGACAAACTGGGTCCGTCATTACCGACGATACTTATGGCCCCCAAATAAGATTGGGGAAGTGGTGCCCCCTCGCACCCTCCTAACCAGATCAAGTTCCAAGGTAAGCGTGGCCGTATTTTCCATTTAAGTGAAAAACTCATACAAACATAATTTGAATGAGTTTTTCCTTTAAATGAAAAATATAAATGTTGCCAATTTATGTCATTGAATTATGAGAGGGAATCACCTAACACTATGCCATAAATAGGCACATGAGCGAAAGGCCACCTTACCCGAGCAAGAGCACCTGAAACGCATTAAATAGGGGCGAGCTCACCCGATGGCTAGCTCATTATAGTGGAGGGGCCGCCCAACGTGGCGGGTTCCGTGCGCTGTCGGGCTCAAGTGAAAGGAAAGACCAGGTTTTCATTTTGTTTGTTATTGTGAACGATAACCTATATTAAATCTTATCTATCACATTTAAAAAAATTATTCTTTATTATCATCAAATGTATGCTGTTCGTTTTTTTTTCGTTTCTATGATTTGGGTGTTCACCATCTTTTATTTGTCCTTTTCTTCTATTATTATTTCAAAGTTCTTCAGATAGATTGAGTTTTAATTCAAATCTTCTATATTTTGATGTTGCCTAAATTATTGGATTAAATCGAAAAGCTACCTTGCTATTTGTTTTTTCTATTAGGCATATTAGTATACATTTTTTTGCAAGATTAAGATCGTTTGTGCTGGTGTTTTAATTTTTGCGTAAGGTATATTAAAATCAGTTTCCTTGTAACTATGAATGAATGTGATAGTTCGTGGAGGAATAACTATAAATATCAATTAAATTACAGTACAATGAATGCATGTTAAATTGTTAATAATAATATAACTAAAAATATAGAAAATATAGACACAATAGGATACTCGCCAACATCCTCGCCGGGCGCCCGCTGGTGATGTGGTGATGCTTGCAAGCTCCTTAAAGTACGTTAATGGACTTGAACAAAATTAGCACGTTTTGCATTTAATTGAAATGGGGAGGAAAATTCCAAATCACACTTTTGCGCTGCATATAAATTAACTTCTTTAATCATTTACTATATGATGTCGAACAAAGCTGCATTGGGTCAATTGCGTAAACATATGGTTCAGTTATAGATACTTTTTGAATACAATCTATATCAAAACACAAAGAACATCGCTCCACCAATTAACTTTTCTCCTCCTTATCCTGGCGATCTTCAATTGCAGTTATGAACAAAGTTCCACGATCTAGACCCCACCGTATCCAACATTGATTCGTAAAATAAACAGTATCCCATTCATTCAGATATTTTATCAACTTCTCAATCCCATCGATCGGATTGGTTCTTGGACACCAAAGTGATTCAAGTTACCTGTATACAACCTTCCACAGCGACAGTACTCGGTCGGATTTTCCCTGTACTCCACTGAGCCACTCGGCTGTACACTCATGCTCGGCGACACACTAGAAATCTTTTCACACCTTTCCACCAATTTCGTATAAATTTTCACTTCTTTCTGCTTTTCCGGAGCACACACTTCAGCAGCAACGCACCACCAAGTTTTTTGCAATCGTCAACACTAAGCAGAAACAGCACGACGAACGCGCAAAGAGAACTCTGAATTTTCACAGCAAATGATCAATTTCGGGTTTTTCTTTTTCACTTGGCTATAACTCAAACTACTACTGGAAAACTATTCCTTTCGGCTCTATTCACCGATTTATCGTTGTTTCGAACATTTCACTCGTATCTTGTACCGCATGCGCTTCGGGCGCCGCCTCGATCTCTACCGCAACCAAAACTGAATTGGGTCGCTACACCGCTTTGGCAAAGCAACTCTTCCTTTATTTTTATATATTTTTACTTGTATATGATCATTTTTTTCATTAATGTAATCGTTTTATAATTGCTCTTTATGTTTGGATTTTTCGTCTTTTCTCGCTCAGTTTAAATTATTAGATGATATCTGTAAATTATTTTCGGCAGTGATTTATGGCTCGGACGACTTTTCCATTTTCTCGCAGTAATCAGTTAAGATATCACGAAATCTTGTCCAAGCACTTTTCCGGCACGATTATTGCTGTACGAAATTATTTTTCACCTCAATGACACGCATGTAAAATCCTCTTTTATTTTGTCCCATATCAGGTAGCTGATCTTTAAATTCACCTTCACTTGTTCCGAATTCTTCTTAAAAGAAATCCGTTAGAGCGTCCCGGAATTCTATGATGCCCTGAGCTGGTATCGCAATCTGTGATCTAGGTCCATCTCGTGTGATTGTTTGATATACTCTTAAAAATCTTCCCGGGTATTCTCCTTCAAATCCATTTAATATCTTCGATTATCCTTCCTAATTGACTCCGACTTCAGTTCACTGCCTTCGGGGAGATTCTCAGAATTTGGTGGACGTGCACAACGGCCTGCTTTAGCTCATGTAAACTGTATGGATTCCCATCACACTCCACAAAAGCTCCAAATGAAAAATCAAGAAATTTTATTCTAGTTCCACACGATTTTTATTTTCTCACTTTGAATGTTCTCCCAGCCCACAAACAAGTTATTTCACGGAAAATTTCGGGAGGAAAAAGATGTTCGCGGCTATGGAAATGAAATGAAACTAATGTGAGGAACACGATTCTAGCACCAATTTATAATGTGAAAACTAGCTTGGACTATCTTAGATTTTCTTTATTTCTTGCAAAATTATCGAAAGAAAATTTCCCACTCTGTTTAGTTTCTACCGTTTTGATGCATTTTGAGGGAATTTATATGATAAAAGAGAACAGTTAAAGAATTCTAATGTTTAGCTGGGAGATTTTCACGAGTAGAGGAGTTTTTATGGAAAACTGCTTGCGTAGAAATAGCAAATCAAACAAACCACAGCTCCAAAGACAACGATACACCGATCCATACGTGGCGCCTTTAAGCGAAATTTCCGCTCACTGACCCTGCAAGGTACACGGCAAAAACAATAAAAAAGAATACCTCAATCCTGATAGCAGTTCCGACAAGAAGAAGGAAATTCGGTTACTACGTGGGCATCGCGACGTGTTCGCGGTGACGATTAATAACAGTTTCGGTTGTCAATCGTCCACTTGCTAGGTGTCCAACGGGACTCGGCGAGCCTCTCATTTATTCCGCCGCACACTTGCTTTCGCCAATGCTATACGTGCATGTACAGCGAGAAAAGATGTGCCATGTCCGCATTTTAATTGCGGATTTGAATTATTAAATTAATGAATAATATTATTAAAGAAAAATATAAATGATAATAGGAAATGATAAATATCATAAAGAACATAATTATAAAGAAAAGTGTACATTTTATACAGATAAAAATAATAATATAAAATTTCTATTTAATTACCTGTATATAGAAGAATTTAAATTCAATGTGGAGAAAAAAGATAATAAAAAATTTATATTTCGAATACAAAAAGAAATATTTTATAATTTATAAATTACAAATTGCAATGAATAAATTTTAAAATCAGCAATTAAGATTCGGATCCTGTTATGAAGGTTTTTAAGCAGTTTGCTTAGGCGACTGCTCAATTACTACACAAAGCTTGGTATAAAACTCGCTTATAGATAAATGTTATATACACACAGCGAAACAAGAAACGTCTCTAAA
This sequence comes from Odontomyia ornata, assembly GCA_963969285.1. Lineage (NCBI taxonomy): Eukaryota > Metazoa > Arthropoda > Insecta > Diptera > Stratiomyidae > Odontomyia > Odontomyia ornata. Next base: position 43,325,372 of record OZ017739.1, read on the forward strand.
TAATTTATTTAAACAAAATAAGTTTCAGTAAAACGTTGTAATTAATGATAAGTGCAGATATATTATTATTATTATAACTATTCACTATGAGAATGACGTTATTTTCTTTACTTTAATCTTCAATTGATAATTAAGTTTGAAAATAAACTATCTACTATCCCTGTACATTAGCTTTAAGAGAATTTCACAACTGGCATATTTTTTATCTAATTTATTCAATTGTAGGAGTTTTATTTTGAAAACCATTCAATTCATAAAATTACTATTGTGACTGTGTGATGAAAGTGACTAGTTGGTATGATGAGACAATGATAATACACACGTTAATTGATACATATTTGTATTGAATACAATAGACATGTTACATCGGGAAAGGCCGATACGAGACTGACTGTCAAAGGAACGGCACATAGAAAATAACGATTCACAATAGTCTCCCCCACTTAATTAAAACATATAGAAATATAATTTTAATTCTATTACTCGGTGACATAGTCTTTCAAGAAGTTTGGAGGACATCGTTGACGAGCAGATCTGCGTGGTGGTGGCGTCGGGTTGTTTGTGTTCCCGTCTGCTGGTGTCTGTTGGTCAGGAGTGCCAGTAAGTGTTTCTGGCTGATTGACACCTGGCGCAGTCAATGGCGTAGGCTGTGTGTCCATTGGTGGTAACTCATCAGCTGGCATGTGTCGATATGGAACACCTGGGCTTGGGGCTGGTCTTTGCTGGGATGAAAAGGTGACTTGTTTCTTCGGGACCATTGTTGAAATTAGTTGGTCGATGTGCCTTTTTATAGTTCGGCCTAAGTCAATGATATAATGGTACTGACCAAGTTTTTGTTCGACAGTCCCAAATTGCCAGCTATCTTGATTGTTCAGGTGCATTCTTGCCTGAACTCTCTCTCCCATTTGGAATGAGCGGATGTGACAGCTGCTTCGGCTCGTTGGTATTACTGCTTTTCTGTTAGGCAGGAGAGCATCAAGGCGTATTCTAGTTTTCCTTTTCAGGTAAAGTTCTGCTGGTGACCGTCCGGATGCTAATGGTGTGGCACGGTATCGAAAAAGGATATTTTGTACTTTTGTGGCTATTGGTGATGAGTCTTCAGCTGCAGCTTTCAATCTTCTTTACAGGGTTTGTATATTTCTTTCTGCAAGGCCATTAGTTGATGGGTGACCTGGCGCAATAAACTTCTGAAACATTCCCCTTTCTTTACAGTGTGTCTGGAACTCTTCACTTTTAAATATGGCTGCATTATCTGGTACTAGGACAGATGGGTAGCCATGCACAGAGAATATGGTTTCTAGGAGTGTGATAGTTGATGCTGATGATGGTGCTTCTTTGAGTATTCGAACTTCAGCCCACTTGGATTTTGCATCGACACACATTAAGAAATAATGGTTGTCAAGGGGGCCTGCATAGTCAATATGTACCCTCTCCCAGTTGTCATCTGGTGGGTCCCATGGATGAATAGCGGCTTTCTGTGGATTGTGCCGGACTTGGGCACAGGATTCACAGGTTTTAACAATTTGCTCGATGTCCTTGTCTAAACGTTCCCAATATACATATAGTCTGGAGAGTTGTTTCATTTTTGTAATGCCCAAGTGTGAGGCATGCAGTTCTTCCAGGGTTTGGCGTTGTAGAGATTTTGGTATGACTAGGCGGTCCAATCTGAAAAGCATATCGTTAAAGATGGTGAATGGTTCATCTCTTTGACTGGTTCTGAAGCTGGTCATCAGGGTTTGAAGGTTTTCATCTTTAGCTGTTTCTTCAATAATAGTTTCTGAAGTTATAGCTGGGCTGGAGATTTGAAGTATAGTTTCAGCATACAACGCATTGACTTCTTCATTCATTGATGTTTCAGATGTTCTGAGCAGTTGGGGAATTGGAGCCCGAGAAAGACAATCTACGTTCTCGTTGTCTTTTCCTTTTTTACAGCGTACCGTGAAGTCCAATCCACTTAGAAAGGAGGCATAGCGTAAAAGACGGGCAGATGTCATCTGAGGTAATGCTCGATGTGGATGAAAGATACGAGACAGCGGCTCGTTATCGGTGACAAGGGTGAAGCTTCTGGCATAAACATAGTTGTAGAAGTGTGTGGCTGCGTAAATGATAGCCAAGGCTTCTCTTTCAAGTTGATTGTAATTGCATTCAGCTTGGGTCAAAGCTCGAGAGGCATAAGCAATAGGCTTTTCATGACCTTCCACTTCATGACTCAAAACAGCTGCAATACCGGTCGGGCTGGCGTCTGTTGTGAGGATCAAGGGTTTTGCTGGATCAAAAGGTGTTAATACCCTTTCGCTACACAACTCCGACTTTAGATTTAAGAAAGCAGCTTCATTGGAGGCTGACCAAACGAATTTTCCATCTTTTTTGAGTAGGCGTCGTGGATGAAAAGATTTTGTGGAGAAATCAGGAACGAATTTTGCATAATATGTCACCATACCCAAGAATCGTCTTAATTCCTCTACATTTTTAGGACGTGGCATGTTGAAGACGGCTTGAATTTTCACAGGTGACATTTCAACTTTATTAAATGAGACTATGTGACCAAGATAGCTGATACCTTCTTTGAAGAAGGAACACTTATTTTTATTTAGATGGAGATCGTTTTCCTTGAGTCGTTCTAAACAAGCAATCAGGTTTCTTGTACATTCTTCCATTGATGAGCCATGACAGATAATGTCATCAAAATATGCCATTGAGAATTTGTGAGAGTATTCTATTGAATTCAGATGGTGCTGTTTTGATACCAAAACTGAGACGATTCATTTAAAATGTGCCCTTGTGTGTCGTGATTGTTTGGATTTTCTGTCCTTTCGCATCCACTTTGAAGTGTAAATATGCATTGTACAGATCGAGTTTGCAGAGGTACTTTGAATTTCTGAGGCTGTGCAAGACTTCATCAATGCGACGAATTGGATGATTAGCTGAGACTGATTTTGCGTTGACTCCACATTTGTAATCAACACATAAACGAACCCCTCCATCAGGTTTAAGTATTACGACGAGTGGTGATCCCCAGTCGCTTGAGGATACTGAAGTAATAATACCTTGTGACTCAAGAGTTGCAAGTTCTTCCTCAACTCGCTGGCGCAGTGCAAAAGGGATATCGCGTTCCCTAGTAAAGATGGGTTTTACTCCTTCCCTGAGCTGAAGTTTTATTTCTAGGTTTGGCACACAACCTATGCGTTCTTCGAAAATAGTTGCGTATTGTCTGAGTATGTCTTCAAGAGGAGTGAAAGCGTTGATTGTAACTACATGATCCGAAGTGAGCCGTTCTTTATCGATTTCTTTGAGATCAATTCCGAGAGTGCGAATCCATATTCGACCCAGACGTGCATCAAATCCTGCAGGAACAATGAATTGGTCCGCATCAATTTCTCTATTTTTATATTTTACCAAGACGTTTGAATTTGGCTCCTGAATCGACTTCAAATGCCTGTGGCTTGCCATTGAGAAACACTTTGACGATAAATTTATCAGAACCTGGGCTGAGCTCGTATAAGTCTTCAGTGCAGTGAATGTGACCAATACCATATTCTCAGTCAGAGTTTTGATCATTCTGAGAAGACTGTGTTGCGATGGCATGTGTCTTTGAATTTCGAAGAATGGTGGTGATACAGACCTTGGACACATGACCAATTTTCTTGCAGGAAGTGCATTTAAGCGCGTTGCGGTCGATTTTGCATTGATTCGCCTTGTGGTTTGTCCTACCACATTTGAGACAGAGTCCATCAACGCCCAAAGAACGATAGTCAACCCGTGCCATGTGTTGGGACTGTGAGCGTTGGTGTGAACTAGGACTTGTATTTCGACTTTGGTTGGGTTGTGATTTCTTATGTGACCTGTTGACCTTTGAGACATTGTTTGTGTCACTACTGAGATTGGTGAAATTATCTGGGATTTTGGTAAACTGGTTGCTTTCGAAACGTGATGCTTCCAATGCTGTGGCTTTGTTGAGCAGCTCATCGAAATTTTTGAACGCATAGTGTTGTAAAAGCTGTTCTCGAATCCAGTTGTCTTTTACTCCTCTAACAAATTGGGCACATAAAAAGGTGTCAGCAATGGAAATCACTGATTTGCATTTACATTCAACATAAAAATTACAATCTTTCGATTTTTCCTTCAGGGATGCAACGAATTCTGAGATTGATTGTGTTGGCTGCTGAGTAACATTTAGTTAATAATGCTGAGCGACTACAGTTGAGACAGGCGGTGACAACATATTTTTGAAAAAATTGATTAGCTCAACAAATGGAATATCTTTCATGGGTTTCTCAGGACCCAATAATGCAGCTAAGTTGTTATAATGCGTAGAGCCAATTGATGCACACAACAATTGAGACATTGTGATAGGGGAATTCACATTCTTAAGACTACAGTAATTGTCAAAACGTTCTAAATAAGAAGTAAATCTTTCCTTCTTGGCGTCATATGATTCTAATGGTGAGACTTGGGGAGCTGAACCGGATCCACTTGTCCCCAAAGGGGCCGTGAAGACTGAGAGAAATTGTTCGAATTGTTGTTGATCCGTTTCCCCAGCTAGAGCTGTCTCGGAAACATCACGAAAATAATGGCGGCTGAAAACGTGGCGGCTACGCGGCGGAATCTAACTGTTTCACTGTGTCACACTGGTTTTCACTGGCAGTTGCAAACGTTTTAATCCTCGTCGCCAACTTATTGTGAATGGGTGATGAAAGTGACTAGTTGGTATGATGAGACAATGATAATACACACGTTAATTGATACATATTTGTATTGAACCCAATAGACATGTTACATCGGGAAAGGCCGATACGAGACTGACTGTCAAAGGAACGGCACATAGAAAATAACGATTCACTATAATTACCAAAAACAAATATGAAGTGGAATCAATGAATTTTTGAGTATATGCATTACTAAATAAACAAAATATGAATTGCGAACTGACAACAAAGTCTTTCCTTTTCAATATGTATTCGTTCTTTATCAGGAGTCAATGAAAACGGGAGGTGAAGATACCGCCAAGGGGGCAGGGCTTAAATAATCCGCAAATGATCAGTTTGGTGATGCGGCTCGGTGCGCGGATCCGTAGCTTGGCTTTGGGTTTTTAGTTAGAAAAGATTGATTCGGCCTTAGATTCGAGTAGTTTATTTCTGGTACCGCGTCAGTGAATAATCGGAAATGCGTGATTTTGATTGATGTTGCCTCTTTCTTGTTTCTCTTTTGAACTGGACGTAAAATTGGAAAGAGATGAAAATGAAGTAAAACAGGATCAGTTTGATGGAAGATTTTGATGGGTTTTAAATCGTGGCTGATAAATTGTACTTGGACCCAGTTTGCCCGCGAAAGACCTACCACCGAAGCTCCTTTCCAAACTAGCTAGCCTACCAGCAGCCACCTCGGAGGTGACTAAGGGTGTCCGGACTTGTTGACCTGTTGGGTACAGTTCATTGAGATATTCTAAGAGTTCAAGTCGATTTGGTTTCCTTCGGAGATGGACAAAGAAAAATCGTTACTTGTTTCAAGATTTATATAAAATGGTGTTAATTTTGATGTTGTTCAATATTACTGCCTTAGGCCTGCGACACGATGTTCGAAAAGTTTATAATTGTTGCAGGAAATACGCTGTGACTTCCAAAATTTCACTTGCATATGTAAAATTCTAATGCGCATTATTGATTCGACGCAGAACGTTTTTGGATCATTTTTCAGAGAACTTTCATAGTGGCATATAACTTGAAGTTGAAGATTTGTGATTGCTAGCCTAAACAAAATTGAGTTTTTCAGAAAATCATTTGAAAAATAAGTAAATAAAAGATGGTGGTTTCTCATTAGGGCATCATACACTAAAGACCCAGATGCTGCTGACCACGATAGAAGTGCGAGGTTAAGACCCATTTAAATTTTTATGCCTTAACTCAATCGATTTTTGCAACCACGAATTATGTTCAGGGTGCATTTGCACAAAACATTTAGTTGGATAATATTCTTCCACTTTTTTGGCGGTCGGCACCATTCCTGGGCTTACAGTGTGAAGCCCTCATTAGAATTATAACACACATTTCTCATTCTTACCTTTGAAAAATGTTCTAACAAGAACTCTATAAAAAAATTATTTTAAAATAATATTTTTCTAGTCTGCTTACATTGTGGAGATATCAAAATTATTAAACTATCTGAATTATTTTCGCTTTCAAATAAAATTTCTACTAATTCACAATTTGACGATACTGTTTACTAAAAATTAGTTTCGAAAATGAAAGGTTTCAAAATCAATAAAATATTTGCCTTTTAACATGTGGCATGAACGTATTAGATTTTTCTTTATTTTTGAATTCCATAAAATACTATGAATGAAATAAATGAAGGCATATTTGCTCATCTATATCAGAACAGGAATTCAAAATCAAAATAATTATGATATGTTAGTTTATTTACGTATTCATATTAGAAAGCTTAAATAATACTCATGAGATAACAAATTTTTTTGTACGAGAAGAAAACAGTTGCCCAAAGCCAAACGAACAAATCATCAACTTTCTTGTAATTGCAAAGAAATATGAGTAAAGTATGCATCCGCATAAATATTTATAAAAGCCAAAAAAAAAAAAGATAAATTCCCAACGAATTCAATTCACCAGCATGCTGTTAGCCTTGGCACCCAAAAGTGTTATTGTTCAATGTTACGGCAGCCGTAAGGTTAAACTCTCACATACGAATAAAAAAATTTGATGATCAAGGTAAGTCAATAAACTTTTCTTTTCATAGTCATGAAAATTTCCTTCACGCATTGGTTGGAGTTCATTCGAGTCATTTGAGAGTTTCATGCACATCGCTTTCAATGCTGAATTGATTCTTATTTTAATTTACAATATAATAACTAAAAATTTGATTATTATTTCGAAGTCTCGAAATAATTTTTGTAGTCTTTGATATTTTCCTGTTTTTTTCGCAGGTGTGGTAATAACTTAAACCTTCAATAGTTCATTCTTAATCGACTCATCATTGCCTTGACCAATTCTGGATCATAAATTAAATCAATTACCAACGCATGGCTAGTGATTTTCAGTTCATCTTAAGCTGATTAACGACAACGTGTCAAGATACTCAATATTTGGTGAACAACATATCTCGAGGGGAATGAGTTATTCAAGGTTTCTTATCACTTCTGTGATATGAAAAAGTGCTAATTAATTGCGTAATGTTTGAATTGTGATATTGTACTCGTATATGCGAACACATATCTTATCTTAGAAAAATTCATACATGCTTTCAAGCTTGTGTACATACTCGTATGAGCATGGATTAATATTAATTAATGATAATTTTTACCCTGTATGAAAATAATTTTTTAGAAATAGTGCTGAAGTGTAACTGTGCTCAGCGCTTTTCAATGATATATGATCGATTTCAATTTCCGGTACGTTTTGAATCAATACTCGTATGAAACAAATTTTGATTAAAGTACCGCAGACATAATTATGTACATACAAAGTATCAGGGTAGCAAAATAAAAATTACGTGTTAATACAACGTGGATTCTTAGCTCCTGGGGCGGCTTCGCCCGCGATATCAGCGCGTAGAGTTTAATATTGTTTAAACGGATCGATAAGGTTTTATAAAACAATAAGGCAATTTTCGTTTATTTGCAAAAATCTTCAACAGTATTGTAGTAAACCCATCACTATCAAAATTTGACCGACGTATTCTGTATAAGAAAATTTTGTTTGAGGATTGCTGGTTGTCCTAAGTGAAAGAACTACATTGTTCTTTCACCCGAGCATTTTAGCTATCAACATAATAGCATTATTCGCTCGATGGACTTCAGCTGGTTCCAGCATATAGGCTGGTTCCATTAAAAATCTCGCAGTTTCGTACGAGGTGACCGATATACTCCTCAGGAGCTGCCACATCAGTCACCTCGGGGCAGCTCGACTGCGGGGTTCCAGATGACTACGAACCCATATATATATATATATATATATATATATATATATATATATATATATATATATATATATATGTTGCAGCATGGCATATATATGGGTTCGTAGTCATCTGGAACCCCGCAGTCGAGCTGCCCCGAGGTGACTGATGTGGCACCTCCTGAGGAGTATATCGGTCACCTCGTACGAAACTGCGAGGTATTCTGTATGTTATAACACTACGGGTATATAACATTTTTAGTAGGGTTTTGAGTATTCGGCAAAAGAATGTACTGGTTATCTTGATTACCACTTTTGGAAAGCGAAACGTATACTTACAGTTGTCCCTCAGAAAAAACATTCTGACCTTAAATCAATACCAATAATCTAAACGTTTGCCCTTGTGCTTTGTTAATGGTTATGGTAAAAGAAATTTTTATCCTCCTTAGTCAGAGTTACTTTTTTTAGAATTTCATTTTAAAACTCTTATAATCCCACCTTGACGAAGTCTTATTATTGAAAAAAATAGTAAAAAAATATTAGACTAATAAACCTGGGTTTTTGCTATGTCCTTTTGAAAGAAGAATGGTATTTAATTGATATATTATTCGTCATTCTATTAAAGATTATGGAAATAATTTTCCGTTTTTTAAGTGCCTTTTAATGGTTTTGTAAAATAATTTTACAAAACCCTACTAGTTTCGCGACCAGTCTGTCCGTCTGTCCGTCCGTCCGTCCGTCCGTCCGTCCGTGTGTCACAGCAGTTTTTCTCGGAAACTACTTGAGCTAGAAACATCAAAATTTGTGTGTAGGTGTAAAGTGGTGATCTCTTCAAAGTTCAACTACAAAAAAATTTTATAAGGTATTTAAGGGGGGTCTCCCCATATAGGAGAGTGACCCCCCGAAAAAAAATGGGTATCAAATGAAAGGTCTTGATGAGAACTTTTCAAAACAGGTCTTAGTTTGGCAAAATTTGCTTCGAGGGGCGTACAGGGAGGGGAAATACACGAAAAATTTGTGTCCCCCCCCCTCGCGATTGGACACCTGTGATCCGAAAAATCTGAAAAAAATCAGAAATGTAGGCCTTAGTGAGTACAACAACAATAAATACGTTAGACGTCGCAATTCACTCAACTTTGTTAGTAATAGTATGATTTATCGATTTTATGTTTTCTTGAATAAAATCTTAACGCTATCCTTAAGTTCGATGAAATTCAGTACGTAGATGCCTATTTATAAGATTGATCTACCTTGAAAGTTTCATAAAGATTGAGTCATATTTAGCGATGTTATAGCGGTTTGAATTTTCCTGCATTACTATGGAACAATATGCGCTGCATTTATAACTATGGCAATGGAACAACATGCACTTTTTACCGACTCAGACACTACAGTTTTGCTAGGATTTGCATGAACATTTCAGGAATGATAGGTGTCATGTATATCTTTGAGAACCGGTTCAGCTAGTGGTATCAGTAATCGTAAAACAAAATAGTGGCTGGTTTAAATGCGAAGATTGAACAATTTTGAGTTATTTTTCCCAACTTCAACGTTTAAGGAGCATGTTTTGAACACTTGATTCAATTTGATGAATGACTGAAGATGAGTACCTACAATTAATGCTCATACGTGATACAAGTCAAGGAGGCGGGAGAGAGCTCCTAGCAAAAGGGTTTTGTAACCATTCTAGGATTCGAAAAATTGACCATTAATCGATGATAACCGTACAGGGGACTGGCCCCTGAAAAAAAATTCATCAAACGTAGCCGATATGAGTATGAAATAAAAGTTTTCATGGCAGCTTTTCAAAACAGTTGTTAAACTGTCAGTTTTTACTTCAGTGGGGGCACAGGGGGAAAATACATGAAAAATGTGTTTCCTCCATCGCAGATGGACATCTGAAATAATTATCAAGGGAGATATTTATGAGTATAACAATACCAAAAACCTCAGAAGTCGAAATTCGTTCAACTTTGTTAATAATAGTATGATCTTCGTCTTTGAAATGTTTCTTGATTTGATTCGATCTGGTGACTGCATTTTGTAAATTGAATACAAAACCCTTCTGACATGAGCGTAGGTCAGTTTACCCAACTTGTTTTTTTTTGTGGTAGGGAGGTGAAGGCATTTACGCCCGCCGAGTCTGGCAGTGTGGGACTCCCATGGAGGATACCCTTGGACTACCCACTAAACATCTCCCCTGTCAATCAGAGAACCTAGCCTGGAACCGTTTGACACATTACTTCGGGCCAGGTCTCGTTTTGTTACGCCGTGGGGCGCCTTCAAGCTGGGGAGTCCCTTTCCTAGCGGGAGGGGAGAGGGGAAGAGGAAATGCCAGAAGAGCGATCCCCCAGCCCCAGCACCTCCGGCTGCTGCGAGTCCCTTTTATCTTTTAGAACTGCCCGAGCATAATGTGCCACCTGGTTCCATTTGTCAACCGATTCGAGCATCACCGCAACTATATTATCCGGGGTGAGCTCTCCCGTCTCCCTGTAGAGTTCTCTTCGCAGCCTGGCCCATTTGGTACACGCAAAAAATGTGTGACAGCCATTGTCCTCCTCTCCTGGGCAAAACCGATAATCGGGAGATCGTGACTTACCGATCTTGTGCAGGTAAGACTGAAAACATCCGTGCCCGCTCAAAAGCTGGGTCAGATAGAAGTCAGTCTCACCACGCCTTCGATTTAGCCACGGTCTCACATCCGGCATGAGGCGCGCGGTCCACCTTCCCTTCGTGCAATTCCTCCAAGACTGCTGCCAATCGTTGAGCGAGCGTTGTCTCTCCTCGCGGACAACCATCTCCCGCGCATTCTCGTTTCGGCGCAGGTAAATAGCGCAGCGCTCTCTAGCAAGGAGGGCGACAGGTATCACGCCTGCAATCACTCTCACCGCCGAGTCGGAGACTGTTGGATACGAAGATGCAATTCTCAGTGCTCCTCTTCTCTGTACCTGTGCCAATCGTTTTCGGTATACCTCCTTGCTAAGAGCGTCGCCCCATACCTCTGCTCCGTACAGTAGCACTGACCCTACAGCACTCATCAAGAGGCGTCTTCTTGATGGGCTGGGTCCCCCTACGTTGGCCATAAGTCGACTCAGGGCCGATATTCCCGAAGCAGCCTTCTCAGCCGTTGCCCTGATTTGCTCAGAGAAAATCATCTTCGAGTCAATCAGTAGTCCCAGGTACTTCACCGCTGGCTTCGATTCGATTTCTATATCTCCAATACTGATCATCCTTACTCTAGGGATTCTCTTTTTTGTCAAGATGACCACTTCGGTTTTCTCCAGTGCTAAACTGAGCCCGCGAGCAGTCATCCAGTCCCTCACTCGGCGCATTAGCATACCTGGCCTAAATTGCGCTTGTTCAACGGTGCGTCCGGCGACCAGAGCCGCAACATCATCCGCATAGCCGACCAAGCGCGACTCATCTGGTATCTCGAGTCTCAGTAGCCCGTCGTAAGATACGTTCCACAGGTCCGGACCAAGGATAGATCCCTGGGCAACACCCGATGTAATTTCCATCCTTCGTTGGCCCTGTGTCGTGTCGTAGAGCAGGCCTCGGTCCTTTAGGTAGTTCCTCAAAAGCCGCATTAGATATTCTGGAACTTGAAAAGAGTTTTCCAGCGTGTCCAGAATATCCACCCACCTAGCGGAGTTGAAGGCATTCCTGACGTCTAGAGTCACCAACAAGACGATCCGTCGCTTGGTGCGACTATATGCCTCTGCCTTTTGGACCCCGTTCACCACGTCTGCAATCGCATCAATGGTAGAACGTCCTGCTCTAAAGCCATACTGCCGAGAAAATAGGTCCCCAGCAGCACGAATCGCGTCAGTGATTCTTCCCTTGGTGAGTTTCTCTAGCACTTTCCCAGCCGTGTCTAGCATGCATAACGGGCGGTATGCAGACGGCGATTCGGAATTTTCCTTCCCCTTGCTGACCAGCACGAGCATCGCCACCTTCCATCGTACCGGGAAAACCCCGTCCCGTAGGCAAGCGTTGAATGTGCTGAGCAGCAAGTCAGGACAATGGTGATAGACGAGCTGCAAAACCTCAGCTGGAACACCATCTGGACCTGGAGCCTTCCTCACTTTCAGGGAGAGGACTGCCTCCTCCAGTTCCAGCTGTGTGAAGAGTGGGCAGACTGCTGTTTCACCATGGACAGCGTCAACACGGACGGGATGGGCGGGGAAGAGTCCCCGCACTATCGCGTACATCTTTTCCTCATCATGTATACAAGGCTTCCGTAGGGCACCAAGTTTCCCCATGGCCAGCTTGTAGCCAAGGCCCCACGGATCCCTATTTACATCGTCCACGAGGTCTTGCCAACATCGGGCCTTGCTCTTGTTAATAAGCCTGCGAAGATATTTCCTGCCGGACCTGTATGCTGCTAGCCTAGTATCTGCCTCCTCCCGCGTTCGCGCCCGCTGGTCCTCTCGCCGAAGTTTGTGACACTCGCTTCTTTGTTCGGCGATCTCGTTTGACCACCAGTATACTGGAGGCTTACCATGTCGGGGTCTCCGACGGGGCATGGAAGACTCGCAAGCAGCTATGATGTAGTTGAGTTCACCAAGTCCTTGGCTGTAGGCTCTCCACTCCCTGGCGGAGCTCCCAGCAATGGTGCGCCTGCCGTAAGCGCGTCAGCGAACCTCTCAACGTCCATCCTTCCAGTCCTCCATCCGAGGATTGAAGTCTGGGCATATGCACGCAGAGTGGCACTGTCGTGAATCTCAACCGCTATATACTGGTGATCACTAGCCGAGTAGTCCTCTAGTACTCGCCAGTTGTGTACTCTAGGTACCAGGGACTCCGAAGCGAGTGTCACATTGGGTATTAAGTGCCTTGGATGCACGAATACTTCGCAAAGATACATCTCAAGGAGTCAAAAGGATTGAGTGTGTTTTCACTGAAAAGATTTCAGTTTTGTCTTCAACATGTATTTTTATCAAAAACATCAAAATAAACAAAAACAAATCATTCCTTAAAAATCATCATCGAAAATTAAGTCTAACGCAGAACTCCAATTACCCGGCGTTACACGATTTTGGCACCCTCTTAACTGTTAGCTGGAATGAAAAGGTAATGAGTCATAGATTAAATTTTCCAAACATATGCGGTATCCATCACGTCTAGTTTTCGAGGTACATGTCAATTATTATTTCTTCCGTCACTTTATGCCTTGAAGAGATAAGACTATAGAGGGGCTTTATTTGTGTATATGATTGTAAGTGAGCGTCCCAACATTTAAAAAATCTCATTTTCCCCGCACGAAGTTTAAAGATATCTTCGCTTTGCTTCTAATATAAAAATCCATTCCTCGCTTATGATTTCGGCTAATCTGGAACATAATCTTCGGCTCCAAATTACATTCCCGTCTATATAAACTTTTAATGCATAAAATGTTGAAGCCTAGTTGCATTTAGTTAGTGTGAGCTTTCATTAACAAAAACATGAAAGTATCAGTGAAAAACTTATAGTATGAGTGGAATTAGGAGTTGGGTCAGGAAATTTATTGATTTTCCTCTCTATGGTCTTATACCTTTATGCTTAGGCGTGAAAGAAACAGTTACCATTTTCGATGTATAAGTACAATACAAATCAATTATTTTGTTTTGTTAAGAAATCGTTTCTATTCGACAACGTTAACATTTGTAGGGGCACGGAACATTCTAACATCAGCAACTCCCTCATGGCGCAAGAAGGTCCTCGTCCCTCGGCACATCTTCGCCTGCCAACCTATACTCCACATCAGTGACTCAAGCAACTTCCCTCAAGAAAAATACAAATTCGCTTAAGCCGATATGCCTGAGAGAACCTAGGCAACTAGGCTCAGTTTATCATAGGAACCTGAACCCTTGCACCAAGATTTATAAAAACAACAGTATCATTGTCGTCGCCGTCGTCCTCTTCCTTGTTGTATACATCAAGGAGCACAATACATATTTATCAAAGAGTAAAATCCGGACTTTTAAACATATTTGCACATATTTATTTGAAAATCCAATATGAATACTGGACTGAATGTTCGTCGCATCTGCTTGAATGCAGCAAATAAGTTATTTTACGTTTATGGACAGTATATTGTGAAATCACAAAGAAAAAATGTTTCCGAAAAAGTGAGAAGTGCATATTTACTTTATTTAAGACCTGCTGTCAATCAAGATAAACCATAGATACCAAAGTTTTTTTGTGTTTCGTGCGATGCTACTCTCATATTTGGTTAAATGGAAACAAAACGTCAATACCATTTGACGTACCAGCTTTATGGCGTTTTAATGATTGCTACTTTTGCATGACTGACATACGTGGTTTTACAAAGAAAATCAAACACAACATCAAGTATCCTGACGTTCCTTCAATGTTGAAACCAGTACCGAACAGTGAAGAAATGCCTCCTCTTTTACCGCCCTCCAAAAATGAAATTGAGATTTCAGAAGAGTCAGATTTGTCAAATGTTGTAGAATATAACCACGGAAGCAGTGAAAATCCTGAGTTTTTACCTTCAACAAGTTCTCTTGGCTGTCCACATCTGATAAATCAAAATAAATTGAATGATTTTATACGGGACTTAGATCTTTCAATTAGGCAAGCTGAATTACTAGGATCTAGATTAGAAGAGTGGAATTCGTTGGCTCCTAATACAAATGTATCCGTGCAACGAAAACCCAATAAAAAATTGGCTTCATTTCATTCAAATTTTGAAAACATACGAGGTGTGTTCAAAAAGTATCGCGAATTTTGAATTTTCGCGAGTTACGTATATTCGAATTTCGATTTTTTTGTGGCGTTATGTTGGTACTCATGTCTGTGACTTATGCCGACAAGCTCGGCCATTTTGAATGTTCATTTGATTGGTGATAGCTGCTTTACTTGCACGTGTTTTCAATCGTCTTCGATTTTTACTTATTCAAAAAAATGGATCAAAGAACGTGTATCAAATTTTTTGTGAAAAACGAAATTAAGTGCGCGGATGCATTCCGAATGTTGACTGTGGCATACGGAGAAGCTACCTTGGACTGAAGCAACGTTTGTCGGTGGTACAAAATGTTTTTAGATGGCCGAGAAGATGTGAACGACGAAGAGCGTGCCGGACGCCCGAGCACTTCAACAACAGACGAAAAAATTAATGAAGTGGAGAAAATGGTATTGGCCAATCCTCGAATAACCGTTAGAGAAGTTGCTGAGGACCTAAACATATCGATTGGCTCGTGCCATTCGATTTTTATCAACGATTTGGGCATGAGACGGGTCGCCGCGAAATTCGTACCAAAATTGCTCAATTGCGACCAAAAACAGCAACGCATGAACATTGCTAATGAGATGTTAAACTCTGTCCGCGACGAACCAAATTTGCCCCAGAGGGTCATAACTGGTGACGAATCGTGGGTTTATGGTTATGACGTGGAAACCAAAGCTCAATCATCTCAATGGAAGCTGCCGCATGAACCAAGACCGAAAAAAGCGCGCCAAGTTCGGTCGAATGTCAAAGTTTTGCTGACAGTTTTCTTCGATTGCAGGGGCGTGGTGCATCATGAGTTCTTGCCACAGGGAAGAACGGTCAATAAGGAATATTACCTGCAAGTTATGCGCAATTTGCGCGAAGCAATCCGCCAGAAACGCCCGGATTTGTGGGAGAACAAAAATTGGCTTTGGCACCACGATAACGCCCCTGCTCACACATCGTTGCTTGTGCGCGACTTTTTGGCCAAAAACAACACACTAATGATGCCGCAGCCACCGTATTCCCCAGATCTGGCCCCCTGTGACTTTTTCTTGTTTCCTAAACTGAAGAGGCCCATGAAAGGACGACGTTACGCTACGCTTGACGAGATAAAGACGGCATCGAAGGAGGAGCTGAACAAGATTTAAAAAAATGATTTTTTGAAGTGCTTCGAAGATTGGAAAAACCGTTGGCACAAGTGTATAATATCTCATGGGGATTACTTTGAAGGGGACAAAATAGATATTCATGAATAAATAAATAATTTTTGAAAAAAAACAAAATTCGCGATATTTTTTGAACACACCTCGTATGTTACTGTTCGATGAGTGAGTTAAACATTCCTTACGAAACACAAGACTGGCGTTTATTTATTGATAGTTCAAAAACAAGTCTGCAGGCGGTATTGCTGCATAATGGCAACAACTATGCGTCAGTACCAATAGCATATTCAACAGTTTTAAAAGAAACAAATGAAAATATTAAATCAATATTTAATTTAATAAAATACAAAGATTACAACTGGGAAGTATGCGCTGATTTCAAAATTATAGCTATTTTGCTCGGGTTACAGGGTGGGTTTACAAAATACTATTGTTTTCTTTGTATGTGGGACAGCAGAGCCACAGAAAACACTATGCTACAAAAGTATGGCCAGTAAGGTCAGAGTTTGTTTGCGGAAAATCTAACGTATATGTTTCACGTTAGATTTTCCGCAAACAAACTCTGGCCTTGATAGATCCTAAAAATGTTATTTCACCACCACTTCACATAAAACTTGGTTTGATGAAAAAATTTTTTAAGGCTATGCATAAAGAGGGAGATGGCTTTCAATATTTAAAGACAGTATTTTCAAATGTAAGTGATGCCAAAATCAAAGAAGGAATATTTGTGGGACCACAAACACCCACATTGATGAAAGACCCAAATTTTGACAAAAAGCTTACAAACAAGGAACTTGCCTGGTTATCATTGAAAGCAGTTATAAAAGGGTTTTTTGGGAGCCATAGTGCCGAAAATGCGGAACAGCTAGTTAACGAAATGTTAAAAGCATACGAAAAGTTGGGTTGTAGAATGTCATTGAAAATTTACTCTCTGCATTCAAATTTTTCTTTCTTTCCAAATAATCTTGGTGCGGTTAGTGATGAGCCTGGTGAGAGGTTCCACCAGGATACAAAGAAGCTTGGATAACGATTTCAAGACCGTTGGGACACAACAATTGTAGGTGATCACTGTTGGCGTTTAATACGAGAAGATCATTCTTAGCACAAAAGAAAAAGTTTAAAGTTTCACGATATTTTGTGTTAAAATTTTATAAGATGATTTTTTTTTAAAGTTTGATTTACCTAAATGATAAAATTAAAGTTGATTTATGCAAAAAAATTCTGATTGATATTGTTTGATTTCTTTAAAATATGTTTTGGCCTTTTTAATTTTTAATATAATTTGGCACATTCTCACTGAAGAAAAATAAGACGTGATGAAAAGACAATTTGCATGTATTTTGAATAAACAATAGGTATAAATAAGAAAATATGACATTCCAAAGCGGGTGCTCATTTTTTCTTTCTATTTGTAACGCAGTGTTATCCGAATCAATTGGGATCGGACCCCATTCGGAAAACCAAGAATTCGTATAAAAAGGGTATATTTTGAAGAAAAAGAGCTTGTTTTCGGTACTATATGCATTATAATTAATTACTTGACTGTAACTACATTGCAAACAACGTATAGAATATATTACGAACGCTACAGTACAGTGTGGTCACAGGATTTTATTTTTGGAACAATTCGAGGAGAGGACGTTCCCTTGACGGAGTAGAACGTTTCCAAGTTGCGAGGGCCCGCAGGCGCTTTAGGGCAAATGTTTTACTGTGTTACATTCAGGTTGTGGCTCCATCCACTTTATGGCATTTTCAAAACACATAAACACTTCTCCGTGGGTGGGAACATTTTAATCTTCGATTTCTTCCCCGGTTTCATCATTGTCGTTGGTATCATCTTCTTGTTCGTTCATTACAATCTCGGCAATCTCATCATCTGCATAATCTGAAATCCTTGGTCGTCTTTATCACATTGAAGCCATTCCTCAACATCATCAACATCGCATTCTGAACAGCCCGCAATTTCCTTGGCAATTTTAACAAATTCTACCACGCACAGACCGTGTTCCTGTTCATTAACGGCAGCTGTGGTTGTTGTTTACTTTAGTTTCCGGCTTCCAGTTGTTCCTTTGTTGATGTGCCGTTTATTCTATTCCAAGATCGTTTAAGTGAAACACTTTTCACTATATTCCACGAATCGGCAATCATTTAGGGGAAGGGAGGCAAGACGAGGTAGCGGACAAGATTGGGCAACGCGTTTTAACGGCCACACAAACGATCATTCCCAGCCGCTCCGGCTTGCAATGATGCGCCATCATGTTGCTCATCCGTCAGCGCATTAACCGGCTTATAAGAGCATGCGTTTTCGCTTTGGCGCCAAAAACTCGGTTTTTGTCAAGTTAGTTGTGATTTCCGCGTTATACATCGATTGTGTTTTGTACCTCAATATTAGTTTTCTAGAACTAACTGAAGGTTATTCTTGTTCATCAATGATTACACCAGCAGGTTAGAACATGATTGTGTCCATATTCTGAATTTGTCATTTAAGCCATGTTATTTTATTGAAATAAGCATTGGAGGGCAAGATGGGGTATAGACTATCCCATCTTGCCCCTCGAAGAAATTCAATTATTTCCTTATGACAGTTTATGCTTCCCCCATAACTTCTTTGTTTTTAATCTTATTTCAGGATGGTGAAAAATTATAAAAGAAAGTCGGAGAGAGGAAACTGGAGTGAACAGAGTATGCAAAATGCGGTAGATGTTGTAATCGAAGGGAAAATGGGGTACAAATTAGCGGCGAAAACATATTTTGTGCCACAAATGACCCTTGAATGAAAAGTAAAAGTAGTTTGTACATCCCTAGATGATTCTGCTACTACTCCAACTTCGATTAAAGTTCCTTTAGGCCCAAAAAAGTGAGCATTTACTGATGATGAAGTGAAAGAGCCTTTCAACTATATAATGGATTTAGAGAGTCGCTTTTGCGGGCTCACAACAAAAGATTTTAGGGCTTTGGCGTTCACTCTGGTAGTAGAAAATGGGAAGCAAAATTTATTCAACTCTGAAAGAAAAGAAGCTTACAGAGATTGGGTGCAGCGGTTTTTAAGCAGGCTCCCAGAATTGTCGATACGAAAACCAGAAAGCACTTCAGCTGCACGTGCCGCTGTGTTTCATAAAAAAAACCTGTTAAACAGTTTTTCAACTTCCTCAGCAACGTTTATGATGAGCATAAGCTTTCGCCAGAAAGAATTTATAATTGTGATGAAACAGGAGTTTCAGTGGTACCCAAAACCAAGTCAAAAATGATTGCTCCAAAAGGTAGAAAACAAGTTGGATCTATAACTTCTTCGGAGAGAGGTACGACAATAACTGTAGAACTATATGTTTTAGTGCGAGTGGTCAATACATGCCTCCAATGCTGATGTTCCCACGAAAGAGAATGGACTCACAGCTAATGCTCAATGCTGCTCCTGGAGCTTGGGGTGTTTGCAGCGATTCTGGCTGAATGACAGCTGAATTATTCTTTGGCTGGTTTAAGAAGTTTGTTGACTTTAGGGGGGCAACGGTTGATCGACCTGTACTGTTGTTGTTAGATGGCCACAGCACCCACACACAAAACTTAGACCTCATTAATAAAGCTCGTACCAATGGGGTTATTATTTTATGTTTCCCCCCTCATACAACTCATCGACTTCAAGTTTTGGATCTAGCATATATGAGGCCCTTGAGAACATACTACGAACAACAAATCACTATCTGGCTAGTAGCAGAAATTTTTAGTAAAGGCTTTATTCAGGCTTCTACAATGGTAGTGAATGGCTTCAAAAAATGTGGCCTTTGGCCGTACGATCCAACAGTTTTTTCCGACAGTGATTTTGTTCCATCATTGACGACTGATACCCCACAAACAGACAGGTTATTCATCAAGAAAGGATTGTCTGAAACAACGACAACGAACAACCGTGCTACTGCACTAAATAGACCAATCGTTATTCTTGAAATGGTAACGGCTGCAACGGTTAATTCAATTTTGGCAGTGGAAGATTTTGATAAAGAAACTATTGATAAACCACTGATTGTTATAATGCCTGTTGCTATAGCACCATCTGATATTGAAGCAGAGGCACCTCACGTGCCTGTTGTCCCTTTCACACCCTCTTCCACAACAGCTAGCTCAGTGCTTTTAAATTTTATAAATCCTGAAATATAGAAATAGACCACAGGCCAACTACCCCACCAGAGCAATCAGTGTTTTCTGTTGTTAGCTCTCAGTAAGTGATGCCTTATCCTGCAACTTGCAAAATTTCGCGCGTGCGAAGGAAACGAGGAAAATCGGCTATCATAACGTCTTCGCCATTTGAAAATGAATTGGAAGAAACAATGAAATAAAAGTAACTGTCAGAAGATAACAAGAAGAAAAAAAGGCACACACAAGAGCAAAAAAGAATAAGAAAAAAAATTCCCTAAGAAAAACAACAGAAAGGAAACCAACAAAATGTTCAATTCTCCATCAGAAAGTGACAATGATGAAAGTAATATCCCTTGTTTTTACTGTCATGGAAAATACTTAGATTCAAATGAAGGATGGGCCGCTTGTTCTCCCTGCGGGAATTGGGCACACTGTAGCTGTGCTGGCATAGATGACGAAGCAGATGGAAGCAGTAAGATGGGGTGTTGGACATATTTGACATAATTGGCCATATTCTAATTTTTCTATGAGTGAAAAGTTCCTTAAGTTCCTTATTTCCAAAGATGAATTATGTAGGAGTAATTTAAAATTAATAAAGATTTAAATTACATAAAAATGTCCGTTTTATTACTCTTCAAACGTTAAGGACCCCGTCGGGCTTTATTAGAATCTTGAGCTTTTTGTTTTTTTTTGCTCAAGTTCATCATAGTCTATTTAATTCTCATTCTCACATTCTTCATCATTTTGATAAATGGGTTTGATGCCAAATCACTGCCACATTAACCTATGTGGGGGCCCCTAAGCGAAACTTTTGTGGAGGCCTTTTCTAAAAAAAGAAATCAGTGAAATCCCAAAAAGTATGTCCATATAAATTTTAAGTCACTGATAGCGAATTTAATCAATTTCTCAAAAAATTTTAAAAATTCATATTGAACTCCAAGTGGGCAAACCCATGAAATTTTTAGAATAAAATAATGCTCTCTAGATGATTGAGGCTATAGCATATTATCACTTTCAGAAATTT
The DNA here is from genome assembly GCA_963969285.1 of Odontomyia ornata. Taxonomy (NCBI): domain Eukaryota; kingdom Metazoa; phylum Arthropoda; class Insecta; order Diptera; family Stratiomyidae; genus Odontomyia; species Odontomyia ornata. The sequence goes on from OZ017739.1 coordinate 43,346,312, forward strand.
AGGACAGAGACAATACAAATGATTGTGAAAAAACTTAGAGTTCAGTAGCAAAAATTACCAAAGTATGGGTCGATTACAGAGTAAAGTTTTATGAAATCAGGGGAAAAAACCGGTTATCCATTACTTAAGACACAAAAGCCAAGCGTTAAAATAGATTATTCCGAAAAATAGGTTTCATAATTATTATTATATTTATTACATTATACAAAAAAACTAAAATATATTCAAGTCTTAAAGAATTCTTAAAAGAAAATACTTTTGGATCAACATCCTTGCGAAGGATACAGTGTGTCTCTTTTGTGTGCCCTTTTTATACATTTTTTTCTTTTATGCTCAATTTCACGGTAAGTCCCTTAAATACGTGTGCGGAGTGACCATAGACAAGGCATTTGAAACATTGAAGAAGTTCTGCTCTTCGCCGTTACCTGCCGACAACCCACCCAATTCTTCCTTTGCCCCTATTCAGAAATTATTCGGCGTCCGTTTTGGCCAAGTCAATCATGGCCATGCGTTGTGGCCTATAGTGATCTGGAGTCAGTCTCGCTTTCATCCTGCCCACCCTTGGAAACTCCTTTTTGATGGCCTATTCTACCTCAGCCAGGTCCGTGACGCTGTCAATGACTCCTATTTCGATCATTACGATTGGCTCGAGCGAGGCTATAGTTGCACTTTTGCTGAGGATTTTCTTTACTGCATCGCAGAATACTTCTTTATTGTTGGCCTCTGCCCCAAATTTGAACAGTATAGGGCTCGACCGCATTGGTCGTACTACTTTAATAGTAGTGTTGGTGTCTTTGGGCGTTAGATTTTTCCCAATATCCCGCAAAACTTTTGGTTAGGATTGGCGGTCTTGGGATTTTTGTCGGGGCATTTTTCTATTCTATTCTTCGTAGACCAAGTCACACCACCTCGGTTTCCCCACTGGTCTCCGCCCTTAAGTTGCCCCAACAAATACCTTCTTGCGTATGCATTGTTCGTCCATACGATTCATGTGGCCAGCCCATTGCTGCTTCCGCAGTCCCACAACCGTTAAGACCTCCGGCACGTCAAAAATTTCGTGGATAAAAGTGCTTTTGGATGTAGTGGAAATTCCGAAAGTGTGACATTTGATGTTTGCGGCATTTATAAAGGTGTAAAAATATTCCATTGTAAATCTCAAGCGCAGTAACAAATCTTCACTTACCCAAGCCGATCGTGGACAAAAGCAAATTTATATTGAAGTAGCCGTATCTTCAGAGTATCGAATTCGATGGTTTTATTGATGCTACGTCGACAATTCTCCTTGGGGAAGACAATAGACTTTTCATCGCGACACGACGGCTGATTCATAAGTATATTTCCAAGTACGAGTAAAACTTGACTTGGCTGGTCTATTACTACTTATACCCATCAAGATGCAACCGTAAATATACATACATCACGAAGCACATAAAGACACCAAACTATGTTAAATGAGCTAGTGAAACAGACGTTCGAATTGGATGATTCTTGTACGGGTAGAGCGACTTCGGGGAAAAGGTCCAGAGACGACAGTAAATCGTTAAAAGTCATGGATTGGGCAACTCACCTACTGGGCAACGGACGATGGGAAGCAGGCTCAACTTGAAAAAGCCAATGTATCACTCTTCCGGACAGTCAAGCTCGACAAAACGATTACATGAAGACCGTCTACAATAGGATGGTTGACGATCACATTGCGCAAAAACTGAAGTTTCTTTCAACCAAAAGAAATCTGTATTTGTTTTGCAAATCATTTTCAGTTAAAAAACACTTCACATCATATTTCACTACAAGACCCAGGTTTTGTGATTGTACTCCAAAAAATTTCAGCTTCAGAACATGACATTGGCCTAGTATCACTTCCAAAATGTTATTTATTTCAGTGCAGAGAACGATTGAATGTACCTCTACATATATTTGTATTGAATCGCTTTCAGTCAGCGTGTTTCCAGCATACTGAAAATTCTCCCGCTTAACTCTTATCTATAAAAATAGCAAAGGGGCCATTCAAAATCATTGAAAAATTTTCATACTTTCAGCCAGCCTACTTTGTAAAAATCGTCTGTTTCAAAACACCTTCGATTATAGAGCAATGTTTCAATTATCAACAGCATCGGTTAAGAAAAAATCAATACGCAAACGCAGACGTAACAATTATGGTCTCCCAGATCTTTTGTGCAATGAAAAATGCGCACCAGTCGACGCAATATATACTGACTTCAGTATGTTCTTCGAACACGTCAATCATATGATACTGTCTCGTAAACTGCGGAAATTTTAAACCACAATCTTTTTGCTGCATTGGTTAGACCCTTGTTTTAAAAATCGGACTCAAACCGTTAAATTTCAAGGACATGTGTTCAGAGACATTCATGTCTATTCCTGTATATTTCACGGCAGTCATCTCGGACCTCTTCTTTCCATCATTTTTACATCAGACCCTTCTGAATTGTGACCCAATATACTACACGTATATTACGCCGATATGAACCACAGTGACTTTCATATAACGTGGCTACGAATCGGTGATCCACCCACTGGGGTGGTAAAGACACGGATTCTGGGGGTCCCAACGTCATATTTCCCAGAGAATCTTTAAGACGATCTCGAGTTGCAATCCAAATCATCAATAAACACTCAAACATTGACTTCATCTATGTGAAATATTTTGCTGGCATATGATGATGGAGGATGTTTTGAACCTTGCTTACAAGAAGAGGGGGCGCCCTGTCTTCAGGATGCAAGCAACAGGCTAACTGGTGAAAAGTGTGTTGAACAGCAATCCCTCGAAAAAGAGGAAAGCTATAAAGCAAATGCGTCTATAACTACTTGGACGAGCTTTGTGCCAGAGATGGCGAAACCAGTTACTTACGACTTGTATGAGAAGCAACCTCTGCAGGTATCTCTGCTGTGCTCACAAGGGGCATGTATAGGAGCATCTTGCGATAAAGTGACAGGGTCAGCCAATTCTCTGGGGTGAACAGCTGGGTCGAGTGGCTCTTCCGTATCGAGCTCTAATCCACTAAACAAAACTCAACACGAGAACGCTCACCGCAGAGTAATGGATAAGCCGAAGCTGGCTGGAAAAAAATGGTGACTGCAAAAAAAGAGTGGTTCTGGTTAGTGCTAATTTAAGCTAGAACACGCTATAGTGGTGGCACTAAGCAGCCAAAAAGAGTGAATAAATAAGAAGAGGAGGATACCGAGCCCAAAACAATCTGGAATGCCAGATGGTCACCATGAACCAGGACCCTCAAGGTACCGAGTTTCAGGAGACTATACTCACTCTAAGGCTTCAATCTTGACATGCGGTACCTACGCAGAAGCTGCTGCAAAGTCATTGGATTGAGCAAAGTAAGCTCAGTTGATGTGGACCGCGAGAGATCATTCTCCGAGCACTTGTTTAAAATCACAAGGAATATCACAGTTCCATACAGGACGAGTGGCCAGTTTACCTGCGGAGGCATCTTGCATGATAAATACTTAGTCGAATAGGACAAGGAATAGTTTATCAAAGAGACCGTGCTGTAGAGTTAGTAAATCTTTAGCAAAAGAGCCAAATCAAAGATTAACAGATTTTCAACTTGAATTACACAAATAAGAGTATAGAGCTCTGGTTGGACTAATAACTGGGCACAATCTCCTTCGGACTCATTTGTGAGGAAAAGATATTCCTCAACACCGTATTTACCTACGGTGCTTAGAAGGGAATGATAAAACCATGCAGTATGCGTGTCAATGCCTAGCTTCTACCTATACCAGGCTGCAGATATTTGGTATCACAGCAATGATCTAGAATACGCTCATGGATGAAAATCTATTGGGTTTACTTTGTTACTATAGAATAACGAGCAGGATTTGACAGGTAGGGTTGTCAAATGCAATACAACCAGGTCTGAGCGCTTAAGAGTGGCTGACGTAGCTATCATGCCCCAACATATAACAAACAAACGAATATCCAAAAGTGATTCCTTGTTCCTATAGGATAAGATCCAAGTAGAAAACATGCAAGATAATTGGTTACACAAAAGAACATTAAATGCTAGAACACAAACTAGATGACTAGCGGGAAGGCTAAAGACTCAACGGGAAGACACGATAGAAGCTGACAGCAGACCCTTACTGGCAGTGAGCAACGAGGTCCTGGAGCCCTAATGATTGGAAGAAATTATTTCTGGCGGTCATGGCCCGGCTTGGGCTATCACACCATGGATGATGAAGACATGACAAAGTAAACACTCTACCAGAGAAGTCTAATAAAAAGCGTTTATGTCTGAATCTCGGAAAATGCCAGCTCATAACTTTTTCTCGGAAAAGCACAGTTTTACTAACTGATTATCATCTCAAAAATGTAAAAGTTAAATGGTTAAGAAAGCAAACTCACTTTTGGTATTTAAGAAAAGACTAAAGGAGCATTGAATGAGCACTGATTGAAGCGTGGACTTGTAATTCTGCTTTTATGAGCCCAGTATCTTAGGGCGTTTTTTTTCGATCCTATCGGCGAGATACTGAAGTGACAGTTACTCAAAGTTTTTTTTTTTTTTTGAATGCGTCGTAATATATTGAATTTTTTTTGTCTCTGAGAGCTGGTCATGATTTTTGGACTAGATGCTCATGAAAAGGACTAGTTCACATTATATTGTGTGCCCTCTTATACCGATGTATTAAACATTGTCTGGGTGGCACAAAGGACCAAGCGACGTAATATGAATGCAGATCGCATGACGAAGAAAGAGTGATGGAGAGAGCGGTAGGGAATGGAGGTAATAAAAAAAAAACCAAAGGAATTTAAGAATTTACCGGTAGCAAAAACGTTCTGAATATTATTAATGCGCCCTTTTCCCAAACACGCTTGCCTCATTTGGATTCCGACCTTCAATGTTCACTAACGGTTTGAGTCCGTTCAGAAACACTCTTTGCAATTCGCTTTCACATCCCTCTATGATCCAAAAAAATTCCATAACTACTGGTATGTAATAATTGGGGCTATATTTTCAACTTAACATGACATCACTTGCCTCCAGTAGAACTGTTATATGCTCTTGCTTTGCATTTGATATCCTTAGAGATACCATTAAAGTTCCAGCCAGTAATATTTACAAGACATTTACGTTTGCTGTTAAAAAAGAAACATTGTACTAACTGTAGTGGTAATGTCCCAATAAATAGGAATTTCAAAATTTTTAACAGGCTAAGCCATCTTTACTCACCAATCAATTTTAGATCCCAATCTAAATTCTCTTTATCCAGATCTTTCTATTTTGATTTGTTTATTGTAATCGTCACAGTTTTCTGTCGATACTAGAGCCACGTTATTATACAAGTCAAGCCAAATGGTAGCCTATGTCGATGAAGTCAACATTTTGTCACGGTCATTGACAACCGCAAAACTAGTAAAGCTACAAATAAATGAGAATAAAACCAAACTCAGGACGCAGCCAAGGAAACATACCCCAAATACTCAGCTCTAAGTATACAAATCTGTGACAAGGCCTGTACATACTATGGGTGTGAAACATAGACCCTAACCCAAGCATCTGCAAAGATATTGAACGCTTTTGAGATACGGGTCCTGAGGCGAATAATCAAAGTAAATCCAGACGGGGGACAATGGCGAATTCGATACATACTGTATGGAATTTTTGACGAGCGGGAGGTCTCAACGAATTTAAACTGCAGAAGCTGCAATGATTTGGCCACGTTAATTGTATGAACGAACAACAGATACCCAAAAAGGTATTCATTCGGTGACCAGTGGGAAAATCGAGCAAACACTGGTCTGACTCGGTCGATGAAGACAGTTCATCAATGTTCGGATTTCGAAATTGGAGGACGCAGTCGATAGGGCGATATAGTTGGAGCCACTTTTGAAGGTAGTGAAGGCCCGAAAAGAACCGTAGTCCCAAATGAAAAATTACTTCCAGTATACATAGGGAAACTCTAGAATACAATAGCAGACAGCCTTGCAAGTCAAGGACTTTAAACATCATTACGTTGATCCGCTAAAATTCAAAAATGAGTGTCTTTAACAATAGCAACATAAATCTACGTTCGTGATTCATTTTATTTCAATAAAATTTCAATATAAATGCAACAAACATATTTCGAAATCACTATCACCTTGTTGTTGTTATTTTCACGAGCTCTAATGAGACCACCAACGTAGTTTTTTTTCATGCCATTTTATTAGTTAAATCTTATTTGACTACGTGTACCAAGGAGTTGCATTGAATGTTCATTTGCAGCAACGGACAAATTATTCTCTACAAATTGCATTACTATGCAAAATTCATACCATGCGTTTATTTTTATTTGCATGGATGATCAATTTTTGGCATTGAATCAAGGTTTCATATTCAAGACTATTTGGGACGGCGCAAAGTATGTACTTTACTCAATAACTGTCATAAAACAGATGCTATATATCACTTTCGGCAGTGATATGTCACTTTCAAGTGCTAATAAATTTACCGGAACTGTTTTAAGAAAAATTGTATTACGTTGAAGAATTTTCAAAGCAATACAAAAAAGATTAGGAAGAATTTTATGAGTTTGCTCTTTATAAAATCAAAAAACGCTGCGTCTCTACTATACTAGCTGTTTGCAAATTTTTTCATTTGAACTTTTAAAATTCATTTAAATTATACATTTCTTTAGGCAAATTACGTGACATCAAAAAAGCCTAAGTGTGGTTTTTACGTCTAGCATTCATAACATTCAGACGTATTTCCATTGGATTCTACGTCTAGCGTTCGTTGCGAACAGACATGTTTTTAATCGCTCCTGCCAAGTTTTCAAAAAATCAAACTAATTTTTTTAAACGTCAGTCTAAGGTTAATTTTGATTGTTTTTTTGGAAAAAGCTGATATCGTCAAAGCAATCAACCCAAGGAATTATATCCAATATTATTTTCTTTCCATAAACCAAGACAAACAAATAATCCAAAGACAAATTTAGGGCTGCTGGTATGGAGGAGCCCGACGGCTGCTCACCAATGGGGGAGCCCGAGGAGACAACGAATACAAACAAAAGGAGACGTATCCAGAAGAACTTCGCAGATAGCGAATGTAAAACACAAATAGTCGAAAACGAAAAAGAAATGACCCGAATTTGACAAGGAAATCAAGAATTAAGGCTACGACTACAATCACTCGAAGATCTATTAAAAGAGGGATAAAGACTCAAGACGGACAACCGCAAAAGCAAATCAATAAAGAAATAAAGGAAAAGAAAACTGTAAAACAAGCTTTCTCAGATGAAATTTTAAGTGCCGGAGCCACTAACGATAGCCAAAATTATTTTGCAGCGCTGTGCGGACTACAACAGGAATTGGAAGATGAAAAATTTAATTAAGGTAGTTCTAACCAAGATAATAACGAAAAGAAGAAACCAGCCCGCACTTCTGCTGGTTCCTGTGAAGAAGCTTCCAACCAAAAGGCAGAAAATGTTCCGCCAATCAACGTTTCCGGACAAAGCGGAAATGATATGGTTCGACTATTGGCAACCGAAAATAAACTAACCGAATGCGAGATCAAAAGAGTTAATTCAGAAAATTTAGCCATGAGAATGAAACTACTGGTTGATTTCAAGTCAGCTAAGAATGTGCTGGATTTTGGGGAGGTTCCACACTTCACCTATACCCCAAAAAGTGAAAAGAATCAGAACTTTTTGCTGAACGGTCTGCGGAGAGACTACGGTCGATCTTCTTCAGGTTCTCAAGGAAGCTGCATCAGAAATCGAATTTATTTCCATGAAAGCTTTTGCGACAAGAAGATTGACCATAGAAACAAAGAATTTACAATTTTACCTGGTAAACATTTTAAATAAAAGCAGTCCAAGTGCCCTTCAACAAATAAGGTACTTCAATTTCAGAGTGGTGAGGTGGGAATGCCTCCAAAAAATAGAAGTTAACCAGTGTTACCGGAATCAAAGACTTGGTCATCCAGCTGCCAACTGCGCCATGCGCTACCGGTGCGTAAAATGCAAGGACGCTCATGCCTCCGGTGGGTGCAAATTGGCTCAGACGGAGCCTAAAGAAAAATCATACTGTGTTAATTTTGGTGTTTTTGGTCATTTAGCATCGTATGGAGGATGCTCTGGATATCAAGATGCAAAAGTAAAATTTATTCCAAAGCAAACAGAAGTACACCGCAGTGCCATTCCTTCTACAATTCAATGAAGCATTGACCTCTGGCTTATACCAAGTTTTAATCGTTTCGATCAATTTGTCAAATATGAGGACTCGTGTCTCATATTTGGGAAAGCAGCCAACAGGGAACGATATTTACCAAGGCTTGCCATTAGAAATTAATACGCATTTTCCAACAAAAATTTGAACAATTCATATTATGTATGAAAGAAGGCTAAAGTTTCCTCAATCTTAAAGGGAGTTCCATGCAGCCATTTGACTATACATGTGATAACGAAAGCAACCTCAGACATCTGCAGGAAACTCAACAATAGAGAATATGTTGGAACTTATCTCATCGATTTGGAGAAAACATTTAATACGGTATGGTTAGATGGAATAATATTCCAACAGCTACAGGAAAACCCAGAAACCTTGTCGGCATGATGTGCATATATTGTATGGGAAATTATTTCTTTTAACTGATGAAAATCTGTTAATAATCCGCGATTTCAAGGTCATGAATGGTTTGCAGCAAGGATTCATTCCTGCACTTCCAGCCTTCACTATATTTATTCACAAGCAATTGAACAATTTTGACTTTATCGTGTCGCCAACATGATCATTAGTGAAGTTTGGTGATGATCTGATAATTTATACGGTGTACTGAAAAGGTACAGTAGTTCAGAGCAATCCACATAAATTGCTTTATGATATATCCCTCTTGGCTTTCCATTTCCCGTAAAAAGTGTCTCCAACTGTCACGGTCCATTGACCGCGTCCTCCAATTTAAAAAGGCTGAGCAGCGATGAACTATATTTGCTGACCGAGTCAGACTAGCGTTTCATACCCCACTGGTCTCCACCCTTCAGTTTCCCCATTGAATACCTTTGGAGTATACGTTACTCGTCCATTTCATTCACGTGGCCAGTCCATTGTACAATTGTTGAGACCTCAGGCTCATCAAAAATTTTATACAGATTATGGCTGTATCGGATTCGCCATTGGTATCTGCCTAGCACTGCTCCGATGTTCAATATACTTGCGGATGCCTGGATTAGAGCCCGTATTTCACAACCATAGCATAGTATAAGTCTTCTCACAGATTTGTATGTTTGGAGGTGTTTATGACCATCAGAACTGACAAAAATATTTTATTTGCGGGTTGTACTCTTCAGTGTATTTCGTCTCTTTCTTTACTGATTCTCATTATTTTGGTGCTTAACGCTAATTCGCTTAAATTTTTGATACTGTATTCAAAAAGTGGGGTTATTTGGGAGTCTGCTGTCCATATACTTTCACAACTGTGTCATCAGCTTTATTTCATTCTCAGTGGTTTGAAGCCCAACTAGTTTTGCTTCGCTGTCAAGTTTCAGGAAAAGCTCACTGGCAGTAATTAACAACCGTGGCAAAATATTAGTGTCGCCTGCATAGTCTACCACTTGGCTTCACTTGTATGGTAACGTTCCTCTTGTAGCTTTGTTGTGACGTATTTCAGAGCCAAATTATACAGTAATGGGTATTTGTAATCGAATTCATCTTCACAAAATACTCGAACTGCAAGTAGACATAAAAAGCTTCCTTTTAATTTTGTGTGTTTTATTTTTCTTGCAACCGATTTTTGACCGTAATAGCTCGATCTTCTTCAGCGGTTAATTTATTTTGACTTACATTCCTGCTTATATACTAACGGTGTTTAGGGAAATTTCTTCTTCTTTGTAGCCCTACAGCCCCTTTCGGGGCTTCCCTTAGAGATAATTAGAGTATCTCATTGTCATGATCTAATGTATCGACACTCCACAAGGTGATATGCTCATTATCACGCTTTGGTCATGTGTCCCGTCCACCCAGCTGAGATACGTTCTGATTTTAAACCAGCACGAATCATAACTGAACAGGCTTATAGTCCGTCCGAAGAACCACTTGAACTAAATCTCGTTGACGCCAACGAAACTTGAACCAAAGACCTTCGGCTTAAGGGCTTGGTGCTCTAACCACTAAGCCACGTGAATGCACCAAAACAATAACTGGCGAGATGGTTGGTGAATGAATTTAAGGGAATGACTCAAATGAATAGTAGATCGGTAAAAAATAGCAAAGAATTCTCTGAGAAAACTCTAAAGTTTGGTCCACCAGCGCAAGACGAAATTATGGTGTCTTTCGACGTGAAAGCCGAGTATTCCGGTGATGGAAACACTGGGATGCATAGAAACATGCCTTTCTCACCAAAAAAAATTCATTATCTTTGGAATAAAAACAAAGCAGTATATCCAACCTGCGAAACTTTGCATGACCGAAAATCATTTCACCTTTAGGAGGAAATTTTATAAGACTAAAGGCGGAGTAGCGATGGAAAATTCGCATTCACCATTCTTCGGCGAGGTATTTATGACGAAATTAGAAGAGGGACTGCAGGAGAAAGGCCAGTAATCAAAATATTGAGTCCGATATTTGGACGATGTGTTTGCGTATGTGAAAAGGAGTGATGTGGAGAAGGTGCTTGCTGACCTGAATCGAGCCCACAAGAATATAGTATTCACGATGGAGGAAGAGAAAGATGGTAAACTATCGCTTCTAAATACAGTAGTAAGGAGAACTCAAACAAATATAACTTTCGGTGCATACCGGAAAGTAATTCACACACAGAGAATGATCCCAAATACACCAAATCATTCACAGCAAATCAAGGTTTCTTCATACAGAGCCATGATCCACAGGATGCTCGATTGGCCGCTTAGCAAAGAAGCTAAGGAAAAGGAGATGAGGAACATTGTTGAGACAGCTAGACTAAACGGCTAAAAGGGTTCGACAATAAGAAGAATGACACAGAAGATTCAGATAACTAGAAAGCGACAGGGGCAATCAACATTATCAAATGCGAATACCGAAAGACCGTACTGGAAGGCTTTACCTTATCATGAAGGAATCAGAAATCGGATCAAGAGGCAAATCAATCAGCTCAATTCTGTACGGTTAATCGAATCAAGCAGCAAGAACCAGCTCAAAAACATTCTCAAATTAACGAAGGACAAACGCGAACCACACGAAAAATCTGGTATCTGCCGCATCGAATGCCCCACTTGTGAAGAAGTATACAAAGGTCAAACGAGGAGACTCATAGGCACGCCAATCAAGGATCACCTAGGCGAAGCAGCAGCAGCAAGGAAGAAAGGAAGAACTTCGAATTTCAAGTCACCATTAGCGGAACATATTGTCACGAAGGGACAAGAGTTAAAAATCAAAGGCACAACGGTCATCAAGGAAGCTAGAGATATACGTGAATTGGATATGATGGAAAGCCTGGCAATTACCCGGGGAAAGTTGACGGAAACTGCAGATCATGGCTATTCGAATTAATTAAATAATGATAATATATTTTCTGAATTTTGTAAAAACAATATTTTTGTAGCTACGCCTTTTGCACATTACCTTTCCTACCTTTTATTAGCTTGAGCAAATTTCCTTAATTACCTGAAAATGATCTAAGCTAAATTTCTTTAAACACAGTTAGTATATAAGTAGGAATGTAAGTCAAAATCACAAGCATTAGTGAGTTGGTTATTGATGCGGACTTGGGAGATTGCCGAAGCTATCGCTATTCAAGTAAGACCGATTAATTTGGCTGGGATACCGAAGCACATCAATATGTCCTACAAATTTGGTGTAATTTTATGTGAAATTCCCAGCATTTCGCAACTACCTGCTTGTATAAATAACCATTTTTCCCAGGAAAGGAATACAATGTCTGCCGCACATTTTTAAATGCAGGAAATGGAAGAGGCAACAATAGGACCTCTAAAAGATAAAAGGAGACCTCACCCTGGATACCATAGACGCAATGATGCTTCGATTGGTTGACAAATGAAGCCATGTGGCACATTACGTTCGGGCAGTCCCAAAAGGAAAAAGGACTCACAGGTGCCGGAAACGTCGGAACTGGGTGACTACTTATCTAGTAATTCTTTGAACTCTCTTCACCGCTGGAGGGAAGGTCCCCCAATTTTAAGGAACCTCACGATGCCTTCTCCGAAATAAGGTGCCAAACTTTTTCAGGCTAGGTTTTCAGGTTGACGGGGAGGTGCTTAGCGGGTAGTCCAGTCATTTGCGAGCTTAAGGGTCCTTCACTCAGTATTTAAATAGCATTCAGCTCCGAACCCAAAAAAAAACTAATTGTCACAGAAAATACTTGTGGAATTTTAAATATACAATCTCATATTTTTAAGATCATCTGTATGAGGTTAGGGGGTTCGCGCAGGTTTTAAAATTTGTATGAAGATAGAAGAAATTCAAATAATTGAGCATTAATTAAGTCACGTGAATATGGAAAACATTATCTTGAAAGTTTTCGTTCTTTTTATTTGATTATATATTATGGACAGTTAATAAATGATATTTTTTAAGAAGTTGTTCTTAAAAGAATATTCCTATTTATTTTTAATCATTAATATTGTAATCAATTCCTTGTGATTGGGCTCTTCAGGTGTAGGGTTTAGAAATAAAAAAAAATGGGTAAGTATTTTAGTTATTTTTAGATTTTTCTCAGGATACGACTATATGTTTAAATGATGATTTTAAATTACTTGTTTCTAGTCATTATTACGGCTTGAATTTATATAAACCTTTATGTGCGTCTGGTTTAGCTTACCTAAAATAAAGAAAAAAATTTATTATTGCACACATTTTTAGCAACAAAAATAAAGTTAAATTTCGATTAAATGTACTGTTACATGTACAAACAATTCTGCGAGCTACTGTCGCAATTGTTTTCACAACAACGAAGAACACGAATTTACTCGAAACCACGAGAACCCAACAAGCAAGAACAACATCTGCAAGTGACGTCACTCCATTCATTAATTTGCTCGAATCTACCAGGTACCTCTCGGTAGAACATTCGCCAATGTACGAGAAATGGGTGAATAGGTAGAGACCCTATATAAAGGCGAGCTGAATGAATGGGGGGGATCATTCATTACAACCGCGATAGAAAACTGCGATATAGTGGAACGCGAAGTAAAGACAATTGATTGTTTGAGTGCGAAGTGATTTTAAGTGGACAGTTGAGTGACAAATTTATAGACTTAGTGAAAATTAAAATTGTGAAATACTAAAATAAGTAATTGTGCATTTTTGTGATTAATTGAATAAACTCTTTTAATTTAATTTAAAAGACATTGCGTTTTCATTTCCCCGGAACATTGAAATTATTGGCCGCGAACCGAAAACACGCGACAATGGTGTCAAGAAGCGAGAAAGAAAAATTTTGGAAGTAAAAACGTTTAAACAATTTTAAAGTGCACAATATTGTGAAAGTTGACGTGGGAAAATAGCCGAAACAATAAAAATGCCAGGAAATTTAAATCCAAAAATTAATCAATTGGGCATATCGGAGCTCAAACAGGAGTTGGAACAACGAAATCTGGCTACACATGGTACAAAGTCCATACTGATTGCACGCTTGCGTGATGCGATCGAGTTGGAAAGCGTGAATCTGGATTCGGGTGAGCTCTCAGCTGCAGAAAGAGGCGCAGAAGGTGGTGAAGCCGAAACACCAAAACCAAAGGAACCAGAAAATGCGCTGATGCAAATGTTGATGCTGATGCAGCAAGAGCAGCGACAACAGTCATCCAATTTAACTGCGAAGCTAAATGAACAATCAGCGCAGCTAAATGAACAGACATCCAGTTTAGCTGTGAAGCTAAATGAACAATTAGCGAAGTTAATTGAACGATCAGCGCAGCTAAATGAACAGACATCCAGTTTAGCTGCGAAGCTAAATGAAAAATCAGCAAAGCTAGACCAACAAGCGTTCGAAATCAAGGCAGACATCGCACAAAAGCTGGAAAAACAGTCAACGAAAATAAAAGCGGAGCTCAGTAGTCTCAACAGCCAAATTAAATGCGTCGAGGAGAAGGTATACCAGGACGAGGAGAGAATCAACCTAGAGATCAGCCAGGTCAACCATGAGATGGAAAAAGTGAAAAAGGACTTGGAAGCAACGAAGGCAGTGGTAACCGCCTCACCAGCCCCAATTATAACCGCAGCGCAAAGCTCATCTAGAAATGTGCAAGCACCAATATTCGATGGGCAAACGGTCTGGACTATTTACAAAATCCAGTTTGAAGCAGCCGCTAGGATAAATCACTGGAATGAGCAGGAACGAGCATCTGCGTTATTTCTTGCTCTAACAGGCCCAGCTGCCGAGCTTTTGCAGACTATCCCCGTTGAGCTGCATTCAAACCCGGCTGCTATAATGAATGCGCTGGACGATCATCTGAAGCAGATTTACCGGGCACAGCTACGGCATCGGATGCAGAAGTCTGGCGGAACCTTGCAGCAGCTAGCACAAGACATTGAGCGACTGGCACTTTTGGCTTACCCAGCGTATGACCCAGAACATCGAGATGACGTCGCAGCAGAAGCATTCATCAGCGCCTTAAAAGACAAGGAATTGCAACAAGCCGTGCGGTTAGCTCAAAAGCAAACAGTCAAGGATGCATTGGCTTATAGTTTAAATTTTGAGGCAGCCAAAAATGTGACCCGTACCACTGCCCGGGTTCGCGAGGTAGTGGCAGATAATTGCAGGTGTGAGTGCGTGGGAATTGAGCGAGAGCTGCAGGTGAATGGTGCGCCTAGATGCTGGAATTGCGGGGAAAAAGAGCACCTGCAAAGAGACTGCAAGAAGGGAAGAAGACCGAGCTATTGTCAAGGGTGGTGGAGATCCAGACCGTATCAGGAGCCCAGAATGGAGGCCCATCAAACTGCAAGGGCCAACTTCGTGGGGCGAACATTGGCTAGGAGTATCGACATCCCCAGCACCGTGCCAAGGCAACATCGTGGAGAAGCAGACAGATGCCTTCCTGGTCAAATTGATGAAGAACATTGCACCCTAGCAAACGACACTGGTGCAACCCGATCGACGATCCGACCAGACCTAGTGAGGCCCCAACTGCTTCACAAAGGCAGAGTTCATGGAATTGCTGACGCCCTATCTCGTCATCCATGTCCAGCTAACTGCAAACATTGCCAACGGATTGAGGAAAAGGAGCCGCCCGTTGATCTGCGAGTGATAACGGCCGAATTCGATGAAGGTTGGTCATCGGAGGAGATTCGAAATGCCCAGTTAGCCGATGAAGATATCCGACCATTGCTCGTATGGAAGGAGACAACTGGGCGACCGGAGTGGAAGGACGTTTCGATGCATGGCACAACCCTGAAAAGCTATTGGGCACAATGGAACTCCCTTCAGGTGGAGGGTGGCGTACTCAAGCGGAAATGGGAAACGGCGGATGGCAGCTCCTATAGGATGCAAACTATATTACCCAAAAGCCGAATCCACGATGTGGTTAAGGTAATGCATGAAGGATCCTCGGGAGGCCACCTTGGTGTTAACAAGACCTTAGCGAAATTGCGGGAAAGGTTCTACTGGCTCCACGCTCGAGAAGACGTAGAGGACTGGTGTCACAGATGCACAATTTGCGCTTCCGTCAAAGGCCCAAAGCGACGACTGAGAGGACAAATGCAAACCTATAACGTAGGCGTGCCATTCGAAAGGATTGCTGTTGACATCGCAGGACCCTTTCCTGAATCCGATTGGCGAAATCGATACATGCTGGTTGTAGCCGATTATTTCAGCAAGTGGCCTGAGGTCTACCCCATTCCCAACCAGGAAGCAACTACTGTAGCCAAACAGCTAGTGTTAAATTGGGTCAGTAGGTACGGCGTGCCTTGCGAACTACATTCGGATCAAGGCCAAAACTTTGGGTCACTAGTTTTTGGCGAAATGTGCGAGCTGCTCGGAATACGGAAAACGAGGACAACACCGCTGCATCCCCAATCCGATGGTATGGTCGAACGTTTCAACGGCATGCTCAATAAACACCTTGCCAAGATAGTTGACGAGAACCAAAGGAACTGGGACCGACATATCCCACTATTTTTGATGGCATACAGAGCTGCCGAACACGCATCCACGGGCCAAGCCCCAGCCAAAGTCAAAGTTCGGAACACCCCCTGAGAAACCCCAAACGATCTCGGAGTACGCAAGTGATCTAAGGCAACGGTTGAACCAGATACATCGGACAGTGCGAAAACACCTCGAATCGGCTACTGACTGCATGAAGACCAGGTATGATCTAAAGGCAAATTCTACTGGCTTCCAGCAAGATGACTTGGTGTGGCTATATAACCCGCAACGGCGAAAGGGTAGGTCTTCAAAATTGCAACATAACTGGGAGGGACCATACCGAGTCAAAAAGCGAATCAACGACGTCGTATATCGCATACAGGAACACCGTAAACCAAGAGCCAAAATGAAAATCGTGCATCTAGACCGTCTTGCCCCATATTACATCCAGGGAGAATTGACTACAACTGGCGACACATCTTTTCGGGGCGAAAAGAACTGAGGTGGGGGCTGTGTTACATGTACAAACAATTCTGTGAGCTACTGTCGCAATTGTTTTCACAACAACGAAGAACACGAATTTACTCGAAACCACGAGAACCCAACAAGCAAGAACAACATCTGCAAGTGACGTCACTCCATTCATTAATTTGCTCGAATCTACCAGGTACCTCTCGGTAGAACATTCGCCAATGTACGAGAAATGGGTGGATAGGTAGAGACCCTATATAAAGGCGAGCTGAATGAATGGGGGGGAACATTCATCACAACCGCGATAGAAAACTGCGATATAGTGGAACGCGAAGTAAAGACAATTGATTGTTTGAGTGCGAAGTGATTTTAAGTGGACAGTTGAATGACAAATTTATAGACTTAGTGAAAATTAAAATTGTGAAATACTAAAATAAGTAATTGTGCATTTTTGTGATTAATTGAATAAACTCTTTTAATTTAATTTAAAAGACATTGCGTTTTCACTTCCCCGGAACATTGAAATTATTGGCCGCGAACCGAAAACACGCAACAGTACTTTAATATTGTAAAGTTTAATGACCAAATGTGGATATATTGCACAGCAGGTATACAAGGTATACAAGTCTATACTAGTTGAGACAAATACAGGGTTTTCCAATAAGAGGTGTTATTTTAATATTAAAAGAAAAACGCCATTTTTTAATATAAATGATCGGATGTTTATTACATTATAAAGAGGAAAGTATGTCGTTGATATTGAGAAATAACATCAGGCAAATGACCACCACGACCACGTTTACAGTACCATATCCTTTTCATGAAATTTTCCATAACCGAATCGCAAAGTGGCAGCCCTTTGCATACGATAGCCTCACGAATTCCATCTTTGAGGTCTTGAATAGACCTGGGCTATTGGCGTAGACTTCTTCTTTCACGTGGCCCCAAAGGAAGAAGTCGCAAGGTGTTAAATCACAAGATCTCAGTGGCCAATTGTGATCACCTCTTCGAAAGATAACACAGTCCGGAAACTTTTCCCGTTAAAGATCACGTAGTGCCGTCTTGTTGAAAGTAAATGTTGTCCAGATCAATACCATCAAATTTCGGCCATAAAAATTCATTAATCATTTCTCCATCGCGCAATCCATTCACCGTAATTGTTGCTCCAGCCTCATTTTCGAACAAGTAGACCGCGGTTTATGCCGGACCATAAACCGCACCAAACAGACACACGTTGAGGACAGAGAGGCTTTTCAACAATAACTCTTGGGTTCTCCGAGCCCCAGATGCGACAATTTTGCTTGTCGACGAAGCCACTGTGGTGGAAATGGGCCTCACCACTCAAAATGATTTCCTGATGGAATTTCGGATCATTTTCATGCATTTCAAGGACCCACTCAGCAAAGACACGACGTTGTTGATGATCGACCGGCTTGAATTCTTGTGTTGACTGAACTTTATAAGCCTTAGGACCCAAATCTTTATGCAAAATACGGTGTAATGACTTTTGTGGGATGCCTAATTCCAAAGAACGACGAGGAATGGTCAAACCTGGGTTTTCTTCAGCACTTTCGGCTACAGCAGCAATATTCTTGCCTGTTCTTGAGTGGCGTGCACGGATTTCATTCTTCATATCATTAAGTTGACCCAACAGCTCGAATTTGTCCCAAAATTTCTATATTGCGGTCCAACAAGGTGCTTCATGATGACCCAAACATGTCCGAGTTTTACGAGCCGTCTCTGCCAAATTTTCACCATTTTTATAGTGAATATTAATAATTTCAATGCATTGTTGAAGCGTGTATCGCTCCAGTTTTGTTAACGGCGTAGTTTTTAACTTGTCAAATGCCAAAAATTGATAGCTTCAAAAGTGACATCTGCCGAAATAGCGGGGTATTCAAAATAACACCTCTGATTGGAAAACGCTTTATCTATTCCTTGTCCGCAACCATGACATCGTAATAGATGCTCAACGTGCCACCGTACGAATCACAAAACCAGCAATTGTCGCGAGGTGAAATCTAACCCGCAAACTCTAAAAACCTACGAAATCCAGTCAAGCGCTACTACTAGTAAAATCGTGAAAATACTCCATCCGAGATAGTAAAATTCCCGCCATTGTGGATTCAGATAACTTCAAGACATTAATCAGGGCGTCATTAGCTAATGAAGTTGGACATATTCTCTCTTGCAATGTTAAAATTAATGGATACGCTTAGGCCACATATCATTGTATCAATAAATTCGCGACCAATGTAGATATTGATGGACATCTATACAATCTCAAGTTGCTGGTTGTTGATGATCAACACCTGGAGCACGATGTTTTGTTGGGGTGTGATGTTTTGTGTCGTCGTGGTGTCTGTTTGATCATTCTTGGTGAACAATGTTGGCTGGAAGATTTTAGATATGGGTTTCTCCCTGACCAACAAAGAACCCCATCAGTTAGAGCAACATTTGACTCAATTTCGAACGAGATTCGC
This sequence comes from Odontomyia ornata, assembly GCA_963969285.1. Taxonomy (NCBI): domain Eukaryota; kingdom Metazoa; phylum Arthropoda; class Insecta; order Diptera; family Stratiomyidae; genus Odontomyia; species Odontomyia ornata. Next base: position 43,365,300 of record OZ017739.1, read on the forward strand.
AAAAAAATATTTTCGAGCTTGGGAACTGCTCAGCGACCGAAATGAACATTTTACTCTAGTTAATTCAGCCAATTGTGTCGAAGCCTTAGCGCATTCCATATTTCAAATGACAGATCTGGATAATCGTATTGCCGAGCTTTTGGATGCAAATATAATATGACCGTCTGACCCTGCCAATGCTTCAGTGATTGTACTTATCGAGAAAAAAAAACGGAGAGACAGGAGTTTTAATGACATTTCTATCAAACAAATGGCAATATTTGGTAATAAAAGTTGTGAGGAACACTTCAACACAGTCGGTTTTCAACGCGTTAATCGAGTTCATAAGTTATTTTGGTCTCTTATAAAAAATCATTACTGATCGAAGAACAGCGTACACTTCACGGAGCTTCAATTCGTTTTGTGAGTTGTTATGTAACATTAAAGTTGTAGTCCAAACTCCACAAACTAGCGGACAGGTCGAGCGGACCAATAAAAAAATTTTGTCCTATCTATCTACAATCACTGAAAGCCAAAACAGCTGAGACGAACTTTTACCATCGCTTCAGTGGGCTATAAACTTCCATAAGGATTTCAAAACTGGATTTAATCCAAACGAAATCATTTTCAATTTTAAATTAAAAGACCTAACGGGAAATCAGCTTATTTCCTTTTTACAAGATGTTTTTAATTCCTCTGACGATGACGTGAACGATATTAAAATTAAACGTAAACGAGCTCTAGAAAATGTGACGAAAGAACGAGAACAATGGATAATTAGTTTTGATAACAAGTATGCACAGCCGAAACAATATGCCGTGGATGACTTAGAACTCATCGAAAATGATGCTGCAGCGACTGGGGAAAGCCGTTAGTTAGAACCATGGTTAAAGGGGCCTTTTAAAGTTTCTCGGGTCCTTGGAACGGATCGTTATCTAATCAAAGACATTGAAGAACTTCAAATTTTGACCAAGCCGTTTTGATGGGTTTTAATCCTCCCAAACTTGAAGACGACTCTGAAGATGACGAAATCGAGGACAATTCCGATACAGAATTGGCCGAGCTATCAGGTTAGATCATCCCACCTGGCAAATGCCGTAAACACACACACTTGTTCATCTGACCAAGGAGGGCTTTTTGTTTTTATATTGAATTCAGTCGTCAACTATCCGCCAATCGGAACGTTCGTTGTTGTGACCGCCGCCGTTTACGATGATATAAGTAATTGCCGCTCGTGAATTCAACCTTAAAAATAAAGATGATTGATATCTGTAAGTGCTACTGTACGAAAGTATGTTTTTGTTTCAATATAAATAGTCCATAGACGTCATCCTATCCTATCCTTAGTTTTTGTTTTTTATAATTGATTGGCTTCAGTCATTTGGCATATGTTCTTGTTACCAAATATGCTGGATAACTTTGTGAATAGCTTCTCATTTTATCCTATCCCTTGCTAAATAACATTGATTTACCACGGAAGATGGTTCTTTTCTTTACGTATCATTTAATTCATCAAATACGATCCATATAATTCTTTCTGGATGAAAAAATAGTTGATCAGAAAAATAAATACCAGTCCACAAAAGCACCAACAAAAACCCACTGTAATTTTATTTCTCATTAGGAAACCCAAATAACGTAATAGTTCCGATTCAACTGTGTTTTAACAACGTTAACGTATTAGCTTTCTTTCTTTATGGCTATTATTTGCTCTGGAATAACGAATCGCAGCCACATTGTCTAAAGCTTTGCACACATGTCCTCAAAGCTGGCAAGGAAATGTACTCCCTATTCATGCTTCCAGCCATTCACTGAGCTCACTATGAAATTCAATCAGAAATTTCAATTTCACCACATTTCCTATTTTTAAAAAGAATTTTTCCCCATGTCAGCTAGTCTGAAATCCAGTTTTCATCACATGTTCCAGTCACTTTGCCGGGTACCATTCAGTGCAAACATCACCAGTTTTCATACGTTGCATTCACATCCGTAGCTCTCAAACTTAAACTATTCACATGAAAGCGTTTTGAATGAACATTTTAGGATATCAAAGAATTTTTTGTGGCACAAAGCGAGGAATTCCGGGAGATGAGGACCCAACCCAGAAAAGGAAAAATCGATTTTCACATTAAGCCAGCGCAGAGTGCTGGCTTTTATGGATGATGCTGCTGCGGATGCTGTACTACCATCATTATCTCACCCCCCGAGCTCAAACCGCAGACGAGTCCTTACGAATCTTTCACCCCATCAAATTATGTTATTCATTTAAATTTGGGTGCAACAAAAGCTGTTCAGGTTGTTGTCGTTGTAAATCCTTGTCGGATTGTTAAAAGCAAGGAACGGGATGTACCTCTAATAAAATAACAAGTTTCTTGTTACATCAAAAGAATGAATGAAAGACAAACTTCTCTCGTTTTCCAAATCATCCCATCCCTGTTCCAGTTGCTTGCTTGACTAGCGTTCCACCACCCATTGGGGTGCATGTCCATTGGGTTTTATGATGCTAGCCAAGGAGCTGTCTCTTCTTGCAAGAAAACTTCCGTGATAAAGCGCAGCTTGGGGGTGGTTTTCAGTTATTCCCTCTTTGGGATAAATTACAAACTTTGAGATATGCATAAAAAGTCCGAGTTAGAGGGTAAACACCACTTGGCCAAGTGCGAAGGAGAGCGAGAGGAAAGCGAAAAGGAAACTTGGGACAAGAAGGGTGAGCAATTCTTCTGGTGTTGCTACTGCACTGTTGCCTGCACTCCAAGGAGAAGAAGCAAAAACAAAACAAAAGGAAAATTTAAAATGAACAGAAATGAATGGGAAAACTCATTCCGGTTCATCTTTTATCTTTTTGTTGGTTTGGAAAGTCTTTTCTGGCGAAAAAGCATAAACACATTCAGGGCACATGAAATTGCAGAAAGAGCTCGAAAAGAATAAAACAGCAGCGAAAATTGCTCAAGTTGATAGGAAGGAAGGAAGGATTTTGCACTTTTGTTATTTTCCATGGTTTTTCTTTAATGGCGCACACCACATTCAAATATACACTTGCACACATTCACACGAATAGAGTGAAGTTTTTGGGTCGCTAGGATAAAAGTTCAAGGAGAACAATTATCGATCGGGAGGAATGTTTGTTGCTGTTCGGAAGTAGGCTAGCCATGTGCAAATGTATGAACGGGATTCTGCAAAGTTTTCTGGGAAATTTTCAATGGAGTCTGGTAAATATTTAATGAAAGTGGGTTTAATAGCGTAATTATACTCTAGTTGACAAATTATTGAAGGCCATAAAGAAATTAGGACAAAGCTTACTCTAATAGTTTATGAAATTAGGAATTAGCCCGAGAATCCTACTGAGGGTGCTGGAGCACCCACAACATTGTTAATATGTAATTTTAGTTTTGCAGGTATAAGTTTATCCTCCCGCGTATATTAATTTTTGGTCGAGCACCCTCGATTGGTCCGTATGGCGGCGAACATCAACCTATGAGAAAATGTGTAGATATGTTTCGGCCTCAGGCACTCCAGTGTAAGAAAATCATAACTATTTGTATGATGTTAACATAGTTTTTTCTACATGCTGAAATATTTTGTTCATGTGATATTTCATACCAGTGATTAGTAATTCTTATGAATAATGCGAAATTTTGCAATTAGAGATATATTTGAGTTTTGGTTACATGTATTTATTTTAAAAGCAATTAAGGATGAAGATATCGGTGACTTATTAGACAGAAATTCAGGAGCTGAAGAGATGGAGGAGGATGTTTGTGATTGTGTGTACATAGCAGAAGCATTTGATAATGAGTCCGATGGGTGGATAGATGATTTTCGCCCTATTCTGGATGATAAAAATGATGCAACTTCACGCGTAGCTACCGATTCTGATGATTTTAGAAGCAGGCAGTAATTTATGGAAAAGGGAAGAATAACAGGTACAAATGGGACGGAGAATAGCCAACGAGATATAATTTCCCTCAACCTAATATCCTACTCCACGTAATGGGACACAAAATTCCGGCGAAGGATTTTATTGAACCACTACAAAGCTGGTCCCTTTGCTTTGCTGACAAGTTTTTGGAAAAATTGTTATTAATACTAACGCAGAGATTGAAAAACAACCTACAAAATACAAAGGATACCATTAGGGAGAAATTGATCAACATATTTACCAAATATGTCATCTTTTATAAAGCCAGAATCGCTATTTGAGCTAAAAAGCAATGATCGGACTTTATTATTTACCGGGAGTGTTCAAAATGAACGACATAAATGACGAAGAAATTTTTGTTAAATATACTGGGGTGCCGATTTTTAGAGCAACCTACCGGAGACCGCCCTAAGCTCGTTTGCAAAAGGAGGGGGAAATCCCTTGTTACCCCAACCCACAGCTCCCATAATTCCCCAATTCGAACCCCACGATTAATTGGTAGTAAATGTCCTGGGAGCCACGCATTAGGTTTACTAGTTCCCATTAATGGAACATTAAATGCCGAGAAATGCTAATAACTATAAGTACATCTACAGCTCGGCAACGAAATCCCATTTATAACTCTTTTGTGGGGGACGTAAGAGGGTGAACGCGAATCTTCCGCACCTGATAACAGAATTGAAGTAATAAACATGCCACCGAAATGCAGGTTGGGTGACGGGCTAACTTCCCGTCACTGGAAAGCCCTGAAATGTTTCGAAATCTGCATAGAGGCCTCGGAATGGATTCGACTCACGGCGACGACCACGTAAACGAAAAAAAGACTATGGCACTAGATCCTGGAATCTGAGATCACTCAATTACCTTGGCGCTGTTAAGGACCTTTTACAGCAGGCCATTCAATATAAATTAGAAATACCAGCAATCCAGGACCCGAACTGGACTGAAAATTGTATTCCAGATATAAGATCGCACTAAATATTCAAAAGTGGGAAGCCTAATGTAAAACGAGATTTTGGAGGGGTGTTCATTATGAGTAGAGAGTTCAAATCACACGTTATTGATTTTAAGGCAGTCAATGAAAGGTTGTGTGTGATCCGTATAAAAACGAAATCCTTCAAAATCTGGTGTGATAAATGTTCACGCCCCGACTGAAGAAAAAGACGAAGAAATGAAGGAAATGTTCCACAATCATCTGGAAAGACTGGTCGACTCATTGCCTACAAATGACACAAGAATAATTATGGGTGATTTCAACGCTAAGGTTGGCTATGAGATATCTCATCGGAGAACGACTGGAGGATATAGCCTCCAAGATGAAACAAATGACAATGGCCAGCGCTTGATTAACTTTGTATGTAGCAGAAATCTAGTCGTACGCTCGACTTGCTTCTCACACCGACGCATTCATAAAACGATCTGGGTAACACCGGATGGCAATACATAAAACCAGTTCGACTATGTTCTTATATAACAACATTGTACCCCGGGCGAACTTGACGCCCATACATACCGAAGAGCCAATTGTAACTCAGATCATTACTTGGTCAAATTAACCAATCATTGTCGCATGTCAAAGAATATTTGGCAAAGACTAGCCTGCTACAAAAATTTGACATCATATGGCTCCAAATGAGGTCTGCGGTAAAAAATTTCACGGAGATCCTCGACAACCAGCTGGCTCTCATCTTTTCAGATGCATCGCTGAAAACAAGCAATGAGCTTTGGATGGAAGTGAAAGCGGCTATTAAGGCCGTGGCAGAACACCCAATCAATACAAGATAAATGATTGGTTCAATGCTGAGTGCCAGAATGCGTTAGACAAGAAGAATTCAGCCTACAAAGAATACGTGGGTAGGAAAACTAGGCCGAAGATAGAAATATATAAAAATTTCAGAAGAGTAGCGAATAGGATGGTTAGAATTAAGAAAAGACAGTACTATGACAATTAATAGAGAAGTATCGATACAAGTCTAGCAAAAACACAAGACAAGCGTACAAAATAGTGAAAAGCCTGAAACGTGGTTATCAGCCCAAAAACAGGTTCTGTCCTGACAACATCGGCAATATCGCCGCTGATGAAACCAAGATTAAGGAAGATGGGCAGCATATTTCAAGAACTTCCTTAATGCTCCGCATAGATTGGACCATATAGATGTCTTCGGAGAACCTCCATCGACCACACTAACTCTGGATTAAATTTGCTCTACTATCAAAGCCCAAAAGAATAATAAAGCACCGAGCATCGATAGATTCCAGCGGAGCTCATCAAATATGATGGCAGCAGTGGTCATAAAGCTATTCTCAAAGTCATCCAGCACTGCTGGCAACAAGAACATATGCCAAAAGAGTGAAGCCAAGTAATTACATTCACTATCCACGAAAAAGGTGACAAGCTACATGAGTCGTTCGATTTGCGTGAGCACTTACCCTTTACAGGCCTAAACTCACGGTCACCATTAAACAGCGATTGGTTTAAGCACCAATCATTCGCCCCCAAGTTCGGTACCAGTTTACATTGAGGGAACTCTCAATTTTCATACTGGTAGATACAAGACCTAGCTATACCTGACGCTATAACTTCAACGCCAGCCTTTGTTTGCACCAAAACCACCACGATACTCCCCGAAGGGCCGCAACCAATCAGCTGACCATCCGAAGATGAAGGCTCATCAGCTGCCCGTGGTACCTGAATATACCTCCAGGGTTGAGGTTCGCAGCAATGAATTGATCGTGTTATCGAACAATCACAAAGCCACCATGTTTCGGGTCAAGTTCCTACCCTAATATTTTTACCAAGCGATTCTGGTACCCTCGGAACGCTAGTCCCCGTCAGCTTCACTGGAATCGGAGAAGATAGCCCAACAATAGCAGTTGCACCCCTTTGAATTGCCAAATCAGTTCCGCCCTGGGGGCTCTGACAAGCAACAGTGCGAAAGTTATAGAGGCATATCACTACTTTGTACGCCATACAAAATATTTTCTAAAATCTTAGAAAATAAAATCGGATCATACGCCAACAGTATTATTGGGGAGTATTAAAGTGTTTTTAGGGCAGATAGATCAACAAAAGACCAATTGTTCATATTCAAGCAGGTACTTGAAAAATGCTGGGAGTTCAATATAGACATTCACCAAATTTTCCTTGACTTTAAGCAAGCATACGATAGTATTGATCGTAACTTACTGTACCAAATAATGCTTTGCTTTGGCATCCCAGCCAAATTAGTTCGTTTTACCAAAATGACAATGACGTCGACGACCCTCCAAGTCTGCATCAATAACCAGCATGCCAATGCCTTTGATACAAATATCAGACTAAAGTAGGGGGATGGGCTGGCCCCTTTGCTATTCAATTTGACCCTGGAGTATGTCATAAGCAAACTACCTGCCGATACACGAGGTGCATTACTACGCAAGTCGATTCAAGTAGTAGCCTAAGCAGACGATATCAACATTTTGTCACGGTCATTAACAACTGCCAAAGAACTCTGCCTGAAACTCGACAGCGAAGCAAAACTAGTAGGGCTTCAAATAGATGAAAATAAAACAAAGCTCATGACGCATATCTCAAGTATACAATATATCATACTTGACAAATACAGTGTCGAAGATGTGAGGGACTTTGTGTATTCAGGCGCCAAAATAACGAGAACTGGAGATGAAAGAGATGAAATATGACGAAAAATACAGCCTGCAAATAATGTATTTTTTTAAATTTTGACGATCATGAAGACCACCTGGATACACAGTCAAACAAAACTCCAAGTATACAAATCTGTAATAAAACCTGTGTTATGCTACGGGTGTGAAACATGGACCCTAACCCAAGCATCTGCAAATATATTGAACGCCTTTGAGTAACGGGTCCTGAGGCGAATAATCGGACCGAAGCTAGACGGAGACCAATGGCGAATGCGGTACAATCATAACGTGTATGAAATTTTTGACGAACAGGGGCTCTCAACGGTTACAAGACTGCGGAAGCTGCAACGGGCTGACCACATGAATCATATGGATGAACAAAGGATACCCAAAAAGGTATTTGTTGGGAGAGCTGAGGGCCGGAGAACAGTGGGGAAACCAAGGAAACGCTAGGCTGACTCGGTCAACGAAGACAGTTCATCGTTGCTCAGATTTTGAAATCAGAGGACGCAGTCAATAATTCAAGACAGTTGGAGGCACTAGCTTCAGCAAGGCCCGAGAGAGGCTGCAGTCCTACAAAGAAGAAGGAGAAGATTTTTAAACTAACAGAAAGTAGTAGAGTATTGACTTACTAATTCACATTTTATTGAAAATGTGTTTTGTTGCATGTTAATTTGTAGGTTTATAGAAGATAACACTGTACCGTACATATTACATTAAAACAATACATCCTATATACTCTTCAAAATCTATAAATTTCATTCTAAATAGAACAATAATTGTTGTGTAGACGCACGATGACTTAAGCCTCAGTAATAGCGACAAATAGTTTAGGTATAATTGAGAAGGAGATTTTTTAATATTGGTTATTTATGTGCAATTGCTATTTGATACATATGAAAATTGTTTTGTAAAAATCTAATTCTTTAATTCATGCAAGATAATGCATAAAAACAAGGGTACTCACTCTCTCCTCCGACGAGGGTTCATTGTTGGGGGTTAGGTTTGTATGCGTTCTAATAAATTAATTCTTTTTAAAATTTAACTGAAAGGACTATCAATTCTGTTTGTTAAAAATTTTAAATGATCACTAAAAAATAATTCAACTGAAGAATAACTCAATATCTAAAGATTTTTAAATACTTTTCCGAAACAACTTAGATTCTTTTACATCAAAATTGCGAACACTCAGACGTTAAATGGCATGGAAGGAATAAATTCAACTGGGCTCAGCAATGTACTGTCTATGAATAAGTGATTAACCCATGAAATGGCAAAGGATAAACAACAATTAAACATCAAATTTTCTTGAGCGCCAGCACTTGGACTCGTCATAACTTTGTTTTCCTTGAATTACCCCTTCGTATTATGGTTACACAGATGCGAGATACCGTTTCGTTTTTATGGGTTTGCGCGATGCACAATCAAACTTGTTTTACAAATAAAAATCTCGCCGAACTACTTGTGATAGTGGTGAACATCGACGGCCATCATCCATATCAAACTCCGCTTTCGGGGTTCAGCAATTGGCGTTTTTTAACATTGAAACTTAAAATAATCGGCATCTTTGCAATCTACAAACTTGTTCGCTTGGTCAGATATACTCCTATATTGACTATCACTAGATATTAATAAGTACAGGTTTCTCTCATAATTTATGCTAAACAGTATTCAAGAGATTTAATTTCATATTAAGCATATCATTTTTTGCGTTATGTTCAAATATAAGCAGTATAAGATCAAACTTCACTCCCCTTTCCCAACAAGTTCTCTTGAGTCATCACTGCTGGGAAAACACCAAATAAATTCACGGACACTAGCTGACACTTGTCTATGTCGTTCGTTTCTGTTAGAATTCTAAACGCCACTCTTGCACAATACTACTGTCTTCCTTCAACCCATACATTAACGCCTACCATGTATCTCTCACATTCAACAATTTTCACATTCTTGGCTATTTACACCTTATCCATTCTTCCTATTTTCGTGCCATGCCAGTCATTTGTGGTCTTATACCGATTTCAGACGATTTCATCAATTTTCGTGAAAGATTCCCCCCCCTATACGATGCACGTAACCCGCGAGCAGATGGGTACCAGCACACCAATTTCGCTTCCTTTTATTCCTCGCCACTCGGTAACTGTGCAATTTCTTGCTCTGTCAACCGCTTTAGCTGCCTAAAATGATCAGGGACATATTCCAATGTTAAGCACAATGAAAATTTCTCGTGTTTGCAGTAACAGCCCTTTATTGGATCCCCAAATGATTACATCATAATTTAATTACTTCTAATCAATCACAATCTACACCAAACAAAGTTAAATCTCTTCGATGCAATGTTCTCGTTACTACCCGTATTACAGGGTTGACATTCAGGACAAACTTTTCCACAGTTTATCGCGACTCCCTATTATTGCATAGTTTTAAAACCTTCTCCACTTCCGTTAGCTGAATCCACAATCATTTCCATTCGTACTTGCACACACTACTAACATGTCAGAAATTTTGGCGTTCTTTGAAACTTCCGGTGACATTATGTTATGATTTATATACTCAATCGTGCAAAATTAGAAATCATCCCGTAAAGCGCTGAAGTTTATTTTAAAAATTAACATTGCCAGCTAATAACATATAATTTATTTTCAGAATACGAGAGTGTTCCATGCAAGATCTGCGCACAACCACGGCACCAATGTCACTCCCTCTAGGCGTTACCAGTGACTCCTCTCTTGTGACAAAGTGAATAGCCGGACCCTAAAATCTCTTGGTCAGTTTCGTTAACCAAGAAAAGTTTGTGGGCCCAGATTCTGATCCACAAGCAGCGCGTGTCTTGCCATGGATAGTATTTATTTTCTTCACGAACACTGAATCCAAAAAAAACACAATTTATCTTTAAATTATGTGTTTTATTTTCACTTTAAAAACACTTTTACAATATTTAAACACTTTTACAATATAGGTTTCGCACAATAACTTTATCGTACCTAAACCGTACCGAAAGAATACCCCAATGCAGCCTCACATTGGGTAACGAGGGTATTAAGGCTTGCCCGTACTCTGTTACTACCGGAAAATGACTATCCACCCGAGCTTTCTAATTGAATTTCTTTTATAGTGTAAACATGCTGATCTGTTGCAATAATTAGGTCTTGCTAATTGTTGCAACAGAAAGATCGAAAAGGTGAGCATATGACACCTGTGCATATGCGCTATGTATAAAAAACGCGTGTGGCGGAAATGCATTCGTTGCAATTGAATATTTTCAATGGGACGATTTTAATCTATGTAGAAAAAATGCGCGTGGCGGAAATGTATTTCTTGTAATTGAATGTCTTAGCGAGAATGGTTTGATTAATAAAAAATGCGCGTGTAAGAATTTTAGAATCAGCAATTTAAAGGATTTAATTTAGACTGAAAAGTGGAGTATGTAAGGGATGCATCGTAACACCCCCACCGTTAAATTGAGGCTCCGACGAAATGATTACTTTACGTTTATTTCGGTTTAGGTATGCAATAATTACAATTAATAATATTATGAATACAATTATGAAATCTGTCCCCAGGCTTACAATATTATCTGTTTTGGTTCTAAATAAAATAGTATCAATAGTATTCTCATTTTCAATCTGTTTTAAATATAAGTCTTCAATTTTAAAGTCAGGAATAGTATTATTTTCTTTAATAGATTTAATAAGCTGTGGAAGTACAATTTTATCATATGTTTTGAAGAAGTAATTAGAGTAAGTTGTATTTAGTATTTTTATCTGACAATTCTCATATCTTGCTATAAAGGTTCCTTTTATATTGGTTTTTTTCAGTATTGCAGTTGTGCTCTATTTCTCTATAAAAATGTTTGAAAATTATAATTCCAGGTATAATTTCTTTTATTTCCTCTTGGTCAAATGATTTTGTTTTAAAATCGGTTTCTCCTGGTTCTACTCTTAATACATCTGTCTTTAATTTCTTTTAAGTTGTTTCTTAGATTGTTTTCAATATTTACATCATAAACTTTATTATTAGAGTCTACTAGAATTATGTTGTAATTTAGTGACAAAGATCTATTCTGGATGGTTGGAATTGGTTCTAGAATGATTTTTCTCAATGTTTCATTAGAGTATTTTGGTATTGCCAAAATGATAGTAACAATTTTATTATTCGACGAAACAGCCGTTTTTATGTTCAGGTATTGTTCGAAATCGTCTATAAGGTCAAGTTCAGTCTTTGTAAATATGTTCCGTGTAATTAGACCTAATTTGCTTGATAATATTATTTGTTCGATGTCCGTTAAGTGGTTTCGTAACAGGGATATGTCGTTGTCGATTTGATGTACATGTTGAAGGAAGTTAATTTCTTCTCGGAGGGTTGCTATGCCGTTTTGGTTGAAATCTTTGAATGTGTTTAGATAGTTTGTTATTAGTGTTTGTTGGGTATTTATGTGTTGAGTAATATTTTTTATTTGAGCCGAAAGAAAGTTATTAGTTGTTAAAGTTTTCTTAAATTTGTCGATGAGTTTGTCTTCGTTTCCAGAAATTTTCTTTATAGAGGTTTCAATGTTTGTCCTGTCGTCATCGTCCATAGTTCCGGTAACGTATTTGAGTCCTTTTCCTAAAATGTTTATTAGTCCGCGTTTATGTCTTGAGTGGGGAGTTAGATTGTTTATTTTTGTTTCTATTAATTCAAAGTTCTTATTTATAGTCTGTAAAATAGTTTTTGATTCAATTGTAGATGCTGACAGAGTATTGATATTTTGCCGAATAAGTTCCATTGTTCTTTCGTATTCCGAGGTGTTGATTATGTGTAGGACATTATTGTAGTAGTCGATAGGTTTTTCGTCGCCAATGTTGATGGGTATATATCCGTTATTAAAGTTTAGGTCCTGGAAGTCTATTTTCTGTGCAGTTGTCATTGTCCAGATAGTTATTGTTAGTAGTAGTAACATTTTCCTGAAAGAATTATAAAGTATTAAATTAAATTACTAGAAGAGGGTTGAGGTATTAAGGGGGACTTTTTCTTCTTTTTCTTTTTAAGTTTTGACTTAATTGTTGGATGGTCTAAGTTTTGATATTTCTTTTTGGTTTTCATGTGGGTGCGGAAGTATTTGTTTTGGTTGTCTATGTCAATAATATGGTCGTCGTCGATTTTTTCGGAATTGATTTTCCTAAATTTGGAATGATTTTTACCTCCTCTGGTTTCTTTAATAAAATTCGGACCGGTTTCAATTTCGGCGTCTGCTCGTTTTTGATTGAGTTTGTTTATTGTTTTAATTTTCTTCTGATGGATGGTCTCGTATATAGAAGTATACTCGTCTTGGTGAATTTTTCCATTGATAAAGTCGATTGGTTTTCTATTCGTGGAGGAATGTATGGTGTTGTTATAGAATGAAATAATTTTGAGGATTTTTTCTTCTACTGTTCCCTGATTATTTATGGGGTCGTGTTTCAAAAGGCGAATATGTTCATTGATGGTGTTATGGAGTCTTTCCACATCTGCGTTGGATGTGTGGTTACTGCTAGATGTGTAGTGGATTTCTATATTTTCGTTTGAGAGGTAGTCCTTTAAGGGTATTGCTTTAAATCCTAATTCGTTATCAACTATAATTTTCTTCACCGTGCCAAATTGGCTGAAATAATATGCGAGCCCTCTTTTAAACTCCGTCCATGTTCTTCCAAGGATCTTTATTGCACATGCGTGCTTGGAAAATTTGTCGATTATTGTCAGGAATAGAAACTTTTCTAGAGTGTAAAACACGTCTACGTGAATTATTTCCCTAGGCTTTTGTGGGGTTTCGGTGATTTTTAATAGAGGTTTAGGGGGATTTCGGACGTACTTTTCACAATTGCAGATCTCACAGTTGTTAATGAAAGTTGTAACTCTGTCGTTTAATTTTGGGCAGTAATATTTTAGTTTTATTTCTTTTGTAACTTCTTCGATTCCTCTATGGTTATTTTTCAGGTGTTCTTCCTCGATAATTTTAGCTAATTTCTCTTCGTCTGTAACATCTTCTAGAAGGGTGTTACATCTGATGATTCTGAATTTACCGGTAGTGACAAAATTATTACTAAATGCGGAATTGATGGTTTGAAAGAAGTCTTCATTTTCGATGAGTACGGCATTTAAACCATTTGGGTTGAAGTGATTTTTTAATATTGTGATTGCATCCTGATCATCTAATTGTTTGGCATTGATCGTAGTCCTATTTTTATCGAAAACTTTTTCTTTTTTTATCCGTAGCGATCCTGAATTTGTTTTATTTATGATTATTTGATTCTTAAACACGTTGATACAAGAATTACTAATTGGAATATCGTTTTGATTTTCAACTAGATTTATATCGGGCCTGGGTATCCTGGATAACGTATCAGCATTTACATTTTTCGCACCTTCTTTATATTTTATCGTGTAATCAAATTCAGAGAGTCGTAGTCTCCATCTGACAAGTTTCGAATTTGGTTCCTTAATTGAGAAAAGCCAGGTTAAAGGTCTATGGTCTGTTTCTATGATGAATTTTCTTCCAAATAGATAGGGCCGAAAGTATTTGGTGGCCCAAACAATCGCTAATAGTTCCTTTTCGATGGTGCTATAGTTGATCTCGTGTTCGTTCAAGGTGCAGCTAGCGTAGCTAAGTGGTCGTCCCTCTTGTGAGAGCACAGCACCAAGAGCATAATTGCTTGCATCCGTTGTTAACACAAATGTTTTATTAAAATCAGGATAAGCCAGAATTGGTTCGTTAGTAAGAAGGGTCTTTATGGTCTCAAAGGCGTGAACATATTCGGGATCGTGAATATTCAGTTGTGCATCCTTTTTTAAATTTTTGGTCATAGGTTTTATTATTTTTGAATAATCTTTAATAAATTTCCTATAATATCCAGCGAGACCAAGGAATTGTCTTATTTGTTTTTGGGTCTTGGGGATTGGAAATTTTTGGACACACTCCACTTTTTGTGGATTGGGTTTAATACCATCTTGTGTGACTATATGCCCAAGAAAAGCAGTTTCTCGCTTGAAAAATTCAGACTTATCCAACTGGACTTTTAAGTTGGTTTCTCTGAATCTTTTAAAAATCTTTTTCAAGGATTCTTTATGTTCCTGTAAGGAAGTGGAAAAGATTATTACGTCATCTAAGTATACTAAACATATTTTATTTATGTAGTCTGAGAGTACGTTATTCATCAGACGCTGGAAAGTTGCAGGAGCTGTCTTAAGACCAAATGGCATTCGAAGAAATTCGTAATGCCCTCCTTCTACACTGAAAGCGGTTTTATGGATATCTTTTTCCATTATTTCTATTTGATAGAACCCTTTCGCTAAATCTAGAGTTGTGAAATATTGGCATCTTCCGAGTTTTTCCAATATTTCATCGATATTCGGAATTGGATATTTATCATCGATTGTTACTTCATTAAGTTTACGATAATCGATGACAAGTCTCCATTTCGGTTTTCCACTTGCGTCCATTTTTTTTGGCACTATCCACACTGGTGCTGAATAGGGAGATTTGCTAGGCCTTATTATATTTTTTTCTAACATTTCCTCGATTTGTCGGCGTACTTCATCCTTATGAACGTACGGATATCTGTAAGTTTTTGCGACAATAGGAATATTGTTTGTAGTTCGGATTTCGTGCTTGATGGCATTAGTAAAAGTTAAGTCAGAATCTTCGTTATAAAATATATCTGAAAAATGGTTTATAATTGGCATCAATTTTTGCTTTTCTTCCTCGTTAAGATGGTCTTTCCTTATTTGGTTAGAAATGGGAAAATGTTCTCTTGACTCATTTTCAATGATATTAAAATTTTCCGTTGTAACGGGAATGGTTTCCTGGGTTTTGAATTTAACTTTCACAGGGCGGTCGTCTAGTATCTTTACTAGGGCCAGCATTTTTGAATCTTCGACGTTATAAATGCCTTCCTCCAGTTTGACCATCTCATCTTTGGAGGTCTTTCCAGGGAAGTGTACCAAGCCATTTTCTTGGTTTACAGGCACGGGTACTTCATAGCATCCGGCCTTATTGAACAGGCAATATTGTTTTTCCTCTTCAAGTTCAAAGAGGATTGGGATAGTCTTTTCACCGGCTTTTAATATTTGTTTCTTATAGTCGATAATTATATCTAGTTGTTGTAATATGTTATTTCCTAAAATACCATCATATAGTTCGTGAAATTTGCATACATAAAATTCAATTTGTTGAGATGTATCTCCTAATTCTTCAAAGAGAGGGATTCTTACTTTTTCGTGAATGTCGATTGTATGTTGTAGGGTTTTGAGATTAGTGTTTGGGATTTCGATTTGCCATTTCGGGTGGCAAAGACCAGGATTGATAATTGAGTGGGTAGCTCCTGTGTCAATGATAAATTTCAGGGGTTTAATTTTTGTTTTCAGGGTTATATATGGTAGTCTCCGTCCGAGGCCTGTGGTGGAAAATTTTCGGCCACTTCTGTCGTATTTATGTCCATTGGTTCTGGTGTTGGCTGTCGCTCGAAGTATCGAGATTGTCTAAAGTCGTTGGGGTTATAAAAATTTTGGGCTTCGGTTGGATTCTGTCGTTTATTTTGTTGGTTGTTGTTGTTATTATTATTGTTAAATCTGTTACTGTTGTTATTATTATTAGGAGCTCTATTATTATTGTAATTATTACTATTGTGATTATTATTATTATTGTTGCTAAACCTATTGTTGTTGTTGTTACTAAATCTATTGTTACTAAATCTATTGTTACTACTATTGTTGTTACTATTATTGTGTGACTTATTGCCATCATTATTATTAATGTTACTATTATTACTATTGTTATTATTATTAGGTCTATTGTTGTTATTATTATTGTTACGATTATTATGATTGTTAGATTTATTATTATTATTATTGCTATTATTTTGATTATTTTTCGTGTGGTAAATTTGGCCATTTGAGCCATAATAGGCATATCCTGCAGTGAACAGTATATCCATGGCTGATTCAAGGGATTCAGGATTCCTGCAAAATAAAATAGTTTTCATGGGCTCTGGGAGTTTGTTTTTAAATATATTGAGAGCAGTTCTCATGTTATTGCGGGCACATTCGTTGGTAGCATTTCCAGTACCTAGCACTACTAAGGTTTTATTATTCAGCCTTCTTAACTTACTTTTAATTTCGTTATAAAATTCAAGGGTGTTAGTTTTAAATGTCACGCCACGTAGATTGTCGTAAAGTTCGTCCACGTTTAGGCGGTCACCAAAGTTGTTTTGAAGGACCTGTTTTATGTCTTGCCAAAGGGTAGCATGACAATTAATGTCGATTGTCTCTTTGGCTCTACCCTTCAATTTGCTTTTAATAATGTCGCTAAAAAGGAGTTGCGATGCTTCATTATAAGCTTGTAGTATAGGGCTAACTCTATCCACAAGGTTTATGAAGTTTTGCAGGTTTTCGGACCTGCCGTCAAATTCAGGGAGACCGTGTAAATACTTCAAGGGATTGATTTGGATGGCAGGGGCTGCTTCGGCGTTCGCCATTTTGAGATGAAAACAAGATTCGAAATTTTGTCCAATTCCACACCAACCTTACAAAGGATTATTACAGTTTAAGTATTTTTTGCAATTGGCTTTGGGGCAGATATTATTTCTGTGCGAATCAATATACGTGTATAAGTTTTAAAATACCCAAATATACACATGCGTATATTCGCATATGTTTCTTTGAATGTAGAGGTAATTTGGTAAAAATGAAATTCTTGGGAAAGGACTAAAATATTTGTAGTCGAGTGAATATATATGTGTAAATTTAAGTATATTTGAATATTCAAACGTATACGTGCATATTTTTATATATGACAATTTATGAAAATATTTATACTATGTAAAATTTTAATTAAAAGATTAAATGATTAAGATAGTGGTTGTCTACTTGCTTTGATGATTCTCCTTACAGCTGACTGGTTCCTGAGTTTTCCTAGGACTTGTAAATTTTCCTTATTCGTTGATCTTCCTTGTAAAGTTTATTTTGTTATGTAAATGTATTTTTTTTGCACTTTTTCTATTTCAATATATATGTTTTTTTTTCACTGTTTGTTTTTTTTTTTGTATTACTTTTTTTTTTTTTATTGTATACACTTATTTGGTTTATATGTGTTAGATTTCTCCCACAAAAAAAAATTTCGTTGTTTCTTCTCTCCTTTTTTACAAATATCACATTAAAATTCTTTCCACTTTTGGTCAATTTTCCCCTAGTTTTACACTTTATTTCGATTTTCGCCCTTTTCATTCACTTTAAAATTTTCACCTTTAAATTT
Source organism: Odontomyia ornata (assembly GCA_963969285.1). Classification (NCBI taxonomy): domain Eukaryota; kingdom Metazoa; phylum Arthropoda; class Insecta; order Diptera; family Stratiomyidae; genus Odontomyia; species Odontomyia ornata. The sequence goes on from OZ017739.1 coordinate 43,383,104, forward strand.
TGTTTATTTAAGGGTTCACTGTTTTGATTTTCTTCTTTTATTATTATTATTATTTTTTTCCAATTAAACTTGCTTTTAGTAACAAGATCGATGATTTACTTTGTGCTTCTTGAATTTAGTTCACTTCTCAAAAATCTACCCAAAATGAGAAATTTTCACTTGTCCTGGGTTCTTCCTTAAGAACTCCTTTATGTCAGAACTCCGTTTTTTTTTTTGGATTTACGGGATTCGTTTTATTTTCGCGTCGTACAACAAGAAACAAAAATTTACCTCCTCTTGGGGTTTATTTAAGTTACTTTTTCCCGACGTGATAACGATACGCTTTTACGATTTTAAAAAATCACACGAACTTTCGCGAAGCGCATCCTACCGACTGCGCCATTTATTTTCTTCACGAACACTGAATCCAAAAAAAACACAATTTATCTTTAAATTATGTGTTTTATTTTCACTTTAAAAACACTTTTACAATATTTAAACACTTTTACAATATAGGTTTCGCACAATAACTTTATCGTACCTAAACCGTACCGAAAGAATACCCCAATGCAGCCTCACATTGGGTAACGAGGGTATTAAGGCTTGCCCGTACTCTGTTACTACCGGAAAATGACTATCCACCCGAGCTTTCTAATTGAATTTCTTTTATAGTGTAAACATGCTGATCTGTTGCAATAATTAGGTCTTGCTAATTGTTGCAACAGAAAGATCGAAAAGGTGAGCATATGACACCTGTGCATATGCGCTATGTATAAAAAACGCGTGTGGCGGAAATGCATTCGTTGCAATTGAATATTTTCAATGGGACGATTTTAATCTATGTAGAAAAAATGCGCGTGGCGGAAATGTATTTCTTGTAATTGAATGTCTTAGCGAGAATGGTTTGATTAATAAAAAATGCGCGTGTAAGAATTTTAGAATCAGCAATTTAAAGGATTTAATTTAGACTGAAAAGTGGAGTATGTAAGGGATGCATCGTAACAGATAGTCACCGACTAGCAAAGCCGCCAATCTACGAAATCAAATTCTATGTAGTGGAAGACACTTAGGCATAGCTTAGTTTGGGGTGTGAATCAGAACCCGCCGCAAAAAGTTCTTGCGAGTATATAACAACTTTTGATCACATTCGGGGACTATAATATCACTTGGCCTTGCTAGTCATACAATGGTGGTAAACCACCAATTTATAAATTAGAAACAAGTCCAAATGATATTAATGTCTAAAGACAATATAAAATCCGAGAGTTGTTGGAGATGCTGGGGCACGTTTAGTTCAGTAGTTACCTACCCGCCAAAAACTTGGACACCTAGTGGGGTAACCTAGAGACGATGATCGGTCTCATTGCTCACGACTGTTGATACAGCCGGGCTATTCGGGCCCCACGTTTGGCACCATTTGTTGTATTATACAACACTTATTAATAGACCGTACACTCTTGTGCCAAGTTGAATTTATTCCCTCCATGCCGTTGAATGTCTCGGTGATCGTAATCGTGATGTAAAAGAATCCAAGTTAAAAGCGATAAAATTCTTAAAATATCGAGTCACTTTTCAGTTTAATTATTTGTTAGTGATCATTTAAACTATTCAATAAAGAGAATTGATAGTCCTTACAGTATGCAGGAACCTACCTCCGCAACAACGAGCGCTCGGCGGAGAAGTGGGTGAGTATCCTGGTTTTTATTTTCTATCTTGCATGAATGAAAAAAATTGAATTATTATTACAAAATAAATTTTATATGTATTTGATTTCAAATTCACATGAACAACCATTATTAAAAAATCTCCTTATCAATTATACTTAAATTATTTGTGGCTGAGGCTTTAGTCATCGTGCGTCTGCACAACAATTATTGTTCCATTCACAGTGAGATTTATAGAATTTGAAGAGTATATAGGATATATTTTTTCGATATAGTATGTATTGCACAGTGTTATCTTCTACAAACCTACAAAACAATATAAACACAACACATCTCCAATCAAATGTGGATTGGTAAGTTAATTCTCTGCTGCTGTTTGTTAGTTTAAGGATATTTGTTGTGAATTAATCAAAAAAAAAGAATAAAGAAAAGCGTTGGGTTAAATAATCACATTCGGTCTTCTCACTCGCACATCAATCGGATGTGGGTGTTGGCTGGCCCCTCCTCTAATCAGCTAGCCATCAGGTGAGCTCTCCCTTATTTTTTGCGCTTCAGGGGCTCTCGCCGGGATTCTTGGCCCTCCTCACAAGTCATTGGCCAAGGCATCACTTAGGATCCTTGATCCAGCAGGGAGGATGCGAGGGGGAACCACCACCATCTAGATCCCCCACTCTTACTTGTGGGCCGTGTACCTTCGTGGCAATGACGGGATCGCCTTGAGTTTCGCGCGTGGTTTCCCGGGTATTGTAGTCACGTTTCTCTTGTTCAATCCATTCAGTATGTTACAGAAGCCATCGACACCTATCGACGGTTTGGTTGGATTTTGCTTTTTTTGTGACTCTGGTCATCAGAAAATCCGTGCTATGGGAAAAAACCCGGTCCACGACACCGTAAAACTAGCTTCCCAGGGCACTTGCGCGTCCCTAGACTAGGCCATTTCCAGTAGAGCGTAAATCTTGTGGTCGTTGGCGCAGCAATCCACCGCTGCAGTCCTGTACGGACATTTAAGACCCATTTAAAAACTACAGAATACAGTACCGAATATGTGAGAAAATTTGCGCATTTAGACACCAAATTACGAGAACCAGCATTGGAAGAGAGGAAATATGCCGTAGAATACAGCTCATAAATAAAATATTTTATTCAATATTAACGATCTTGGAGATGAGTTTCATACTCAAGAGAGCAAAGCTCCAAGTATACAAATCTGTGTTAAGACCTGTGTTATGCTATGGGTGTAAGACATAGACCCTAACACAAGTATTGGCAAACATATTGAACGCCTTTGAAAAAAGAACAATCGGAGCAATGATAGACGATGACCAATGGTGGATACGATACAACTATGGGCATTATAAAATTTTTGGCAAGCCGGAGGTGTCAACGATTGTAGGACTGCAGAAGCTGCAATAAGCTGAACACATGAATCGTGTGGACGAGCAATAGATACCCAAAAAGGTGTTTGTTAGGAGAACTGAACGGCAGAGACGAGTAGAGAAATCGAGGAAACGCTGATCTGACTCGGCCGACGAAGACAGTTCACTGCTGCTCGGATTTCGAAATTGGAGGATACGGTCAATGGACCGAGAGTTTTGGAGCCGCTATTTGCAGGAAACGAAGGTACGAGAGGGGCTGTAGTGCTACGAACAAGAAAGAGAAGAGTACTATCGTCACAAGGCGATTAAAATTTTTGACACAATTGACAACCATAGTAATAGTACCATGGCATTCCTTTGAACTTTATAAAACAAAAAAGACCTTAGGTATTATCCAATCATCTACCAAGTAGTCACGTAAAATTTATCGTTTCTTTAATTTGATAAGAATTGAAACTGGCGCGAGAATGTAGGTAGGAATTGAAGTGCTCAGAGACATGAGAGATTTAAGATACTAAATCGCACAAACACCCCATATTCCAATAAGAGAATTTTACGTGGAGAGAGTTCCGCTCTTCCATTACATACTACGTTGACTTCTTATTCATATTTGATATTATATTTGATTAACACGTGCAGAAAAATAGAAAAACTTTTCTTCGGTCTAGTGAATCCATCTCAAATTTTGTATTCCGAAAATGTTGTCTTGGAACAAGCAATGACAACTATTAAGAATAATTTGGTAAACCTTTTTTAGGGTCTTGTCCTAAAATACAAAACCCCATTAAAATCGGCACGTGTGTCCGTCCGTCTGTCTGTATGTCACAGCAGTTTTTCTATGAAACTATAGAAGCTACAGCCATGAAACTTTGCGGAAAGGCTGGAAGATATGACTTCTAGACTTTCAAAACGGGTGCCAAATTACTTTATCAGTATCGAGGAAAGCGGGAGAAGGAGAAATGCACGAAATTTTCAAAAACTGTCATTCCGAGGTTAATTTTTATCGGAAAAAGCTTATGTTATCGAAGAAATTCCTGTCGAATATAATTTTACTTCGAATAGTATAGAAAAACGTAGAACCCAAGAAAAGTTCAGGACCGCTGGTATGGAGGAGGCCGAAGGCTTCCCACCATTGGGGCAATCTCGGGAAACGACGAATGCGAAACAAGATCAAACAATCAACAAGAGAAAACATAATGAAGAAAACCCCACAGATAGAGGATGTAAGCTGAAATAATAGCGGACAATCAACAAATAATCAAACCGCAAAAAGAAAATGATGATCTAAGGCTAGAGATGCAGCCCCTCAAAGATCTTTTCAAGAACAGAATGAAGCCTCAAAAGACGCAGCGGCAAAATCGAGTGGAACAGGTAACAAAGCCGAAGAAAAGTATAAAGCAAGCCAGTTTGGAAGGAGTTCTGAACGCTGGTGGCATCAACGAAAGGCAAAACTCTTTTGCAGCGCTGGAGGAATTAACCGAAGAAATGGAAGTTGAAGAAAACATCGACAGTTATTCTAATCGAGATAATGTTTTGAATTTTATTCAGTATTTAAAAAATAAAAACAAGGAGGCGAAACCAGCTCGCAGAAAATGTTCCGCCAATCAACGCGTTCGGACAATGTGAAAAAGAGACGGTTCGGCTATTGGCAGCCGAAAATAAACTAGCCAATTTCGAGACCAAAAGAGTTAATGCCGTAAAAATAACTATTACAACGAAATCACTAGGTGATTTCAAGTCAGTCAAAGATACGCTGAGTTTCCACACTTCCCCCTTTCCCCAAAAAGTGAAAAAAATCAGACGTTTCTGTTGAAGGGTTTAGATTGCTCAGAGGATAAAGTCAATGTTTTTCAGATAATCGAAGAAGCTGCACAAAAAACTGAATTTATTTCATTGAAAGCTTTTGCGGCAAGACAATTGACCATAGATAGGAAGAATTCACCACTTTAACTGGTACAAATTACAAATAAGAGCAGTCAAAGTGCCCCCCAATAAATAAGGTACTTGAATTTCATAGTGGGAATGGCTCCAGAAAAGAAAAGTCAACCAGTGTTACCCGTGCCAAAGATTTGGTCATTCGGCTACCAACTGCGCCGTGCACTATCCGTGCGTCAAATGTATAGACATTCATGCTGCCGGTGAGTGTGAATTGGCTCAGGTGGAGCCTAAAGATGTGATGGTGTTTTTGGTCATCCAGAATTACATGTCTTTTCCAGATTTCTTTTTTTTTGGACTGGACGTACGATCAGAAAGAGATGGAGTTCAAGTAAAGAAAAGTAAAGTAGAGTCGACTTTTTGAAATTTGATTGAGAAGCTTTAAACCGGACATTTTAATCGATGGCTGATACTTGTATTTTGGACTTAGTCTGCTCGCGGAAGAATTGCGACCGTAATTCCTCTCCGAACTAGCTTGCCTGTCAGTAACCATCTTGGAGTAGACTGAGGGTATCCTGACTTGCTGGATACAGTCCGTTGACACGTTTACAAACTTCAAGTCTAAGATCGATGAGATGTCGGTTTAGATTTCCTTTGGGAAATCTCGGACGAACCAGAACGTCGTTGAAAATCCCTTTCCCTGCACCTTTCCATGCAGGTGACATGGCTTTAAGACTCATCAAGACCTTTCATTTGATACCTCATGCAATCTCCTTGAGCAAAAAATTGTTTTGAGGTTCAATCTAAGACTAAGACAAACAAAAAACACTCCAGTACTACCAAAATAGAGTTACTAGGAAGGTCTTAGGAGTCTCATGGTATATAAGAAGCACTTACATCTAAAAGGACTGTAAAATTGAGGCCGCAGAAGAGTACCTTCGCTACAAGGCATTTTAAATTTTTGATACAATGGACAACCATAGTAATAGTGCCATGGCATTCCTTTGACCTTTACGAAACAGGAAGGCCCTTAGGCATTATCCAATCATTAGCCACATGACTACGTTAACATTTTTCGTTTCTATAATTTTTTAAGTACTAAAGCTGGCCCAAGAAAGTAGGTGGAAATCAAAGCACTCAGAGATATGAGGGAGTCAGGGTGCTAAGTCGCACCTATTCTATACACCAAGATTTGTTCGGGATTATTTATTTATTTACGCTATTTTACAGGTCCTTGAATCCAATTACAAAATAAGTAATGAAATATGATATAATACATGCAACAAAAACAAAGTGAGCAAAACAAGAATATAAAATACTAATAAACTATTGGAAGCTAAGGAGAATACTATGCAATATTCTTTAAAAAGCGTTTAAGGAATGTCGCAGAGGACCCAGCTGGAGCTCATTGTAACGACGTGATATGCGTACTAAAAACGAATAAAAATATGGATTGATACGAGCAAAGGGCACAATGAATATGTCAGATGAACGCGTTCTTGTAGTGGGACATATATAAAGCCTTTCTCGAAGGTTGGATGAAAGAATACCGTGATATAATTTAAATAAGCAACACAGGTCTAAGACTTCTCTCCTTTCTTTTAATGATGGAATGTTGAGGATCTGTAAGCGCTCATCGTAGGAGCTGTAAGTGAGGTTATATTTGTAGAATAGAGAACGTGTGAATTTATGCTGCACAGTTTCAATAGCATCCGATCGATTGGTGTAGTGAGGAGACCATATTTCGGAGGCATACTCAAGGATTGACCGGGCTAGTAGTACAAATAGATGGACGCTGGTTGAAATGTTAAGAGACTTGCAGGAGGATCGTAAAATAAAACCAGTGACATTTGAAGCTCTAGTGGTTATGAATGAAATATGGGTGATCTTTAAATTTGTTCACAAGTTCGAGCAGCGATCCATCAATCTGGTATTCATATAAAACTGGATGAATTTTGTTGGTGAATCTCATGTGACAACATTTTGAAATTTTAAGAGGAAGTAAATTACCTTGACACCAATGTTGGAGATTGCCAAGATCATTTTGAAGGTATGTGCAGTCTTTGCTGGAGTTAATGGAACGATAAGTTTACATATTATCAGCGTAAAGAAGACAATTAGAGGACAGGCGTGGGGAACATCATTAATGAAAATGTTGAATAGCAAAGGGCCTGAAATTGATCCTTGAGGAACACCGATTTTGGACTAAATGAGGCCAACGAAAAAAAATTATTCCATGTAACGATGCAAGAGCAATGGTATAAGAAAGATAAGATCCAAGAGAGGTTTGAGTCGGAAACGCGGAGTGATCAGAGTCCGTTAGCCAGTAGGCCATGATCAACACTGTCAAAGGCTTCAGCAAAATCGGTGTATATGACAGCAACTTGTTGGCTCATGTCAAAAGAAAGAGAGATGGTATTCGTAAGTTCTAACAAATCAGTTATTGTCGAATGACCTTTAATGAAGCCATGTTGTTCATTTGCAAACAGGCATCGTACATTCTGTTATGCACAATTCGCTCAAGGAGCTTGCCAAAACGAGACATCAAAGAAATCGGACAATAGTTCGAGACTTCACTCCGATCTCTGGACTTATGGATCGGAAAGATGTTAACATGCTTCCAGACGTCGGGAAAGCAGGAGGAAGAAAGGTTTATATTGAAAATAATTGATAGTGGGGTAGATAACGAAGGGAATAATGACTTTACGAACAGATTTGGTATTCCATCAGGACCCGGACCACCATTAACGTCAAAAGTGAGCAGTACACTTTCAATTTCCGATGAAGACGTCACGATAGAACGCACAATAGGGGAAGGAGAAGGACACGATGAGTATATAGTAGGGTTTGAAACTTTAAATGTGGAGGAAACAAATTGAGTAAAAAGGTCACAGATAGGTTGCCCATCAGAAGCTTGGCAGTTATGCCATCAGAAGATATTAGGGTTATGGGATGTTGTTTTCAGGGAACGTACGTATGTTCAAAAGGGCTCAGCACAATTAGATTGCAGTGATGTTTCAATCATATAATAATAACATTGCATTGCGTTCTTAACGGCTTTTTTGGCTTCTCTAACATACGAAGCAGTCAGTAGTTGGCGAGATCAGTGTCAGAGTTGAGATAATGAAATTTTTTGTGCGCCTGGTCCTTCAAATAAAGAGCGTCTGAGACTTCAGCGGAAAACCACCTGGTGCTCTTTTTCCAAGGGGAACGGCAGACAGGTACATGATTCGTAATTATACTACTGAGATTCTCATAGAAAGTTGATAGCGCTGAATTGACATCGAGCTTCTGTAGCATTGAATTCCAGTCAATACCATCCAACTCAAGCTGAATGGCTACATAGTTAAAGGAGTGCGTTTTGACTGAGGTACGAGAAAATATAAACGAACCTCAAGCGGAGGATGATGGGGATAAGGTTTTATAGTACATATTCGGAGGGGGATTTTGAGATCGAGGAGATAGAAGCAGGATTGGTAGTAAGGATGAAATCGAGATGTTGATTGTTTGCGTCTGGGATCGTATTTAATTGCGATAGCGAGCAAAGCGATAAAAAAGAAGAAAACAGGATAGAGAAATCATTGAAGGATGAGAGGGTATGAGAGCTTGTGTCCCAACTTAGGCAAGGCTTGTTAAAGTCACCAAAGATTAAAATAGTGTATAGAGGGTTCATGCTGCAGAAACATGAAGATAATTCAGAAAAAACGGTTGTAAACGCGGTGAGGAGCATTGCAAGGGATGTACACGCAAAGCAATACTAAACCCACGATTTTAGAGATATTAATGAAGTCAGTGATGCATTCTACTGGAAGTGAAGGGGAACAACCAGAGCAGAGTTTGCTGTCTAAATATTTATGAATAGCAATATGAACACCGCCACCGTCAGATTTAACTGAAACCAAACGATCTTTTTCAGTGCGGTGAACATCATATAGTGGAAAAATTTCACTGCTGACAATATCAGGAGTCAGCCAGGTTTCTGTTAAGTAAATGAAATCATCGCGGCAAATGGAAGAGGCAATTTTAAAAGCCTCCAGCTTGGTTTGCATGCCACGTACATTTTGATAGTAAAGATTGAAGCTATGAGAAGTGTTGAAAATATCAAAATTTAAATTAAAGGTTTAGGGTGAGCAGTTGTTAAAGTCTCATAAGAGAGCGCACCACATGATGAAAATTTCTTCTTTTGGTCACCTCGAAAGGTTTAATTAATGTTCCAGGAGGCCAGTATTCTGATTGAAGAACTATGCTGCAGTTTGGTGATACAGTGAGCTGAAAGGAAGCTATAACTTTTCCCTCAATGTTATCCTTTGTCATTTTGTGGCAGCTGATGATCTTTACCGAAGGTCCAAATTTCGTTACGACGTAATCACAGATGTCATTCGTCGATGTTTCAGAAACCAGACGAGATATAAACATTTGTTTCAGTGGGGCCACAACATGAAGAGATGGAACTATTTGTGGTGCTGGCAGAGTTTCAGCGGAATTAGAAAGATCCGCTACTGACGTTGGTTCAATATTTGTAAAATTTGAAGTTTCCGTTACAAGAGTGTCCGATGAAGGGGGCCATTTTTCAATATAGCACCTCAACAAGAAAATGAGGACCCAGGTGATGATTGAAATACAACCTCAGAATCATTGCTGGTCAACAGTTTAGCGCTGTTTTTTGTTGCAGGTTCAGCTTGGGACTTACTTTACGTTATTATTGCAGGAGCTGTACCCAATGTGATTTTAGTATTCTCCCTCGATGGAGACCTCGTGCAGAGGGCTGTATTACATCGCGAGTATCCAGGCTCGTCTCAGTTAGAGAATGCGCAGATATAATGTTAACAAAATGGAGCAAGTGAGCAATCACATTACACGCAGCCAAACATTTTTTGTGCAAAGCCCTCAATTAATCAGATAAAGATTTGAGTGTTAAGCTAGCCATGTGGAGCGGATTAGTGATCCCATCTCAAATTTCATAAATCAAGTCTTTGACCAATGAATCACAGCTAATAAGGTTAATTTGTTGAACATTTTTTTATTAAAAATCAATTTATTTAATATTTTATTGAATAATTTTTGGTTAGAATGTCCATTAAAGAAAAGCACTTAAAGTTAAGGACGACCTCTCTTAAGTCTTAGTCCTAATCAAAGATTGAATTATTATCCCATTTGCGTATGCTTTTATATTATCCACTGATATGATAAAAGCATATCTCGAATCTGCATAATATTATACATCTTCATTATGTTCCGACTTTTAGAACAAATCAAGACAAAATCAAATGTTTTAGTGATATGTGTTACAGAGGCGGGGTTGTCTGATAGGAAGGGGAAGCAGTTGTTGACCTCTGGTGAAACCTTAGGCGAGCCTCTATCTCAGCCAAGCAATGAACCCTGTGGGTACGTGCCATACAAGAATTTAAATTGAACAGAACATGGGAGAGCGGATCCTTAAATTTACCAAATCTCGTACCTCGATTTTTCTGTATTAGATGTATGTGCCCTGAAAATTTCATAACAATCGAGCTTTAAACAACTAAGTTACAACCGATTGAAAATTTTAAAATTAAAATAATGATGCACTTTTGCAAATGAAGTACCTAAGCACCACAGATACATATGTATGTACGAATTTCAATGAAAATTTCCGAAACGGCTAGTAAAATCGATATATTACATGACTTAAATAATGAGGTCAGCACTCTGGAAACAAAATGGCTGCAAAGTTAAGCACATTTTAAGCTTGCGCATTACATATTTGATGCAAGTAATTGGTTTACAAAACCCTTCTGGTAGGAGCAGTCCCCTGCTCCTCCGACTTGTTTATCAAATAAATTTGATCCATTACATAACTCTACAATTTTAACTTTGATTACCGTTCTTATTGTATAATTTTTAAATCTTCAATATCCTTCGAAAAGATAAAACAAATGCCGACTATATGCATAGTAACATTCATGGTGATAGTACTGATAATAATCGATGTTGAGCCTACAGTTACTATACTCGTAAATCTGGTGAATTCTGCTATTACTGTCACCTCACACTTCCTGTCCCCATGTGGCGAAAATTCACATGCATACACACACATGTATAAACATATCGTTTTATGCCTCCATATGCAAAGTAATGAATTTAGGCACAGGTGAGTTATGTTACTACACTCGTAGATTGTCTGTAACACAGAAACAAAATGAATGAACGCTCGTTTTGATTTAATGGATGAGTGGTTAACTTTATACGAAGTGAGTTCCTCTGTTGCAATTACATTTTTCATTGACTTCTTATTCATATGTGATTGTCCGGATCGTAGCAGCGACTTGTGATAATTGATGGCTTCTTTTTCCCAGTCAATATACCTATTAACCATAAATGACGCGCGCAAAAAATAGAAAAGATTGTTCGGGCTAGTGAACCCATCTTACGTTTTGCATCCTTCTTTGGTCTTTGGTCTATAATATAGGCAACATCGAAAATAGTTCTTATGCGAATTCAAATTAAATTGAAAAGTTTCTTAACTTATGCGGACATTCATAACAGTGACAACGATGGAGAATCATTTGTTTAATCTAATTTTTTTGTCAATTAATTTATTTAATATATTATTTTATTATTTTTTGTTAGAACGTCCATTAAGCCCAGGAATGCAATCACTATAAATTCCAACTTCTAATCAAAGATGATTATTGAATGTCCTACTCGTATCTCATTTGCATATGCTCTAGAATAATCTACTGATACGGTAATAAGTGTATCAAATCAGCATACATATTTATTATGCACCGACTTACAGAATAAATTAATACTAAATCAAATGTTATGTGCTACAATGGTAGGAAGGGGCGTTAAGCAATTGTTGACCTCTAGTGGCAACCCAGACGAGCCTCAACCTCAGCCAAGCAATGAACCCTGCAGCAACATGTCTTGCAAAAAATAAAAGAATTAAAATAGAACAGAACACGGGAACTGGCCAATTGTGCATGCGATTACACAAAAGATAGTAGATATTGTGTTACGTATGAGCTCCACATCATGTTCCTCCACACATGTACACGAGTACGACTTTAAGTATTTACTACCATTTAAATATTTGTTTTTATATTTTCCAGACAAGTGGCTCCCCTTCCGAATGAGGTCAGGAAGTGTCTCCATGTCTATCTGTAAGAGATTTTCGAGGTGTGCATATACGAGCATGTATTTGTTTGCTAAATATATTTACAGGTTGGGAATGCATGATAAGGATTAACCGAGGATAAGGAGTTGGCTGTATTTGAACATGTCTTGCATCTTTACACAAATCATTTTCTTATTTGAAAGTTCTACGTTGAGGACAATTAAACGTTTGAAATGTGGATCACGTCGCTAATTGACACGCATGCAAGGAAAATATTGAATTTTTCCTGCATTCATGGAAGTGCAAAAGTCTACAATACGCGTATGTTCGTAGATTGATTTTCATTCAAAGTTCGTGCTGATGAAGTGTTTCCAGTGAAACCAGAAGCGTTGTTAATTCATCATTCATAATGAATCAATAAATTTTATTGGTTGTGTGTACTTGCAATTTTATACTTTTTCAATATTTTATTTAAAAAATTATTGCTTCCCGGTCAAAGTGTGCATATGGTGTGAATGTTTTCCTAAGGGAATACTGAAGAATTAAACTCTAGAAAAATTTAACTTATTTCATATGACTCGATTCGATTAAACGATTCGCTGTTGATATTCAGATAGATAAATCGAAGTCAAATGCATTTTATTCAATACTAATCCTTATCTGAAAAAGGGTGGTCCAACCATAATGCACGATGTTAATTGTGAGTCACACCTTCACGTCAAGTTTTTCGCCCAACTTAATTTGATATTTCTTTGTTTCAGTATTTGACGAATTCAACCATGGAAAGATGCAGAATTGAGCAGCGCGTTCAGGTTTTTGAAGCCTTTTACGAAAATGAGCGTTCAAATCAAAATGTATTCCGTGCACTACGCGATTTTTTTGGTCAGCATAATCGACCAAATGTGTCCACAATTGGTAGGATTGTGTGCAAATTCCAACAAATCGGGTCTGTAGAAAATGTGAAATCACCTGTGCATGCTCGCCCAATTAGTTCTGTGGAAAACATTGCTGTTGCTTGCGATAGTGTGGCAGAAGAGCCGTCAACCTCGATTCGTCTTCGTGCTCAACAATTGAACATCTCACGAACATCACTGATGCGAATTTTGAATAAACATTTGAATTTACACACTTACATGCAATCGATTCAAGAGCTGAAGCCTACTGACCATTTCAAGCGCCGGCAATACGCCGAATTGTTGGTTGAACAGACTGAAGGGAATGGTGACGTTACAAAGAAAATCATCTTCAGCGACGAGGCACAATTTTCACCTCAGTGGATACTAAGAGTGATTGTTGAAAACCCGATGCATCCACAAAGAGTGACTGTTTGGTGCGGTTTATGGGCTGGCGGCGTCATGGGGCCGTACTTCTTTGAAAATGAGGACGGCCAAGCAGTTACCATGAATGGTGTTCAATATTGCAAGATGATAACGGATAACGGATAATGGACCAGGATGATATGTAGTTCCAACAGGATGGTGCCACTTGCCACACAGCCAACGAAACAATGGCTCTTTTGCGCGAGATCATGTGATTTGACACCGTTGGACTTCTTTATATGGCGATATTTGAAAGAAAAAGTGTACGTTATTAAGTCAAGAACAATCAAAGCGCTAAGGGATGAGATAATTCAGCACATTAACGACATTGAACCTCCATCATGTCTCAGTCATTGAAAATATGGACCATCGGACAGGAGCATGCCGCCGTAGCCGTGGCGAGTATTTGGACGACATTTTATTTCATACATAATCGTCGTAGATCCTTCTATTATAATAAAGAATATTAACATAATTCTCTGAAAAGTTTTTGTTTAATTTACAATTATCATAGTGCGTATTGGTTGGACCACCCTTTATTAAAATTTTTTGCGTTTTGAAATTGTTATAGACTCTGCCCTGGATGTCTAAATAGTGAGGTTCAAAATTCGAATATCGAAACTTACGTGGACTGATGGAGGAAACCAAGCTAATCTAAGAGGAAAGATTATGTACTATCTTTTCAACGCACCTAAATCATTAAATTCGCCTAAAATCTCAAATTATGATGAAACCTTAATTTTTGTTTCTTGAAAAGCCGTGGGGCTTTATTTTGTTGTGTGAACAGATGCGTTTCGACTCTTTGACTTATTAGTCAATAAAATAATTGACTATAACCCTAATTACAATATTTTTGGTAAGAAGTGTGTATTTTAGTCTATGTACCTAATTTGTAGAAAATCTTAGCGACATGCATCCTATATTCTAGGAAGTAATAAGAAAACTTCAGGTGCGCGATATTATTTGCGTACACATAATCGTTTTGATTTCATGCAGCGAATAGTAAAACTGACAAATCATACATCATACTATTACCAAAAAAGTTAAATGAATTATGATTTGAGTTATTTCTTTTCCACATACCCATGAAATTTTCCTCTATGGCTTTTCTCAGATTCCTAAAGTTATAGGTGTCCAATAGAGACTGCTATCTGTATCTCTCTCTCTCTCTCTAACACTCCACAGGCAAATTTATAGACTTTTTGGCTCCATCTTCGCTTTTGCATGGTTTTGAACATTGGTTCATAGTATTGGATATAGAAGTACAATGCTACCCTTCTATAATAGATGACACTACCTGGTGGTCATTTTTTACGCCCCTAGGGGTCACCAACTGGGAATCACAAAACCTAGCGGAATACACGCCAACATCTATATAAGAACACGAAACAATTGCACAATTAGATAATAACTCGCTCGCTCAGCTAACTAGTTCTCTAGACGTGAAAAGTCAATCAAGGCCTCATGAGAAGTGAAATTCTTCACGGAAAATTGTTGAGATTTTTTTATTCTCCTCTTTCCTGTGACTGTGCTGCTCACAGCGGAGAGAGTTAAATTTCACCAACCACCACAGTACTCCCTCCCAAGTATCTATTATATTTCTGGAATGGTTTTTTCTCGTGTACCGAAAATGCAGGTTTTAAGCGTTCTACCGAGGTTTTGACTTCACAGTCATCTTACTGGATATCGAACACTCGATCACTGATTCTTTTGACAACTTTGAATGGTCACGCATATGGTGGCTTTAAAAACTTGTGGGCTGCATCGATGCGAAGGAAAACATACGAACAATACCGTAGCTCCTTAACTCTTTTGGGTCAAGTGATTAAAGGAGAGAGCCAAGAGTTCAAACTCATCGAGTTATTGGTTTTGGAGCAATGCCACAAAGTGGTTAATGATAACAGTTTTAGAGTTTATATGTTCAGGAGATTTCCCAGTTTTGGTATGTCATTTGAGTGCAATAAGAAGTGTTTCGTAAAAAATTGAATAATGCCTGTTAAGTGATTAAAATATGTTCAGCTGTTATTAATTAAATTAGATAGGATACCAAAAATGTCGTTAAAAAGTTTCTAGACATCTTCAAATATCTGGGTTTTACCTAGTAACCCAAGGAATTTACGGACCTACATCCTACAGAAATTCCAAAATTTTCGTGTTTTTTAAATAGCTGTCTGATTTTCGGTTTTCGTAAATGGACTCTACAGGAACTGTAAAACACTAGTTCAGCTGATGTTGAACGATTTTTAGAGATTGTCGAAACACTCAGCCACTGCGGTTCAGGAGAGTCCGACATCGAAAATGTAATCGATGACAATAATTTTCGGGAACTATTGGAGATCAGTAATATTGAAATAGTATTGTCGGATGTTCAGAGAAATGGTGATTAGGATTGAGATAGCGAAGATGATTGGCTATAGAGTAGGATAAGACACGAAGATGAAGCGAATTCTGTAGACGCAGGATATTTTGTATTTGCGTCGTGTGAATCAATTTATCAGAGCTACAGGGCCAAATATGCCAACCACGACTGATACTCCGGAGGCTATATTTTTGCAGCTGTTTACGGAAGAACTAATTTCTGACATCATTTTTCAAATGAACTCATAATCTTTATAAAAAGCTGGTGGTAACACAAATTTTGTTCCTACTTCTGTCACTGAATTAAAAAAAATTTTGGGCCTGAATACCATTATGTGCCGGAAAAGGATGACCACCTATAAAAACTACTGGTCCTCCAGAGTTGACATGAGGGATAATTTCGTAAGTTCGGTAATGGCACATAACCAATTTTTTTTGGCTATTGGGTAACTTACTTACGACAACTTGATGCAACCAAAAAGACTGATAACGGAATTCTTGTGGCCAGAAATTCAGGTTATGGACCTAGACGCTATGTGGTTCCAACAAGATGGTGCCACTTACCACAAAGCCAACGAAACAATGGCTCTTTTGCGCGAGAAATTCAATGGCCGTGTTATCTCACGTTGTGGCAATGTTAATAGGCCGCCACGATTATGTGATTTGACATCGTTGGATTTTTTTCTCTGGGAGTATTGAAAAGAAAAAGTGTACGTCAATAAGCTAAGAATAATTCAAGAGCTAAAGGATGAAATAATTCAGCACATTGGCGACATTGAACCTCCATTATGTCCCAGAGTCATTGAAAATATGGGATAGAAGTATGCCACCATAGCCGTGGCAAGCAATTGGGCAATATTTTGTTATACACATAATTTCCATAGATCCTTCTATTATAATTAAAAATATTAACATAATTCTCTGAAAACTTTTCGTTTTATTCACAATTAACATCGTGCGTTTTGGTTGGACCACCCTTTATCTACGGATGCTTGGGTTCGGGTCCATGTTTCACACATATAGCATAACACAGGTCTTATCACAGATTTGTATACTTGGAGCTTTGTTTTCCTGTGTATGCAGCTGGTCTTCAAGATCGTCAATATTGAATAAAATATTTTATTTGCGAGCTGTATTCTTCGGCGTATCTCGTCTCTTTCATTACCCGTTTTCGTTATTTTGGCGCTTAAATAAACAAATTCACTAACATTTTCAATACTTTATTCGCCAAGTGTGATGTTTTTTGTACTTGAGGTATTTTTCCTCGACTGCGTCATGAGCTTTGTTTTATTTTCATTGATTTGTAGCCCTACAAGTTTTGCTTCGCTGTCGAGTTCTTTGGCAGTTGTTAACGACCGTGACAAAATGTTTGTGTCGTCCACATAGGCTACTATTTGGCTCGACTTGAGTAGTAATGTACTCCACGTTTCGACAGGTAGTTTCCTTATGACATACTCTAGAACCAAATTGAATAGCAATGGGGCCAGCCCACCCCCCTGCTTTAGTCCGATATTTGTGTGAAAGGCATCGTGGGTAAGTTATTGATGCGGACTTGGGAGGTCATCGACGTCATTGTCATTTTGGTATGATGGACCGATTTGGCCGGGATGCCAAAGCAAAGCATTATTTGGTACAGTACGTTGCGATCAATACTGTCGTATGCTTGCTTAAACTCAACAAAAATTTGTTGAACGTCTATGTTGAACTCCCAGCACTTTTCAAGTACCTGCTTGACTGTAAACAATTGATCTATCGTCAATCTACCTGCTCTAGAGCCACCTTGATACTCCCCAATAATACTATTGGCATATGATTCGATTTTATTTTCGAAGATCTTTGAAAATACTTTTTACGCCGTATAAAGTAGTGATAACTGTAACTTGTCACCTTTTTTGTGGATAGGGAATATAATTGATTGGCTCCACTCTTTCAGCATATGTTCTTATTGACAAATGTGCTGGACATACTGTTATAATCTCGTTTTATTTTAATTCCTAGTAAAATTTTGATTTTCGTTAAATCTATCATTAGAAATTTATTCTGTAAATAATTTTCAAAGGTATTCATTTCATTTATTTCTTCAGTAACTATCACTAAATCATCAACATATAAAATAACTTATATGTTTTAATTAATGCTTCTTCTATCTAGAATATATATATATATATATATATATATATATATATATATATATATATATATATATATATATATATATATATATATATATATATATATATATATATATATATATTTGAACATTTAACACATCTGAGTTTTTAAACCCTTTTTCTTTGAGAGCCTTATCAAAAACTTCAAACCAATAGCGTGCAGCTTGCTTAAGCCCATATGAGGCTTTATAAAATTTGCAGACTTGATCTTTTTTTACCAGTTATACCTTGAGGAACTTCTATAGATACTTCACCTTTCAGATTTCCATTCGAAAATGCCGTTTTAACATCCATGTGGTGCATTAATAAATTGAATTGATTCGCCAATGCAAAAATATACCTGAAACTTGTTAGTCTTGCAACTGGCGCAGGATCGATGAAATGTTATTGACTAAAACCTTATGCCGGCGCAGTTCAAGGCTGCAGCATACTCATCACCTACTCAGACTGCCATCTTACTATCAGGATTGAATGTGTCGACGCTCTATAAGGTGGTGTGGTTAGTATCAGGCATTGGCCGTGTGTCCGGCCACCCAGCTCCAATATGTTCTGTTTCTTAAACCAACACGTATCATAACTGAACGGGCTTATAGTCCGTCCGTAGAATTACTCGAACTGAATCTCGTTGCAGCAAACGAGAATCGAACCAGATACCTTTGGCTTATGGGATGAGTGCTCTAACCACTACACCCTGCGGACTACTAGCTCTGTTTAACCTCATAATAATATAAAGATCAGTTTAATTCGAAAACGAGAGTTTTACGTTTTTAGTTACCGGTACGCAAAAGTGGTGACACCGACGTGAGTTATTTTTAAAATGCTTAACGAATTTTTTGATGCCGATGATGGCAACGTTGGCCGAGCCTCTGCTGGCCCCAACACGAGGGGTGTTGAAGCGAATGTCATTTTGGTAAAATTGCACAATAAATCAGCACTATGTGGAATTTCGCATTGGAAAAATCAACTCGGACGCGCCACGTTTTGATAAGGTTGTGGCCGAATCGGACATACCAATTCTATTGCTGTTGCTGGTATCGTGGAAGATCCACCTGAGACCCATAAATATTAAGCTCTAAAACGAAAGTTACTAGCTGCATTTGGCTTTACAGAAGAGAAAAGAATGCGTCAGGTACTGTTTCAACTGCAGATGTAGGACCTACAGCCATCCCAATTTTCGCACCGCCTGCAGTGGCCTTCCTCGCCATCCACTAACACGGTAGCCTGGAAGAATTTGCATCCACCGCAAATCATATAGCCAGCGTCGGCACACCAAATACGGTATTGTGCATGCAGAACGACACAGCCACATGACTGTGAGTCGATCCTAAGAAGCATCGACGAACTAAGAATCCGTATCCAAGCGTCAATTCAGCAGGTAGCTCTTCCAGTTGCAGCTCTTATCATTTCATCAGGCGACTCCACGCGAATTTATGCACAGATGTGTTATTTTCATTGTCGTTTCGGTGCCGCTGCAAGACAGTTTCGACCGCCATGCTCTTTTATTTACAAGTAGTTGGGGATCGCATCGAGCCGCCAGCGAAAGAGGCGACAGCTGGTGGTTCCTCGGGAAGTCGCCTCGAAATTCTTCGTTGACACAGGAGTGCATATCTCTATTATCAAAGTTTTTCACCGGCATCTAGTCCACGATGTGTCCCTATATAAGTTGTTTGCGGCAAACCGAACTATAATTGATACATTTGGTGACAAAGCTCTTGCGGCTTCAGTTGGCCCGCTGTGCGTGTTCCAAGGGCGTATTTGTATTACGCCCCATCTTGGGCGCCAATTTTCTCGGATGCTTCGGTCTACTCTTCAACCAGAGGAACCGCAGACTCTTGGACCCTGCGAGTTAGGCGGCTATACAAATAAGGTCAGACACCATGACCAGATGTCAATTTCAAACGTCGTTAGAAGCTCATTGTACTCATCGTTACTCAAATAATCTTCGGGCTTAACCAATCTTGCAGTCCCCACATGCCCTCTAATACATCATACTAAACATTTTATAACGACTACTCGCCTCCTCAGTGGTAGACCGCCCATTTCGACTGAATCAAAGCAAGCTGCGCATAAGCACGGGAAGTTTTTTCCAGTTTATGCTTGATAGAGATTGTTGTCGGCCGTCCAAGAGCCCCTGGGCAAGTCCCCTGCATCTCGTCCGAAAGAAATACGGAACATTGCGTCGATGCAGGAATTATCGTCACCTTAATGCCGGTACGATTTCGGGTAAAAAGCCAATGCGACACATTGAGGGCGTAACCGCAAGCTTGAGTAGCATGCGTGTATTCTCGAACATTGATTCATTGGGCGCGTCCCGCCAGATCCCAATAGCGGGAGAGAATGTTCCGAAAACAGCGGTCACAACTTCGTTTGTACAGTCTTAATTTACTGTTTTGACGTTTGGTTTTCGTGAAGCAGCGCAGACTTTTCAGCGTTTTATGAACGAAGCTTAATGTCTGCGTATGTTACCTTGACGATGCACTGATTGCGTCAAAATCGAAGAAGGCACATTTACAGTATCAGCAAATAGTGTTTCAGCGTCTATCGAGTTTCGGGGTTATGATTAATATTTCTATGTGCGTGCTTGGTATGAGCGAGATAGAGTACCTTGGACACGTCATTAGTGAGAAAGGTATACGCTATCCCACTTCTCGCGTAGAAGCGATCCGTAATTTTAAAAGGCCCGTCACGGCAAAGGATCTCCCGTGATTCTTGGGAACGCTGAACTTTTATCGGTGGTCTGTCTGCAACAAGAAAGGAGACATGACGATAATTGAGTCGATCCCAGAAACGAACAAAGCATTCGTGAAGTCCAGAAACAACTTGGCGGAATCTGTATTACTTGTACATTTCCAGGCGAATAAACGTCTCAGGCTGACTACTGACGCATCCGACGTAGCTGAAGGGACCGTGTTGGAGCAAGAACAACACAGTCAGTGGTTCCCGTCGGCATTTTTCCAAAGAAAGCTTTCTACGCCCAAGTTTAAGTATAGCGTGTTTAACCGTGAATTGCTCGCTATATATGCCAGCCTTCGTCATTTTCGAGACTACCTGGAAGGCTTTGCATTTTTATCGTGATAGATTAAAAACCACTCACTTATGCGTTCATTAAATCGGCAAACAAAGCCTCGTCGCGCCAACTCAGGCATGTCAATTACGTACCCCAGTTAACGACGAATTTCCGTTTCATATCTTGGGCCAGCAACTCTCTCGTGTAAGTACAATCGAGATGTTGACTCGTATAATCGAGGACGAGCTCGTTGAAGCACAGAGCTATGATATGGGAGTCGCAACAGCTACTCTGAACTAATAGCAGCTAGCTGAAACATACCTATCGTTCCTGCGGCGCGCATCAGAAGTTAGTTTACAACGGGTCTCTATGCCGACCGAGACCTTTTGTCCCAGTTTCTTTGCGCAAGAAAGTTTTCGAAATTTTTAACGACTGGGCCATCCCAGTGCTCGGTCAAGTTTGTTTGGACAAACACGAATAGGAACATCCATATTTGGGCTCGTTTTTATATGCTGTGACTGCGCTTGAAGGTTATTGGTCACCAGAGGGATCCGGTGCAGTCTTTACCGGTGCTCGTCAGTCGTTCTCAACACATTCATTTGTACATCGTGGGGCTGCTCACACCGTCGCAAGGTCTTAGGTATTGGCAAACGGTGATCGATTGTTTCTTGAGGCGGGCAGAGGCCATCTCCATCGCCGATCAGACAACGAAAACCGTAGGGACGGTGTTTTTCGATACACCTTGGCTCATCACAGCAGATCAAGGCACCCAGTTTGAATCATCGCTATCAAGTCCTTCGTCGCTTTCTACGGGAGGGAGTGCATTAAAACGTCACCGTACAATTCTGCATCTAGTGGAATTATCGAGCGCAATTATGTACCACGGTGGCGGCCCTTCCTGGCCGGATATTCACCCCACTGTCTTATCGAGACTACACACCAACTACTAAGACGATATCAATGCATAATGTGCAGAGCTCTTATACGAAACCAAGTTGTCGATTCCAGGTGAATTCATCAGTCCCGGCAGTCAAAAGGTTAGCCCGCATATCTGAAAAAGCATACGTCAGCAATCCAGCCAGGACTGATGGCCCACCGAAATGATCTAACTATTTTTGTCAACAAGTGGCTCAGTAGCTATACACGTGTTTTCCTGCGTGTGGATGCAGTACGTAAGCCTCTGTCACCACCATACTTTGGACCACATATAGACGGGAAAACGGACGGTCTTTCCCCAATAAGGTGCTGTACAAGGAGCCAGGAATGGAGCCAATAAAATTGTACACAGAAAAGCTGGTGGAATCGGGAATCAGAAGAGCCAAGGAGCACAAGGCAGGAGTAGTCAGAAGAGCGACGGACAACCGTTCAATGGACGCAGCGAATGAGTGGTTTTAAGAAAGTCTTAAGGAGATAATGTACTAAATTTTAAAGAAATCAATTTTTAAAACTGTAGTTGTTAGGACAAATGATTTTTACAAACTTCATTTTTCAATGTATTAAAGATTGATAATGTTGTGGGTGTCAACATTTTAAAGCTTTGTTTTACCAAAAAATTAATATTGTAATCTAATTAAAGTAAATTATTATTGAACTCTGGGAAAAGCACTAAGGCACAACCCGCATAAATATTATTAGGTTAAGTTATTAATGAATTGTTTGTATGTAAAAAATTAGAAATCACCAAATAAAGATCATGAATCTTGAACTAGGATGGCATACTGCCAAAGTTCCAAGAAGTGCATCATCTAAGAAGTCAGCTTTTATACGGACTCGCGGGAAAATGAGGAGTAGTGGTACATAAGCACCTGCAGCTGATACATATTAAACTGTCGTAGTCAATTGACTCATTTCAGCAGAAGAGATAAGACCCACTTGTTTCTTGCCTTTTAAAGAAACAACTTTGGATTTCTTCTTAGGGACAGTTGTGATCTCAGTTTCATCGACATTAAATATCTTGTTTGGGCCAAATTTGTATTTGTCATGGAATCCAACTAACAGAGAAAAACACTTTTAAACATTGGTATTAGATAAGGCCTACTTGTTTCTTGTCTTTAAAAGAAAGAGCTTTGCTTTTCTCCTTGGGGCCAGTCGTAGTCTCAGTGAAATAAAAAAACCTTTAGAAAAGAACAGAAAACTACCTTCAAGGTCCCCTTAAATGTACAAAATAAACTTCATAGAAACAGTGCCATATCAATTTCCCCGTTTCAACATAATGAAGTTAAAAACTCGATAACCACCACGAAGAAAATGAGGGAAAACTGAGATGGCACTGATTCCATGAAATACAGTTTATCATTTTTAGGGTATTTTGAAGCCGATTTTTGAATTTTCTTGAGTAGCCATTTTGGGCAACGATGTGAAGCAAGGGAGTATAAGCTGTAATAAAACTGGAAGGTCTACCAAACCGTAGCAAAAGTGGTGCAAGGAAAATGCTTGAAACATAATATCGATCTGCAAAAGCTTCTCAAACGTTAAAAACAATACCAAGGCTAATGGCTTGTACCAAATAACCCATACCCGTTGATAGTCCGTGTCGTGTAGTGGTTAGAGGGCTTGCTGCGTAAGCTGAAGGTCCCGGGTTCAAATCCCATTAGTGACAATCAGATTTGTTTCGAGTGATTCTTCGGACGGACTATAAGCCCGTTCAGTTATCATACGTACTGGTTTTTAATCAAACCGTATCGCAGCAGGGTGGACGGACACACGGCCAAAACGTGACCATATCATCTTCCCGAGTTCTGATACATTTGATCACGATAAAGAATGAGATACATTAACTATCTCTAAGCGAAGGCCCAAAAAGAAGATGTATGGCTAAGCCATAAATAAAACAATGCAAAATAATACATTGAATGCAATTGACTTTGTATAACAAGTGATTCTAAAATGTTCTTGAATTGTAATGGGAACCAATGAGTTGTAGGAAGTACTTGACGAATCAATTAACGATCCTACACTTGGCTTGTCAGTTGTGCAATAGCGGGCACTGAAAGAGTATTCGTTGGAGAAACAGAAAGCCGTATAGTAAGGGAACTTTATAAATAAAGGTATTTCTTTGCTGCCCGCACTACTTGTAAAACAACTATATGCACTATATCTGAGGAGTTGGGGCTCAAAGGAAGCGTTACAATTGCGAAAATCACTGGGAAAGTAAGAACAATGTTACCGAAAATTACACTGGAATAAATTATCTTTAACAATACTATAAATTGAATCCCAAAGCACAATTCTTTAGTAATATTCTCCATCCTAAGTTTTTAATTATATAATGAAATACCGAACTTCAAAAATGTAAGACAGATTCAAGAAAATCATACCGCATTAGAATGATCATACCACTGACAACTTGTGACATACCTGTAAAGAAAAAGAAAGAATTATTAAATTATGTACATAAATCAGCATCTGAGAGAATTGATATTACTTATGAGACACTTAAAGCGAAAAAATTAATACCAAATTAAACGTGTAAGTAACTACTAATGAAAGTACACATTTAATATTTTAACGAAGAAAACATGAGAGTGAATCAAATATTAACGGTAATATTTTTATACATTTATTGAATCATTTTACACACAAAACATATCATCAATTTTTCTTGATATAGTCTTCTACGTTATCTACATAGTTTTGCCATCGTTTCGGAAGCTAGAATATTCATAAAAAGTTTAAGGAAGAGTTGTCAGTCAATTGCGCATATTTTCCTCGACTTCTTTGACATTTTTGAATCATTTTTCTCCAAGTGATTCTTTCAGGGGCGGGAGCAGAAAATAGTCATAGGGAGACAAGTCTGGATTACAAGGAGGGTATTCGAGTGTTTTCCATCCAGCTTATCCCTTGTCAAAGCCGCGCTGTGTGGCCTAGCATTGTCATGAAGAAGGATGACCTCTCGAATAGGCACACCTCATCTTTTGTTTCGGTAGGAAGTTTTCGCTGACTAGAACAACTGGCAATAGTAGGCCGCATTCACTGTTTGTTGATCATGAAGAAAATCAATGAATAAAACTACCTTTGATTAAAGAAAAAACACTTTTCCGACAGAGAGGCGAGTGTTGGCCTTCATCATGACGAAAAATTAAGGGAGTAAGGGGAAACGCAAGTCCGACTTTGTTGACAAAGACTTTTCATCGTTTAATTGGTAGGCATGCTAGGCAGAAGGCTATGTCGACCATTATGTGTCAGGTTAGATGTAGTCGTAAAAAGGATTGCAACCTTTTTCAATATTCTGGTTAGCTAAGCCCTGTCTGAGGTGTACATGGTCCAACATTGCACCCATGCTCACTTTGTATACGATACACATTTTTTTAATGTATGTGTATCACTGAGTCTATTTCATTCTCAGCCGTTGACAAGTGAACACGAGTAACATACATGAGATATGCGTCCTGATCATTTTCATTCTGAGACCGAGAATGCATTTCCAGTCTCTCATACGAGATCTTTCCCCTTCAGCTATCGAAGTAATGGGAAGTAATGAATATGGAGAGCTATCCGCCGCTAAATCTAGCTTCATGACGAAAGCGAGGAAAATTTTGCCGCGTTTCTGCGAGATCGGGGGGGGGGGGACATAAAGGTGGAGTTAATCCTCGGCTTGCTTGCTAGGATGGCTTCTATAGTGTGCTATACGCTTGACCTGAAGAGTTTCAGGAATAGCGTCAAAAGGGCATTCGCACAAAGCCAGGGAGCCAGAATTCAACATGACGGTGAACAGCTCCCCACGAACCTCGCTGCACCCTAAAACGGCTGAAGATTCAAGCAGCCTTTTTAACTTTCTGAAGTGAGCAAAGGTAGCTTACTACACCTACACTCTTCCACAAGAGAGAAAATTGACTCTTCTCCTCAAAGGCATGCACAGATCATACAATGTCGTGGCTGAGCTAAAGGAACATCTCGTAGAAGATATCCTTTCAGCAAAAAGGTTCTCCACTATAACCTCTAGGGAGGAAAAAAGGACGCGTTCACCCTTCTTAGTCCTGTTCAAACCGGACTTTGACGTGAAAAAAGCGATAGACATAAAGTTCCTATTATATCAGAAGATCCAATGGAACGTCTACAGAAAAATTGCACTTCCCAGAGCTTCAACTGCCAAAGATTTTGTCACGTTGGTTCTAACTGCGGACCTCAAGTTAGATGCGTAAAATGCGATAAGCAGCTTAAGTCTATTGAATGTCCAATCTCGAAGGACGAGAAAGAAGAAGAGATTTTCTGTGTCAACTGCATTGCTAAGGGACACCCTACGAATTTCAGAGATTGTCCTTAAACAAAAGAAGTTGAAGAGAAGGGGAAAAAACTACAAAAGAAAAAAGAAGAAAGGAGAGACTTCATCACCGCCTCTATAAAAAATACTGTACGTGAAGGGGTCTCGTACTCTAGCGTTTTGCAAGGTGTAAAGCAGTAGCTTGCTCCGAAGCCTATACGGCAACAAAAAAAACAACCAATACAGCAACCACAGCAGTTGCAGAATGACCGAAATACGGTCTTGAGCACTGACTGCCAACAATTTTTCGAGAGTGAGTTGTGCACACTCATTCGAAAAGTGGACTCTTTTATCCCCCACTATAAAAAACTTACTGATTTCGCTTTCAAAGTATGTTTTCGTAATGAGTTCCAGTAAACTCTCCATCCTCAACATATGTTCACTGGTTCCACGCTATAGAAGGAATTTCGTTCAAGAATACTTGAACGCCCATAGACCACATATCTTGTTTATATCGGAAATAGAACTCAAAAAAAGACACAGAGTGCATCTGGTAAAATACAAGATCATAAGGCGTGATGATCCAGAGGGTAGTCTTGGAGTGAAAAAGGGTGTGAAACTTGAGGTAGTAGATCCTCAACTTTTCATTTCATGCAAGCAAATCGATTGGGCAGCATTAAGTGCTGACCTTGACGGAAAATTGAGGGGAATCCCGATCAATCGATCGGAAAATCTTTCTATTCCTGAAATCGATGAGGGAGTCGCACTTATAAATTCAACCCTGGATACGGTCATCTCAATGATCTCCATTAAAAATCCTCGATGAATTACCTTCATCGAGATTTAATAGAAAACATCTTGGAGCTTCATCGTAGACGTAGTTGGCTTAGAAAGCTACTCGCAAGAAACTACTACCGCAATTTAAATATGGTCAACTGGGAGTATGAGCGTATTCATCTTGTGATTACGTCTCTAAGCTGAGTGATCTCGAGGAAACTACGGCTTTTGCTAACGAACAATTTAAACAGGCCCTGGAAAGTATCAAATCAGGTCCTTGTATGCTCTCTCATATCAATAGGATAACTAGTAGAAACAGGCTGCTCGGGGTCCTCATTTATAATGGATCCATGCTCATAGATGACTATCGGAAAACATTTTGCGAAAGTTCTTCCAGGAGAGAAAGCAAGTTAGGACTCTTCCTTTACTTCTTTGGTGAGCAGTACCACAACTAATTTCGAAATGGACAATGAATATTTGTGCTTGACTAGGTTCTCTGTTTCAAGCCCCTCTGACGCACCTACTGTCCATTGTCTATTTGTCAGTCCTGAGAGACTCACTTTTTTGGCACTGAAGCAAAATTCCAAAAAAAGTGGGGCAGTATTGCCCGTCAAACCTTGATTCGTCCGATCATCACATATGCGGTGATGATATGGGATGGAGCTCCGAAAATAAAATGGGGGAAGATAGGATTGGTAGAGCGTAAAATCTTTCGGGCTTGCACAGGTCTATACAGATGGGAGGGTGGACGATCTTACCCCAACGAGGTGTTGTACAAGGAGACAAGAGTGGAGCCAATAAAATCGTATGCAGAAAAGCTAGTGGAATCGGAAATCAGGAGAGCCAGGAAACACAAGGCGGGAAAAGTCAGGAGAGCGACGGACAACTGTTCAATGGATACAGCGAATGAGTAGTTTTAAGGTAGTCTCAAGGATATAATGTACTCAATTTTAACGGAATCAATTTTTAAAACGGTAGTTGTTAGCAAACTTCTTTTTATAATCTATTAACGTTTGATAATGTTGTGGGTGACGACATTTTAAAGTTTTGTCTTATCGAAAAATTAATATTGCAATCTAATTAAATTAAATTATTATTGAACTCTGGGAAAAGCCCTTAGGCACAACCTGCATGAATATTGTTAGGATAAGTTATTAATGAATTGTATGTATGTAAAAAATTAGAAATCAGTAAATAAAGATCTTGAATCAAGCTGAAATAGAATCGAAAAGTAAGAGGTCGCCGAGATTTTTAGGACAACGTAATTATTTTTTTAAGAAAATTTAAACCCCATGCTTTGCTTTAGCTCTGTTACAAGTGGTCATCGACTAGTGATAAAAATGAGATATTTTATTACCATGCTTTCATTGCTATGTGCGAGTAAATGTGCATGAGTTGTTTATGGCCACATGAAACGAGAATGAAGCAATTCTTTTTTTTTGTGGGAATGCAAGATGCTTAAATAGACTGCCAAGTTCAAATAACCTCACGTTAAACTACAAAAAATGTTAGTACTAATAAAATCTTCTTTATGAAACGCTGAAGAGTAGCGGATGTTAATGCGCAAATAAAATCAAATCCAAGAACCTGCTTCTTAGAATAAGATTGCAATAGTTAATTTTCAAAGTTTAAATAAAATACAAGATTGGTTTATGAGGCCAGTTCTAATATGTTGATGATTAGAATTATTATTTTTAAAATTTTAGTTACAACGCTATAGACTACTTTATAGTATAGAGTATGAATAGTCACAAAAAGAAGCATCTTAGCACTATGAAGAGAGGTTATTATTAGGAATGTTATGGAGCTCCGTAGCCGAAACTATAGGATATCCGAAATACGAGGGCGGTTTAAATATAATGGAGACAAATGCTGTAGATGGCCCGAATGTATGTTTTGAAGGTCGTGGCTTGAGTATGTGATAGCTGGGTTCTTACAAACAGTGTGACATAGATTAGAGATGAAGCCACCCAGGGGATTCAAATCAGCCCAGTTAGAGGCCATCAAGAAGCATTGGGATGCAATCAGCGCTAAGCACTTGTAAATCCTGATAAGCGGTGGCGTTCCAGGAAAATGCAACCCAGAAGTCTTCGAAAGCACTGAAATTTGGGTTGAAAAGGTGCAGCTAAAACTATTACAGGTGGTTTCGGGATCTGAGACGAGCCAGACGGTAAAGCTTCCTCGAATTCAGCTTCCTAAATTCGATGGAAGTTATCTCGCCTGGCAAGAGTTCCATGACTTATATGTCCAACTAACCGACAACAACACACTGGGTCCGGCCCAAAAACTTTGGTTCCTGAAAACCACTTTTACGGGTGAGACAGAAGGTCTCAATCGTCATATGACAATATGTGATAGCAACTATGAGCCTGCATGGAGCCTCGTTAAAGAGCGATATGAAAACAAAAGACTCTTAGTGAATGCAGCGCTCAACAAATTGCTGTCGCTAAAATCAGTCAACGGTGAAGCGGCACAAGAATTGAAATCACTCCATGATACTACACAGGCGTGCATTAGGGCATCAAGTGCTCTTAAGATTCCCGTTCAGCGTTCGGACGCAATCTTGGTAGTAATTCTGATCAAGAAGCTGGACAAAAACACTTATATTCTATTGGGACAAACGTTATAACAGCCAAAGGAGATACCAGCACTGAAACAGTTTCTAAATTTCTTAAAAATGAGATTTCAAGCACTTAAAGCATTAGGTAGCAAGGGTTCTCGAACACAATCCGAACATGGCAGCTCTAATAACTTAGTAATGGCAGTAACTGAAATAAAAACATAGGCTGCTCACTAGGTACTGGAAGCCACAATCTAAATAAATGCGACAAGTTTTAAGCGATGGTGGTTTCAGCAAAAAGAAATCTTACAGTGAAAAAACAACTTTGCTACAATTGCTTGAAACCCGTAAATAGTTCCAAGAATTGTTCATCTAGAGGCTGCTTCAAGTGTAACAAGAGGCATCATACAACATTACATGTAAAAGAGAAGGCTCTCTCATCAAATACTGCCAGCCAAGCTCTTACATCAACGGAGAACCCTACCACTTGTGGCTCTTACGTGCTTCTTGGCACTGCAGTTGTCAATCTAACCGGCATAAATGGAGATGCAATTCCAGCGAGAGCAAGAAACTGAAGTTGAACGGATCAATGAGCATGCAAGTAATTGTAGGTGTTGGAAATTGCCGGCAACAATCATCAAAACGTGTCTACTTGAGGCCCTCATCTAGAGTAAATACATTCAGCATCTAAAGAAAATACATTCAGCATCGAAGCGTTTGTGCTGAAGGAAATTACCAGCAATCATCCGGACAGACACCTAAATACATCTGAGTGGCCACTGCCATCAAACCCTACACTTGCCGATCCAAGATTCAACGAGCCACAACTTGTCGATTTGCTGTTGGGTGCTGAACTTTATACCTATATCATTAAGCCGAAAATGATCGTTATAGCGAATCACTTGCCATATTTGCATGACACAGGTTTGGGATGATTGGCTCTAGGAAAAATTCTATCTAGCAACAGTAATGTGAAGTTTTGTGGAGTGGCCACTAACTTGGATGAACAATTAGAGCGTTTTTGGAAACTAGAGGAGGTTCCACAAGTGACAATCAGTCATTTAGCAGGGGGAAGATGAAAAATTTGAAAGGTTTTTTAAAAACACAGTAACCCAAGATATGACGGGCAATTATATCGTACGACTCCCATTCTCGGAAGATCCAAAGGCATTAGGAACCTCTAAGCAGGTAGCCGTTCAACGGCTTTGTGGGCTACAAACACGATTCAACCGCGATCCTAAATTGATGAAAGATTACATGGAGTTCATCGAAGAGTATCAAAAACTAGGACATCTGGAAGAGGTGCACAATATAAACGAATCTAAGCCTCATAACTATCTACCACACCATTGTGTGATACGTCCAGAAAGCACAACACCAAAACTGTGAGTTGTCCTTGATGGCTCTGCGAAGACATCTAATGCGTTTTCAGGCCCTCGAGACACTCGGATATAAAACAAAGGAACTGAAGATCAACCGCAGGGAAGCCACCAAGTCTACTATGACAACCACGACAGCTTCTCGGTGCTTAATGTTCGAGCAGCATCAC
Organism: Odontomyia ornata; assembly: GCA_963969285.1. Taxonomy (NCBI): domain Eukaryota; kingdom Metazoa; phylum Arthropoda; class Insecta; order Diptera; family Stratiomyidae; genus Odontomyia; species Odontomyia ornata. The sequence goes on from OZ017739.1 coordinate 43,414,038, forward strand.
CCGCTTTACTACTGCCCGGATTCCTTCACGATCACTGCTCCAAAGAGACTAAGCTTCGTGCACGCTAAGAAGTTAAAAGCAGTGTTCCAAGAATCACAACACCCGCCTACATCTGCCTGGAGACAACAAGCCCAAACAGACCAAGACGATATCCTTGAGCACGACAAAGCCGAATCAAGATTCGAAGCCGCAAACAAATGCAGAACCACCATCGCTCGCTTTAACGACTCTAATGAAGCCCTGACCACAAGGACATGTACTTCTGGGTACAGCCGCCGGCCGGATGGATTGTCGAGCTGTGATAGATCCGGGCTCACAAATAAACCTAGTCACCAAAAGATTCATTAAAAAAATAGGGTTTATCATCGACACCACACCTTGCTCTCATTGAAAGGGTAGGCGGTAGCACTTAGAAGGCGTACCATAAGGTGAACCTCGGCCTAAGATCCAGATTATCAGGATATGAGCAGTTGGAAGCCTACGTCATGGACAAAATTATATCACCGCAATCGTCTCAGAACTTGAACATATCGGGTTGGCACATTCCCATAAACATAAAGCTGGTAGATCCAGGCTTCCACTGATCGGAGCGCATCGACATGTTACTGAATGCCGAATACTTATATGAGGTCCTAGCCATTGGACAAATAAAGTTGAGCCCACAGCTCCCAGCGCTCTAGAATACGCTCCTAGGGTGAATTGCAGCCGGAAAAGTGATCACACCTCAAGTGTTTCTCGTGACATGCGGCATCCTGGCAGAAGATAACCAGCTTAATCAACTCATCAAGCGATTTTGGGAGGTCAAGGAAGTACAGGATCCACAGCACAAGCTTACGTTACCTGAAAGGGCTTGCAAAGCACATTTCTATCAGACAATGACAAGACGTTCCGACGGCCGTTTCTTGGTTAAACTCCCATTCAGCAAGGATCCTGAGACGTTAGGCGATTCTCACGCGGTGGTCACTCGCAGATTAACTGCCTTGGAGCGTCGACTGCAGAGGAATCCTGATCTAAGACTTCCATACGAGGACTTCTCGGAGGAGTATATTCGGCTTGGGCATATGGAGGAACTGACGCCACAGCAGCGGGAGGAATTACGATACCTCCTTCCACATCATTGGGTACTGAAGCCTAACAGCAGTACAACCAAGCTACGGGTGGTTTTCGATGCGTCCAGTAAGACGACCACAAGCATTTTGTTCATATAGGGCCTACTGTCCAGGATGACCTTTTTTCGATACTCCCGCATTACAGAATGCCTTATTTCGTATTCACCGCCGACATCGAGAAAATGTATTGGCAGATAATGCTTCATTCTGAAGACTGTCGGTACCATGGCTTAATTTGGAGAAACAGCTTAATGCAACTAGTGCGATACTATCAGTTAAAAACAGTAACCTACGGCACAACATGTGCCCCGTATCTAGCTACAAAATGTCTGCAAGTTTTAGCACAAGAGAACCAGCAGAAAGGTCCCCTGGGCAGCAGCGTGTTGGAGAAGGATTGCTTTATCGACGACATTATGACTGAGGCAGACAGCTTAGAGGAGGATCTTCGAAAACAGGTGGAGCTATGCACCATACTCTGGAGCGCAGGTATGCATTTGAGCAAATGGTGTGCCAACCATCCTCTATTGTTGAAGCAGATTAAACCTGAGGACCAACAGGTCCGACTGGACTTCAGTAGTTTACACGAGGACTATATTAAGACGTTAGGAGTCATTTGGCGTCCAAAGACTGACGAGTTCCAAATCCGAATCAAACTGGATCCAACCGATGCGAAGTTCTCCAAGAGGACGATGGCATCTGATATAGCCAGAATGTTCGATCCATTGGACATTCTGGCTCCTGTGAAAGTAGCAGCCAAACTATTCCTGCAGGAACTATGGCGATTGGAATTGGACTCGGATGCAGCATTACCAGTGGGGATCCATACCCAGTGGTCCAATTTTCGCAGCGGTCTGCCATCATTGGAGCAGGCCCAATTTTCTCATTACACAATACTCAAAACGAGTTAAGACAGCACTTAATCTGCAGGAAATTTTTCAGGTATTCTGGACAAATGCCGAGGCGTGGATCAACTCTACTACATCATCGTACAATACCTTTGTGGCGAACAGGGTCTCGGCCATACAAACCCTCTCGAAGCCGGACCGATGGCAACACGTAGCGTCTGAAGACAACCCAACTGACATGAGCCACTGAAGCATGTGGTTGCAAGTACCACAATTTTCATCCAGGACAGAATCAGTTTGGCCTTCCGAGTATTAGAGCGGGGGCCCTTGCGACTTAGAGACGAAATGGACAAAGGCCTGAAGAGGCTGCACGCATATTGGCCTACATGATGCGGTCTATCTATGATCTCAAGCTGGCAGTCAAGTAATCTCAACTGACAAATCAAGCGCCAACAAATGATTAATTATCTACAGCCCTAGAGATCATCGTGAGATATGTGCAATCACAAACTTTTAACTGCGAACTTTTGGACATCAGATCGGGGAGGCAAGTCTCCAAGCATAGTCCATTGGTGGGACTGGTGCCATTCCTGGATTCAGAGGGCATAATACATGTCGGTGGAAGGCTGGAGGCTGCCAAGATCACGTTCAACGCCAAACATCCCATTTTATTACCGTTCAAACATCCGCTCACCAGACTGCTGACACTGACATGGACATTCGTCGCGACCACTGTCATCTAGGTGCGCAAGCACTGCCCGCTTTCACTAAGCAGCGGTTTTGGCAATATTCAAGGAAAACAACCCACGATATCGATCGTTCAACGGTACGTGTGGTGCACCCGAGTCAAGCCGAGAGCATGCATTCAACCAGCTCGTCCGTTCGTCGACTCCGGCGTGGATTTCTGTGGGCCTATGATGATCCATTACCGAGGTAGACGTACCCGACTGCAAAAAAGCTACCTAGCCATATTTTGCTATTGCTCTACAAAGGCCGTCCATTTGGATCAGTGATCTAAGCACAGAGGTAATCTTCTGTGCTCTCAAACGTTTCATTAGACGACGAGGACACTGCCGAAGCCTATTTTGCGACAACGCCAACAACTTTGTGGGTGCTCACAACCAACTATCAGAATTGTCGTCTTCATTATATTCCAACGGAGCGCGTCAAGCAGTAACAACGGTGTGCTCCAGCCGGGGAATCGATTACCATTTCATCCATCCACGCGCACCTCATTTTGGCGGCTTGTGGGAGGCGGTGGTCAAATCAGCCAAAAATTTGATCGATCGAGACGTTTCGTCGGTGGCTCTCACCTACGAGCTGGTTGAGGTGGAGGCTATCCTCAATTCTAGACCACTGACTCTGATGTCAAACGATCCCAATGATTTGGCAGCCTTAACTCCAGCACACTTTTTCATCGGAGAAACCCTCACAGCCATGGCGGATGGTCGCGCAGACCCAATCACCGGGGGGTCTTCATGCCCGCTGGAAAGTAATGAATCACCTCAAACTTGAATTCTGGAGACGATGGTCGCACGAGTAATTGGCGCAGTTGCAACAGCGTGTCAAGCGAAGACAGTCACACCCCAATGCGATCCCGGGAACAGTGGTCATCATAAGCGAAGATCACACCCCATCGATGTAGTGGCCACTGAAGCGAATCGTCAAAACTTACGAGTGCGCCGATGGTTTTGTACGAGTTGCTGATGTCAAAACCGCCTTCAGAGCTTTGAAAAAGCCAATACACAAACTTGCCCCTTACCAGTACTCGACGAAGCACAGTCTAACGAAGAACCATCACAAGCAAGTTCCCTCCACTTGACGAAGGAAGGGTCCCAGATCAGCGGCGACGACATCCCAAGGAGAAGGTGGCGATTGATGCGGACCGGCAAGTCAATTGTGGCGCTCCTCTTGATGTGCCAGCTCCCATAGCGCACGCTTCTCCAACTCAAGGCTCTACAACCAGACCCCATAAGTGCCTGTATTTTCAATCATTAGGTTGAGTCTACTTTTCTCCCAGCGAGTAGAAGTTACTTATTCATTACGATTTGGGACCGTATTGGCGGAAATTAGCAGATTACATAACGGGACGAACCTTGTGGACTCTTTCAACGACTCCACTCATTTCACTAAGTCTGCATCTGAAATCGAGGAACTGCGATGACAACTACAAGCGCAAGATGTTTCAGGGACCGATCAAGTGATCGACCACGACATCCACCAGTACACCATCGGCTACCTGGGCATTCTCAGATTAGTCATACTGGTGATCTACCTCCGCTGGCGTTCCTGCAAACAACGATCCAACTTGCATGTCCAGACACCAGTGCCGTTACCTAGACGCTACAGCCTACCGCATACTTTGGAGAAGGTTGAACGGACCATTTAACGGGGGGGAGCGGGTGGATATTGAGTTCCTGACACCTCTGAGCACCCATCACGGCCTGATTCGGCAACATCAACGCTTCAATCAACTTACATATTTATTTAAGGTTAATTAGCACTGTAATAATTAGCCCATTCGTAATTAATTCGATTTATTTGATTGATTTATCAATTGATCGATCATTTTAATTCAATTCAGCAGAACATTATTTCCCGACTCCCGAGCTGACACGGGTGAATTTTTGAATTATGTTTTGAATGAATGAATTAGTTAACTAACTTTATTTTAATTTACCGCCATATTACAACCAGCAAGAATGAGGCCCCGAGCGATTGCCCTGTTCGCCATCCCCTAAGGCCACCGCTGCATTTTGGGTTTTGTTTGGGCCATGCGTTTGATAAATGAGTTACTCGGTGGAACATCATATAAATTTTATAATTACATTCATAATGAGTTAAAATCCTAGTTTTACCCCCTATATACCTTTAGTTATGATATCCTTCCTCTGTCCATTAAATTGAATAATTTTACTCCAAACGTTCAATGCAGCAAAGCTTATCAAGCAAAATGAATATGCCAACATTACATTCTCTCGGCGAAAGAAAACATAACAATCTTTAAATGTGGATGGACAAAATTTCCATCATATCCTTGAAACCAAGCCAACCTACATATCACCCTTGAGATTGGTACTATCGAGGCAAGTATTGATTCCCCTTCTCCTTGCAGAATATTTCATAATCAACGAATCCCAGTCTCCATCACCAAACCAACTGAAACACCAAGTCAACTCTGACATCGACATGAAATGGGAATATGATTACATAATTTGTTTGCCCATTAACTATTTTTCTTATCCCAATTTCCCTAATCTGTTTGCCATGTGAAAACTTTTCCAATCGATCAGTGCACATTCACGCATGAAATTAAATCAATCAATCAATGAAAGGTCATTCATTACATCTCAATCAATTTCTGTTGAAGTAAAGCTCATCGTACTCCATCCTAAGATACTATAATTAACTAATGGATAAAACTACTATGTAAATACGCCGGAGGCAATTTGTTTTCCCATACAATGGAAAAGCAAGAAAAGCTCGTGAAATGTTCGTTTCCAAACAATAAATTGACCCAAGCCTAAAAATATCTTTCGGTTTCGATTATTTTCCCTAAAATAAATTTTTATTTCCTCATGGCCGGCGTCGCTATTTCTATATCTAAACAACAATAGCTCAAGAATGAGACCCCGCTGACGTCGTACCCCTTCTGCAATGGTCGCACAAACGGACCACTTGAAGTCTTGGGAAAAATTAACCATCTACTAAGCAAGAAAATTCGAAATATTCTTAAGCCGTTTAAAGAGCCGCACATAAACTTAGTTTTAATGGGTATAAACATACTGAAAAGTCCGGCAAGGCAGCGGCAATTTAAGACGGAACCGCGCGATAAATTGTTTTTGTGAAAATGTATTGTTATCGTAGTAGCCGGATGATGATGTAAGATTTTCGCCGGTATAAACGTTTTCATTCCGTTGTACTTGAATGTACGTTTAATTATTTCTATGCGAGTACACATCGACACGTCGATACGCCGAGGAGGATTTATCGAATTATGTCATGTTAGGTGGCAAGCCGTGGTGACTCGCGAATCACTAGCTTAGCTACCTCTTAATGTCACGTAACACCCATTAGTCATCGTCACAACAATCACACCCCGGGAATTTCTCCTAGTTTCCAACTTGGCTGAATTAAATCCACAAAAACGATTCATCTTCCCCTGCCAACTTTCATCGCGAAATTGGGCGATGAGAGATGGAAATTCGCGAAACAAACGTTTGAGTGTGTTTCGAGAAAATCGGAAAATTCTTCGTAGGAACTTCAAGATACGAGTACTACTGAAATTGCTAAGTTTGTGGGGGTGGGTATTTCAACCTATAAACGTGCCTTTTTGGTAGTGAATGGTGACGTAGCTCGCGACCTGAAAAGTATGTGGGTCGCGAAAACACATGCAAAGCTTCTTCATACATCTGTCGTCGGAGTCGTTATGAAAATGTGATATAATTTTCTTATATTGCGGGGGATGTTGGCTGCAACCAGTGAAAATGCAAGCCAACTAAGCTCACGTGAGCTTGGAATTTCATGGTCGGACGTAAAATAAAGAGAATTCTTGTAAAAATAAAGCTGTTAAGTTTATGAGGCTTTAATTATGGCGTAGGAAGGGAGAGAATATTAATGCGAATGTACATATTTGTTATTCTTAATAACTTTAAACTTAACTGTAAAAATTATTTTTAAAAACGTTTGAAGTGATTGACTAAACTTTAGCACAACTTGATTATTATTAGAATTCCTCGTAGAATAGCTGTTTTGCTGCACCCCTAAATTGTTCCAAAATTTTCATAACTCAAAAAAATTTCATCAGGAATTTTCTAGAAATATTGGATTGCATTTTCGATCATATTTTAAGTTAAATATAAACTCTAGTCTTCTTGATACCTATGAAATCCAAAGAACCAAATTTCCAGTCCCGTTTTTAGCTTGAAAATAAACTCAAAACTATAGTAAAGGTTCTATAGATCCGTTTTTTTTTTAGAAAATGATATTTAGAAACTTTTTTTTTTAAATACCAGGCCGTGAATATTCCCAATTATTACTATTTTTTATCTTCACTGATTCCTTTCATCGTTTTGACTTATATTAATTTTTTGAAAATTAATCATCGGAGTATGATAAATCTCAGTGGCTTTCGTCTTTTCATTGGAGATATTTTTGAGCCTTAGTGGCCTGGGATGATGTGTACAAGAACATGACATACAAAATCTACACTCAAAAACTTGTACAAGTTAGATTGCAGTCAACAGCTACGATTAGATGTGGCTATACCAATTTTTCTTCAAAGAAAGGACTCGGCCGGACAACTTTTGTGTCTCACACTATAAACCATCAAGCAGAAACATTTTGCCATATCTCCGGCGAAGGAGGAATCGTTAAACGCCGAAGTCGATCGGATGTTGGCACTGGGTGCGATTAAAGAATCGCATGCATGCATGGGATTCGCCAGTCACCTTAGTCCGACTATATTTAGATGCCAGATGCTTGATGCTGTCACGATTAAAGACCCCTACCGGCTTCTGTTGATCGAGGGTATCTTAAGTTGATTACCTGAAGCGAGTTTATTTCACAAAGACGCATTTTGGCAGATCCCATTGCAGCCTAGTTCGAAGAAGAAGACAGCCTTCAGGGTGCCAGGTCGTCCATTGTACCAATTTGTGACCATACCCTTTGGCCTGTCTAATGCACCACCGATTATGACACGGCTTATGGATATGGTTATACTACCACACCTACGACACCAAGCCTTCGTATTTCTGGATGCCTTATTACTAATAACTGAGGCCTTTGAAGATCGCACCGTCCTGCTTCAAGAAGTGGCTTTGCATGTCCATAAAGCAGGGTTAACCATCAGCATCCAGAAGAACCAGTACATTATGACGGAGGTTAAGTACTTGGGACACATCATAGATCACGGTAATATTAAAACGAACCTGGATAAAACAAAAACGATAGACACCTTTCTACAGCCGAAAACAACCAAGGAGTTGCGCCAATTTCCGGGGTTTATGCGAGTGATATCAACGATTCGCACGTAATTATGCGTCCATCGCCACATCCTTGATGTGCATGCTAATTAAGGGACGGAAGTTTGAAGAGCTAAAGAAGAGCCTGACAACATATCCCGTACTACACAGCCCTGACTTTAAGAAACCGTTCTCAATCCATTGTGATGCCAGTCCCTAAAGCTAAGTCCGGCCCATGTTTGAGCAGGAATATCCTGCAGCATCGTCGGTAAAACGTTTTCGTTCATACGTCGAAGGACACCCGATTGAAATCGTTACGAATCATGCATCTCTGGCAAGCGAGGCCTTGAAACTGTAGGCATTTAACTTTACGATCCTACAACGGCGAAGGAAAAATTACTATAGCTTGGCGAGGGTGAAAGAATATCGGTTTATGAGTCACATTATTTTGCGAGGTACGGTGGACCTGCCAGAGAAAACATAAAAATTCAAAACCCACTTACTGAAAGGCAAGGACTATATAAAAGCTAAAGAAATTTCAAAAAGGGATCCCAAACGAGCTATATATGACTATATCAGGACCAAGCAGCAAGATGCCTTTTAAACATGAGCTCGTCACCGTGTTCTCAAAAGTCTTCGTTCACAGATTCACCGTGAGCAATTCAGCGGATTGTTTCGTTGAATTTTTTGTGCCACGATTAATTCCAGTTTTAGCTCAAAATTTGAATCGGACGGGTGTCATACTTTGCTAGGAGAAATCCAGGAATAGATTAGATCAGTTAATCTAAACACCACCAGTGACGCTTCATCGGGGTAGCACGGTACGAATAGTGCACTCTCGAGCCAGACTGGATTGGAGAACTTTACACTGTATTTGTATGCATTCTTTGCAAAGCTAAATATGAGATGAAATAAGAATGGTAACTTGACGGTAGAGAAGTAAGCGAATATATAGTATGTTTTTGATAATTTATGTAAGTTAATCTAATCCAAAGTAAGGTAGTTAGAATCAACTAAGAGCATCTTAGATACCACTCCCGTATGTTGAACTCCTGCTCTACAACAACCATGGTTTGGCAATCCTTGATCAGCTCAGCTTCGCTCAAGTTGGGTTCTTTTTTACCGACTTTAGCCCAAATTAACGGTAAAAACAACGCAAATAATCATGGAGCAATCAGCAAAGAGCCACAATAGATAACACAGTATCACCAACAGCAATTATTAAGAACTCTGGTAGCGAAGATGAATCGCTTAACGCAACTCCCACATCAGCAGTATCATCTTCGTTTAATGAGATCTCATCGCCATCATCACATCAATGTGCCCAGGCTCACTCCCAACCAACTGGAAGCGTTTTAGAGACATGCCGTCAATCGAGCAATGAAAACGGCAACAGTAGCATAGTCAGCAATCAACAACAAAAATGAACAAAAACAAATTACTAAAAGGTAAAATAGTCATCTGCCAAAGACTGATAACGTAAAGATAAAAAACCCAAAGAATAAAAGCAAAAATAACAACAATGACGACGCAACCAGCGGCTGCAGCCACGATTTTAACGGCAGATCGGGAACAGTACTAACGATGACTACAAAGACGATAAATACAATGCAAGTGAAGATAGAAGAAAAACGGAGATTAACGGACAGTCTTGTCCAGACTGAGATTCCTGCAGCGTTTGGACACGGCAAAAAAAAATGCGAACAACAGAGCGCCCTTAAAAAGGAAACGCGGAAAACTCTGCGGGACGCACCAGATGCTCAAGCAGTGAAGGAAAATATAAAGAACATCGAGAATTTGATAATCACTGCTGCGATCGCTACCAAAGCGTCGGAAGCAAGGGTCGTAAATCCTTAATCCTGCTGGAAGATTCGCAGAGGACAGAAGAACTGGCAGCTCAAGACGTGGTGAACTAAACTATGAGCATCATCACGACTGCTTGCAACATTTTTATGCCCTGTCAAAAACGCCGACACGGCAAGTCTCCAGTGTACTGGTGGTCGACTGAAATCACTAATACGCGAAGGGAGTGACACAAGCTTCGGCTTAAGGCTCAACGGGCACGGAACCGTGATGAGACATGCAACCGGGTAGCAGCATATCAGTTGGCCAGGAACTACCTTCACAGACCGATTAACAACAGCAACGCTCGCTTCTGGTAAGATCTAGTGGATAATGTGAACCAGGATCCGTGGGGCCTTGGCTGCAAGCTACTTATGCGGATGCTTGGGACCCTACGGAATCCTTGCATGCCTGAAGCGGAAAATATGGACAAGATAGTGCGGGCACTTTTCCCCGCCCATCTCGCCCGTGTTGACGATGTCTATAGTGAAACAGCAGTCGAGTGTCCAATCTTCACATAACCGGAACTGTAAGAGGCAGTCCTTTCATTAAAATTGGGGAAGGCTCCAGGTCCAGATGGTGTTCCAAGTGAGGTGTTGTAACTTTTCTTTCACCATTGTCCTCACTTGCTGCTCAGAACATTCAACGCTTGCCTCTGGGACGGGGTTTTCCGGTACGATGGAAAGGGGTGAGTCTCGTGCAGATCAGCAAGAGGAAGATAATTCCTGGATCGGTGTCTGCTTATCGTCCGATGTAGATGCTAGACACAGCTGGGAAAGTGCTAGAGAAACTCATCAAGGGAAGACTTACTGACGCGATTCGTGCTGCTGGGGACCTATCTCTTCGGCAGTACGGCTTTAGAGTAGGACATTCTACCACTGATGCAATTGCAGAGGTGGTGAGCGTGGTCCAAAAGCGACGAATCATCCTGTTGGTGGAACTCAACGTTAAGGACTCCTTCAAATTCGTATACGCTGGAGCACCCTTTTCAAGCTCCAGAGTGTCTCATGCGGCTTTTGAGGGACTACCTGAAGGATCGAAGCCTGCTTTATGACACGAAACAGGGCCAACGAAGGATGGAAGTTATATCGTGTGCTGCCCAGGGATCTACCCTTGATCCAGAGCTATGATACGTATCTTACAATGGGCTACTGAGACTCGAGATGCCAGTTGAGTTGCACTTGATCGGCTATGCGGATGATGTTGTGGCTCTGGTCACTGGGCGCACCGTTGGAGAAAACCAAAATGGTCATCATGACAAAAAAAGAGAGTCCCCAGAGTAAGGATGATCAGTATTTGAGACATACTAATCCAATCGAAACCAGCGGTAAAGTACCGGGGGCTACTGATCGACTGGAAGATGAGTTTCTTTGAACAAATCGGGGCAACGACTGAGAAGGCTGCTTCGGAAGTATCGGCTCTGAGTCGACTTATGGCCAACATAGGGGGACCCAGCCGATCAAGAAGACGCCTCTTGATGGGTGCTATAATGTCAGTGCTACTGTACGGAGTCGAAATATGAGTCGGCGCTCTCAGTAAGGAGGTATACCGAAAACGAGTACTGAGGATTGCATATTTGCAACCGACAATCTCTGATCCGGCAGGGAGAGTTGTTCCAGGCGTGTTATCTGTTGTCCTCCTTACTAGAGAGCGCCACACTATTTGCCTACGTTGAAACGAGGATGCGATGGAGATGGTTGCCCACAAGGAGAGACACCGCTCCCTCAACGACTGGCAGCAGTCTTGAGTGAGTTGCACGTGACCGTAGCTAAATCGAAGGCATGGTAAGACTGACTTCTATCTCACCCAGCTTTTGAGTGGGTATGGGAGTTTTCAGTCTTACGTGCACAAGCTCACGGTCCCCCAATTGTCCGCTTTGCTTAGGAGAGGAGAACAATGCTTACCACGCAATTTATGCGTGCACAAAATGGGACAGGCTAGGGAGGGACCTCTACAGGGAGACGGAAGAGCTCACCCCGGATAGCATAGTCGTGGTGATGCTCAAATCGTTTGACAAATGGAAACAGGTGGCACAATATGCTCGGGCAGTCCTAAAATACAACAGGGACTGACAGCAGCTGGGGGAGTTGGGACTGGGATCACTTGTTTGGCAATTTCTCTTCCCTCGTCCCCACCTGCTAGAAGAGGGATCCCCCGGATTGAAGGCGCCTTAGGGCGTAACGAAACGAGAACTGGCCTGAAGTAATGTATCCAACGGCTCCAGGCTAGGTTCTCGGGTTGACAGGGGAGGTTATTAGCGGATAGTCCAGCCAAACTTGTAACAACACACTCAAGAAACCATCAAAACCATCGTTTAACACTCATTCATCCCCAACCTCATGCAATTCATCAATACAGTAATCAAAGGGTGGTATAATGCAAATGGCTCGAGCAGTGGGTAAAAATTCTGTTTCGTGTGATGATGAAGAAAGAAAAAAAAATCGCACTAGAAGGCGCAACAAAACCTCTTCAAATGGACGCTAGCTTTTGCACAGATTCTTGTTTGCTTCCGACCTTGGGATCACCGGGTTTGCTGCAAAAAGTGTTGCGACCTGAAAGGCGTGCGCTTGTGGAGAGTTAGAGTTTGCAGCCAGTAAAATTAGTTGAGCTAACAGAAGAAGATTTAAGAAAATCTGTATGTACTACTGAAGATATTAATTTACCAGTTGTACAGCATCCTATTAAATGCGACCTTGAAATTCCCTTTCCCGGCATCTTTCCCCTCTCTATTGATATATTTATCATCGTTTTAGCTTGTTTCGTTCGCCTGCTATGTCGTGTTGAGTAGACGTTCGTTGGCGGTTCTCGTCACGGAAATGGAGAAACGAAATCAGGAACAACGCGTCGCGATAAAATTTTGCGCCAGATTGGGCGAAACAGCTTCAGAAACGTACGCTAAAATTATAAAAGTGCATGGTGATAATGCTCTTAGTCTTGCCCAGGTGTTTCGATGGTATAAAGAGTTTAAGGAGGGGCGTGGAAGACGAGGCGCGGAGCGGAAGACCAGTCGAGGTGAGGACTGACCTTTTTGATAGCCGTGGAATCGTCCACAAAAAATTTGTTCAATCGGAGCAAACCGTAAATCAAGTCTACTATCGCCAAGTACTCGAAAGATTGCGAAAACCAGTCAACAGGGTGCGCCCAGATATCGCTCGTAACTGGATCCTTCATCACGATAAGACACCATACCACACCGCCCTCAGCGTGTCCCAGTATTTGGCCTCTAAAGGGATCGCCGTGTTGCAACAGCCACCTTATTCGCCCAATATGTCACCACGTGACTTTTTTGTTCCCAGGAACAAAATTGGTGATCCAAGGAACCCATTTTGAGTCGGTTACGCAAATCCAAGCGGCCGTGAAGAGAGTTCTCGCGGACATCCCAGTCGAAGCGTTCCAGAAATGTTACGAAGCGACACGCGCTGGAATCGTTGTATAGCTGCCCAAGGAGACTACTTTGAAGGGAATGACAGAGTTGTAGAATAATTTTTAAATATACGGTTTTCATGGAATCTGTCTCATTACTTAATTGTCTCACTTCGTATTACTGTCAGGGTAACGTACAACGAATAGTGCATCCTCGAGTAGAGATGGCGGTTTTTGGTAAAAAAATATCTATTCTTCGATTTTTCGATATTTATTAAGTTCGGTTTAGCTGGGCGGATTTTTATGGCCACCGGTTTTTAAAAGAACCGGGTTTTCGGTTTTTTTTGTAACAAATTTTTCAAACAAAAAAACCTGAATCAAACTTAAATGTTTATTTTATGTCCATTGATGAGCTTAAGGTATAAAAGGTTTTTCAATTTTTTACTCCCTAAATTATTCACAATAAATCAAAATTAACTGAAGGATATTTCACCTTTGTGTTAAAATGAGAGAATAGCGTGTTGATTTCCAAGCCGATAGCTTACTGTTAAGCTAAATCATTTATTTACAGTATAAGGATGAAAGAACAATCAGCTCAGTTTCCAAATATTTTGCATTTATTTTGTATCGTGTGTTACCTTCACTTTGCATCCTATGTAGAGTTCTCCACATTAAAACGAAATATGAACAACTAATTCTAAGAACCAATCAAACATAGATGGTTACTTTGCTCTAGTTACTTTGGTAATTAATGCTGCCTAGGTAGGAACTGGTTTTCTGATATTTTTATTCAATATTTTGCTATACCCAATTTTTGATCTGATCCTTGAATTTGAAAGAAAAAACCGGTATGACCAGGAGAAAAATATCTCCATATTAAATCGACTTATCGAATCAAAAAAATCGAGTTTCGTTTAAACCAATGCGGTTTTTCCCATCCTTATCCTTGAGCCAAACTGGATTAGGTAACTATATTGTATTTGCACGCATTTTCGCAAAGTTAGATACGAGATTATAACGGCAGCCAGCCAGAAGTAAAAAACATGAAAGTAAAAAAAAATTTTGAAAACTTATGTAAGTTCATGCAATCCAAAGTAGGATAAATAGGCTCGACGAAGCGCATCTTCAACACCAATCCCGTATGTTTAACTGCTGCTCTGCGAAATCCATGGTTTGACAACCTTCGACCAGCTAAGCCACACTGACATTGGGTTCTTTGTTACCTACTGGGAAGCTTTAGCCCTAAGCAACAGTAACAGCAATACAAATAATCATGAGGCTATTATCAAACAACATCAAAAAACCACAATAAATGAAACACCGTCATCAGCAGCAAATATTACGACCTCTGAAGGCGAAGATGAATTGCTCGACTCAACTTCCACATCGGCAGTATCGTTCTCGTTTAATAACATCCTATCGTCATAATCACATCAATGTACCCAGGCTTACTTCAAACCGACTGGAGGCATTTCAGGGACATGCAGTTAATTGAGCAATGGGAATAGAAGCGGTAACATTGTCAGCCTAAAAGAATAATATACCGCCGGGCATCGATGAGACTCCAGTGGAGCTCATCAAATATGGTGGCAGTAGTGTTCATAAAGCTATTCACAAAGGAAGAAAGAAGAATGGAGCCAATCAATTATATTCTCTATACACAAGCTAGAGTGCGAAAACTATAGAGGCATATTACTACTTTATACGGCGTACAAAATATTTTCAAGATTCTTAGAAAATAAAATCGGATCATACGCCAACATTATTATTGAAGAGTATCAAGGTGGTTTGAGAACAGGTAAATTGACACAGTCAAGTAGTTACTTGACAAATGCTGGGAACTCAACATAGATGTACATCAACTTTTCATTGACTTGAAGCAAGCGTAAGAGAGCATCGATTGTAACGTTTGGACAAAATAATGCTTTGTTTGGCATCCCAGCCAAATTAGTTTGTCTTACTAAAATGACAATGACGCCGACAACCTCTCAAGTCCGCATTAATAACCAACTCACCAATGCCTTTGCCACAAATATCTGACTCAAGCAGGGAGACGGGCTGGCCCCATTGCTATTCAATTTAGCTCAGGCGTACGTCATAAGAAAGCTAACTGTTGAAACACGAGGTACAATACTATATAAGTCGAGCTAAGTAATAGCCCAAAAAGGTATTCGTTGAGAGAACTGAAGGCCGGAGACCAGTGGCGAAACCGCTGAAACGCTGGTCCGACTCGATCGGCGAAGACAGTTCATCGCTGCTCGGGTTTCGAAATTGGAGGACGCAGTCAATGGACCGAGGCAGTTGGAGGCGGTATTGGCAGAAAGTGAAGGCCCGAGAGGGGCTGTAGTGCTATGAGGAGGAAGTGGTAGCCTATATGGACGACATCAACATTTTATCGCGATAATAAACAACTGCCAAAGAACTCTTCCTGAAACTCGACAACGAAGCAAAATCAGTAGGGCTCCAAATTAATGAGGATAAAACAAAGCTCATGACGCAGTTGAGGAAAAATATCTCAAGTACCCAAAATATCACAATGTTTTAAATCGCTTCTCTCAAAACTTTTCAATCGCCCTTGTCAAAAGTTTTCAAAAATTAAATTAATTTTTTGAAAAACATCAGTCTGAAGTCAATTTTTATCGAAAAAAGCTTACATTGTCGTAGTAATCGATTCAGGATATATCTTTCGAACATTATTTTACTTCGATTAGTAAAGAAAACCGAACAACTTAAGAAAACTTCAGGACCGCTGGTATGGAGGAGCCCGCCGACTTTCCACCATTAAGGCAACGTGGGAAAACGATGAATATAAAACTGGCAATAATCAACAACAGAAAACATAAGGAAGAAAACTCCGTAGATGGCGGATACAAGCGACAAATAATAGCGGACAATCAACAAATAATCTAACGGCAAAAGGAAAATTATGCACTAAGGCTAGAGAGACAGACAGTCTAAGAATTTATTTAAGAAAGGAATGAAGCCACAAAGGTCACTGTTGCAAAATTAAATGCAAATGGTAACAAAGCCGAAAAAAGTGCAAAGAAAGCGATTCCAGAAGAAATTCTAAGTGTTTGTGGGACCAACGAAAGTCAAAACTATTTTGTAGCGCCGGAGGGATTAACCGAAGAAATAGAAAGCATCGAAGGTGATTCTAATCAAGATAATGATGTAAATTTTATTCAGTATTTACCTAATAAAACTAAGGAGAAGAACCCAACTCACAGTTCTGCTGGTTCTTTTGAAAAAGCTTTCAAAAAGGCAGAAAAAGTTCCGCGAATCAACGTATAAAGACGATGCGGGAAAGGTATGATTCGGCTATTGAAAGCTGCAAATAGACTAACCAATTTCGAAATCTAAAGGTTTAATGCTGAAAAATTAACTATTGGAACAAAATCACGGGTTAATTTCAAGTCAACCAAAGAAGCACTGAGTTCTAGGGAGGTTCCACACTTCAAGAGTAAAAAAAATTAGACATTTTCGTTGAAGAGTTTGGATTGCGGAGAGGACAAGGCCTGTCTTTTGCAGGAACTCTAGGAAGCTGCACCAGGAATTGAATTCATTTCCGTCGAAACTTTTGTGAGAAGAAGGTCGACCGTAGAAAGGAAGAATTGACCACTTTACCTGGTACAAATTACAAATAATATCAGTCCAAACACACTTCAACAAATAAGGTACTTAAATTTCAGAGAAGTAAGGTGGGAATGCCTCTAGAAAAGAGAATTCAACCAGTGTTACCGGTGTCAAAGATTTGGTCATTTAGCTGTCAACTGCGCCATGCACGATCGGTGTGCCAAATGCAAAGACGCTCATGCTCCCGCAGAGTGCAAATTGGCTCAGACGGAGCCTAAAAAATTATACGGTGTTAAATGTGGCGTTTTTGGGCATCCAGCATATATCGAGGACACTCCTGATATCCAGATGCAAAAGTTAAATTTGCTCCAAAGCAAACCCAAATGCACCGTAGCGTAATACCTTCCAACTTCGTCAAGCCCGGAGTAACATATCATTTACTGTCGCCACTAGACGACCAGTAGAAAATGCTGCAAATAATGTACGTGGCAATAATGAGCTGCTTCTCAAAATTTACCAGCGATTTAATTCTTTATCGGAGATAATCGATGAACAAGATATCAAAATAAACTTTATTTTTCAGCGTTTAGGTCTTTCAAATGCCTCGAAATAACTTGTCATCCAGTCACATTCCTATGAATAGTCTTTGCCTCATCTTGCTCAATGGTTTCTTATGACAGGAACCTAGCTAACGATAAAATAATCTCTATTTGTCAAAATGAGAAAAGCTGACGTTGGAAACGATTCAGAAAGTAGTTCCCAAGATCAAACATCGAAACAATATGGTAGGATATCAAACACCAACCATCGCAAGGTTAAAACGATTGAAAAGCCTCCTTCTCACATGTGTTAACAATATTTATCGGCGATTTTTGGACTACAACCATCCTTCGTTGGCTTTGATGAAATAACATCTGAAGAGTATCCGGAATTTAATACATTCATACTTCAGGAGTAAGGTCAGCAATCAATGGGCAGAAAAACTGAGGAGTATTAGCCCACAAGACCCAGATGGTGATTTCATAAAAGTGAAATCTTGGAGTGGCTAGTGATGAGATAAATTTTCTCAATAGGGATGGTATCGAAATTGATGGTAAAACACAGGATAGAAACGGAAACAGGATAATATATGATGTTTTACAGAAACTTGCTCTGATTGGAACTTATTTTGAGTTGGTTCATCTACCAAACCCTGAGAGAGGGAATCAAATACTTTCAGAGGTCGTTGAAGCAAAAGTTTCCGACTTCAAATCAAGCCTGAACGGCAAATCAACTCTTCATGTCAATGAAACATTAACATCTCATGTCACACCGAGCTTGAATCTTATTGATTACTTTGTCAGCTATGAAGACTTATGATTCATATTTGCCAGGATAACCAACAAGATATCATGTGGTACTGATGTTACTCGAAATGTAACATCAGCAAGGTGTTTGAAGTGATACTAAACGAAGGGTTAAACGCCCATATTGAGAAATATGAGTTGATGCTGAATTGTCTATTTGGTTGTCATGGCAGGCATTCGACCATACATGCAATAGTGAAAGTAACCGCAGACATCTGTTGGAAACTAAGCAACAGAGAATGTGATGGAGCGTGTCTCATTGATATGGAGAAAACCTTCGATACGGTGCGGTTAGATGGACTAATTCTTAAGCTCCTTCAGGACAGGTTCCCTAGACATGTTAATGTTAAATGGGAAATCATTTGTGGTAACTGATGGCAATCTGACGGCAATGCGCGAATTCAAGGTCTACAGCACGGAACAGTTACTGTACCACAGCTTTTCTCAGTATTCATTCGCAAGGTATTGAACGGCTTTGATTTTAACGCCTCACTAACGCGATCATCGGTAGCGTTTGCTGATGATCTGATCATTTATACGGCAGACCAAAAAGCTACAATAGTTCAGAGCAATCTTCAAAAAATGTTTAATGATGTGGACTCTACAACGACAGTTGGTAAATGAAAACCAATGCGTAGAAATGCGAAGCAATTTTGTTTCGGACAACGCTGCAGGGGGACTGTCAAGACATGAAACGTAATTGGAAGAATTCCCACATTATGGCTGGTGAGGGTAGCTCAGAACGGGTTCCATATAAATCCTGTGTTCGATACCTCGGTGTTTATCTTGGTCAGTATCTGTACTATACTGAACATGTCAAAATCATGCTCAGTAAAGCACAAAAAGTAGTCATGGCCCTTCGACGACTCTTTCATTCCAGATACATAGATTAAAGTTATCTCTTAAAAAACTCCGATTAGACCAGTTTTTATAAGTGGATGTCAAATCTAGTACAACCATAGTTCTAGTACTACGAAAAATCAAGAGTTTTCGAAACGAAATGTCTTCGTGCATGTACTGCTTTGTACAAAAAGCGTGAGACGGATTGGAAGCCCTATATATCGAATAGAAAAATTTATTAAACTGCTAAAATGACGGAAGTCGATTTCTTCTTATTAAAACGTCTACGGAATCGTATCACAAGATCTGTGAGTGAAAATCCCTGGATTTCACAGCCGTTCCATCCCACAGACGGGTATATTGTGACTTGCCTCGATACTGGCATCGTTCCTCACAAAGCATTCGTGTATTTGGACATGAGTCGATATGTTTTTGATTCTGACGGTGTCCTAATTATATATCACACCGAATAGAAAATAAAATATCCTCTGAATTTGAGTTCACGAAATCAACAATTCCAATGCAAATACTCATAGATTCGTTGAAACTGGTTGAGCTGAGCAATTCAAATTATTCGTGTTTGTTTTATGTTTTTCGTTAATTAGTTTTTGAGTTTCTGCTCATTATTGCTACATATACTCGTAGAGTTGTTTTTTATTTGTGATTAAAATTAGGGATAGATTTCAAAATAATATAGTTTTTTGATCGTATTTTATTAGAATTGGGTTTTAACATATTAAAAGTAGGATAAAACTTCAGTGTTGTATCACAATGATAAATATTTTCCAGTTCAATCAAAAATATGTAATAATTTTTATGTATTTGAATCAGCTATTGTTTTTTTTTTTTCATTAAATGTGTTTCATTGATAACGTATAAATTTAGAGACCCATTCGGACCATTAAGTTTTCGTAGTTTTATTATTTGGAATTTACTTTATATTCTTTTAAAATTTATAACGATTGGTATTGAATAAAGCGCTTTTGACTATGACTTTGAAAGAGATTTAAAAACTAAAGATCAAAGAACAAAGTATTAAACAGTTAAGTTAAAATATGATTCAAACTTTTGGTTTCATCTTAATTCTTAAACTTAATATATTATTTGCTGATTTATATTCTCTTTGAAGTACACTTATATAGGTACTTACCGGAACTGAGCTCGTTCCAAAATTAAATGTTTAATTCATCTTAACACATACCTGCAAAAAAGAGCAAAAAAGAAATTTAGAATAAAAGCAAATTAAAAAATAATATGGAAGTATTTATGTATTCGTGAGACATGTCTTATTTAAATAAATAATTGAAGACGACAATGTGTTTTTTTCACATTTGTTCAATTTGATTAACATTACCAAAATTAAAAATTTATTTTGGAAACTGAATCAATTTTTTCATACTGTAGAATCGCATAAATAAATTGTCAGTGAAACTCATAACGAATACTAAACAAAGTTGCCAATGACACCAAAACATGAAAATTTTCAATTCCATCTAACGCACCTTTACACAATTTCCCTCACACTACCATCAATATTATCATCACAATTATAATCAATACCATCAACCGAGTTTTGCATTCTCTTTTTTCAAAACACCTTAAGTTTGTACAAAATGTATCTTATACGTTTTCATACGTCACTTGACCAAAGCCATCATAACGAACAAAATGTAAATTTAAACAAATTTCACACGATTTGATACTCTTTAACATATGGAACGACCACATAGTACGAGTATACCCATGGTGTGCATACATACAAAGATGTTTACTAGCATGTAGCATGCATGCATGGTTGAAAATGAAATCACTTAAAATAAATTGTTAGCAAGGTCAGTCATTATTGCGCAAGTGCGTATAACACGCTTCTTCATCTTTTTAAAGCTCAGCTCGTCGTTGGCACAATTTGATTTTCAATAACGTGAAAATGCAATAATTGATATATTTAAATTTGTATCGCGTTCCGAGTATTTTCAATTGTTGCACATACGAAGCGTATGAGTACGTGTGCAATAATTTGCAAATGCAAATTGTTAAAAGATATTTCATTTTATTTTTTAGTTATTCCAATTTAAATCATCAGTTAAGGAATGTATACAAACATATGAGGGAATAGGGAAAATTATACCCTAGCAAATGTATATTAAGGTTTACTGTTAAAAATTAATTATTTTGAAAGATTCCAAAGCAAGAGCAACAAAAAACAAATTTTTATAGATGATTTTGGTTCGATTTATAACGAAAAATCGTTGATTTGATTTCTCTTTAATTCCAAAATTTATATTTCTGTTATATATATGCAACGCGTGTTGCAATCATTTGAATGAGAATAAATCGTTATTTGCCCTAACAGAAAGTTTATTCATATTTGTTACATATGATTCAAATTAGTGCAAAGCTATTTAAATGAAAATGAGCAATTATGCACCGTTGATGACGCTTAAAAGCAGATTTCAATTGAGTTTTCATTTAAAGTTGCATTTGGTAGTTTTTAACTCTATTTCCGGTTTTATTACAAATAAAAACATGTTTTGCCGCATTTTGTCAGGTATTTATTGAACCGTTTAAGCTCAATTATAAGACCAAAATATCGACAAAAAAAATATTAGACCAAAATACCGGCAGGAAAATTATTATTTTTTGTTTTTCAAATTGTTTTAATTATTCGAAAAATGTTTGAGCACTGTGGATATGTTTGACAAATCACATTTTTGAGTATTTTTAGGGTTTTGTACTAAAATACAAAACCCTATTGCAATCACGACCTGTGTCCGTCTGTCCGTCTGTCCGTCCGTCCGTCCGTCCGTCCGTCCGTCCGTCCGTCCGTCCGTCTGTATGTCACAGCACTTTTTCTCCGAAACTATAGAGGCTACAGCCATGAAACTTTGTGGAAAGGTCAGAAGTGGTGACCTCTTGAAAGTTCAAGGGTGAAAAAATTTTTCGAAGGGGTTTAAGGGGGGTCTCCCCATATAGGGAGTTGACCCCTCAAAAAAAAATTTTCACCAATGGTAGTCGAGTAGGGTGTCATTGGAAAGGTCTCAATGAGATCTTTTGAAAACAGGTCTTAAAATTGCCTTATGAGTACCGAGGGGGGCAGGGGAAGGGGAAATGTACGAACTTTTCGCGTACCCCCCCTCGCGATTGGACACCTTCCATCCGAAAAACCTGAAAAAAATCATGGATGTAGGCCTTAATGAGTACAACAACAACAAATACGTGAGAAGTCGAAATTCACTCAACTTTGTTAGTAATAGTATGATTTATCGATTTTATGTTTTCTTGAATAAAATCTAAATGGTACCCTTAAATTCAATAAAATTTTGCAAACAGATGACTATTCATAAGATTGATCTTTCCTGAAAGTTTCATAAAGATCGATTTGTATTTAACGAAGTTATAGCGATTTGAATTTTCCTGTATTACTATGGAACAATGTGCCCTGTATTACTATGGAAACATATGGCTATGGAGCCATATGCGCTTTTTACCGACTTAGACACTACAGGTTTGCTAGGATTTGCATGAAAGTTTCAGGAATGATAGATATCATGAGGATGACTACATACAATTGAAACAAGTCAAAGTGGCAGGAGAGAGCTCCTAGCAAAAGGGTTTTGTAGCCATTCTAGGATTCGAAAAAATAGGACATGAATCGATGATTACAGTACAGAGGAGTGGCCCCTGAAAAAAATTTCATGAAACGTAGCCGATATGAGTATCAAATGAAAGTTCTCTATGAGAGCTTTTCAAAACAGTTCTTAAACTGACAGTTTTTGCTTCAGTGGGGCACAGAGGGGGGAAATACATGAAAAATGTGTTTTCTCCCTCGCGAATGGACACCCGTGATCTAAAAAAATCTGAAAAAATTATCAAGCGAGATATTTATGGGTATAATTTTAACAAATACCTCAGAATTAAAAAATTCTTCCAACTTAGTTAATAATAGTATGATCCTCGAACATGACGTGTTTCTTAATTTTATTCGTTGCTGGTTACGGCATTTTGTAAGTTGAGTACAAAACCCTTCTGACATGAGCATAGGTCTGTCTACCCAACTTGTTTTTTTGTGAAGACAGTCAAATGCGGCCCGTGAGACTAAAATACAAAAGACCGTGAGTTTTGAGAGTTGTTTAAAAAAAAAACTTTACAATATCATATTAAAATCGATACTTGTCAAGTTTTCTAAGGAACTAGAGAAACTAGAATCATCAAAAGTATTTTTTCGTTATACACGCAGTGTGTACCCAGCGCTTCTGTTGAACGGTTCGCTTTCGGTCAAGTTAGTTATTGTTCGCAGCGAAAAGTTCTGGTGTAAAGTGCTATCTGGTTTCCCCTGTTTTCCTACTTCCAGTGTGATTCTGTGCACAGTTTTTAACTAATACCGTGTTTGACTGGCCCTTTTTAACCATGGCCTCCGACTCCGGAGGAAAGCGAAAACAAAACTACTATTCGATTCTGGACTCCGTAAATAAAATCACTAAAAGCCCCCCCACATAAAAAAGAAAAACAACGCGAAACACCCTCCCATGATGTTTTTAACTTCCCCGAGCTACAGTGCGCGGCGCCCCATAAGAGTGATTCTCCAAAGTTTGTCTTAATTAAAAGCAAAATTCCAAATAAGAATCTAAAATCCCATAAAATGAGCTACAAGCAGCTAAGCTTTGCAAAGTAAAAACCTTACCTGGTATTTGTGATGTATCCATCGACCTTCACCAAAAATTGAATACAACAAAAGGTGTTATTTATGCACCCATACTAACAGACTTAGATGAAAAATGTATAGTTGAGGGTCTTAGCCAGCAAAAGGTAATCGAATGCCAAAAGATTACAAAATTTTCCAATGGAAGATCCCAAAATACTCCGTTACATATTCTTTCGTTCAACGAATACACCCTTCCAAAAGAAATCAAAGTCGGCTTCATTAACGTGAAAGTCAAACCATTCATTCCAAAGCCATTACAATGCAAAAATTGCTTCAAATTCGGACACACCAAGAAACACTGCCAAAGCCCCTCATCTTGCGATATCTGCGCCTTGCCAATACATGATCCAATCCCATGCAATAGTATTCAGTGTATCAACTGCAAACAACAACACTCCGCTCTTAATAAAGCATGTCCAACATACACAAAAAAACAACGCATACTCGAGTACGAAACATTGAACAAATGCTCGTTTCGGGTAGCTACAGAAAATATTAACAAAACAGCGAATAATAATTTTCCCACAATTACCACCACAATCACAGAGCCCCTAGGTTTAGCAATTCAAAATAGAAAATTAAGACTCAATAGAGGGTCACCACAGCCTCTCATTAACATCAATAATACAACTACATCTATAGTATATAACTCCGAAACTACCCCTCCTCCACGCAAATCAAATTCTAACACAAGTGAAAATATTCATAACCCCAGAGATATAAGTTCATCAAATCCGCAAAGTATTTCAACACACCTAATCGAAACTGCAACACAAATGCAAACAACTACAAATGAACCAAAAGCTACAGTTCCGAATAAACTAAACCCAAATTCAATCACAATTCCCTTTGAAGAGCAAAATTCACCTAACATATTTATTGACAAACAAATAATGTTTAAATCAAGTGCAGCCCCTCATTTTTCTAATTGTCCTTAAGATACTTCAGTGGAATCTTAACGACTTCATTGCACTACAAGAGACACACGTAAAACACAACGAACAAATCTTCCCACCGATGCAATATAAAGCTTACTTCCGCAATTCGCCCCTTAATACACACGGCAAACATGGTGTTGCCTTACTCATCAAAAAAACCATACAACGCGAAATTATAAATACCAATGAGCGTAATCAAGTTCAATTAATAGCAGCAACAATCGTAGCATCAGAAAAATTTACGGTGTGCTCCATTTATATTCCCCCCAACGTTAATTTGCATTCTGATGACTTAACAAACCTATACAATGAACTCCAACCACCAATGCTAATTCTAGGAGACTTCAATGGCTGGAGCCCTCTATGGGGCTCAACCTATGTAAACACTAGAGCACATAGCCATCTTGCGAAAATCCCTAGATTAAAAATTAAATTTAATAAAATGTTTGAGTAGTTTTAAGTCAGAAGCTCACCCACACTGCATAATCCAAATAATAAAGTCAATAATGCTATCAAGAATTGATTATGCATTTTCAATTTATGGACACACCTGCAAAACACAGCTTCAAAAAATTAAAACGGTATATCACTCAGCAGCAAGGATAGCGATTGGAGCATTTCGGACGACACCTATTCGATTTATATTAGCGGAAACTGGTCTACCATCAATTGAAAACCGGCGAAATCAACTTACAGGAAGACTTATCTCAAAACTCCTCGAATCAAAAAACTATATTCTTCAAAATGACGTCAGCTCAGCTATTTCAAGGAAATCAGAACCAAGGCGCCAATCATCAATTTTACGTTCCTTAAACATGATAAAGCAGTTAGGAGTTTCAATTATTTTCTCAGCGCAAGCCAAACCCATCCCTCCACCATGGACGTTTCCAACACATTGCATTATAAACAACCTAAGCGTTTACAATAAAAAAACAACGAACCATTTAATATACCAACAATCGTTCAATGAAATTGTACAGCCATTTAAAACCAAAGGTTGGAAACTCATTTTCACAGATGGTTCTAAAACTGAGTTTAGCACAACTTTCGCAGTTACAACGGAAGACGGGAAGATAATTAAATTAACACGGCTGGAAACTTACAACTCCATCTTCACTGCTGAGCTAGAGGCAATATGCACTGCAACACTGTTCGCTGCAAAATCACCTGGTAAATACATAATCTGCACAGACAGCCATTCCTGCATAGATGCTTTTCTGAACCCGAGCAACTTAAACCCAACAATCAGCATAATAAAAAACACCATCTCTTACAAAAAAAATAAATTGAAAATTATGTGGACACCAAGCCATTCGAAGATAGAGGGGAACGAATATGCTGATAGCGCAGCAAAATACGCACAAAACGCTCCCATCCTCACCACGATAGCTTACAACAAAAGAGATTTATATAAATTGATAGATAACCATATAAACGAACTCACATCCGTGGAATGGAGCAATATTATCCACCACTACAAAACAGTCAACCCCCTGCGGCATCCCGCGTCCTATCCAAACAACATTCCATCGCATCAACTTCGTAACTTCATCAGACTAAAGCTAGGACACACAAAACTAACCCATGAACACATCCTGCAGAAAAAGCAACCAGAACCATGTCCACTGTGCAATCATCATCTCATCTCTGTCCAGCATCTGCTAGCTGAATGCGAAATTGTAAGATCATCCAAAACACGCTGTAATGTAGAAAATGATTTGATGACATACATATCAACAACCTCTGAAGCCAACATAAAGAACATAAATACATTACTCAATCTATTAAAAATTACATTATAACTTAATCTACTACCAATTATAAATAATATCTCCCATTAAATTCAATAAAAAAAAAAAACTATATCTATGTAAGCCTAAGGCCTTTGTTGCTAGCGCTTAAGACGTTTGTTATATTGTAATTTTAATTACTTTGTAACTTTTATTAATAATAATAATAATAATTTTCGTTATACAGTGACTCCCAAAAAGATCCGCACAAGTAAGAAATGTTCCTTCTTTTTCAATTTATGCTTAGATCCATGACACAAAAAAAAGGAAATATTATTAATTGAACAAAACATCAGCTCGATAATTTTACTCCAAAATATAGAAAATGTACCGCAAAATGAGAAGTAAAACGAAGGATTAAAAAAGAAGCACAAAAATATGACGCCCCAAAAAGATCCGCACAACAAGGAAACTTGGGCAAACATGTGCATTTTTATGTAAAAAGAACACATTTGAGTGACCTCTTTATAGCATATCGCCTTCAGTGATAAAGTCGTAATAGATCCGGGCAGATCATATCTAATATTGATCACAAGCCGCGTGTTGTTCGTAGCTTAAAAAAACGTTGTGCTTTTTAAATTAAAATGGGCAAATACACGCCTCCAGAGAAGATCCAGTTGGTGGTTTCTAACCATATGGAAGGTAAAAATGTGGCAGAAATATGTTCGAGCCTCAACATGAAACGTAGAACTGTTTACGACATTCTCCGGAGGTATAAAGAGGAAGGCAGAATAGACTTGAAGCATAGTCCTGGTCGCCCAAAGGTTCTAACGACGCTTGAAGAACGCTCTATCGTCCGGAAAATAAAAAAAAAACAAAACTAAGTGCTTCAAAAATTGTGAGTGAAGTGTTCGCAGAATTCAAGAAAAAAGTAAGATGTGAAACAGTTCGACGAGTTTTGAGAAATGCTCAATACAATGGACGTGTTGCACGGAAGAAACCATTCATCAGCGAAGTGAATAGAAAAAAGCGTTTAAATTTCGCTAAAGAATTTATATTAAAGGAAGTCAATAATTGGGAGGATGTGATTTTTGGCGATGAAAGCAAATTCAATGTTTTTGGCTCGAATGGGCGTATTATGGTGTGGCGCAAGCCCAATGAAGAATTGAGTCCAATTAACCTCAGGCCTACAGTGAAACACGAAGGTGGCAGTTTGATGGTTTGGGGATGCGTATCTACTCGTGGTATTGGCGAATTAGTATTTATAGATGGTATCATGGATTCCCGTCGATATTCAGACATTTTGAAGGAAAATTTTCGAAAAAGCGCTGCTAAAATGGGCATTTTGGATTCGTTCAAATATTACGAAGACAATGATCCCAAACATAAGGCACGCATTGTTCAAGAATGGCAGCTGTATAATTGTCCAAAAGTGGTTCATCCTCCTCCTCAGTCACCGGATTGTAATCCCATTGAAAATCTCTAGGATGAATTGGACCGTCGAGTTCATAGCACACCAATTTGTTCAAAAACGAGCTCGAGAAAAGGCTTCGCGAAGAATGGGTGAAAATGGATGTGGAATACCTGCGGAAAATCGTCTCCAGCTTGCCAAATCGATTAAAATGTGTCATCGAACAAAACGAACATTCAACAAAATACTAGCCTACTGAAATTTTTGTTTATTTTTACAATTTAGCTCTTGTGCGGATCTTTTTGAGGGATGATATTTTCTGATTTTTTCATGGAATTACCTTGTTTTTGTATATTTAAAGTGAGAAACTATTTTATTTGGGTGATCTGTAAGATTGTTATGTTCTGCTCATAGTAAAATGTTTAAAAAAATTTTTCCGTTTTTAATTGCGTTATAAAATGAGAAAGAAGGAAAATTTCATATTGTGTGGATCTTTTTGGGAGTCACTGTATATATTTTTTCAAACATTTTCAAGGTAGTTTTAGTTGTATGTTATCTCGCAAATATTCTTCGAACAAACTCTTTTGCCTTTCGTTCAAACTTCATTCATGAAGTTTAATCGTTCTACTGAGTAGACTTTGAAAGTCCAGATAATAAAACTATTTTAAACTTGTTGAATAAAGAAAGATATAACATCAACTGATTCAAAAAACTTTCTTTTTGATGACTATGTAATTTTATTTTCCACAGATACGTGTTTCGGCCACTACCCATGGCCTTCTTCAGTACAGTAATAATTAAAAAGTTATGCTTTCGCCCTATACATAAAATATATATTTCAAGTACTTAACCTCCTAGGCAAACTGCTTGAAGAACATTTGCGAAGAAAAAACCATCTCACAAAAATAACAACACAATAAGTGCGGAACAGTTTGATACGCAACTTATTAATACTCGTATTGTTATTTCTAACCCGCACTAAGCCCTGCCACTTTAGCCGTTACCATTATCAATAAAAAAATTTTCCAAAGAAAAAAATGAAAAAATTAAATAAAATAACAAATAAAAATCAGTAATGACAACATCATTGCGACAATCTAATGAAGCAATTGCTAGATTGTTGCAAAGAGAATCTGCCGTTACTGCCATGAAGAGGCTCGTCAAGTCAAGCGGGATTGATATGGAGTGGGACTGGGTATGCTGAGATTGAGCGGGATAGCCGTCGCATTAGAGTATTATAATCAAGGGTGGGTGTGAATTCATTCAGGAAATTTATATTTGAAGTTGAATTGCTAAACCAGTGAAAAATAGTGTGGAAAAGAATATTTTCTGAAAGTCGTACATTTACATACGCACGCAAATTAGTACGTAAAGTGGCATAGAAATATACATTATTTCTCTGTGTGATCGGGCCCGAGAGTGAATGTAGTAGAAGTGGTTTTATTTAGCTGATGCTGGTGTGCATGCAATACATAATTCGGTTTAATGCTAAGAGTTGGTCGTATCTATATCGTTTGGCAGTAATTAAAGATAAAAAATGGTCAAAAGGTTTAAATAATCAGTAAACTATTAGTGTTGAAACGAATAGTGTATTCGGCCTTCGGCCGAATACCGAATATTCGGTTAGAAGCTTGGCCGAATACCGAATATTCGGCCGAACTTTTCGGTTTGATCAATACACTTACAAACGCTTATGCATAAGCAGCATTCATGGTGTTGTTTACACCACAATCTAAATACTTCTCAGTCAAATATTCTTTGCCTTGTAATGTAAACAAACTTTGAAGCCTGATTGTGTATATTTCCCAGAATTCCTGATGAATTTCGAGCTAATGCTGCTTGAGATCGTTTTTGCGCTCAATTGCATCGAATTTCTTTTCCAACCGCCTGAGTTGGATACATTCTATGTGGCAAAGTCTATTTTCAATCGGTGCGTTGCTTACCAGGCTTTTCGCTCACATTTTGCTCTCATGTAAGCTCGGTTGAATTCATTTTACCAGTTTCGTTCTTTCCCAATAGTGTTTTGCATTGTAAACGTTAGCATATGCTCAATTTCGCGATTCAAACCAAAAATTTCTTTGAAATTGTTTTATTTGTAACCGATCTTGTGACTTTAGAACAGTATATCGAGTAAAAACCGGTCTTCAGTTTGGAATTTCTTTGAGGAAAATGACGAAAATTTACGTAGTGTGCAGTGCAAATTTTGTGATGCTAAAATTTCTCGGGGAGGCATGGGGAAAAAGCTTCAACGTCGGGATTAATTAATCATCTTAAGAATAAACACTATGACGAGTGTCAGAAGATATAGGAATCCAACTCGATCTAAACGAAAGAAAACGAAGCAGATAATGCCGTCCTTTGTTCAAGTAAGTCCACAAAACAATTAACTATTTACGACTGTCAAGAGAAAACAAAGAGATGGGATATGCATGATCCTAAGGCAGTAAAATACCACCATCTGATTGCTGAAATGATAGCGGTGGATAATCATCCAGTGAGCATGGTTCAAAAACCTGGTTTTCAAAGATTATTAAATGAGACACTGCCGAGATATACGATACCAAGTAGACCGTACTTTGCAGAAAAAACTATTCCGGATCTTTATGAAAAAGTAGGAATAAAAATAAAAAAGATGCTTGAATACATAGACTTTATATCAGTTTCTACCGATATGTGGACGTGCTTGCAAAACTATGTCAGTTTCCTCAGTTTTACTGCACACTGGCTTGACAGCAATTTTAACTTGAGGCATGCTGCACTGAATATACAACAATTTGAGGGACAACATACAGGTCAAAATATAGCTAATGTTTTGCAAGATATACGGAGCCGGTGGGGATTTCCTGCATCACTCATTCATGCTATTGTTCATGACAATGGGCGCAATATTGTCAAAGCTGTCAGTGAAGCTAAAATGAATTCTCTTTGTTGCTTCATACACACATTGCAGTTAGTAATCAAAGATTCTTTCAGAATTCAACCTGAGGTTGAAGAAACTATTGTTATGGGACGAAGAATAGTAACTCACTTTAATCATTCGGGTACAGCAAAGAAAAACTGAAAAGAATTCAGGAAGAGCTGGGGATAGCCAAGCATAATTTAGTGCAAGATATAACAACGCGTTGGAATTCTACTTTCTACATGTTAGAAAGGCTTCTTGAACAAAAACGAGCTATTTCTCTTTATTTGACGGATACATCAAGTATATCTAATCTAAGTGCAGAGCAGTGGGAGATCGTAGATCAATTGCTGAGTTTACTTAAGCCATTTGAAGAGATAACCGCTTATCCGAAGTTATTCCTCATGTTGTCACTCTCAACTGCTACTGCGAGAAGGCCGTCTCTTCTGACCTTACAACCAAAATTAATATCAATGGCGATTGCCATGCAACAAGCGATGAAACAACGTTTTTCACGGAGTGATGATGATAAAAACTACCTGATGGCAACTTTGTTAGGTCCAAGGTTTAAGATGTATTTCTTCTCGAATCAGTTGCAAAAGGAAAGAGCCCGACACTACGTTCCACTTGAAGGATTAGTATCAGATAATTACACCAGCAGCGATGAAAGCGCCCGATCTTCTTATTCCATGCAGTCTAAGCGTAAGAGAACCGATGAGTCTGGAGAAGGTTGTCCTATCCGAACATCTTTCTGCGAGTGCTATGAAGAAGTAGTTGCTGAGAGCTTTATCGATGATAACAATGGAGTTGAGATTGCTTCAACTTCAAAGAGCACCATATCACGTGACCTTGATAAGTACTTGAGTTTGAAAACTTTAAAGAGAAATGACAACCCATTTACCTGGTGGGCTACATATAAGTCAAAGTTTTTCCACAGTCTAGTCAAACTAGCTGCTAAATATTTATCAACTCCTGCAAGCAGTGTGTATTCGGAGAGACTTTTCAGTGAAGCAGGAGACGTCTACGAAGAAAAGAGAAACAGACTTTTACCTGAAAATACGGAAAAATTGATTTTTCTGCACCATAACCTACCACTAATTAACTTCAGCTATGATAAGTAAATTTTATTTTCTCATATACATAAAAAAAAAACAAAGGAATTAAATTTAAGGCAAGAATTTAAATTTATAACGTTCGAATGAAGAATCTTATTGTTAATTTCACTTGAATTTGATTAATTTCCGAAAATTTCGATTTATTTTAGTTTAAAATAATAATGAGTTACTTTCTATTTGATTCATTACCTATGTACTTTGATCTTTTAAATAAATAACACAGTACATAATGTTAAATTTTAATAGTATTTTTGGATATACTCGTTCCAGTAGCAAAACTGCATTTTGTGAGCCTTAAAATGTATATTCTGCATTAATAAAACTTATAGGATTAATTTCATTCTTTCATTATTTCTAACACCTGTTTGTATATATTCGGTATTCGGCGATTAATATTTGGTATTCGGCCGAATACCAAAAATAGGCCGAATACCGAATAGTAACCGAATATTCGTTGCAACTTTATAAACTATGTATCATTTATCCTTATAGAAGAATATGAACGATGTTTGTTTTTACAAAATGATGAATCCGATATACGGGCTCTTAAACATACCTTTTTTCCATTTATGTTAAAGTGTTATGTGATTCTATCATATAACACTTTAACATAAATCTGAAACATTCTAATTTTTCATTTAAAGGGAAAAATCAAACGAATGATGTTTGCAGGAGTTTCTCATTTAAGTGGAAAATTTACGCCACGTCTACAATGGATCTTGATCCGGATAGAGCGGTGCGAGAGAGCATCGATTCCACCTGGATATTCCACTCTTATTTATGGGTCGTAAGTATCAATTAGTAAAGACAATATCCTCTCGAGTCCCGGATGCGTTCATTAGGCTTGGTCTGTCGTACAATACTTTAGTAGGCAACCCTCCAATAGGTTACCACAGCCTCGTGTTGTATCTTTTAATTCGTGAATGCAATTTTTTTTTGTAGTGGGCCCTTGTGCTGGGGAAAAGAACCCGCTCACGATACCAAAATGCTAGCCTACCAGCGCCTTCACGCCTCCTCAAACAAGGCCAATTCCAGCGAGCACTAATATCTTCGCTGTGCGGTTTTTTCCCGTTTCCATTTTATATTGTTACATGTCCAAACATTTCTGTGAGCCTAGATGCTGGAATTGCGGTGGGAATGGGCACCTGAAAAGCGACTGCAAGAAGCGAACAAAATGGAGCTATTCTCAGAGTGGTGGAGATCCAGACCAAGTCAGGAGCTTACAATGGAAGTCCAACAAACTGAAAGGGCCAACTTCGTGGGGCAGACGTTGGCTAGGAGGATCGACATCCCAAGCACCCTCATCACCGTATCAAGACTACATTGTGGAGAAGCAGACTTATGCCTTCCGGGTCAAGGTGACGAAGAAAATTGCACAATGACAAGCAACACTTGTGCAACCCGATCGATTATCCGACCAGACCTAGTGAGGCAATAACTATTTTACAAGGGCGGAGTTCATGGAAATACTGACGCACTATCTCGTCATCCATGTCCAGCTAACTGCAAGCATTGCCGATGAATTGAGGAAAAGGAGCCGACCGTTGATGTGCAAGTGATAACGGCTGAATTCGATGAAGGTTGGTCATTGGAGGAGATTTGAAATACCCAGTTAGCCAATGAAGACATCGGACCATTGCTCGTATGGAAGGAGACAACAGGGCAACCTGAGTGGAAGGACATTTCGATGCATGGTGCAACGCTGAAAAGTTATTGGGCACAATGGAACTCCCTTCAGGTGGAGGGTGGCGTACTCAAGCGGAAATGGGAAATGGCGGATGGTAACCCCTATAGGATGCAAATTATACTTCCCAAAGGCCGAATCTACGATGTGGTTAAGGAGATGTATGAAGGATCCTCGGGAAGCCACCTTGGTGTTAACAAGACCTTAGCAAATTTGCGGGAAAGGTTTTACTGGCTCCATGCTCGAGAAGATGTGGAGGACTGGTGTCGTAGATGCATGATTTGTGTTTCCATCAAAGGTCCAAAGTGACGACTGAGAGGAAAAATGTAAACCTACAACGTGGGGGTACCATTTGAAAGGATAACTGATGACATCGCAGACCCTTTCCTGAATCCGAATGGGGAAATCGATACACGCTGGTTGTGGCCGATTCTTTCAGCAAGTGGCCTGAGGTCTACTCCATTCCCAACCAGGAAGCAACTACTGTAGCTGAACAGCTAGTGTTAAATTCGGTCAGGAGGTATGGCGTACCTTATGAACTACATTCGGCTCAAAGCTGAAACTTTGAGTCACTGGTTTTTCGCGAAATGTGCGAGCTGCTGGGAATACGGAAGACGAGGACAACACTGCTGCATCCCCAATCCGATGGGATGGTCGAACGTTTTAACGGCACGCTCAATAAACACCTGGCCAAGATGGTTGACGAGAACCAAAGGGACTGGGACCGGCACATTATTCTTCTTCTGCTGAACATGCATCGATGGGTGAAGCCCCAGCCAAAGTCATTTTTGGGAAGACTATTCGTCTGCCGGCTGATATAAAGTTCGGAACACCCCCTGAGAAACCCCAAACGACCTCGGAGTACGCAAGTGATCTAAGACAACGGTTGAACCAGATACATCGAACAGTGCGAAAACATCTCGAATCAGCTGCTGACCACATGAAGACCAGGTATGATCTAAACGCAAATTTCTACTGGCTTCCAGCAAGATGACTTGTTGTGGCTATATAACCCACCATGGCGGAAGGGTTGGTCTCCGAAGTTGCAACATAAGCGGAAGGGACCATATCGAGTTACATAGCGAAACAACGACGTCGTATATCGCATACAGGAACACCGTAAGCCAAAGGCCAAAATGAAAGTCGTGCACTTGGACCGTTTCGCCCCATATTACATCCAGGGCGACTAAGCTACAACTGGCGGCACATTTTTCCGGGGCGGAAAGAACTGAGGTGGGGGCAGTGTTACATGTCCAAATATTTCTGCGAGCTACTGTGGCATTGTTATCGCAACCATTAAGAACATCATGATCAGTAAATGAATGTACTCGAAAGCACAAGAATCAACCAAGCATGATCAATATCTGAAAGTGACGTCATTGCGCGGTATTCAGAATTGCTCGAATATTCCATTATCGCGAGAACATTTGCCAATATACGAGAAATGGATTAATGGATTGAATGACTAGAGACCCTATATAAAGCCGAGCTGAATGAATGGGGAAGATATTGCATGACCGCGATAGTACAACTACGATAGAGTGGAGCGTGAAGTAAAGGCGATATTGATTGATTGTGAAGTGATTTTAGTAGTATACAGTTGAAATAAAAATTGATAGACAAGTGAAAAGTAAAATTGTAAAATAGTGAAATCTATTATTGTGCATTCTTAGTAAATAAACTCTTTTAACTTTATTTGAAAGACAGTGCGTTTAACTTTCCTGGCACATTAAAATTATCGGCCGCGAACCATAACACGTGACAATATTTTACGTTCCTATGTACATTATTCAGTTCATTAAGTATTCCTTCTACTTGAGTCCTTGTACAATTACGATGATATTGTTCACATACCTCCACCAGACCTTAGGCATAAGTTCTTTTTTTTTGTATGCATCGTTCAAAGCGTGCCATAACATTTCCGCTGTTATGGCGACAAAGGGTTCTCCATTGCGAGTCCTTCTGTCACTTTGTAGTATTTCGCTCTAAACGTAAAATGATTTTCCTCGGTACACAGTACCGCTAGCTTAACATACTGCCTCATCATCGCTAATACCCACATCTTTCAGTTTTTCAAACAGCTCAAAGGATTTTTCTTACTGACTTTTCCCCATATATAAGGTCAGCTAAGTGCAAGTTTCTTTTTAAAAATTCAATAAAATGAACGATAAATCCAATAAACTGAAGAAAATAATGCAATAAAATGAACAAAACTCAAAGGTTACAGGTTACAGCTGTCAGTGTCAAAATAACGCAACAAATAGAAAATCGGTGATTTGTCCTTGACAGTTATACGAATTTAATATCCTTTTGATTTTATCACGAGATCTAGTGGATGCTTGATCCCTTTAGCGAGAATTTTTAATATTCTAGTGACCAAAAATAGTGCAAGGACTATTTCAGCATTTGCATTTATCCGGAATTTTTCGGCAGTTAGATGGTAGTCAGTGTAATCTCAAGGATAACAAATTAGAAAAATAAAATTTTAAAGCTTAACATTGCAATAGAGATCCAATCGATTTGAAAAAATTCAGCCATAATATAGGGTTTTCCAAAAAGGGGTGTTAATTTGAATAGATCTTCCTTTGGGGCCATGTAAAGAGAAGGTCTACGCCAACAGCCCAGCGTCGATTCAAGACCTCAAAGATAGAATTCGTGAGGCTATCGAGGACATAGGGCAGCCATTTTGCGATTTGGTTATGGAAAATTTCATGAAAAGGATATGGTCCTGTAAGAGTAGTCATGGTGGTCCTTTGCCTGATGTTATTTTTCACTATTAACGGCATACTTTTTAATTTATAAGGAAAAAAACATTCGATCATTTATATTAAAAGATGGCATTTTTCTTTTAATATCAAAGTAACACCTCTTATTGGAAAACCCTATATTGGTATTCCACACCGGTATTTTTAACTCAATTCTCATCCGAAAGTAGTCATAAGCATTCAGCTAAAGGCTTCACCACAAAAAATGCTGTTGGCTACCCCGGGCAGAATCGAGGCCACATACATCACGATACTCTACTTTGTTATATGTCAAATTGGTCGTCAGTTTTTTAAATATTAGAATGGCGCCCACTGCGGTTTATAACAGACTGTTGCGCCGTTGGCAGACCGCGTTCCATAATGTGAAGCCTTTAAAATATTGAAACTTTAAAAATCAACTTTTACTCTTAATATATTTATTTCTTTTACTCTTGATAACTGTCGGACGACGACGAAGATGATGATGAATGTCGCTGTGGTCGTTCACTTGCTACTGATGTCGCTATCGTTGTTCGCTTGCTACTGATTTCGCTATCGTTGTTCGCTTGCTACTGATGTCGCTATCGTTGTTCGCTGGCTACTGATGTCGCTAGCGTCGTTCGCTTGCTACTGATGTCGCTAGCGTCGTTCGCTTCGGTCGAGCTCTTGAGAAACTCTCTGATACATCACATCATGAGAAGCAAGAAGAACGGCTCAAGCAAGTTTTCCATTTTCTCGAATCAATCGCTCGAGCCGCTGATGTGGGAAATTGGCCGGCAGGCGAAAATCTCTCGGAGGACGAAGACCTGCTTGCGGCGTGACGGATGTCCTGACGTTGGAGTGACCCGTGGCACCAAAAAACCATATTGTCACGTATGGGACAATTACCGATAATAATTACAGGAAATCGTTTTTTTACATTTTTTAATTCCTTATATCTTCAGAAATCATCTCCTAAGTTTTAATACAGAAATTCAAAAAATAAGAAATCAGTAGCAGTTTCAAAGCATCATTTTTAACACAAAGATGTAAAAACCTTCAATTCAGTGAGCGAAAATCGAAAGCCATTTACTCGTACAGCTAATCAATGGACATAAAAATATTTATTTTGGTTCGAGGTTTTTTATTTAAAAAATTTGCTAAGGAAAGAACCGAAAAACCGGTTTTTTCTGAATCGATTTTTTCAAAACCGGTTTTGTAGCTATAAAAAACCGCTCGATTCAACCAAAGATGACAAAAACCGGAAAACCGGATTTTACCAAAAACTCTAGCATCGCCAGCTCATTGTAGCTGCCGGATTCTTATAACCATCTCCGTTTAGTTCCTTAACCACTTAAATCGGCCTAGCCAAAACGAAATGGCGGTAACTTTAGGCGAAAAATCGTGATTTCTGTTCCAGCCAAAGTATAGCTCCGATTTGGATGAAATTTGGTACAGAGGTTCATTTGACTGTTTGACGAATCAACCAATCAACCAATGCTGATGAAATTCAATACTTTGGCAAAGACTATAAGTATTGAAAGAACTGGGTAAAAAAACTAAAGGGCAGGTCTCAAAAAACAAAATGGCGGCTATTTGAAGCTCGAAAT
The DNA here is from genome assembly GCA_963969285.1 of Odontomyia ornata. Taxonomy (NCBI): domain Eukaryota; kingdom Metazoa; phylum Arthropoda; class Insecta; order Diptera; family Stratiomyidae; genus Odontomyia; species Odontomyia ornata. The sequence goes on from OZ017739.1 coordinate 43,451,731, forward strand.
TTCAAAGGCCTCTAAAAGTTGCAATCCTAGGAATTCGAAAATGGGTTACTCGATTCATGAAAATATTCGAAGCTTAAAGTGTTCTCGCAATTGATTTAACTTTTTGTCTTAAATGTATCCTGGAAATTAAATATTTTAGTGTAAATGTTAAATATTGAGTTTTGTTGAAGAGAATATAAGCAAATATTTCAGTCTGCAAACGATTGTATTTGAGTTCATTCAGTGGATTTGACTTCATATTTTTAGTAAACTATGTGCAGAACTTCAAACTTATTTAAAAAGAGGAAATTTTTGAAAATATTGTGCTTGTGAGGTAAACTTCAAGCCATATCTATCTTGTTGATTGTAAATTCATTTACTAGATTAAATTGCTTAAGCGTTACTCCTAACATTAATTGTCTATCTTATCATATCGTACATATCACACCCAGCTTTGAAGCACTTTGAAAACATTGGCGATAGCAATGAAATCAAGGCATTTCAAATTTCATTACATAACCAATCTAAAGTTAGTTTACCAAAGTTGATAATTCATTCTATTCACTCATAAATAAATATGGTCGAAAAATCAAATCCATCAATTTGTCTTAAGCCGCTAGATATCGTTGAAAAATATAAGAAACATCAAATATAAAAAGTATATAAAAGACAAAAGGTGCATTTATAAAGCAATCGCTAGACCGTTTTATATACATACATCCACGTGTAGAGATTCCACAAGAAAACCTCCATGTAGGGGGGAAATTTTAAGCTCATGTTATCGCTACTTCGCTTAGCTAAACAAACATGGAATATTAAAAGCTTAAACGTTTAAATCGTCGACAAAAGCTTACAATCATTGGAAATATAGCACTCTTATAAATCACACGACAGAGAGGACAAGTGTTAAAAAATGAAAATCAATGAATCCATACAAGAGGATTCGCTCCCCAAAAATATTGTACAAGGACGCACTGAAGCTACAAATACCTCGAACATGTTTTCAGAGAACAGTTTTTCATTTTTAGGGTTGTGCGACAAAATCTTTTACAATACCCTGTTAATGACAGATTCATAGTCAAAAAAAAAAATTTAATGACGGTCTCCCCATATAAGGATGTGACCCCTTAGATAAAATGTTTTACTGAGGATAGTCGAGTAGGGCATCAAATTAGTGGATGAGATCTTTTGACATTAGTTGCTCAAATTGTGGTATCGATGATCGGGTAGCCAGGGGAAACGGAACAACATGACCAGTTGTGCAACCTCCTCGAAAATTTGAGAAAAAATTTCAAAGGTAGTTCTTCATACTCGTAAGTACAATGATGACAACTACCTCAGAATTCAAAATTTGTTCAACCTTTTTAATACTAATAGGATTTATGAATTTCATATTTTCACCGATAAAATTGGATAGGTAAATTGTGTACTATATCAAGGTAGATTATTATTTATTGGCATTGGTTCATATATCACAACATCTACAATGCGCGATTTTCCTACTCTATGAGCTTTTGATCCGATCAGATGCTGCATTATTAATGGGATCTTTTTAAAAAATTCAGGAGAGATGAACAAATTTATAATCGTTGATACCTTGTACACTGAATGCTATTTGTTTACTGACACAAACTTCTTGTTCGTAGCACTAAAACCCCTTTCGGGTCTTTGCTTCCTCTAAATAGCGCCTCAAACTGTCTCGGTCCATTGACCGCGTCCTCCAATTTCGAAATTTGAGCAGCGATGAACTATCGTCGTCGACAGAGTCAGACCAGCGTTTCCTCGGTTTCCCAACTGGTTTCCAGCCTTCAGTTCTCCCAACGAATACCTTTTTGGGTATCCGTTGTACGCCCATACGATTCATGTGTCCAGTCCATTGCAGCTTCTGCAGTCTGACCTCAGGCTCGTCAAAAATTTCATACAGCTCATGGTTGTATCGAATTCACCTTTGGTCCCCATCGAGCTTCGCTCCGATTATCCGCCTCAGGACCCATCGCTCAAAGGCGTTCAATATATTTGTGGATACTTGGGTTAGGGTCCATGTTTCACACCCATAGCAAAACACAGGTTTCCCCAATAATGGGACATTAAATACCGAAAAATGCTAATAACTGTTATTACATCTACAGCTCTGCTACTAAATCCTACCTACATCTCCTTTGTGGGGACGTAAGAGGGTGAAGGCGAATCTTCCACGCCTGAGAACAGAATCGATGCAATAACCATGCCGCCGGAATGAAGGTTGGGCGTCAGGCTAACTCCCCGTCCCTGGAAAACCTTAAAATTTTTCGAAACCTGCAGATGGTCCTCGGAATGGATTGGACTAACACAAACTGCTATAAATTGGATCCAAAAATGATTACCTTCGAACGTGTGATTTAACATCCATATCATAGGATTTCTTAAGTTTTTGCCTTAGTAACGTAACGTAGATGTCTGTATTTCATAGGCTAAGTACAACACCCTTCTGACAGGCACGCACTCCTGTCTACTCGACTTGTATTACCGTGTCTACGTGGTGGTTATCAAGATAATATAAGTTTACTCCTCTTCCCTCAGTTCGCACGTGAAATCCTAGTCCACATCAAATACGAAAGGACAAATGAATAATAATGCTCTAAAACGTATCCCATTACTTTCGTTTACCGCTGGAAATATGTCCTTTTGTGGCAGATGAAAAATTTGCAGTACGATTTGACTTGGATCGAGGTCCCGTATTTCCTTCAGCCAAAGTAGAGCTGGAAATGAATTGCTTTTATCTTTTCTTACTTTACCACAATTCTACCCAGCTCAACTTTTCCACCCTTAACTAATGTTTTAGCAAATGGTTAGTTCAGGGGATGAGTTATTCGCTACTTATTCACGTTTTTGCGTTACGTTTCTGTTTTTGTCGTTGCCCCAGCCGTCATCGTCACGCTACTTGGAATAAGAGGGTTTGTTTCCTTTGGGGTTGCAAAGAAGGCACATTCGTGCCGCACCACACCACCATAATTATCCGCAATATACTACAAGTATAGTTCAACATAGCAGAATCATTTCATTTTCACCTCGCAACGTAGACATGCTTATGTGCAAATGATTACGCGAGGGAATAGACTCGTAAAAAGCTCAAACAAGCACACGACCGACTTAATTTGTTATGTAACCGGACGACACGACTTCGTCAATTTTGTCTTGTGCGAGAGAATGAACCTTTCAAGTGGCAGAAGCAACAATCTTCAAGTGACGTGAATATGCAGTATCGACTCCACGTATGGGGGGATTGTATGATATCGCCGCCAATTTACAGTAGTGCCACTATCAGAGCCACTACAAGTCGCTTTCGTTGACGGAGGAATGCCAACGGTGCTGCCGCGGGAATAGCAAAACGGCACTATCAGTAGTGGCAACAACAACAACTACTAATACTAACAATAACGTAAAGATAAAATATATAAAATCTACATATGTTCAAATATACGTGCCTGGTGGTCGCGTTTGGAAACTTTCAATTTATTCAGTCAACGATGTTTCGTTTACTATGAGCGGAGGTTGCATATTTATGGCTACGATTTTTTTCGTCATTTCCGCCAATAATAATAGGTAGACGTTAATGCAGTAAAGCGAAAAATCCACCGAGTCGTTTTATAGTTTCACTGGTGTGTCTGCTGTATGAAAGCGGGAGTGTCTAGCAGAAATAAATATTTCTAGCGTAATCTACAACCGATCAATATATGTAAGTAGTCTTGTGCTTTTCGGTCGCGAAAGAATAAAAGAATGATTGAAATTAAAGGAATCCAGATGATAAGAAATTGTGCAGACAGGAGTACTCTTACCGAAAGGATTTTGTATGTGATGTATGTAGCGTATGGGCAGGGTGATCCAAAAGCAAAGTTATAATTGGATATTTCTAGTTGCAGCAAAAATATAACAAAATGCGGTTGCCTGTTTAGGCTATTACTAGTCATTGGTAAAAATATAAATACTCGTATACCGTTACACTTCGGAAAAACATTCATTTAGCAAGTTAGCGAGAAAATGGAGAAAAAGAAGTAAGAACCAGCATCGGATATTTCTGCCTGAAAAAAAAAACCCCTAGACAGATATAATATATAAGCCTTGTATATTACAACAAACCTAGTACTGCATACCACGTTCAAGATAAATTCCCACTATAAATGAAATTTCCCTGCATCAATGACAATAATGCGAGAAATCGACGTATTTTAATCACTCCTGTCACTAGTTTTAAAAAATTGAATAATTTTTAAAACGTCAACCAGAAATTAATTAAAAAAAAAGCTTATCAACTCGCCAAAGCAATTAATTCAAGCAATTTATATCGAATATCATAATTTTACTAGGATATATAATGTCGAGCGAAGTATCTCAAAAAAATTTCGTGCCCGCTGATATGGAACAGCCCGATGGCTTCCAACCGTTTAGGAAGTCTGCGAAAACGTCAGATAGTAAGCTGGTGACAATGATCACGCAGAGAAAACATGATCAAGAAAATTTTGTAGATGGTAAATGTAAATTACAATAATCGCTAATAATGAAGAAATGAATAAACTACGCAAAAAAAAAAACGATGAACTGATAGAGACAGCTTATCGAAGAGGTAGTCAAGAAAAGGATCAAGATTCAAAAACCGTAGCAGCAAAAATAAGTCCGGCGGGAAATAAATGTCAAGAAGAATGTGAAGCGAACGATCACGAAAGAAATTTTAGGCGCTGGTGGCACTAATGACAGTCGACACTATTTTGTAGCGGTGAAAGGACTGACAGAAGAAAATTCATGAAGATGTAGAAAGTAATACTGAAAAAAATAAAAAAGCAAATTTTATTCAATATTTAAAAAATAAAAACAAGGAGTAGAAACCAACTCACAGTTCTGCTGGCTCTTCTGATAAAGCCAACAACAAAGCAAAAACAGTGCCGCTCAATAAATGTATTCGGACAAAACAGGAGAGATATGGCTCGGCTATTGGCAGCCAATAATAAATTAAACAATGTTGAACTTGAAACACTGCCTTAGACGGTCCCAAGCCCAGTTGAGAAAGCAGGAGGGATCCCCTTGACTACCTCACCCCTCATGATTCCTCATCCTAAATACCACGACCAAATTGCTGTAAATGGTCTCGGGGTCACACGTTGTGTTCACTGGCTCCCCAATGAAGGGACACTAAATACCGAGACATGCCGATAGCTGCAAATACATCTGCATGTCTGCTACTAAATCCTACTTACGCCTGGCTCCCTTGTAGTGACGTAAGAGAGTGGAGGCGAGTCTTCTGCGCCTGATAACAAAATTGAAAGTAATAACCATGCCGCCTGAATGGATATTGGGCGATGTGCTAGCTCCCCGTCATGTTGTTTAGAAAACTGCAACAGAGCCTTGGAATAGATTGAACCTACGTCAACCACCTCGCAACTGAAAAAGGACTATGGTACTAGAACCTAGAATTTCAGATCAATGAACCACCCTGGGGTTGTTAAAGACCTTTTACAACAGATCAGTCAATATAAATTAAAAATACTAGCAATCCAGGACTAGAATAACACTAGAAGTGATATTCAAGATATGAGATAGCAAACAATATTCCAAAGTGGGAAGCCTGCTGGAAATCGAAAATTCGGAGTAGCCTTCATTGCAGATAGAGAATTCAAATCAAACGTTATTGATTTTAAGGCAACAAATGAATGATACTATGCGATCCGTATGAAAGCGAAATACTTCAAAATCTGGCTGATCAATGCACACGCCCTGATCGAAAATAAGGACGAAGAAACGAAGGAAACATTCTACAATCAGCTGGAAAGACTAGTCGAGTCATTGCTTACAAATGACAAAAAAATAGTTCTAGGTGATTTGGATGCTAAGGTTGGCAATGAATTATCTCAGCAGGGAATGACTGGAAGATATAGCCACCACGATGAAACAAATGACAACAGCCAGCGTCTGATTGACTTTACATGCAGCAGAAATCTAGTCATAGGTTCGACTTGCTTCCCACATCGACGCATACATAAAATGTCCTATGTATCACCGGATGGCAACACACAAAGCCAGATCGACTATGTTCTGATCCAACAAAAATGGGCCTCGAGTATATTAGAGCTCTGTACACACCGATGAGCCAATTCTAACTAAGATCAATACTTGCACAAATTAACCTTTTGATATTGTATTTCAAGGGCATATTCGGCGAAGACCAGCCCTCTACAAAAATGCGGCATCAAAAGACTTCAAATGGCGTCTATAGTAAAAAATTTCATGGAGACTCTCGACAACCAGCTAGCTCCCATCCGATCAGATACATCGCTAAGAACAAGGAACGATTTACAGATGGCACTGAAAACGGCAACTAAGACTGTAGCAGAACAGACGATCGGACATCAAGCCCGATGCAAAAGAAATGATTGGTTCGATGATGAGTGCCAGAATGCGTTAGATAAAAAGAATCAGGCGTACAAAGAATACGTAGGTAGGAAAACCAGGACGAAGAGAGAACACTCTGAAAATCCCAGAAGAGTAGCGAATAAGATAATTAAAATTAAAAAAAAAAAGAAAATACGATGACGATCCATTGAGAAGAATAGATGCAACTTTAGTGAGCAACAACACAAGACGACCATACAAAGTAGTGAAAAGTCTGAAACGTGGTTATCACCCCAAAACCCCGCTTCACCGAGATGACGTCGGCAACATTATGGCTGATGTAACCAAGATGAAGGAAAGATGGGCATCATATTTCAAGAACCTCCTCAATCCTCCGCACAGCTCCAAAACATCGGAGCTTACAGATATTCCCGGAGAGAAAAGAATAACAATGCGCCGGGCATTGATGAGATCCCAGTGGAGCTCATGGACTGCATGAATCAATTTGGAATAAAATTGATGATGCTGTTAACACCACATACGTCAGAATTGCCTCAAAATCCGAGGAATCAATCAATCATAATTCCTTTTCTATCTCGTTCAATTACATGGATGATTTGGAAAAAATGGGCATCTCTGGAGTATTACAAATAGCATGTTGAAAGGTGCAGCTCCCTTATAATGCACCGGCCACTTCGATGACCACTCTCACAGTAGAGCAAAAAAAATTGAACAGAAGAAAGAGCTCACCAGGAGGCTAACAAAAATTGATGCTAGAAAACATGAGGAATACCTGGCCGACGATGAAGCTCAATTGCACAGAATGCTGGCAATACGTGAGTGATTGTAGGAAGGAGATGTCGAGAAGAATAATGTGACGCTAAAAGAACTTGATTAACAGAATGTGGATGAACTTGATAAATTAATGGCGAACATTAAATCACAAATTAAGCAGAAAGATTGTGTCTAGTGATATAATTCCAGTACCGATCGAGGAAAAAAAAGACTCCTGCGCCACTGCTTCCACCAGGAATTTCAGTTGATGATCGGGTTAACCAAGTTAGGACCAAACAAGATGAAATTGCCAAAAAAAGGACGTCGAAAACGTCGTCAGGATTTGGCCAAAAGACGAACAGTAGCTGCTCAAGAAATGTCAATGATTTCTCAGCTAGCTCGCAAGAAGAAAATATCCTATCAATGTTGTGTTGGATGGTCTATGTCCGAAATTCTGCTTTTGACTTTTAAAGTTCTGATTACAAAATCACGAAAAGATCGAGTCAAAACGATGGTGCCGAAATTGTTGTCATGCCACCCATTCAAATTGGTAATGATATCTTAAACATCGAGGTGATGCGCTTTCAGCTTAACATACTATCAAAGCACACAGTAACACACTATCAAAACCAAGAACAAATTTTCAACTGCATATTCGCAAACTTGGGTATCGATAAAGAGGGTCATGTCCCACATCCAATTGTTTCGCTTGCAAATATTTGTAAAATATAGGTAGAAATCAGACAAATTTACTATTATCTGTCACTTCATTCTGACATTTGAGTTCAGTTTACATTTCATACCAGGCTTATCCTCTATTTGCATTTGAGTCACGGTTACCTGGTATACTGATCCCAGAATTTGTGCTATACTGTATATCTGTCTAGGCCGTTAATGGAAACATTGCAGTTTTAGGTGAGCAAAACATCTACAGAAAATGAGTATCGTGTGGAATTACTATTTATATCTGTGTACCCGAACAGTTTCGAAAGAATTCAACGATCTAATATTAACGCACCTAATAGTGGCAATCAAGCATTTAGGTAAGATCACAATAATCTCATGAAGCAGCATTCAGGGATTGTCAGAAATGCATTTCAAATGAATAAAGTGTCTGCACGTTGGTTATTTATAATGCTAATCATCGAGTAAAACAAGGATGACATTCCAAACACAAATTTTGAATACTATCAGGCTAATTCGAACCAATTTTTGACTCGATCAAATGGACAAAATTTTAATTTTTAAACTTAAGATATAATGAAAATTAGTGAAAATATAAAGAAAATGAGCACTCGATGGCCTTTAGGACAAAGAGAATTGGGTCAGATTGTATTTTAATACAACCATTTAAAAAAAATAGTAGCATTCCAGCCCCTTTCGGGCCTTCGCTTATAGATAGAGTATCTCATTATCATGATCTAATGTGTAGGCACTCCACAAGGTGATATGGTCAGTACCACACTTTGGCCGTGTGTCCGCCAGTCCAGCTGCGATACGTTCTGATTTTTTTAAACCAGAACTTATCATAATAGCTTACAGTCTATCTGAAGAATCACTGGACCTAAATCTCGTTACCACCAACGAGAGTCGAACTAGGAACAATCGGCTTACGGCATGAGTATTCTAACCACCACACCGCAAGAGACCATTTAAAGAAACAAAAAGAGTATTTCCTCAAAAAATTAATCTTTTTTGATGGAACTTTCACTGGAGCTTAAGGGCTATAAATGACACAATTTGGAAAGTTTCAAGTGGTTAAGTGCTTTTTTTAAGAAATTCATACTACTTGAAAATTTTAGAAGTGCTCCCGGTTTTTGTCGGTTATCTTAAAAAGTTATAAGGTCTCAAATTCAACGGTTTTGTATGTTTTAATAGCATCAAAATTTTATTTCTCTTTCGACAAAGGCCTCTGAACTATATAAAAAACTCAATATAAAAAAATCGTTGTTTAAACAATGTCCCAGGCAAAAAATTACAGATATTGCAATGATATTATTTCTCACCCAAATACGAGTACATCGATTTTTCCATATGGCAACGTGAAACAAATTTTAAGAAATTTTCGACTTTTTTGGACAATCCTACCTTACCATATATCTTTTATCGGCTTAAGAAGCAACCAAGGACTAAGATATTTGAAGACAATAGCGAAGTCAGGGCCCATGGAAGTTTTTAGGGGAGTCAAGATAAAGAGTTTTTGTAAAGAAATCAATGTACTAGAAAAGAAATGATCTTTGTAAGTGACACTGTAGGAATCATACATTGTTACATTTTAAATGTTTTATGGGCGGAAATTTACATGTTATATATTAAATTAAACAAAGTTTTCAGATACTTTCCTAGCACATGTCACTTAATGATAAAATAATTATCTTACTTTGAATAAAAATCCATCGATTCACTTTAAATGAATAAATTTGCAATTCGTTAAATATGACAGCAGCAATTTCAAACACTCCTATGTAAATTTCTTGAAATTTATCTGATAAAACTTAACCTTTAGAACAGGTTCTAACTCTGTGGACGTTTCGATATTTGATAGTCTTTTGTTCAGAATCTCCTTTTTTTTGCTTTTTGCACTTTTCATTGTGGACTTTAACAATTCGTCTTAATATATTTTAGCGTCCAAATGAATAGATTCGATAAGAAGCAGTAGGGGGACTTCAAACTGCAGTGGGTTCATAAAATTGAATTAGCATTTTAGCATTGGTATTCTTGTATTGTAATGTCCTTATTCCTACTAATTTGAAATTAAAGTTAAAAGATAATAGATTTTAGAACGATTTTCCGTCATCTCTTTTTAAGTTTGATTTAGAGACGAACCGGTATCAGGAATAGCCATTGTCATCTTTTTTTTGTATCGAACAAAGAAATTAAAATAGCACATTGGCGAAACCAGTTTGTCACAAACCCAAATTTGAAAACGGGAAATCGTTCCAAAATGTGTCATCATCAAGGCCTATCGTAAAACTTTGCAGTTATCAAGAAGCTGTCAAAAGCAGTTTAATTATGTTCAGGGGTCCTGCAAGACAAAAGCAGGCATGGAGAGTGGAGGCGTCTGTTTTTTTTAGCAATTCCTTACTCTGCTTCATTTCGCACTCGAAAAAGAGTTCCTGTAACTTGCAGGAACCCCTAGGCATAGGTAAATGAAGTCTAGCTCAAATAAGTGTGTCAAACGACTTCAGTCTAGGTTTTCAGACGTAAAGTAGAGATATTTCGTGAGTAGTCCAGAAGTTTTGTGCGGTTGGGGGTCCCACACTCAGCATGTCTTTCTCTATTACAAAAGAAAAAATAGATAAGGTTTTTTTCAAGACCATCTGGTCTTAAGCATGCACTCGAAACCTGATGAACAATAAAATAAGTAGTTTACAAAATCCATTCATTCTACCTAGGGCGACAAGCTGGTAAAGAAGGTAAGCTTGAGCCAGAAAATTTTATTTGATTATACTTGAGAAAATGATGAAATAGGGGCCCTCTTCAAAATCGTTGAAAATTTGTTTGTAAGCAAAACTTTGAATAAGCTACCGGGTGACGTTAGTTAACCACCTTGATACTGAAGCACGGTTGGACAAATACTTGTAAAAATTTTCTATATTAAGAGGACAATCAGGCAAAATACGCAAGACTCATAGTTTATAATGAAATATTCTCATACAAAAACGAGCAGCTCAACTTTCTCAACACGCGATCGTTCCACGGTACTGTCTGTGATTCGGACGACTACCTTATAAGATGTCACATCTCCAAGAGCTCTAAATAAGGAGCTACCTCAAGGTACCAGATACACAAGCTAAACAATAGCTCAGTAACGTCCACATACGTGGTAGTGCTGAAAAATCGCATTAACATATCCCTGAAGGCAGGATAAAGTAATGATAACATCAAAACCATGTGGAAGACAGTAAGAAATGCTGTAACAGACGCAGCTGAGGAGGTCTTGGGGCATCAGCCAAAGAAAAGCAGGAACGACTGGCACGACGAAGAATCCAGTCGAAATTAGAAACAAATGGCTGCAATGTTTCCAGAAGTCATTTCCAGCGTGACCAACAATGACTGAAGCTGTAAACATTCCAGAAGCAGAGCAAGAGGCCTCAGTCTCACCCTGAATTACAAACAAAGTACAGCAGCACGGGCCCTCAAAAAAATAAGGCTCCTGAAGTAGATGGAATACCAGCAGAACTGCTCCAGAGCTGGGGTCTTCATCAAAAATAATTCTTGACTTTTGCGTCCGCATGGTCAAGGTCACTATGATAAACACAGACTGCCTGGTCAAAGTGAACGGAGACCTATCAGACAGTTTTATAGCGGCATTCGGCTTAAAACAAGGGGATAAGCTTGTCTCAATGCTCTCTAACATTGCGCTGGAACACTTCATCAGGAAGACATCAGCCAAAACAGAGTGGAGACTACGTTACAACGATGAGTTGTATGAACCATTTGATGATCTGTCCGTTTCCTCTTGCGTAAAGTTACGCGAATTGCAATGGGCGGGCCATGTAGAAAGAATGGAAGAAAACCAGTTACCCAAAAGATCATTAACGTATAGAGCACAAGGTAGACGTTCAGCAAGATAACCGAGGACTCGATAGGAAGACACGATAGTAGCTGACAGCAGATCCTTTTTGGGAGATAACAATTGGCAGACAAAGTCGCGGTACAGTGAGGAATGCAGGAGATTAATCCTGGGGCCAAGACTCGGCTTGAACTGTCGCGCCATAGATAATGATGACAATTCTGGCAGAATTCGTGTTGAGCTGCGATTTGGTCGCCGGTGATAGGAAGATTGATGGGTATAGAAGACTGTGGGGTGACTTGTAAGCGTTTGACGTCATGGGAATATCGAGGAAAAATATGGCAAATCCTCAAGATAAATTTAAATTGAAGGCTAAGCAAATAATTGAAGCTTTCACATGGTTCAAAATCTTGTCAATTTTAGGGCGGGAGGAGAATTTTCTCCGCCGGGGAACAGGCTAGAAAATTCATGGAGAAGGGCAAGCAAATGGCGTAGGATTAGATAGTGAGAGTTTATTACAGCAACTATTATGCGTAAGCTTGATGAACTACGGGCGCCTTACATACCTGAAGCGGAAAAGATGGACGTCATAGTGTGGAGACTTTCTCCACCCATTCCGTCCATGTTGTTGCTGTCCATGGTGAAACAGTAATCGAGTGCCCCGGTGCGATCGAAGGTGGCGAGGCTCATGCTGACCAACAAGTCCACTTCAACGTCTGCATACCACCCGTTACGCATGCTAAACATGGCTGGGAGAGTGCTAGAGTAGTTCATCATGAGAAGACTCACAGATGCGAGTCGTGCTGCTTGGGAACCATCTCCTTAATAGTACGGCCTTGGAGCAGGATGCTCCATCATTGATGTATTGCAGAGGTGGTGAGTGCGGTCCAAATGCAGAAACATATGGCCGCACCAACGTTAAGAACGCCTTTAACTCCGCTAGATAGGTGGATGCTCTTGATACGCTAGAAACATCTTTTCAAATTCCAGAATATCTGATGCCGCTTCTGAAGAATTACCTGGAGAACCAAGCCCTGCTTTACGACACAGGGTCAAAAAAGGATAAAAGTTACACCGGATGCTGCACAGAGATCTTTCCTTGGTGCAGACCTGTGAAGCATGTCTTACGACAGGCTTCTGAGACTGGGAATGCTAGATGAATAGCGCTATGCAGATGATATTGTGACTGGATTGTTGGATACATCAATTAGGCTAGGTATACAAATGCGCCAAGTAAGAGACTGGATGACCGCCCGTGGGTTTAGTCTAGTACTGGACAAAAACAATGTGGTCATCTTGATAAAAAAGTGAATTTCTAGAGTTGAGATAATCAGTACTGGAGGCAAAATAATCGAATCAAAGCCAAACGTTAAGTACCGGGGCTGTTGATCGACTTGAAGATGAGTTTCTTTGAGCGAACCAGGGCAACGGCTGAGAAGGCTGTTTTGGGCATTTCAGCCTTGAGTCGACTTATGGCCAGCGAAGGGGGACCCAACTCATCAAGAAGACGATTCTTGATGAGTGCTATAGGGTGTACCGTAAACGCTTGGCACACGAACAGAGAAGAGGAGCACTGAGCATTGCATTTTCATACCCGACAGTTTCTGATTCGGCGGTGAGAGCTACTGCAGGTGTGATACCTGTTGCCCTCCTTCCTAGGGAGCCCCACACTATTTACCTGCGTTGAAGCAAGGACTCGAAGAATACGGTTGCCCGCGAGAAGAGACAGCGCTCATTCAACAATTGCCAGCCATCTTGGATGAATTGCACGAAGGGAAGTTGGACTGCGCACCACATCCCAAATCTGAGAACGTAGCTCACTCGAAGGCAGGGTGAGACTGACTTTTATTTGACCCAGCTTTTGAGCAGACATAGATGTTTTCAGTTTTACTTGCACAATATCACGTTTCTACAACTGCTGATTTTGCTCAGGAGAGGAAGACGATTCCTGCCACACATTTTTTGTATGTGAAGAATACGACAGGCTGTGATCGGACCTCTTCAGGGAGACGGGAGAGTTCACTCCGGATGGTATAGTCACTGAGATGCTTGCATCGGCTGATAAATGGAACCATATGACACATTGTGTTTGGATAGTGCAAAAAGATACAAGACACTGACAGCAGTCGGGGCTTGAAGATCGCTTGCCTGGCGATTCATCTTCTTTCCTTCTATTCCATTGGAGGAGGGATCCCACAGCTTGAAGGCGCCTTACAGCGTAGCAAAGCGAAACCTGGCCCGAAGTAATATGTCAAGCGTTTCCAGGCTGGGTGACAAAAACTAACAAGTTGAGTAAGCAGGAGAGTGCTCCTGCTAGAAGGTCTTCGTAACCACTCAAGGGTTCGAAACGAATGTTCTGGTAGTATGAATCGATAATTTGAATTATTCATACAATACTTGGATTAGAAATCGTTCCAATTTATGCAAAAAACACAGGGTTTCTCTCAAAAGCATATTTTAGCCGCCATTTCGATACTCAGCTGATTGAACATATATAAATTAGACACTATTCCTTAAATTTTTATGAAAATTGAAAGAAAATAAAAGTGCCTAGGTCAGTTTGAAATACTTATCAACTATAAACACGTGTTATTGTTGTTGTAATTCCATTCAATTAAAATGGCTTTAACTCACTCAATTATAATCTATATAATTACAAAATTTTTAGAAGGTTAAGGGTACCATTTTGATTTATGGGAAAATATTAAAATCTATAAATCATACTATTTTTAACTAAGCCGAGCGAATTTCGATTTTCGGAGTATTTTTTGCCCTTGTACTTATTAAGACTCACTTCTGTGATAATTTTTAGAATTTTGGATCAAAGGTGTCCAATGTTGGTACATTTTTCCACCCTCTGGACCCCTTGATGCCTTAAATGGCCTTTTTCTTTCAGGCTCTTATAGTTCTCATCAAGACCTTTTATTTAACTTTGATTAAAAAAAAAATTTGAAGGCCAAATTCAAAAATACTCAGTCGGCTTCGTATATGCCCATACGGCTTTATGAGAAAAGCTCGTCAGATGTCTATCATGGAGATAAAAAGCAATAGTTTTCCTTTTGGTACGAAAAATTTCAATGATTTTAACCATGCTAAGAGACTATTATTTATGCCGTGTTGTTTTTTAAAATTTGTTTAAAATTTCCCAAAAACACAGAGACCAAATAAGAAATAAGAAACAGGCAGAAAGAAAATCGTACCAGAAGAGCTTTGTATGCATTCAAAGGCAAAAAACAATTTTTCTGGAGTCATTTATCGACGACGTGAATCACATTTACGTTTCACATAAATGGAATATTTCATACAAATCGGAAAGACCGCATTCAGTCATTTTATTCTCACCACTTTATTTATGCTTTGATGTTTTTGTCCATTTCATTTCATGGCCAATTCGACATATTCACCCGAAACACAATCCCAGAAATATATCTGAAGCTTCCATGAAACATAATTTTTTCATACTTTTCGTTTATCCCCTTCGTCATTAATACGCAAATTGAATTTTTCAGTTCTAATCACAATCAAATTCAGTTCAACTAAAACAGAACTCATATCACAGTTGAGGGAATATATCTCAAGTACACATAAAATCACATTCGACGAATTCAAAATTTTAAAATGTGTATACTTCTTCTTCTTAACACTACAGCCTCTCTCTGGCCTTTGCTTCCTTCGAATAGTGCCTCCAACTGTCTCGGTCCATTGATCGCGTCCTTCAATTTCGAAATCCGAGCAGCGATGAACTGCCTTCGTCGACCAAGTTAGACCAGCGTTTCTTCGTTTTCCCCACTGGTCTCTGGCCTTAATTTCTTCGGTTGTTCATTCACACGATTCATGTGGCCAGCCCATTGCAGCTTCTGCAGTGTGTATTTAGGCACCAAATTAATGAGAACCAGTAATGTAAGAGACGAAATACGCCGAAGTATACACCTCGCAAACTAAATATTTTATTTAGTTTTGACGATCTTGAAGACCAGCTACATACACAGAAAAACAATGCTTCAAGTATACAAACCTGTAATAAGACCTGTGTTATGCTATGGGTGGGAATTATGGACCCTAACTTAAGCATTTGCAAATATATTGGACGCCTTTGAGCAACGGGCCCTGAAGCGAATAATCGGAGCAGAGCTAGACGGAGACTAATGGCGAATTTGATACAACCATGAACTTTATGAAATTTTTGACAAACCGAAGGCCTCAGCGATTATAAGACTGCGGAGGCTGCAATGGGCTGGCCACGTGAATCGTATGGATGAACAAGATACCGAAAAAGGTATCTTGTTCATCCATACGAACAAGATACCTTGGGGAAACCAAGGAAACGCTGATCTGACTCAATCGACGAAGACAGTTCATTGCTACTCGGGTTTCGGAATTGGAGGATGCAGTCAATGAACCAAGATAGTTGGAGGCACTTGATGCAAGAAACACCGTTTTTACATGATCAAAACTTTCGTTGCATCATCACTTGGGACCTACCTTCTCAGACTCTATAATGTCTGGGAAATTAGCGGGTGGGCAAATTAACAGAAATAATGCCGAAACTGGTGGACATTTCAATCATTCATTTGACAAAACTTTAGAAATAAATACACAGAAGTTTCATTTATTCATGGCTTATATCAATACGTTTTCTAATTATATTTATTTCCTAAGGTTGACTCATTATTGTATGATTTCATTCTTCCGACTTTCAAATAAAAAAAATGTTTTTTTTTTTTTCAAAGTACCATTAGCCTCAAAGATAACAGGCACTGGTCTGATTTATTCAAGAATTGATTGAAAAAAGACTTTATATGTCTATAATCTCTGACAATCGATGCATGTATATATGCATATAGCAAATAATACATATGGGTAGAGATCATAGTTCCGCGTGGTGCAGTGGTTGAAGTAGTCAATGCGTAAGCCGAAGGTCTCTAGTTCAAATCCCATTGGTCACAACGAGATTTGTTTTGAGTTATTCTTCGAGTAGACTATAAGCCTGTTCAGTTATGATACATGCTGGTTTAAAATCAGAACTTATCGCAGTTGGAGGACGGATCAACATCATAAGCGTGGTACTGACCATATTATCTTCTCGCGTGTCGATGCGTACGATTAAGATAATGAGATTTTTTAAATATATTTAACTGAAGGCCCGCAATTGGCTGAAATGCAAAAGTTTAAAAGAAAAAATCATAATGTTGTAATTTATAAAATTCAGCTAAGTGGTAAGGTCAAAAAGTGTTTGACTGGTGCGGTTGTTCATTTAGGTAGGCGTTAATTAAGAAAACTTTTATTAGTAAATAAACTGATTTTCGGCCTAATCTGGTCATTAATACTTAAATTTCAAATAACAAATAACTAAATCTGAAAGAAACTAGCCACTATCGACAAAATTGAACATCGTGCCATGATAAAGTTCCTCATCAAGCAAGGAAAGACACATCGGACAATTTTTCAAGCAATTTTATTTGCTTACAGGGACTCAGCGCCTCTTAAAACTATGGTTCACAACTGTCATTGCCTTTCCAAACAAGGGAGGGGCTCGATTAAAGACGAGCATCGACAACAACGGCCAGTTGAAGCTACAATGCCAGAGACCATCGAAGAAGTCAAAAAAAAAACGTATCGGGAGATGCTGGGCTAAAGAAACAAAAACTTGCAGCATTGATTTGAGAATCGGAATGAACCATTCCAACCATCCTACATCAACACCTTGGGACAGAACTCTTGCGCCATTCAAAACCATGAGCTCGTTGAATTTTCACCATGAGTACCTATTTAGGCCACTTTGGCGAGCAGAAGGAAGAAATTATGGCTCAGATGTTTACTAGTGATGAAACTCAGATTCACCGATAGGATGTTGTGTCAAAGCAAGAGTCGGTGCTGTGGCATAAAAAGACCTATCGCCCCCTAAAATATTCGAAGTGCCTGAATCAGCCGGAAAGATCAGGGCAAATTTTTTGGGATGGAAGGTATCCTTTTGATTGATTACAAGTACGTGATATCTCCATATCAGGAATCTACTACGGTCCTTTACTAGATCGATTGTATGACAGCGGCCTAATACATACAAGCCATATCGATGTCATTTTAAACAGCTCCCTCACTCACCCTGCAGGCGAATCCTAACTCCAAGAGACTATTATTTATTTCCAAAGATGAAAAAAGAGCTAAGTGGAAAAAATCTGCGACGATGATGATGTTGAGTCAGCAATTTTGGCCTATTTTGACAACCAAGACAAACCATATTTCCGGACGGTGTAAGCAAATTATTTGATAGATTTGAAAGATGTATTATAGTTAGGGAAGAATATAGTGAAAACAAGTTGAGTAGTTAGGAGAGTGCTCCTACCAGAAGGTCTTTGTAACCACCCTAGAGTTCGGAACAAGTTTTTTAATAGCGTAAATCGGTGACTTGAATTATTCATCCTATACTTGGGTAAGAAATCGTTCAAATTTGTGCAAAAGATTCACTTTCCTTCATAAGCACGCTGCAATCGCCATTTTGTTCTAGCTTAAATAATTTTTCTGAATACTTGGCCGATTGACGATGTTTAAATTCAAAAGTATTCCTAAAATTTTCATGAAAATTGGAAGAAAATAAAAGTGCCTAGATCAATTTGAAATATGTTTCACCAATCAACACGTGTTATTGTTGTTGTAATATCAATGTGGCAATAACTCAATTGATTATGATTGGATTTTCATAAAAATTTTTGAGCATTAGGATCCTGTATCACTTGATACAAGAAGTTGAAGTTGAAAGGTATTATTTTGATTTTATGGGTGAAAATGTAAAATCTACAAACCATACTATCATTCACAAAGTTGAGTGAATTTCGATTTCTGAGGTATTTGTTGCCCTTGTACTTATAAAGACCTACCTCCGTGATGTTTTCAGATTTTTCGCCTCAAAGGTGTCCTATCGCGAGGGAGGGGACACACATTTTTGGTACATTTTTCCTCGTCCTGAACCCCCTGATGCACAAATTAACTTTTTAAGTTCAGATTCTAAAATTTATAATCAAGACCTTTCATTTGATACCCTGCTCGACTACCTTTGATTAAAAAAATTTTTTTAAGGGCTACTTCATTATAAGACGGGACTCCCCTTGAACAATTTTGAAGTGTTTGGTAAGACCTTAACTTTTGAAAGACCATCATTCCTGACCTTTACACAAAGTTTCAGCTTTCTAGCATCTATATTTGCTGAGGAAACTTGCTGTGACGCATGGAGAGACAGGTCGCGAAACTAGTATGTCTTTGTAAAAAATTTTTTTTAACAAAGACCTAATAAAAATGATTTGATATTTTATTTCAGCCCGTTTCCCTATCTGTTCAGGCACTTTTTGGCCTCCCTCGTGTTTGCACATTTCCTTCTTATCTTCTTTTTTTTGTACAAAGCTACACAATGAAGATACTTTTGAATAAAATGCATCTGATAGAAACCAAGCTTAAGTACCAACAGTATTTACACTCAAACCTGGTTTTGTGCGATTTTTTATTTGTGCGATTTGATTCGTGCGATTTTTTATTTGTGCGGGGACTGAACATTTTGTGCGGGGACTGAAAACTTCAATCAAATTGAAACATAATTGACGAAGTTATCAGTAAGAAGATGAGTTATTTTATTGACAACAACAATTTTATTGTTGAACCTGCAAGAATGTCCTTGCAAAACAATGCAATTCGAAATAGCATATTGTGATGGAAAAATGGTTTGGGCACTTTAGGTAGTAGCCTAAATAATAAGCGTAAAACTTATAAAACTGACACATCATAGACGAAAAGGATGCGAGGCTATTAGTGGATCTCATCCTTCTCGTCCATATTTGACCTTTTTTGGGTGTGATTTTATGGCTGTATCTGAAAGTGCCCATTGATAACAAATAAAGATTGAAGGACATCTGCGTCGTGTTAGTTCGGGTTTTCATGAAACCGGCTGCGTGTCTCGTTACGTGGCTGAGTTGTTTTTATGCTAATGAGATAAAAGGTGGCTACCTATTGTGATGCATGGATACGAAATAAATATTGAAGGATATTTGGATAATCTTAGCTCGGGTTTCCCTGAAGCGAATGCGTGTCTCGTTAGGTCGTTGAATGGGCTTTGCTAATGAGATAATTAGTGAGTATTCTCATGCATTGTTTTATATGTTTTAACGAGCAGGTGCTCGAAGTCTACCTGAAAGGAACAAAGATTTGCTTTTTTTATTCGTATCTGATCTGCGCGAGTGACAAGTCCACTAAATTTGATTTGATTTAATAAAAAACTAATCTTGCGTCTGTTAAACCTTATATTAATTGACGTCGTACAAAGTGCTTGCATATGCTAATGCCGATAAAATAAGATTCATTTGACAGCGTAAACTAAAGATAATTTAAAATTTTTTCATTTAGAATTAAATTTTGAAGATTTTGTAAAATTTATTTTCAGACAATCACTAAAAATGAAGAAGGGCAAGAACAAAGCGAAGAGGAAGGCGATTTCGTTAGAAATTAAGACTGCGATTTTAACACGAATAGCAGAGGGTGAGGGATCTTCAGCTCTTGGTAAAGAATTTGGATTAGGTGAATCCAATATACGAGGCATACGAAAACGTGCAGGCGAAATAAATAAATCGATTGAGTGTGCCACAAAGGAAAGCACTAAACGGGTATCGTATTCAAGGAACATTTTAATAGAAAAACGGAGAAGGCGCTCATATTGTGGATTCAAGAACTAACCGAAAAGCGAATCCCTATTGACGGAGAATTAATCAAAGAGAAAGCTATACGGTTTTATAATCAGCTGAAGAATTCAGAGCCGTCTTGTTCTTCGTCTCAAATCGGAAGCCAAAAATTTTCTGGAAATAGTGGCTGGTTTGCTAGGTTTTTAAAATGACACGCACTTCACAATCTGAAGATAAAGGGTAAAGCCGCATCCGCTGATGAAACAGCCGCGAAAAATTATCCGAAAGTTTTGACAAACATTATTGACGATGGTGGGTACTGCCCGGATCAAGTATTCAATGCAGATGAAACAGGATTACTTTGGAAAAATATGCCTAGCAGAACTTTCATCGCCAAGTCTGAGAAAACTGCAAGCGATTTCAAAGCTGCAAAAGATAGAGTAACATTCTTACTTTGTAGCAATGCATCTGGAGCGAGAATGTTAAAACCTCTTATGATCAATAAGTCACTGCACCCACGTGCACTAAAGGTCAAAAATGTAGCTGAGCTTCCAGTCCATTTTGTGGCAAATAAAAAAGCATGAGTTACAACAGATGCTTTTACAACATGGTTCAACGATTGTTTCGTTCCAGAAGTTAAACAATATATATGATATGATATTTTAAACGTGCTGCTAATTGTTGACAATGCACCCGGTCATCCTTGTATGGAGCATCCTATTGTGAAAGTAGTATTCTTACCGTCCAATACGACAAACCTCATACAACCATTAGATTAGGGCATAATCGCAGCATTTAAGAAACACTACGTGAAGCTAACTTTCAGATACATTTTGGTAAAACTTGAGAACGATGCATTAACTTTGAATGAAGTCTGGAAAAAGTTTTCAGTATTGGACTGCATAAACCACGCTGCTGCAGCAATCAGAGAAATAAAAAAAAACACACATTAAATGCACGCTGGAAAGCAGTGTGACCGGAATGTGTCATTGATAGAAGTGTAACCGATAACACATCAATGCTATCAACCGAAGTCGTTACGCTAGCACATGGTATCGGCGGAGACGGGTGTGACAATTTCAGTGAAAATGATATTGCCGAAATGATTCAGGATGATACCGTAAGGGATGATGACATTTTAAAATATGTAACCAATGACACTGATGAACACGAAGAACACGATTCTATGACAGCAGATAAAATCTATGCAGGACTCCAACTTTGTCGAAAGTTAGAAAGTCATTTTCTTGCAAGCGATTCAAATTTTCAAAGAACTTCAAAGTTCCAAAAGGAGCTTCAATCTTATATATCTGGCTACCGAGACATATACAAGCGTCTAGTGAACCAACAGTCGTCGCAAAAACTGATCACCGACTACATGGTAGCTGAAAATTAGTCAACTCGAAACGATTGCGAGGTAGTATCTTCAAGTGACGAAAGTGATTTTGAACCAGTTTACAACAAGAAAGTTCGCGTATTGTCAGACTCAGAAGGATAATGTTAATACATTTTGAAAAATTTTGTGTATGTGCATAAATTAATTACATATATATGAAAATCAAATATAAATAAGTTTTCACATGTGTATTTTCTAAATCAGATTCCAAGAGGTTAGGTGAGATTCCAAGTCTTGATTTCGTTTTAAAAAGCAAACTTCCTAACGTTTTGA
Organism: Odontomyia ornata; assembly: GCA_963969285.1. Classification (NCBI taxonomy): domain Eukaryota; kingdom Metazoa; phylum Arthropoda; class Insecta; order Diptera; family Stratiomyidae; genus Odontomyia; species Odontomyia ornata. The sequence continues at coordinate 43,473,689 of OZ017739.1, forward strand.
TTTATTTCCTAAGTGAAATTTTTTTTATGCGATCCTTGTTCATAACACAAAAAAAAAATTTTTTTTAATTTTTGTTGCGAAAACTATGTCTTATAGTCGTGACATTTTGTAAATTTTTTTTATGCGGTCCCTATCCACCGCACAAAAACAGGTTTGAGTGTAATCTTAACAATTTTAAGAGAATCTTCAATTCATATTTTCATTCAGAGCTGGTGCTCTATTTATGGGTTCAGAATTTGATGGGAAACATGTCTTCAAGTTACAATAAAAAAATCATCTTACATCCCGAGTCTGAAGATGCAAGTGTAAATATCAATATAAGTGAGTCTTACACGTCCCTAAACACGCCTCAAGTGGGGAAAAGTTTGTTTTGAATTCAAAACATATTCAATCCTGTTTATTTTTAAGCTTATGATGTTTCAAAAAAGATTCCTGCTCTAAAAGCGTTGATTTTATACCTCACAACGAACTTGCCAAAGGCAAATTTAAGGACATGGCATTCTCACGAGTGTCTAGAGAATAAAATCCTAATTAACTCGAACATGATATGGCGTTGAGGGATAAAAATTAAAGTCAAAGCAAATTCCCTAAGTAAACGCATTTCTTCAAATTACAATTTTGAAATTTAAATGCTTTTAATCAAGGAATCAAACCTTCTACAAAACGAAAATTTCTTCTATAAGAATTCATACGGAAGTTCTTGTGATTCATATCAGCAACCCCACTTTATATGCCAATCAAAGCTACACACCCCTTCCAAACAATTTCCTAACCACAAACCCCCAAGAAATATCACTTCACTATCATCGTTCTGAAATGCATTCACACGCCAAAAAATGTTCACACATCCATATCAAGTCGAAAACGAACGCGTAAATGTTCTTCCGCCTAGAAACAAAAAAAAAATCATTCCATTCATATATTACCTTTTAGATGTAGTTGTTCAGATTATCTTCAGCTCGAATTATCCACACACAAAATAGAGTGTACTAGGAGCAGGATTCAATGTTGACCAGAATGCTGGGAGCGGTGATAGGCAAATTAAATCACCTTCGGGTCTTAGACACAGTACGAGTAATCCACAGAAAAAGATACAGAACTCTATTTTCTGTTCATAGATACGCGTGGAGTATATAATACGGGTACGAGTATTTGTCTGTTAATCACGCACGTGCTTTTCGCTGACGCTGAGGAAAGGACGACAACCTGATTAAGTAGGTGAGTGTCGATGTGCCGATTCGCGGTCTCACACGACTATTGCTGCAAGGCAAATTAAAAAGCTTTCTTCTGCGTAACGCACAAACGAAACGGAAACGCACGGCAACGAACAACGACTAATTGGATTAATTGCGAATGCTACTACAGATACTTTTCGTTTTATTTGATTTAGTGAACAGCGACGGTGGAACCTTTTATCTACGGATAATTTGTCATGAACACATTAACGAATGGAGCACTTTTTGGTCGCTTTAAAACGAAGCACTCAACTGGTGGTGGCGATTGCGATTTTGGCGAAACGTGGTAGCGAAAGTCGACCTCCGGATACGGACTTGGTATAGTATCCCTAAAGCGTTAAGAAAAATCTTTGACTAGCGAACTAAAAAGCTGCTCAACGTAGCAGGGACTAAGGCGAGAATTCAAGCTACCGAGAGTATCCTTGCACTACTGTTGCAGAACGGAAAAGCTAAGCTTGGACGAATGTTTGGACTTGATGTAATCGACGACAAACTAGGTCTACTGTTAAGCACTGGGAACGAGGTACGAATCCGCGACTACACTCCAGAACAACTGACCGATTTCGGATGTTATGATATTTATACTTGGATCTGAAAAGTGTTCTCTGCTTTTCGCTTCCGTTTACGACTTGTGCAAATATTCTTTGCTCAACCGATTTTCTCTTGGGCCAATGTTCCCTCAATTAAAACCACGAGCAGACCTTGCGTAAGCAGCGACGAGTTCGATTGTGGAGAAAAAGTATCAGGACTCGTTCTTAAGAAGATAAGCTTTATAAGCTCACACAGAAACAGAGAAAATCTTCACGAATCGCCCGCGATGTAGATCCACTTGCTTTTACGTTGAGCGCTTATCGAAAACTGAAAATTCAAATGGGGAAAGGTTTACTAGCGCTCCGCCGACAAGTCGAATAAGTGTGAAACTCAGACTATTGAGCCATTGAGCAGACGTTGCTGCCAAGCAGTTAGCCAGCTAGCTCTTTGCATGTCGCAAAAGCTGCAACCACTGCTGTGAGCGAAGTCCACCTGGCTCTCAGCGGTTCCATACCACCAGCACATTAGCGAATGTGAAAGACCCGCTACGAGAAAAAAGCCTGGCTAGATCCAAAACGGTTACTTGAAAGCGTTTGAATCTCAATCAAAAAGATACTCAGAGGTATTCAAAGGAGATAATTAATGGCTCATCTAAGTAACGAGAGCGCTTCCCCAATCCCCTGCACTCTACCCGTTCATAGACCGTATCTTTGTATCTGCTATCCGAAACTACTCAGGGGATTTACTTAGCGCGAAATCATATGATTTCGAAGCTTCTGCGCGAGCAAAGTCCATTCTATATGGTGCACTACCCTAAGTCTCCACAGCGTGTATAGCTGTTGCTATATGCGGCTGAAATGTACATACTTATAATTCAACATTGACTATTCTTCCGCTACCCTCCTCCCTTTTCCCCGCGCACTTCTAAGTTTACTGCCGAAATCATCAGATATAGCCCACATGGCCTACTCTTGGCCGGTCATGCTCAGTAGAACCAACGCTGAATAAGCTTCCCACGAAATACACCCAGCATAGGTGCAGATACTCTCCACACAACAGATACATCCACTTGGAGTATCTTTCCTGCAAGCAACTCGAATGCGATCCACCAATTTGAGCTTTTCTGATGTCATCAGCGACGTACGAGTACTCGTATGTCGAGGAAGCGTAAGTAAATGTGGTAACAAATGCTCACCTGGCGAGATGCTCCGCTTAAGAGACATCTTCGAGATACTTTTCGCTCTTAACTTGAACAGGTGAATGATTACCTCATACGGTGTGGATGCAGAATGGTTGAATTGATAGAAAGATGCTTGGACCAGAACGAAGACTTCCCATGCATGGTCAAATTGATAAAGTTTATGAATGAATGATGGTAGGTCGCTTGGTTAGAAGTTTTTATATGAATTAATTTCATAGTGATTTTGCAGTGTCATCATCATGAATAAAAATAATCGTGCTAAAATTACTTCAAAATTACAAAACAATGCAAACAATTTGTTTCATTTTGGATAATTATTTAGTGCTGATTGAAATTATAAATGCATCTCTAATTCATCATAACCAGAAAGGATGTTATGATAGCGTACAATTACATACATAAATTCTCGGAACCTAAAGAGAGCAAACTATTTTTTAAATATTCTCTCTGTGAAATTGCAGATGAGGAACACAATAAAACTAGTTGAGTAGACAGGAGAGTGCTCGTGTCAGAAGGATGCTAAAAAATCTATGAAACACAGCCACTTTTCTTGCACAATTAAGAATAAAGGAAAAAAAATACTTCGATAAGGTGTAATTTAAATAATGGATCTAAAGAAACCGTTGCTGTTGCTAACTAGGAACAATTTTAAAGATAACCATGAAACTAGTTTTATCTCAAATTATCAAGAATATCTGATCGAAATTGTGAGGCCTGGTTCTAATAGAAAACCCGTTCTGTAGAAAGTTTACGTGTAGTTACGAGTACATTTTATGAAAACTCGAAGACTATTACTTTTTTGAATAGAGCTTAATTTTTATGAAAACTTTAAGCCAGGGCAAACGGATACACACATATGTATATATATATATATATATATATATATATATATATATATATATATATATATATATATAGATATATATATATATATATATATATATATATATATATATATATATATATATATAAGTAGGTATAGAATGCGGGTTCTGGCTCACTTTTTTCATACAAATTTCAAATGTTGTCGAGGGTGTGCGTCTCGGGTGTATGGGTGTGTATATTAGAGTGGAATAGGTAGGTGCCTGAGATAAGAAGGTATGAGTCCGGAATAGGTGTGGATCTTTTGGGTGGTTGCCAGGGGAGGATGTGTGTCTTGGATGTATTGGTGTGTATATTAGGGTGGTATAGGTAGGTGCCTGAGATAAGAAGGTGTGAGTCCGGAGTAGGTGTGGATCTTTTGGGTGGTTGCCAGGGGAGGATGTGTGTCTTGGATGTGTGGGTGAGTGTATTAGGGTGGTATAGTTAAGTGCCTGGGATGAGTATGTATGGGCCTTAGATAAATATACATCTGTGTCATGGTTAAGTCGGCAAGTGCTCCGGGTCTTAGTAGCCTCTAGCGGTTAGTAGAAGTAGACATATGTCTTTAGATGACGGGTGCGCTTTCTTAGCCTAAGTAGCCTCTAATGGTAAATGGTGAAACTAGGTATATTGATTATAGTCTAGGATAGGCCCATATTTTCAATCAATAGATTAGAGCTCTAGATTTCTCAGCGGGCATTTATATTGGGTTAATATACAAGTTTGAAATTAATGGGAGCTAGCCTTTGACGCTTTTAGCGATAGATAATTATACTATTCATGGTTGTTATTCATCTGGAAGGATTTCCTATGTATTCATTGCTTCTAGTCTTCGAGTAGTTTTGTTATTGATCTTTGGTGGAAGTGTTTCTCGGGTCTTAAACGCTCCTAGTGGTTGATAATTTTTTATCCATGGTCGTTTTAATGTATATGCTAGGAGATCCACGTCTAGAGTTGTTAGTTTGAAGTATTAGGGTTGCTAATTCATTAGGGAAGTTCTATTGATAGGTGGCGCTCTGGGCAATAGGTTTACTTTATCATAATAGGCATGCTGAACGTTTTTTATGGTGCGATTGGCTGCGCGGTGACGGCGGGCGTTTGTATAGACGGATGACTGCGATACTGATGGATGATGGACGTGCCGTCAGCGCGTATTCTAAGCCGTGGGAATTTACTTCATGGACGCTTGAATAAGGAACGCGTTGCTCAGCGATTGGTGTCTTTGGCTAAGGATAGACGACCGCGTGTGGAAATGGCCGATTCGCTTGATCATGCTAGCCGTGCTGGAAGTTTTATGATGCGAGTAGTTGTGTGGGATGGAGGGCGCTGCTATAGACGGGTAGCTTTGCATTTTGGATGGGCGACGGGCTTGCCTTTCGACGGGTGTTCTAAGGCGTGAGAATTTCCTTCATGGGTGCATGCTTAAGGTACGTTTTGCTCCTCGTTTGATGTCTGTGGTTAAAGATGGATGGTATTGTAGATGTGATGCGCGTCGCTTGTTGGAGGAAGTAATCTGAGGTGTATGTTTCCACCGAGCCGTAGAAATTTGTCTCGTGAGCGTTTGGTTGTTTCCGCGTTTCTCATCAAAGGATGCCTGTCTTTAAGTATGGACGGCCTTGTCGGTGATTCGGAATGATTTGCGTCGCTTGTCAGAGGATCGTGATTGCGGTGTAGATTTGTTCGGCGGCGAGTTCTGTTAAGCATGGAAATTGACCTCAGGGGATGCGTGGCATGTGCAAGTGATTTTGCTTGTTAAGAGTAGTGTTTCGTACGCATAGACTTCCCTGTCGGCAGGTTTTGGGGCATCGGAATCTACAGCGTGGAAGAGAAGTGGCACGGCGTACATTGCATTGCAATATGGTTTTGCTTGATGGAGGCAGTTTTTCTTGTTGTGTTGGCCGTGGGCAGCGAGTAACGTGATGCGTGGCATTGAGACGTGTTTTCATAAATGTCCATTCAAAGATGCGCCTGTTCTAGTTTGCTGATTATTATTTTCATTGATCGTTTTCAGTTTCTTTTTGCTTGGATACGTCGTTTCTTTGTTTTGTGACTCATTGCTATTGTATATTATTGCTTTTATCGGTTTCATGTCAATAGTACTTTAAGAATCGTCTACAATGTATATTGTTCGGTTAGACTACTATGTTGATTGCTCAAACCTATGGATGCAGTGAAAGAGATAATGCGTTCTTGATATTAAGTATAGTTTTAAATTTCAGTTTGCTTGTAGCAGCATTTTGTTTGTCTGCATCATCATCACTTTCTATACTTCATTCTCTGATTTTACTGTTATGTAGAAGTATGGCACTATATTCATTCGTTTTTTTCTTTACTATAGGATGCCCATTGGTTTTGTTCAAAATTCTAGTAATTTCTTCCAAGACGAGTTATTTTTTCAAATTAATGATCTTGTAGTGCATGAGATGGTGATAATTTTGTTCGTACATCATATGATTTGTCCCTTTTGATAAGTGTTTGGGTCTATTTTTTAGATCACTATGTTGACATGTATGTTTTGGGTATCTATTCTAAATTTGAGATTATTTATGGATGTTGTATAGGAAAGATATTACGGTTTATGGCTTCTGGAATGCTACTTTTTTATGATGGATGTAGAAATCATCGTGGTGGTCCTAATGAGTAGAAATATGGACAGATTTTCATTGATAAATTTTGGATACGAACTGAAAGGAAAAAGCTAATATAGAAAAAAGTGAATGCGTTAGGTTTGTTGGTATTATGGTATTATTTTTTGTTTATGCCCATAATGCATGGAAAATTATTTTTAGTCCTATATGATGGCATTGTATGCATGCACTAGATTAAATGAATTTTTATATTTACTTTGAATTACATGTTGTTATTGTGGGTCTGTATTATTTAGTTTAGGTAGTTTCATGAGTGTCAGTATAATATAGAGTAAAACTATTATTTTATGCTTGTCTCACATTCTTCACAGTATGTATGATTTTTCGACATTTCCGGATCTCTTTGGCCATATCTGCATTAGAAACTTGATGATGTTTTTTTGAGTATGAGAATTTTTAATTTGTTATCTCCTTAGGAATGCTTGCATGCATGGATGATGCCATTTAGCTGATACTTTTCGGATGCATATTATCGCTTTTAGTGCCTATATGATTGCATGAGAATTTACAAACCTCATACTTTGTGTGCTTGTATTAAGCGTAAAGTCACTGCAGCTATAGTCATATACATTTTCAATATTTGAGCATTGTAAAATACGTATTTCCTACATTTTAAATATGCTAGATTTATCATCATAGGGATTGTCGGGTATGCTCATTGACATATTCAAGTATTATTTTCACATAAGTAAAATATATTCTTGTTGAGTTTTTTCTTATCAGAATTTTTTTCTGCTGGATGCTTTGTTGAATTTTTATAGGTTTGAAGAAGATCTAATTAGTTTTCAACATAAAGGGTATGTTTTGGGTTGGCGCACTGCTACTATAGATCACTTAGGCTAATGTTTATGTAAGATAGTTCGGTATAGATAACGATGTGTAGTAGCATATGAGTTTATGGTAGGCTATTTTTAGATCGATCTCATCGCATCTTGTATAGACAAGTAGCATATGTTATGAAGTGTTCTTGATAAGGATGGTCGCGAGTCAATGTAGGATGTTAAGAGATGATCATTACTTTCAGGAGGTGTTTATCTGCTGGTAATTTGATGAACAGATGTACAATTGAGTTGAATGAACTAATGAAGGTTTTTTTTTGTCTCTCATTGGATATTTATGAATGGTAGAGTTAAGTGTTTGATATTTGAGAGTTTCGGATATGCTAAGAATGTTTAAATTATTATCCTTGGTTGTTTAAGATATTTGTTTGCTTGGACGGTGGTAAAACAGCTGATAAAATTAAAAAATCCGTATATTTTTCTGATAAAAATAATTTATTGAGTAATACTACTTTTTAACATATATTACTAAATGTTGATAAAATCTTTAACAGCACATCTGATAAATAGCTATATATTTTTATGTATTCTACAGTATATTGAACAATTTTCAAGTTAACTCAACCCAGGTTTATTCAGCTGCACTATTTAAGCATTAGGACCATACAAATGTATAATAAGTCCTCTCACTTCTTTTTAATGTTTATTGTACAATTTATATAGCAATTCAATGTCCTCAGCATATCATTGTAGCTTATGTCCCCTTCACTCTAGTGTAAACTGTTGATGTTTCAATTCCAATATTGTTTTCGTTGTATGTTATGAGAATAGTATGTTCCTTGATGAATTACTGGTGAGGATTTCCCGATACATTCTAATAGCGCTGGCCACCAGTTGGCTCTAATTTTGTTTGAACTATTTATACTACCCGATGCTATGAATTATTACTTTGTCGTATGTATGCGAGACTGCAGGAGTATGTACTGTTTTATTAGTTTAAAAATATTTCTTGTCTCTTGATCGTATGAATGACAAATGCATGTATCAGTGCCTGATGTCGTATTAGAGTTGGACCATTCACATATTTGGTAGTGTATTCCATGTTTATTAGATACTTTCTCGCCCATATTACCATATTTAAGCATATAATTCTCGATTCGTATTCGGTGTTCAGGAAAAATATCACGGTACACTTCCATGAAGTATAGGATAACCATTGAAATAGATCTTATCGCGGTGAAAGTGTATTGACCTATGTTTTCCTAGTTTTCTTGACGTCGTTTACGTTGGTTTGCTGAATTTTAAAAACCTCATAATAATCCATAGAATTATATGTGTGCTAGTGATAGAAAAAACGACGTGCTGCCTTTAAGTTAACATACATTCATGTCCTAGTTTGTACAGTGCAGCTAAGATGAGGGTCTGTTTCTCAATATTAAATTTCAGTATTTTATAGACTCAAGAGATTATACTTGATTTCAAAGCCTTTCACAATAGTTTGTAGTTTACCAAGTCTCAATTTCCAATTTCCTTATGAATAATTCCTTTAAGTGAAGTAAAACATTGTTTATAGGGTTTTTAGTATTTTATTTCATCACATAGAAAATTAGATCGTTACATAGTACTGGTATTTCATAAAAAAGCCTAGAGTAGTTTATATTTACAAATGATGTTTGAGTTGGAGTGAAGAAGTCGTTGATATCCAGTTAAAGTACGCTTTTTTCTCTGCATCTTGCACAATATTGGTCATAGTATTCCTTCACACAATCGGTAAGCAAATTGTTGTATTGCATGACAATGTTGAAAAAATCCATCAAGATGAAAAGCGTGAAGAGCTCGGGATATTTAAGTATTAGTCTCTCTCCTCCAATAGGTATGTAGAAGAGTTCAAGAAGTCAAAGCTGATTTGCAGGGAATTCATCTACTCTATCTTTGAGATCAATGAGGTATTGACGAAGTGAAGTCCATTGACTGTTATCTAACTCCAACTGATTTTGTCCACTGCATCGGAAGATTATTTTCGCTTGAAATGTCACCGGGTCAAATCCAAGTATTACTTTGCTTTTGTGGAAGCCTTCATCAAGATAGTATGTTTAGTTCAGCAAGAGGTTTTTCTAATAGATTCGCTGTTTCTCTCGATTCTTTTTAGTTTCTTCTCTTTCTTGTTCACTTTTCTGGCTGAAGTAGCTTTATCAGTCTGGCTGGCCTTTTCATGCTTCTGACTGACTGACGAAGTTACTGGATCTGCTCCGATCATTTTAAATGACTGCTTCTCGTAGTAAAACTAAATATGTATATTTATTACACCAGCATATATATTCACTTTTCTGAATTTACGGATGGAGGAGGGGTCAAGTTCAATATATGGTGATAATTCTATTGCATGAGTAAACATGTTTAGCCCTTGGATGCTATAATATTGCTTTCTCTCATGATTTAAATTCAAAGATAAGAAAGTGCTATGGAGTTAAGACTTGAACCACCAAGATAACAAGAGTAGGAGTCAGTAACAGGAAATGACACTTTGCTCCGTATTTCCTTCAGAATTTTTAGGAGTACTGCTGGGCTACAATAGATTGCTTCTAGGCTAATTAGCTGTCTTTTTATCTGTTAAACTATCTATTTAGCTGTCACTTTTGCTGATGAGCTGTCTATCTTATGTGTAATGCTGTCTTTTAAGCCGATTCCCTGTCTGTTTAGCTGATATGCTATCCTCTTGAGCTGTCTATTTAGCTGTCACTTTTGCTGATGAGCTGTCTATTATATGTATAATGCTGTCTATGCAGCTGTCTATTTGGCGGATGCCCTGTCTGTTTAGTTGTTATGCTGTCTGCTGAGCTAACCGTTTAGCTGATAAACCCGTCTATTTAGCTGATAAGTGGTCTATGTAGCTTTCTTTTTAGCTGATGCCCTGTCTGCTTAGTTGATATGCTATCTCTTTAGCTGTCTGTATAGCTATCTTTAGTTAATAAGTTGAGCGTTTGACTTAACGTGCTATCTCCCATTCGGTAAATTTATTTGTTTGTTGGTAATTATCTACCCATAAAAAAATTCTTACTTTCCATACAGTTGCAGTCAGCTTTTTTTTTTACATTTACTTTAAATGTCATATGCTCATCACGATTTACGTTAGGCATATTGGTTACCAAGACTGCATGTTGATCATCTTCCAAGTTATTCGTAGGCATACATGGGTCAGACAAGAATCTTCACGTCTATGTTGCTCTTCTGGTGAACAAATCTTGATTAGGAGCAAGCCATTGTTATTTGCTCGAGAATTAATTGATCTTATTTCACACTGATGCATTCTTCATAAGAATGAGTCAAGTCACCATTCTTTTTTATCCGCGTCAGTTTTTCTCTTGACCTCTGTCTATCTAATCTATAGGATCCTCTTTCTACAGCAATTCGATTTCAGTTCTCCAGGTTTTCATGTCTTCATAGGATTTGCGGCCTATGGGACCCTTATTGCCCACTATAATGTTCCATTGCATTGAAATTATGTTGCTACACTTATGAACTCATCCAATATGCCCAAAAATCATATGATCCCATGGATCAGCCATTGAATTCATTTTGTAAAGCACAAACTTGTTGAATCAATCTCTACTTCATGCAAACCATTGCTAGGGCCTTAACATGAATTAGTTCAGCCTGTTGCTTAGTCGATGTATTAAGGGTTTAAAGTGGAACTTATTAAGTATATTGAATCATCTTGGCGTTCTCATGTATGATCAACCCTTTTGGATTATCCGGGATATGCTATGACCGGAACGATTTTTTCCCTATCATTGAACAATTGAGTAAAATTTTGATACCTCCAACTGACTAAAAATCGGTCATTGATCCATTTTCAGAAGATGTTTGAATGGTTTGGAAGACTTGAGGCTGCATCATTACTCACAACCTGTGAAATGATTAAATATCATGGACAAATGTGTCTACATATGTACATTATAATAGCTATCAGATGTCTATGTATTAGTATCATATGATCGACTGGTCTCTTTATCATGCAAAGAGGGTTATCCACAATCGCCGATCAGTTGAGCCGTCCGATACGATCATGAGTTGCCTGTTCAGCAGTTGAACTTTGGTCAACTTCACACCAATATGTTTTCTCTTTCGCACCTGCTAACCCAATTGCCTGACGAACTCAAGGTAGCCTTCTCTTTCACACCTGCAACTCGAGTTGATTGGTGAGCAGAAGGTGGTGAAGGGCCTTACAGGGCTTCTACCCAGCCTGCCCCATGGCATGCATGCATGATGATCTTCGCAGAGATGCAGAACAATCTTCTACCCAGCCTACCTCATTGCCACGCAGGCATCAATGACCGGTCATCATGCGTTATGACGCGTCATAATGCATGATGATGGGTCATCATGCCTGCATTGCAATGGGGTAGGCTGGGTAGAAGATTGTTCTGCATCTCTGCGAAGATCATCATGCATGCATGCCATGGGGCAGGCTGGGTAGAAGCCCTGTAAGGCCCTTCACCACCTTCTGCTCACCAATCAACTCGAGTTGCAGGTGTGAAAGAGAAGGCTACCTTGAGTTCGTCAGGCAATTGGGTTAGCAGGTGCGAAAGAGAAAACATATTGGTGTGAAGTTGACCAAAGTTCAACTGCTGAACAGGCAACTCATGATCGTATCGGACGGCTCAACTGATCGGCGATTGTGGATAACCCTCTTTGCATGATAAAGAGACCAGTCGATCATATGATACTAATACATAGACATCTGATAGCTATTATAATGTACATATGTAGACACATTTGTCCATGATATTTAATCATTTCACAGGTTGTGAGTAATGATGCAGCCTCAAGTCTTCCAAACCATTCAAACATCTTCTGAAAATGGATCAATGACCGATTTTTAGTCAGTTGGAGGTATCAAAATTTTACTCAATTGTTCAATGATAGGGAAAAAATCGTTCCGGTCATAGCATATCCCGGATAATCCAAAAGGGTTGATCATACATGAGAACGCCAAGATGATTCAATATACTTAATAAGTTCCACTTTAAACCCTTAATACATCGACTAAGCAACAGGCTGAACTAATTCATGTTAAGGCCCTAGCAATGGTTTGCATGAAGTAGAGATTGATTCAACAAGTTTGTGCTTTACAAAATGAATTCAATGGCTGATCCATGGGATCATATGATTTTTGGGCATATTGGATGAGTTCATAAGTGTAGCAACATAATTTCAATGCAATGGAACATTATAGTGGGCAATAAGGGTCCCATAGGCCGCAAATCCTATGAAGACATGAAAACCTGGAGAACTGAAATCGAATTGCTGTAGAAAGAGGATCCTATAGATTAGATAGACAGAGGTCAAGAGAAAAACTGACGCGGATAAAAAAGAATGGTGACTTGACTCATTCTTATGAAGAATGCATCAGTGTGAAATAAGATCAATTAATTCTCGAGCAAATAACAATGGCTTGCTCCTAATCAAGATTTGTTCACCAGAAGAGCAACATAGACGTGAAGATTCTTGTCTGACCCATGTATGCCTACGAATAACTTGGAAGATGATCAACATGCAGTCTTGGTAACCAATATGCCTAACGTAAATCGTGATGAGCATATGACATTTAAAGTAAATGTAAAAAAAAAAGCTGACTGCAACTGTATGGAAAGTAAGAATTTTTTTATGGGTAGATAATTACCAACAAACAAATAAATTTACCGAATGGGAGATAGCACGTTAAGTCAAACGCTCAACTTATTAACTAAAGATAGCTATACAGACAGCTAAAGAGATAGCATATCAACTAAGCAGACAGGGCATCAGCTAAAAAGAAAGCTACATAGACCACTTATCAGCTAAATAGACGGGTTTATCAGCTAAACGGTTAGCTCAGCAGACAGCATAACAACTAAACAGACAGGGCATCCGCCAAATAGACAGCTGCATAGACAGCATTATACATATAATAGACAGCTCATCAGCAAAAGTGACAGCTAAATAGACAGCTCAAGAGGATAGCATATCAGCTAAACAGACAGGGAATCGGCTTAAAAGACAGCATTACACATAAGATAGACAGCTCATCAGCAAAAGTGACAGCTAAATAGATAGTTTAACAGATAAAAAGACAGCCAATTAGCCTAGAAGCAATCTATTGTAGCCCAGCAGTACTCCTAAAAATTCTGAAGGAAATACGGAGCAAAGTGTCATTTCCTGTTACTGACTCCTACTCTTGTTATCTTGGTGGTTCAAGTCTTAACTCCATAGCACTTTCTTATCTTTGAATTTAAATCATGAGAGAAAGCAATATTATAGCATCCAAGGGCTAAACATGTTTACTCATGCAATAGAATTATCACCATATATTGAACTTGACCCCTCCTCCATCCGTAAATTCAGAAAAGTGAATATATATGCTGGTGTAATAAATATACATATTTAGTTTTACTACGAGAAGCAGTCATTTAAAATGATCGGAGCAGATCCAGTAACTTCGTCAGTCAGTCAGAAGCATGAAAAGGCCAGCCAGACTGATAAAGCTACTTCAGCCAGAAAAGTGAACAAGAAAGAGAAGAAACTAAAAAGAATCGAGAGAAACAGCGAATCTATTAGAAAAACCTCTTGCTGAACTAAACATACTATCTTGATGAAGGCTTCCACAAAAGCAAAGTAATACTTGGATTTGACCCGGTGACATTTCAAGCGAAAATAATCTTCCGATGCAGTGGACAAAATCAGTTGGAGTTAGATAACAGTCAATGGACTTCACTTCGTCAATACCTCATTGATCTCAAAGATAGAGTAGATGAATTCCCTGCAAATCAGCTTTGACTTCTTGAACTCTTCTACATACCTATTGGAGGAGAGAGACTAATACTTAAATATCCCGAGCTCTTCACGCTTTTCATCTTGATGGATTTTTTCAACATTGTCATGCAATACAACAATTTGCTTACCGATTGTGTGAAGGAATACTATGACCAATATTGTGCAAGATGCAGAGAAAAAAGCGTACTTTAACTGGATATCAACGACTTCTTCACTCCAACTCAAACATCATTTGTAAATATAAACTACTCTAGGCTTTTTTATGAAATACCAGTACTATGTAACGATCTAATTTTCTATGTGATGAAATAAAATACTAAAAACCCTATAAACAATGTTTTACTTCACTTAAAGGAATTATTCATAAGGAAATTGGAAATTGAGACTTGGTAAACTACAAACTATTGTGAAAGGCTTTGAAATCAAGTATAATCTCTTGAGTCTATAAAATACTGAAATTTAATATTGAGAAACAGACCCTCATCTTAGCTGCACTGTACAAACTAGGACATGAATGTATGTTAACTTAAAGGCAGCACGTCGTTTTTTCTATCACTAGCACACATATAATTCTATGGATTATTATGAGGTTTTTAAAATTCAGCAAACCAACGTAAACGACGTCAAGAAAACTAGGAAAACATAGGTCAATACACTTTCACCGCGATAAGATCTATTTCAATGGTTATCCTATACTTCATGGAAGTGTACCGTGATATTTTTCCTGAACACCGAATACGAATCGAGAATTATATGCTTAAATATGGTAATATGGGCGAGAAAGTATCTAATAAACATGGAATACACTACCAAATATGTGAATGGTCCAACTCTAATACGACATCAGGCACTGATACATGCATTTGTCATTCATACGATCAAGAGACAAGAAATATTTTTAAACTAATAAAACAGTACATACTCCTGCAGTCTCGCATACATACGACAAAGTAATAATTCATAGCATCGGGTAGTATAAATAGTTCAAACAAAATTAGAGCCAACTGGTGGCCAGCGCTATTAGAATGTATCGGGAAATCCTCACCAGTAATTCATCAAGGAACATACTATTCTCATAACATACAACGAAAACAATATTGGAATTGAAACATCAACAGTTTACACTAGAGTGAAGGGGACATAAGCTACAATGATATGCTGAGGACATTGAATTGCTATATAAATTGTACAATAAACATTAAAAAGAAGTGAGAGGACTTATTATACATTTGTATGGTCCTAATGCTTAAATAGTGCAGCTGAATAAACCTGGGTTGAGTTAACTTGAAAATTGTTCAATATACTGTAGAATACATAAAAATATATAGCTATTTATCAGATGTGCTGTTAAAGATTTTATCAACATTTAGTAATATATGTTAAAAAGTAGTATTACTCAATAAATTATTTTTATCAGAAAAATATACGGATTTTTTAATTTTATCAGCTGTTTTACCACCGTCCAAGCAAACAAATATCTTAAACAACCAAGGATAATAATTTAAACATTCTTAGCATATCCGAAACTCTCAAATATCAAACACTTAACTCTACCATTCATAAATATCCAATGAGAGACAAAAAAAAACCTTCATTAGTTCATTCAACTCAATTGTACATCTGTTCATCAAATTACCAGCAGATAAACACCTCCTGAAAGTAATGATCATCTCTTAACATCCTACATTGACTCGCGACCATCCTTATCAAGAACACTTCATAACATATGCTACTTGTCTATACAAGATGCGATGAGATCGATCTAAAAATAGCCTACCATAAACTCATATGCTACTACACATCGTTATCTATACCGAACTATCTTACATAAACATTAGCCTAAGTGATCTATAGTAGCAGTGCGCCAACCCAAAACATACCCTTTATGTTGAAAACTAATTAGATCTTCTTCAAACCTATAAAAATTCAACAAAGCATCCAGCAGAAAAAAATTCTGATAAGAAAAAACTCAACAAGAATATATTTTACTTATGTGAAAATAATACTTGAATATGTCAATGAGCATACCCGACAATCCCTATGATGATAAATCTAGCATATTTAAAATGTAGGAAATACGTATTTTACAATGCTCAAATATTGAAAATGTATATGACTATAGCTGCAGTGACTTTACGCTTAATACAAGCACACAAAGTATGAGGTTTGTAAATTCTCATGCAATCATATAGGCACTAAAAGCGATAATATGCATCCGAAAAGTATCAGCTAAATGGCATCATCCATGCATGCAAGCATTCCTAAGGAGATAACAAATTAAAAATTCTCATACTCAAAAAAACATCATCAAGTTTCTAATGCAGATATGGCCAAAGAGATCCGGAAATGTCGAAAAATCATACATACTGTGAAGAATGTGAGACAAGCATAAAATAATAGTTTTACTCTATATTATACTGACACTCATGAAACTACCTAAACTAAATAATACAGACCCACAATAACAACATGTAATTCAAAGTAAATATAAAAATTCATTTAATCTAGTGCATGCATGCATTCCTAAGGAGATAACAAATTAAAAATTCTCATACTCAAAACATCAACAAGTTCTAAATGAAAATATGTCTAGAGAAATTCGGAAATGTCGAAAAATCATACATACTGTGAAGAATGTGAGACAAGCATAAAATAATAGTTTTACTCTATATTATACTGACACTCATGAAACTACCTAAACTAAATAATACAGACCCACAATAACAACATGTAATTCAAAGTAAATATAAAAATTCATTTAATCTAGTGCATGCATACAATGCCATCATATAGGACTAAAAATAATTTTCCATGCATTATGGGCATAAACAAAAAATAATACCATAATACCAACAAACCTAACGCATTCACTTTTTTCTATATTAGCTTTTTCCTTTCAGTTCGTATCCAAAATTTATCAATGAAAATCTGTCCATATTTCTACTCATTAGGACCACCACGATGATTTCTACATCCATCATAAAAAAGTAGCATTCCAGAAGCCATAAACCGTAATATCTTTCCTATACAACATCCATAAATAATCTCAAATTTAGAATAGATACCCAAAACATACATGTCAACATAGTGATCTAAAAAATAGACCCAAACACTTATCAAAAGGGACAAATCATATGATGTACGAACAAAATTATCACCATCTCATGCACTACAAGATCATTAATTTGAAAAAATAACTCGTCTTGGAAGAAATTACTAGAATTTTGAACAAAACCAATGGGCATCCTATAGTAAAGAAAAAAACGAATGAATATAGTGCCATACTTCTACATAACAGTAAAATCAGAGAATGAAGTATAGAAAGTGATGATGATGCAGACAAACAAAATGCTGCTACAAGCAAACTGAAATTTAAAACTATACTTAATATCAAGAACGCATTATCTCTTTCACTGCATCCATAGGTTTGAGCAATCAACATAGTAGTCTAACCGAACAATATACATTGTAGACGATTCTTAAAGTACTATTGACATGAAACCGATAAAAGCAATAATATACAATAGCAATGAGTCACAAAACAAAGAAACGACGTATCCAAGCAAAAAGAAACTGAAAACGATCAATGAAAATAATAATCAGCAAACTAGAACAGGCGCATCTTTGAATGGACATTTATGAAAACACGTCTCAATGCCACGCATCACGTTACTCGCTGCCCACGGCCAACACAACAAGAAAAACTGCCTCCATCAAGCAAAACCATATTGCAATGCAATGTACGCCGTGCCACTTCTCTTCCACGCTGTAGATTCCGATGCCCCAAAACCTGCCGACAGGGAAGTCTATGCGTACGAAACACTACTCTTAACAAGCAAAATCACTTGCACATGCCACGCATCCCCTGAGGTCAATTTCCATGCTTAACAGAACTCGCCGCCGAACAAATCTACACCGCAATCACGATCCTCTGACAAGCGACGCAAATCATTCCGAATCACCGACAAGGCCGTCCATACTTAAAGACAGGCATCCTTTGATGAGAAACGCGGAAACAACCAAACGCTCACGAGACAAATTTCTACGGCTCGGTGGAAACATACACCTCAGATTACTTCCTCCAACAAGCGACGCGCATCACATCTACAATACCATCCATCTTTAACCACAGACATCAAACGAGGAGCAAAACGTACCTTAAGCATGCACCCATGAAGGAAATTCTCACGCCTTAGAACACCCGTCGAAAGGCAAGCCCGTCGCCCATCCAAAATGCAAAGCTACCCGTCTATAGCAGCGCCCTCCATCCCACACAACTACTCGCATCATAAAACTTCCAGCACGGCTAGCATGATCAAGCGAATCGGCCATTTCCACACGCGGTCGTCTATCCTTAGCCAAAGACACCAATCGCTGAGCAACGCGTTCCTTATTCAAGCGTCCATGAAGTAAATTCCCACGGCTTAGAATACGCGCTGACGGCACGTCCATCATCCATCAGTATCGCAGTCATCCGTCTATACAAACGCCCGCCGTCACCGCGCAGCCAATCGCACCATAAAAAACGTTCAGCATGCCTATTATGATAAAGTAAACCTATTGCCCAGAGCGCCACCTATCAATAGAACTTCCCTAATGAATTAGCAACCCTAATACTTCAAACTAACAACTCTAGACGTGGATCTCCTAGCATATACATTAAAACGACCATGGATAAAAAATTATCAACCACTAGGAGCGTTTAAGACCCGAGAAACACTTCCACCAAAGATCAATAACAAAACTACTCGAAGACTAGAAGCAATGAATACATAGGAAATCCTTCCAGATGAATAACAACCATGAATAGTATAATTATCTATCGCTAAAAGCGTCAAAGGCTAGCTCCCATTAATTTCAAACTTGTATATTAACCCAATATAAATGCCCGCTGAGAAATCTAGAGCTCTAATCTATTGATTGAAAATATGGGCCTATCCTAGACTATAATCAATATACCTAGTTTCACCATTTACCATTAGAGGCTACTTAGGCTAAGAAAGCGCACCCGTCATCTAAAGACATATGTCTACTTCTACTAACCGCTAGAGGCTACTAAGACCCGGAGCACTTGCCGACTTAACCATGACACAGATGTATATTTATCTAAGGCCCATACATACTCATCCCAGGCACTTAACTATACCACCCTAATACACTCACCCACACATCCAAGACACACATCCTCCCCTGGCAACCACCCAAAAGATCCACACCTACTCCGGACTCACACCTTCTTATCTCAGGCACCTACCTATACCACCCTAATATACACACCAATACATCCAAGACACACATCCTCCCCTGGCAACCACCCAAAAGATCCACACCTATTCCGGACTCATACCTTCTTATCTCAGGCACCTACCTATTCCACTCTAATATACACACCCATACACCCGAGACGCACACCCTCGACAACATTTGAAATTTGTATGAAAAAAGTGAGCCAGAACCCGCATTCTATACCTACTTATATATATATATATAAGTTTCGAATTTAGGAAACTTAGGATTTGTGTGAGAGTCTGAGTTGAATAAATCGACTCGAGTTGTTGCAGTAAAATAACTGTAATTAAATATTATTTAAAGTCACATATTAACACTATTTACATTATTGATAACATATCGATTAACACAATACCTGAAACAACAACAAGTTGGATTTAACTAAGTGTTTGATTAACAATAGTAATTGTGAAGCAAAAGTAATAACAATTTATGATCATGAAAAATGTGGCTGCCTAGCGTGGCTGCCTAGCGTGGCTGCCTAGCGTGGCTGCCTAGCGACGTCTGTCTCGCGACGTCTGTCTCCCTGACCACAACCGATGCGAAGTTTGTAATGAGCGTCACTCAACCGTCTGGCCGAAGGTAACTTGACCGAACGGACAGGCGGCAAAGTTTGAAAAGAGGTTTCAAACTTACATCCCCCCCCCCCCCCCCCCCCTCAAGAACGAAGAAGGAATTTCGGATTAATGGAAAGGGATGAGTTTGCTTGCGTGAAAAGGTTTGATCCTTTTTTCCTGAGACCGCTATCGACCTCATATATTACCTCAGAAATTTTCCTTTTTATTCTGAATGGCCCGTCTCTGATTGGATCCGTTTTTTTCCTGTTCAATTTGTTTCCATTGTTTATGTAAATGAGGTCATTTTCGTTGTATTCATGTTTGTTTGTTTTCTCGTCGTAATACCTCTTGTTTTGCTCGTGAATCTTTTTCGATTGCTCGAATGCCTTTCTTCTATTTTCATCTAAGTTTTCGGCATTGTTCTCGTTTAGTTCATCAGGTAGTATTGATTCTTCTTTTCCAGTTAGTAGGTAAGAGGGTGTAAAACCAGTGGAACTGTGTATAGTATTATTATATTCGTGCACGCATTCTTGTGCAACAGCTGGCCAGGAGCGTGTTTTGTTCTCGTAGATTTTACATCGTATTCTGTTGACTAGTGTTTGATTTGTCCTTTCATTTAATCCGTTTGAAAAGGCACAATCTACTGCTGTAAACATGAGTCTTATATTTTCTGATTTTAAGTATTTTTTGAAATCATTCGAATTGATACCTGCGTATTGATCAGATATAAGCATGTCGATCTTGTTAGTATTTTTTGTTGATTTAACTAGTTTAATAAAATTGTCGGCTGTTTGGGTTGACGATGTTGTGATAAATGCGTATCTTGTGAAGTGATCTGTTAATAAATGCAGATATTTTTTTGTGCTTTTGTTTCCCGCAAAACCACCGACTGTGTCCAATGAGACTATTTCAAATGGCTTTGAGGCTGGACCCAGCTGGGATAACGGAACCTTGTAGTTTGCAATTCTAGTTTTATTCTTGATACATGTTCCACAAGCACGACAAAATATTTTTATGTGTTTGTGCATATTTTTAAAATAAAATTTTGTTGTTATTGTCAAGATCATTTGTTTTACTCCCACATGACCTCGTATTTCATGAACTTTTTTTATTAGTTGTTTACCAAATGCTTCAGATATCCAAATTTCTCTTTATTGTTTAGTGATCTGTAGATGATACCGTTCTTCTTTTCACATTTGTTATCTAAATGGAAATTTTTTTGATCATTGATTATTTCGTTTATTTCCAAAAAGTTCACGATTTTTACTGCTGAGCTTCCGAAGTTATCTTCTTCTTCTTCTAGGACAGGGTTGCGAGATAAGCAATCCGCTTCTAAGTTTTCTTTACCTTGGTTGTAAAGGATTTCACAGTTGAATTGTGAGGTGTAAGTAAGGATTTTTCTTAGTTCTGGGTCGTTGCAATTGTTTATATTAAAGTCCTCTAAGGGTTTGTGATCGGTGAAAACGGTGAATTTTTGACCAATTAAATAGTACTGCCAATACAATATTGCTTCTTTTATTGCGAGACATTCGATAAATATTGCTTTTTTTTCTTTTTGTGTATTGTTCAATCTGCGTGAGAAATAGAATACTGGTTTTAGTTTTTCATCTTCCTGACGTTGTTTTAACACTGCACCGACTCCTTGAATGCTTGCGTCCGTAAAGATGTAGGTTGGTAACGCTGGATCAAAGATCGAAAGTATTGGTTCCGAACACAAGTGTTCTTTTACCGCCTCGAAATTTTTTTGACATGATGGAGACCAATCAAACTGCACATTTTTCCGGAGCAAGTTATGAAAAGGTTCCAGTACGATACTTGAGTTCGGGATATATTGGAGGTAGAAATTTAATTTTCCCAAGAATTGTCTGATATTTTTCCTTGTTTGTGGAACAGGGAAATTTTTGATTGCGACTACGTTGTCATTTAGAGGTTTAATACTGTTGTATCCTATTTTATGTCCTAAATATGACACTTCACGTTTTGCAAAAATACATTTTGAGACATTTAATTTAAAACCGTAGGAGCGCAATGTTTTTAGTACCAGTTCAGTATGCTGCATATGATCCTCATAATTATTTGAATATATTAGGATATCATCTATGTAATTTACAGTGAATGAATCCAAGCTATTTTTCCTTAAAATACTTGATAATGTCCTTTGGAAAATTGCTGGAGCGGATTTTAAACCGAAAGGTAAACAGTTCCACTGCCAGTGCCCGTGGTGAGTTAAAAAAGCAGTTTTATATTTATCATTGTCGCGAAGTGGGATCGACCAAAACGCCGAATTCATGTCCAACTTTGTGAAGTAATTGCAATTTCTTGCACACAATTTTAGTTCATCAATGCGTGGGAAAGGGTGACTTTCCGGCACGACTATTTTATTCAGTTCTCGATAATCAATACATAATCGGGATCTTTTATTTTCGTCTTTTTTAAAAGCCAATGTAACCGGGGCAGCGTACGGACTACTCAATTCTTCAATTAGACCCGATTTCAATAATTCTTCAATTTGTTTTTCTATTTCTGCTTTGTCTTGCAGAGAACATCCGTAAGGTCTTTTTGCTACATATTTATTTTCAGTGAGTCTTATTGCGGCTTCATAATCGTTGACTTTACCAATATCGAATTTTTCTTTTGCAAAGAAGTCTTTATAAATACTCAAGATTTCTTTTAGTACAAGATCAGACTTAATTTCGTCCATCTCATTATTTTTACATTCAAAATTTCCTTTTACTATATCTATCTCGGCTGCTTTTTCCAAATTTTGACTTATTTTTAGGTTTTCGTCTTGGCATAACCTAAATTTTTTTATGCAGTCTAGACCTAATAAGACATCATCTTCAAATGATTTACTTTTGATGATGAAAAACAGACAGTCTTCTTTTATATTGGAAATAGTAACTGGTAGGACGACACTTCCTTCAGTATTTAAGTTGCCCGAAATTGTTTTCAATTGTTTATTCCCACTTATTTTTTTATTTACACACAATTTTCTCCAATAGTTGTAATTTATCAATGAGACATTACCTCCGGAATCGTAGAGACCGATGGCTGGACTATCATTGATTAGAATTTTTAGTTTTATAAGTGCTTCGATATTATTTGCGACTTTGATTTTATTGTTTTTGTTTTTGCTCTGGTGTGCTATTTTCGCACGACATACTTCTTCCGAGTGGCGTCTGCCTGGAAAGCCCATTTTATCGCAGTACCCACAGGTTTTTTGTTCATTTAAATTTTCATTAAAGATTTTATTATTCTTTTTCTGAACTTCATCCGGCTTTTTTACAGAGTTCAAAGCGGCGTTGTTTCTGGAAGGATCTATTTGCCTAAGCTTCGACATTAAATCGTCAACTTTGGTCAAGTCTTTTCGTTCTAAACGCATTTTTATATAATTAGGAAGATCTATTACGATTTAATTTATTTGTGATCTTACCGATAAATCAGGATCAACATCAATCAAAAGATTCCTTTTCTTTAATGCATAATCTAAAACCGAACCGCCCAAATATTTATAAGTGTATGCGAAGGTGATTTCTGACCACGACTTTGAACCGAACGTATCAACAAAAGAAGCTTTCCAAAATTCCTACGCGTGCGAGAGTTTATTTATTTTTAAAAACACCGCGTACCACTCCAGTGCGACATTCTCTAAACACAAACGCAATATTTCAGAATATTTCACCTCTTGTACACCGAGTCTTTCACATTCTTGTTCGAAAGTATTTAACCATGATTCCGCGTCCACATCATTCCCGTCAAATTTATTCAGCACTAAATTTTTTGCAATGGAATGCATTGATTTTTCGGCGGGTGGGATGGGAGGTGGAGGAGAGTGAAGAGATGTAGATTTGAAAACCTCTAAATAGAACTCATTAAAAACTACGTTACCCTCCTCGTCCAGGTATCCCTCCAGCAGCTCGCCTTCCTTCAAGGATATATTGACCTTTCGATATTTGTTGCGAGTAGTCAAGCTCTTGACTACCTGCTTTGTAATTTTATGCTCGAAAAGTTTTAAATGGTGTGTGTGTGTTTGTTGGTCAAGAGGAAATTGGTATGCTTCGGGACGTCCCTCAAGTTGAATAGTTTTAACCTTGACTACGGTCGTCTTTGAGTCGACCGCTTCAGAAACGAAATGAAATGTAGCCTTTACTTCCATGATGCAGTTCCTTAATTGTTGTTGTTTTATAAGTTTCAAATTTGGGAAACTTAGGGTTTGTGTGAGAGTCTGAGTTGAATAAATCGACTCGAGTTGTTGCAGTAAAATAACTGTAATTAAATATTATTTAAGGTTACATATTAACACTATTCACATTATTGATAACATATCGATTAACACAATACCTGAAACAACAACAAGTTGGATTTAACTAAGTGTTTGATTAACAATAGTAATTGTGAAGCAAAAGTAACAACAATTTATGATCACGAAAAATGTGGCTGCCTAGCGTGGCTGCCTAGCGACGTCGCTAGGCGTCACTCAACCGTCTGGCCGAAGGTAACTTGACCGAACGGACAGGCGGCAAAGTTTGAAAACAGGTTTCAAACTTACATACATATATATATATATATATATATATATATATATATATATATATATATATATATATATATACTTATACATATACATATATATATATATATATATATATATATATATATATATATATATATATATATATATATATATGTATATATATACATATATATATATATATATATACATATATATATATATATATATATATATATATATACATATATATATAATATATATATATATATATATATATATATATATATATATATATATATATATAAATAATAGGCAGAAAAATCTGCGTTCATCTTATGGCATTTAGTTTTCAACATTCACAAATCGACGCGCGTTGAACATTTTCTAGATTTTGTTACACCTATCGATGAACTACCTCTATTCCATTCTATCCGTCCCCTGGTGTTCCTCAAGGTTCCATTTTAGGTCCCCCTCCTATTCCTATTGTTTATAAATGATCTTCCTTCGGTTATCGCTTCCAATTGCCTACTGTATGCCAATGATTTTAAAGTCTTTCAAGCTATCAGGTCTGTACAAGATTGTCAATATCTTCAGATGGACCTGATTGCACTAAGTAACTGGTGTTCGTCTAATTAACTCTGCCTTAATGTTGCCTAATGCTATAAAATGACTTTTAATCTAAATCGTTCTCCGCTGAATTTTACCTATATGTTGAACGAAGTCCCACTCGCTGCTATGAGCTCTGCTAAGGACCTTGGCGTTACTTTTGATCCTAAGCTCAATTTTGATGCACACGTTCTAATCGCGACTACTAGGGCCTCGAAAATATTGGGACTTATTTTCAGGCACGCTCATAAATTTAACAATATATCTACTCCTGTCCGCTTGTTTATCTGTCTTGCCCGTCCTATCCTCGAATATTGCTCTGTAGTTTGGTCTCCCCGACACTCCTACCTCATTGACTCGTTAGAGAATGTCCAGCGTAAATTTACTCGTGTCTTGTTTTACAAATTCAAAATCCCATATCAATCCTATGACTGCCGTTTATCCTTCCTACGTTTGCCTACTCTGTCATCCCGTCGCATGTATCTAGATCAGTGTTTTCTGTATCAACTCTGCCACAATCAAATTTCATTAACATTGCTTGCAGACCTACGTCTTCGTCAATCATCGCGTTCTTCTCGGGCAAACAGTTTTTTCGTGCCACCGTATGCCCGTACAAATTTATATTTTCACTCTCCTATTATACGAATGGTATGGAATCATGATAGGCTTGAGTTTGGTCCTTTTTCCGACTCATACCTAGTTTTTAAATTGAGGTTAAGAAGCCTGATTCTTAAAACTCAACTGGAGTAAATATTAGACTTTATTTTCTTTTTTTGTGTGCTTTAATTTAATTTTACACGCATATTTATTGTTGTTAGCACCATTGAATTTCTTTTTTATATTAACTTTAACAGTTAATTCTAATTTTCATTAATTTTCTTTTCTGTTTGTTTTGTTCCATTTTGTAATTGGATAATGTTTATCTGTTAAATGGAATTTAAATAAATAAATAAACAATTTGTTTATCAGTAGGCACCCAGACTTTCATTAATTTCCTCCGAGCGATTATGGAGATAACTGTACCTTTTGCGGGAAACATACAAAGCCGAGGCAAAAAGCCTGCGTTCACTCATCAAATCAGGGGACTCCCCGAAGAATAGCTTTTCAAGCGCACTTTCCTAGTGTTGTCTTGCATCAGTAAATTATTGAGTTTTATTTGGGCAAGTATTTAGTAAGCTATTGTAATGTTTGCATAGTGAATAGACGTGTTTGTTTTTGCAATGACAAATAAAAGAACAGAAATTGATGTGAACGAAAGGAATATCATTGCGAAATTATGGAAGGAGGGAAAAAGCTTTCGAAATAAGGAAAAGTCGTTGGAAGGCAATATTCTTCAATTCAATGAGCTATTAAAAAATTTCAAATTGACAAAAGAACTCACCTTAAAACTCCATTCTGGCCATCCATCAAAGCTGTCCCTAAGAGAAAAGCGAAACATTTTCACAATGGTAAAAAAATCCGCAACTCACTGCAAGGGAAATAGCAGCAGAAATTAAACAAAAGTTTTGGAAACAAATTCGTCCTCATACCATCAGGAAAATTCTAAAAAAGGCTGAGTACCATGGAGAGTTGCACGACGGAAACCATTCATTTCCCCGACTAATCGGAAAAGCGCATTGCCTTTGCTAAGGAGTCTTACCCTCCACGTTGAGGATCCTTCGGCTTGAGACTTCGGACCTGGTTCGCCCATCGGAGACGGTCATAGGAGGTGCCACTTGCTTGTCCCTTGGTGCCAAGTCACTGCCAAGTGAGAAACGCGGCCACCGAACAACCCTCACACGATCAAGATATATTATCCTACTCTGGTGAAACCTCCCCGCTAGGATTCACGTAGAAAGAAAGAATTAGTCAAGGGCGGGGTGACCACTTCGCACTCTTTAGCCGAGGTAACACGAACTGAAAACCCCCTGAAAAATTTATTCCGGACACTGAAACACAACCAAGCCAGTTGTACAATCCACTCAAGAATAATTTTCAAATATGAGTAAATTCCAAGTCTCTACTTTAGAAAAGTTGGGTAGACAGACCTACGCTCATGTCAGAAGGGTTTTGTATCCAACATCTCACCAACAACGAATAAAGTCACAAAATAAGTCAAAGAGATGTGCACGTTTAAAAAAATCCATTAATATTCTATTTTCAACTGTCGCCATTTTGTTGCAAACCAACAAAAATCATCCAAATTATGAATTCCCAAAAATATTTATGTTATTGACCTTAGATGAAAATTTCAAGAAGATCAAATCAAAACTGCAGTGACTGATTCGATGGAAAGTCCATAAAACACCCAAATCATGTGTTATTATTGTTGTAATTGGAGAAATTTCAAATGGCTATAACTTCCGTGTGTATGATTCGATTTTCATAAAACTTGCTGACCTTTTTTAAGAAATCTTAAATATCGAATTTCTTTGAGTTTAAGGGTACCTATACGATTTTATTGTGGAAAATTTGAAATTCAAAAATCATATTATTATTGACAAAGTTGAGTTCTAAGGTATTTGTTGTTGTGGTACTCATAAACACCTACCTCCGAGAGGGAGGACACAAACTTTTCGTGTATTTCCCCTCCTTGTGTACCCTTAAAGCAAAAAATGTCAGACTAAGACCTGTTGTGAACAAAACAGAAGTGATGAAGCCACAGAATACGTCCAGCAAAGAAGAAGCGGTAACAAATAAGAAGAATGAGAAAACGGAAGCGACAACGAAAAAACAGTAGCCACGCAAAAGGCTCAAACATATAAAGCAACATTAGAAGCTTCAAGCAAGACATCAATCCATGATGCTGAAAACATACTGAGCGCAGGAGGAGCACACATCATGCCAATTACTATGCGGTGCTGCCTGCGATGAATGACGAAATGGACATCGCGTTGGACTTCCAAGATAACAAAGGTAATATAAATAGTAAAAATTTTATTGAATAAACTTTGTCACAGTCGGGGCATCTACCAGATCGAATGCCCCGACTGTCACGAAGTTTACATTGGACAAACAAGAAGATTAATCAACACCAGGGTGCGAGAACATTTAAGCGTAGCAAGTGCAGCAAGGAAGAATAACTTTAGATCAGCAGTAGCGGAGCATATTATAACTCAAGGACACGAAATCACAGTAGATGACGCAACACCAGTAAGAGAAGCAAGAGATGCGAGAGAACTGGATGCAATGGAAAATCTCGCCATTTCAAGAGAAAAGGGCGTGCCAAAGAACAACGACGCAGGTAATTGTAAATCCTGGCTCTTCAAGCTAATTAGTTAAGTAATTTTCAAATGTAACAAAGGAATTTGAATAAAGTAGATTTTAATTACCCTCTTTAGGAAATGTAATTAAGGACTTAGTATATAAGTAAGATCTTTAGCTTAAGTGAAACAATCGCTGAAAAAGATCGAACGATAACGATCGAAAATCGATTACGAAAAGATAATTGAAAAAACGCACGAAATTAAAAGGAAGGACTTATTATTCTGTTCTTATTTTTCGAAATTATTTTGCGAAAATGAGATCAATTACGAACATTGGTTTTCGTGCCAGGCATTTGACCATACATACGATAACGAAAGAACCTCAAACATCTATTGGAAACTAAATGATGGAGAATGTGTTGGAACGTGTCTCATTGATATGGAGAAAGCCTTCGATACGGTGTGATAAGATGGATTAATTTTTAACTCCTTCAGGGCAGGTTCCCAAGAAACCTTGTCGCCATCATGTGCAATATGTTATACGGGAAATCATTTGTTGTAACTGATGGAAATCTGATGACAATGCGCGATTTCAAGGTCTTGGCTGGTCTACAGCAGGGAATAGTTGCTGTGCCTCTGCTCTTCTAAATCTTCATTCGCAAGCTATTGAACGGCTTTGATTTTAACGTCTTGCCAACGCGATCATTAGTAGCGTTTGCTGATGATCTGATCATCTAAACGGCAGAGCAAAAAGCTGAAATAGTTCAGAGCTATTTTCAAAAAATGTTTGATGATGTACAGCTGCACACTGACAATTGGCGAATTAAAATCAATGCGCAGAAGTGCGAAACAATCTTGTTTCGGACAACGCTGCAGGGGGTCAGTCAAGACCTGAAGCGTAATTGAAAGTATTTCCACATCATGTGTGGCGAGGGTAGTTCAGAACGGGTTCCACATTAACCTTATGTCCGATACTTTGGTGTTCATCTCGGTCAGTATCTGTACTGTACTGAATATCATGCTCAGTAAGGCACAAAATGTAGTCATTACCCTCTTCTTCTTCTTTTTAGCACTACAGCCCCTCTTGGACCTTCGCTTAGAGATAGTTAGAGTATCTCATTTTCATGAACGTATTGATTATGCTATGATATGATCTGATTAAACCAGTACATATCACAACTGAGTGAACACTCGTAGTCTGTCCGAAAAATTTCCTGAACTAAATCATGTTGCTCCCAACTAGATTTGAACCTGGGACCTTCGGCTTATGCGTTCATGCTCTAACCACTAGACCACACAGATTACGAAGACTCTTTCATTCCAGATACATTGATCAAAAGGTAAAAATTATCCGTTACAAGACCCTGGTTAGACCAGTTTCGACATATGGATGTCAGATCTGGTACAACCAGAGTGCTATTACCATGGAAAAATTAAGAGTTTGCAAAAGGAAATGTCTTCGTGTGTATACTAGTTTGTACAGAAAGCCCGAGACGGATTGGAAGCATTATATATCGAATAGACGAATTTATCGAACTGCTAAAGAGACAAGAGTTGATATCTTGATATAGAAACTTCTTCGGAATCATATTGCAAGATATGCAGCTGTGAGTGAAAACCCTTGGATTTTACAGCCGTTCCACCCTACAGATGGGTATATTGCGACTTGCCTCGCTGCTGGCTTCGTTTCAACAGAAGCATTTGTGTATTTGGAAATGAATCGATATGTTTTTGATTTTGACGGCGTATCAATCATATATTATATATAAAGACGGGCCACCGATACGAAGACAAAATATCCTTCGAATTTGAGTTCACGAGACCAACAATTTCAATGGAAATACTCATTTGCTAGATTCGTTGAAGCTGGTCCAGCTGAGACGGAACTGCCTAGGAATTAGTGGCTGAATGACAATATCTAAATTATTCGTGTTAATTTTCTGTTTTTGTGTTTTTTGTTAATTAGTTTTTGAGTTTCAGCTCATTATTGCTACACTTAGTGTTGTTATTTATTTGTGTTAAAAATTAAGGATAGGTTAGGAACGTGTTATGTTTATTTTATTACGTTTAGAGATAAGACTAAACGCTTAGGTTAGGAACATTGTGAAATAATTTTTTAGTAGAAGATAGAGTTTTTGACTGAATTTTATTAGAATTAAGTTATAACATATTAGGTGTAGAATCAAAGTTCACTGTTGTGCTAAAATTATAAATAATTTTGGAATTGTGTTGGTTGGTTTTTTCTCCTTTTCCAATCAAATTATAAAATATATAATAATCTTAATTAATATGAATTTGCTATAGTGTTTTTGATAAAATGTGTTTAACTGAAAACGCATAAATTTAGAGAGCCATTTGTGCCATTAAGTTTTTGTATTCTTATTGTTTGGAATTTGCTTTGTATTCTTTTAAAATTTATAATGATTAGTACTGAATAAAGCGCTTTTGACTTTGACTTTGACTAAGATCTGTTTTGAAAAGTTTCCATCATAACCTTACATTTAATACCCATGAGATGAAATTTTTTTTGGTGGCCACTCCCTTATACGGGGAGGCCCCTCTTAACTACCGTATAAAATTTTTTTGTAGTTGGACTTTCAAGAGAGCACCATTTCCCCCCCACATACAAAATTTACTGTTTCTAGCTTAAGTAGGTTGCGAGAAAAATTTCTGTGATTCATGAATGGGCGGACGGACAGACGGGACGGGATTTTAGTAGGATTTTATAAAATTATCTTACAAAATCTTGAAAAGGAAAATCAATCGCAAAATATGATTTGTTTAGTTAAGTACCAAATGCACAATATATTCACAATACCTGCTCTTACGTTTAGTTCTCCTGTTTGTGGGCCCTCGAAATCAAGTCACGTCGCGAAGTTATCTCTCCTGCGCGAGTTACATCCACCAGCCATCCACGAAACCCATCAACGTGAGACGCTTATCACGTGGCCATCTAACGTGAGATCATCAAACGTGGGAACAAGTCAGCAAAGAATGCAGACGACATCCGATATTGCAGACGACATCCGATACAATTCTATTTCATATTTTTCCAAATTGTAAAATGTACTTTTGGTATTAAAATTAAGAATCAAGTCAGTTGTAATTTATCAGTGAAGAATAGAAGTCGTTTGAATTGAAACTTCCATTTTTTTAGAAGAAATCCTAGTAAGAACCTTAACTCGCGCTACTTGACAAACTTCCATAGCTAATATTCCCCGTCGATGATGAAAATTCCACCGAATTATCTCCAATTGAGCTGCTGAATACACTTCCTTGATATCTCGTCGCACTGTCGATCCTCTGCTGTCGATTCTCGTCGACCAAAAGTGACCCCGTCCTTCGTCCGCAGGTTCCTCATCAGCTCGGTTTCAACCGGCAAGCTCTCCATTTTTTTTCGAGGCAATTCAACTTTCAATTACGGTGCTGGCTTGCATCAGCGACTCCCCAACTAGCGTTCATCGGATACACACCTACGTCTCACATTCGCTCCATCGGGTTTCGCCATCGTTGGTTGTCCGATGGATTATCATCTGTAAATATCAATTCGCGCAGCGTAAACACATCTAGAATTAGGCTACTCCTTTCAACATATTCTCCCAAGATCCAAACTGCAGCTCGATGTACCTACGATGATTTAATAGCTGGGAATGCTGGGAAACTTTTGTATGGCCTCACGAATAACTATCAACACATCTGTAGCAGCGAGTTCATTGTTGTCTGTCAAGGATTCGACAAGGACTGGAATGACTGTTTCGGCAATGCCAAGAAATCCGATTGAATAGCTATGTAAGGTACTTACAAGTAGGTGACGATATTTGCCGGTGTCTTCGTGTTTAATGTTGTGTGGCTTTGAAACTTTTTTTGTGTACTAAGACCATTTCGTCGATATTGAGAGACGAAACTAGGTCCATTGCCAATGTAAGGGTCTTACGTCGGGCTTCTGGGTGAGGAGCTGCTAGAACACGGAAAATGTCCTTAACCATATCTTGCATTACTCTTTCCATCATCTAATTTTCTTTCATTGCAATCAGGTGATCTAATACGATTAACTTGACGTTATTATCGTTTTCTTTCACAATCAGCTAAATATAACATCTAGCGCTGTTTGAGCTGAAGAAAGGGTGATAAAAGTTCCGGCCGCTTCATAATGCACAGCATTTGAAGAAGAGTTAAGCAGTTTGTAGATACATCGAAAGCAACAAGAACGTTCGGTTGGGTTAGCGTGACACAGTTTGTAGATGAATTTGACAATCAAAAGCAGAACATGCGGGCACATTGCAAATGATTAATAGGAATAAGGATATATGTAGAAACAGCATCCGAATTCTACATATGCTTTCAATTAGTGTTTAATATAAAATGTATTTAAATATTGATGACATGGTGAGTTAT
The DNA here is from genome assembly GCA_963969285.1 of Odontomyia ornata. Classification (NCBI taxonomy): domain Eukaryota; kingdom Metazoa; phylum Arthropoda; class Insecta; order Diptera; family Stratiomyidae; genus Odontomyia; species Odontomyia ornata. Next base: position 43,506,302 of record OZ017739.1, read on the forward strand.
TACGATAGCCGCGACTATTTATCAAGACGTTTATTTTCTACGAGCGTGTCATCTTGTCCGTTTACCATAATTGCATCACCGGCGCCCTTTCTTTTTAGGTAAATTTCTCGAGTGAAATTTACCTATTGCGGAGAGTATCCTATATATATATATATATATATATATATATATATATATATATATATATATATATATATATATATATATATATATATATATATATATATATATATATATATATATATATATATATATACATATATGTATATATATATATATATATACATATATATATTTATATATATATATATATATATATATATATATATATATATATATATATATATATATATACATATGGGATATAACGAAATTTCTGACCACGCTAGAGGTTGCACTTTTGCTCCGAGTTTCACCAAGTTTTCAGGAAAGGTGTATGGATTAAATATCTCGGTTTGCTTTGTGAATCAGCTATATCGGCCAGGTGAAAACAAAATGACGGCCATTTCAGACGAAAAATCGTGATTTCTGTTCTGAACAAAGTATAGCTCCGATTTGGATGAAATTTAGCACAAAGGTTCACCAATGTATGTAATGAACCCCACAATAAAAAATCCAAGGTCGGTACGGCAGAAACAAAATGGCGGCCGCTCAAACGTTGAAAAACGTACAAAATTTTGTTGTTGTAGTTTTGACCAAAGGTTTCAACCAAGTTTGATAGAAACTATAAGTATCTAAAGAGTTATGTCAAAAACTTGGAGGTCAGGTCTCATAAAACAAAATGGCGGCATTGTTGAAGCTCATAATTTCAAAGGCTTCTTAAAGTCGTAATTTTAATCCGATGTATACGAAACTTGATTTTGAGATAGGAATTGCTTAGATCTAGAGTCTTTGACATTTTGATGATCATGCATGTCCAACTTTCGAAATGGCGGCCATTTAATTACGCGTTTTAATCCGGTTTTTGTGGCCCTCTAGTGGTCAAATTTTCCAAGGGATTTTGATTAAACTTGAGATTAAGGATCTCTCTACTAAGTTCTTAATTTATGCAAAAATTATTAAAATCGATTGAAACATAAAAAAGTCAAAAATTTTAAACGTAATTTTTTTAGCTGCCATTTTCACTAAAAATTGAATACTTTTGCCCTGTCTAGAGTGGAACTCCTATTTGAACGAGATTCGGTACATCGACTGATAAGGTCCTAGCACGCAAAGATTTAAAATAATCCAAAATCAAATGCATGCACTCAAAATGGCGGCCCCCAAAGGTCTGAGGCAAGCACAATTCGCTATTTTAGTAGCAACTGATATGAATTTTTTTCATGGAAGCGTTTTAAATGACTTAACTTGGAAGTATTTATAAACCAGATCATTTTTAAGATATTGTTAAAATATTTTTAACAATACCCTAAATATTTTAAAATACCGACTTGTATGTTTGTCCGTCCGTTTGTTCGTGCGTCATAACAAGTTTTCTCGCAAACCACATGAGCAAGAATGAGGACATTTTCTACGCAGGTCAAAAGTAGTGCCTCTTGAAATTTGCAGTGCAAGAAAATATTTTAAGTTATTTAAGGGGGCTCGCCCCATACAGCGGGGTGACTTAAATTTTTTTTTTCTTTCTGTAGCCCTCTAGCAGCCAAGTTTCTCAACAAATTCCGGTGAAACTTGAAATTATAAGTTATCAAGGCAAGTTAATTTAATTTGATTATGCAAATCGAATGACAAATAAAAAAGTCGAAAATTTACAGCATAATATTTTTAGCAGCCGTTTTCAATAAAAATCAAAATGACGGCCCCTTATGGTTCAGAAAAGAATCGGAAATGTAAATATTAATGGCAACTAAAGTGCTGATTAAACTTTTATGGAGGTCTTTTGAAATTAACTTTTTGAGCTATTTAAGCCTTTGTGTGGTAACCACTATGAAATGTGTAAACAGCAAATGTAGAAGGGGAAACCTGTACTTTTAACAATTTATTATCCGCCGATTTTCAATATGTAATCCATTTGTCTGCAACTCAATTTAATTAGCAAAATATTTGCGCCTTTCTAAAGGAACTCTAAATACGAACGTCGGCAGATTCTTTTTATGTTGATATATACCCATGTGGTGCTATAAAAATGCAGTAAGAAGTCTAGTAGTAGGCAAGCCGAATTCTTTTTCGAAACCTTACGCTACATACGAGAAATTTACCTTTCCGGCTGGGTCTGCCAACGGGGATTTTTTTTGTTTCAGGTTTGCCTCTTCTACGGGTTTATCGTGCACAACATCAATTCTTTTATCCTTTTGGCTTTCTGTACTATTTATTTTGCTACTATCTTCATTTTCGGTTTGAATGGCTTTTTTATCAACGCTAATTCGACATGGGACATATCTCGTAATCCTTCATTCCCGATGCGAAGGCGTTGCATGATTTCCAATTCGTGATTCATTCCTTCATCCTCGTTGCTAGCCGCTACTTGCATTACCGCTGCCATTTCATTGATTTTATCGCCTTGTTTTCGTTTCACTTCAGACAGTGTTGCGTTGTATGTATACTTGAGATTGACCGTACTATTTAAAATTTTATGATGAATATGCTCGCGATTTTTATGGATTTTAAGTTCCAAAGCTCGTTGATGATCTTCTAGTGATGCCTTCCATGCGTGATTCTTCTGGCGTATTGCTCGGATTTTGCGGATTAATTCGATTTACCATGTTTGATTTGGATTTGTCGCGGCAAAGTTTATTCAACGAATCAAGATCGTCCAGAAACTTTACTTTTCTTGGGATGAGAAAATAACTTTGTCCATTAAGTCCTCTACGCGTCCTTAACAAGTGAAATGAAAATGAGCGACTCATCGAGGTAGAGCAGAAACGGTTTCATTGCAGGATCGCATTCCATCAGAACTCCTCAGTTTTGCTTCGCCATCATTTTTATTTAACTTTGAATTCAAATCTTACCGTTCAGGTTCTACACTTAATCTATTTACCTACTTTATAACTCGATTGTACTTAAGTATTTTCGTTATTTAATGTATTCATTTAATTTTTTTTTTGTTTTTTTCCTTAACATTTTTACTTTAAAATTTACAACCTTGGCTTGGGCGACATCTTAACGACGGCGAGTGCCAAGGAGAGTGCAAAGGGTTTCCGGGACAGGAGTACTAAAACCAATCGTTAGAATTTCGGAATGATGTGCTTATTTCGGACGAGAGCGAATTCTGCATTTTCGGTATAAAAGGACGAAAATTAGTCTGGAGAAAACCAGGAACAGTACTGCAAAAAGAACATTTGCTACCCACTGTAAAATATGGTACTGGAGTAATGGTTTGGTTATATATGGCGGCTGCTGGCGTAGGTAACTTAGAGTTCATTGAGTCGACAATGAATAAATTCAGTTAACTGAACATTTTAAGAAACAAATTGGAGGAAAGTGCGCGAAACCTCGGCTTGGGTCATGATTATCACTTGCAGCAAGATAATGACTTCAACCATACAGCTGAAATTGTGAGGCTCTGGCTACTTTATAATACACCAAAACTGCTACATACGTCACCATAATCTCCAGACCTCAATACCATTGAGCATTTATGGGACTCGACTGAGGGAAGAATTTGACAACATACGATAACGAGTAAAGAAATCCAAAATTTTCTCAGAGCAGAGTGGGAGAAAGCATCACCATAAGTGATAGCAAAGTTCATCTATTCGATGCCTAAAAGACTTCAAGAGTTCATAAAGAATCGAGGATATCATGCAAGTTATTGATTGGCTTCAGAACTGTAATTTCAGCTTTGATTTTGTATTTAATTTTTTTTGCGATAATATCTATTTGCTTAAAAACTATTAAAGTAGAACTAATGAAATTCTGTTTGAAGATAGTCCTTTAAGCTACTAATAAATGTATTAAACCAAATCTGGATTATTTTATTTTGCTTCGATTTTCAAACATAATTTGATTGCACATAGTTGAACGCAGACTTATTTCTCGTATGTATCTAGGGAGCGAGTAACAAAGCAATCAGACAGTGGAGCAAATGTCAAGATCTATTATTTGTCGATGCCAGTTGACTTTTGCATGTCTCGTAAATAATTCGCAAATTAAACCATTTCAAGTTTGCTCTAAGCCCCAGTGTTTTTTTTAATCGAAGGGATAAGCCGAGCCTATAAATTGGGGACTAAGCCGGGATATGGAAAGAAGAGTGCAAACAAAGACAAATCGTGCTAAAGACGAGGAAAAGATGGCGCGTCGGAGAGAAACAAAGGCGGCAAGACGGAACCGCGGGTAACTTTTCGCGTGCAAAAGCAGAAGAAGACGTAGTGGTCGATTTAAAGATGGGTGTTGTAACGTGTGATGTGTATAACCTCTCTATTGCGCAGCTAAAAGTCATATTGAAGGATTAAGGACTCAGTTTGTCGGAAAACAAAGCCAAGTTAATTGACAGACTGATAACTAACAATCCAAGTAGGAAATGGATAACTGAATTAGGCAATTCTAACGACGGAAAAGATAGTGCAACCAAGAAAGTAAATGGGAGTACGGAGGGTATAACGAGTCCGTTGTCTCACAATCTTGAAATCGAGTTGTACAGACGCAAAAAAGAGTTGGCCGAGTGGGAACTCGCTGTAGCTCGTCACGAAATCAAATTGCTGCGTGGAGTGCAGAATCGAAATAGCGAAGTGATTGTACATGATGGTCCTGGTCATGTTGCCGATAATATAGGAACTTCAATAGTCCCTTCGTTTATCTAATTGCTAATCTGAGCATTGACCAGCTCCCGCTCGTGCGGATCAATTGTCTCGCTCTTTGATATTCAGGCTCTTCGTCTTTCAATAAACGTTTCATTTTCACATCTAGGTTGCAAGTCTTTACCGGCTTTTAATCGTCGTTGAGGGCTTGAATAACTTTTCTACATTTCTCGTCCTGAATATTCGATAAATCTGTCGTATTTGCAGTAGTATTCTACTACAGTGGCTTGAAATATCCCTGGCTCTTCGTCGCACGTGAAAGAACTTTCGGCCAGAGGGCTGTCTGTAGCTTTACCGTGCTTTCTCGTCAAATCTAGCGTATGCAATAAATCACGAGCTATTAACATTTTATGCCTTAGCAAATTGTCGGAAATTATACGAATTAAATTCGGATACAAGTTTCACCTGACAACATCGCTCAAGATTCTCCCAACGTCGCATCATTCTCCTATTCAACCCCTCGAAATGAAATTGACTTATTCTCAAAACGCGGAGAGTCTCATTTCACATACTCGCCTGCTCGCATAATCGGGGCTACATTAATCAAAACTTGCTTATCGTACTCGCTCAATTTCGCCTGGGCTACCGCGCAGCTACTCTTCGTCGCATCTTTCCTTCTGTTCTCACATTTTGGTGCGATATGGCCGTACTTGCCGCACGCGAAACATTTCGTTCCTTTATTTTTCATCGGACAATTAATACTGATATGATCGCGTTGACCGCAATTGTAACAATTTTCCTTTACAGCCCGTTCTTTAGTTAGATGAACCTTTCTCACCACGGCGGTGGAAAGAAAAATTGTTATAATTGCAGTCAACGCTTGAATCGTTTATGGATTTTCTGCATAGCATCGCTATTTTACAGCGCAAAAAGAAGTCCAATGGTGTCAAATTGCAGCTTGGATACGGCTAATTAACATCGCCAAGGCGGCTGATTACACGATTTCCGAATTTCGTGCGCAAAAGATCAATTGTTGGATGAGCTGCATAGCATAGCACGCTATCCTCTATTCTACTTTGCAGGTAGGCTTGGCTTTTAGCTCTTCTTTGAGGTTCAGCTCTTTCGTGGCGCTCACTTTGCTTCGTATGTAATGTTCTATGCATTATATGAGCTCCCATTCTTAACTCCTTTTCATCACACCTGAACTGAACTCTCCTGGGGGCACTTCAAGCTTTTCGTTTGACGATCGATGGCAATCACATTCTCCAACTCCCTCTCTGGAAGAACGTGTATCACATCGCGCACTTTGGTGGGGGTGGAAGCAACTTCAGACAACGGAGCAGATTTGATCTCCTCCTTCTGCTCTTTTTAGGCAACTGTCCATGCTAAGGCTTGAGTGAGCTCCTCCGGCGCAGGGTGCTTTGAAGTACGTATCGCCTATTTACCACACCCAAGTACTGCGAATAAATCCTGTTGAAAGGGGCTTACAGAGCCTTGCCGTTGATTGGTCCGTTTGTTGATATTGTTGAGGAACTATGGTATACCCCCAGGAGCAGCGTAGTCTTGCCACTTGCCTAGGTTTTCTGATAATAATGTCTCCAATCACCTTCCGAGCTCACGTTTTATGGCCTATGGCGACTAAGGAAGTTTTCATACTCGCCGGTAGTCGAGAACGTTTGTCCTACTGACACCAGGGTGGATATCATTACAAGTGTCTTGCCAATCCTCTTGACCGTCATATTTTGTTTTTCCAAGGCTTAGTCGGCCTTAATTCTTATGCATAAAACAATGACGATTGCAAGAGATGAATAAATGGAGTATAGGCTGTGCTTAAGTGTAGTAGAGATGCATTCGCTAGGGAAACCAAGAAAATGGTAGAAAGAAGTAATCATAAACTAGCAAACGAAGCAGTAGAGTCGTGTGTTGGCTGGACTCGACTACGTTTTAAGCCAAATGAAAATCACTGCATTGATGATGGTTTGAGGCACAGCATCGATGATGCTTGTCACATATGTATGTACATATGTGAACATATTTGCAGAAAAAGATTTAAATTTTAGTGAAATTTTGGAAAATGGAGTGTAGTTTTAGAAAATGCAGTGCTATATTTAGGGACAAGAAATTATTTCTTTTGTTGTTAATTTGCTTGTGGGCTCATCAGATTGCACCGAAATAAATTCATCAGAATAAAAGGTAGAATTGTTCTACCCTCATTAAAGAAAAAAATCGCTCACCACTTTAAAGTGGATCAAAAATGTTTCCCTATATCCAGCTAATATTTCGTCTGCACTCAACAGAAATTGGAGCTTTTTCACTGATCCAAAGTTCACATGCTAGTCTGCAACTTTCAACCGCGCAAACACGTGAGATGGCTACACTCCACATATCAACACACTCTCACTCCATACTCATTCATCGTGGTTTCAAAGCACTCACAACGGTAGTCAACGAGAACGAAACATATTTCTTAGCCGGTAGCGTGATTATCTCTTTTTCTGTTTTCGCTACAAACGCCCCCAACTTCGCAAATATCTGCTAGAGCTCCACTCTTCTCAGCGCCTCGATGGTACTCTGCATGCAAGAAAGCCTTTCACTCTCACCCAGCACCGAACCATAGGCCCCAGCCGCTACCAGCAATTTCATAACTGGCCAAGTCTCGATCTTACGTAACTTTGTGCAATATCTGTAGCTGGAATTCAACCAATACCTTTGCGAATATTGAATAGACAGATAGACGTGAATCGAGACGCCCGCTGCCGCGTCCCCGTGAAATTGTGCTAAATTTCCAAGCACTATCTATCGCTAAATTGCTGTCCCCAGCCCCACAGATGGTCACTCCAAGACGCACGACTTCGAGTATGTGGAGGCGAAGATGAAAACGAAGAAGTCGCGGCTGAAGGTAGAAGAAACTTGCAGGCTCTTGGCTCATATTCATTCAATTATTGGTCATCACTTTTTCACCTCTTTTTGGGCACAAATTGAAACCGATAGATGGAAAACGTATCTAATAGATAGCAGTTGGTTGCAACGATTGATCCATCTATCGAACGAACATTACCTGACTAATATTTTGCAATGCGGTTGGCATGCTGGTGTTGGGCTGCCCCAGCGACCGCACACCAGCGCTGGTTGCGTTATTCCTGCGAATGATTGAAGAATTGTGCATACGCGTTACCAAATTTGCGATTGATTGGAAGAGGTGGAGTCGTATCCCTCGATTGATGGCGTTCAATTGCGCAAATAATACATTAATAAAGTGATTATTCATGTAGAAAGATAAAACTTTTGGGGACTCTTGCGTTGGTTCATACGTTGGTTCGTCTAGCTAAAATGTAGGTCAGCCGAAACGGCCAATTCAATGCGATGGCAATGAAATGCGATGGAAAACAAAAACGCTAATGAAATGCAATACCCGGTGTAGAGTTTGATTTTCTGCTTTGATTTGAATAAATGTTTTGTGAATCAATGGCGTGATGGTGCGCGTAGGAAGTGAATTATATGGTTATATACAACAAAGCATAACTTCCCCTGGAGCCCGGAAGGAAGTATTTCAACAAACAGGAGGAATGATGTCAGGTTATTTGATAATATCTTCATTCGGAGAGTTACCATCTGAAATATTAGATAAGTCAACGTCAATTCACAATAGCAATTAATTTCATTGAGATTTTAATAGTTTCGAGATAAGTAACTTTCTTCATTAGAACGTTCCACTCATATTCATCTTTATAGTTCGACCGATGTAATGACACCACAAACATGTGTGAGAAGACCAATGTCATTAAAAAATTTCCACTAAACATTGGAATTTTAGTTTATGGTAATTTTGACCCTTGTAATGTAATTATTTGAAACCTCAAGTCAACTATTCTCTGTCTTCTTACTAAGGCATGTGAATGCGTTCTTAAAATGAAGGTGCATTTCTAGACGTCTGTACGAGACCGCATAGTAATAATGTGCTTGGTAGTCAAAAAAATATAAAAATAAGGTTTGCATTCCGTGTTTTGTTTCGATGAATAGCGAGCCAAACGAACAGAAGCAAATAGAAAATTCTCAAACCAAAAGGGCATTGAATAGTTGATTTTTTGGCATCTCATGCATTGCAGAATTAGGTAGATACCATAATTGTAAAGATCTCACACATAAAAATGATTGCAGTAAGGAAGATCTTTTATTGTAATCATGTTCAGCAACTAGTCAAGCCTGTCACATTTGACCTATTGTTGGTTTTTCATTTGATTATCAAATTCTTCAGTTTAAAATTTTGCCTGATACTTTTGACCTGCTAGAGGAAATGTTGCTGCTGATAAGGGTGCCCAAGGCCATATGAGATCATTTAATTGAAAATTCCGCGTCCGCGATGGAGAAGAACCACCAAGTTGCTATTGTAATTGTTGAAAATAATATATTTAATTTAGACACTTTATTCAGTTGTAATTTCAACATCATTTCATTATGTTTTGTTTTGCCATGGTTGGCAACGTAGTAAGAGATGGATGTCATAAGTTGTTCTTTGGTTAACTACCAATCAAGGGTGTGTTCTTAATACTTGCAAAACCAGCATTGTGGGTAGTTCAATGTAAAGTTTCTAACTAAATTTAAATAAAAGTTATCTGTATTTTCTTCAAAATAACTTCTCCAATTCAATATCCCCTCGATTCACTCTCCACGGAACAATCATAATCATTCAACAGTAATTGGAATACCTAAAAAATAATGGAAACAAAGGAGTCGTATGCAGAATATATGTTGAAAATAGATCGCTCTTTGCATCAAAATTTTTATGATTACCTCAGCCTTTGACCATAACGGTACTCTAATAGATTACATGCCCAATTTTATACCTAACTTTGTGTTCATCCGGCTTCGATGGGAACTCATTGTCATAGAATAATTACATAGAGCCACTGGGAAGAAAAATTGTAGAGCACCACTGTAATAAAACACACTGAAGTGAGACCAAGTTCACACGGGTAAGCAGAAAGGTTATCAGAAATGAGAATCCGGGAAAAAGAATTACAACGTGGGAGCAGTTTTCGATACTTGCATCCAAGCAAAACAGACATATGGTGAAAAAAAACTATACGGTGCTCAGTCTGATCCTTTTGCCTATCACAATTGCAAATCGGCGCGGAGTGATGTTCGAAGTCTCTGGAGTCTACGATACGAGTGATTAATCCAAAATATCTGCAAGGAGAATGCCGGCCTACAGGAGTACTCTTGTAGGCTAGCACTCTTTGGGGAGTGCCGCCCCCCAAGTATTCAAGGAAATTCCCGCAGGGGGGATGCCAGTTGACAGGAGTACTCTTGGAGACTAGCATTTTTTCGGAGAAGACCACCTGCACGGACCCAAGAATATGGAGGTTACCGTGAGGGTCTTCCTAAGATGACAGGTAACGACCCTGAATGAACCTGGACTACGCTTTGGACAACGAACTGGAATTGATGCTTTGGGCTGGTGGATATGATGGTTTGGACCTATGTGCTTTGCACGTAATGCTGAGGTGACGCTCTCGCGTGAACGGCCCCAATTCAACTACAATGCCGTCTCTCTACCAGTGAAACCTCGCAGACCTTGGAGTTTATTCGAAGTTCACACCATTGGGTTGGTGGTGTACGTTCAATTGAGTTGGACTCACGATTAGCGCTGGTCTAGCTCTAAATACTTGCCCCCATAAGGGCTTATACCAACCCTCGCATCTACTCCCTGCTCTGCAAAGATAACCATGGGACAAAACAGGTGAATACACACACGAATGGAGATAGCCGCTCCCAATAAAACTGGAGCAACTAAAAACCCTAAAATAAGATTTAAAACAAGTTGGGTAAACAGACCTACGCTCATGTCAGAAGGGTTTTGTATTCAATTTTCAAAATGCAGTCACCAGATTGAATAAAGTCAAGAAGCATGTCAATGACGATTTTATTGGAGAAACTATGAAATTCGAAGATCATACTATTATTAACAAAGTTGACCGAATTTAGACATCTGAGGTTTTTGTTATTGTTATACTCATAAATATCTCCCTTGATAATTATTTGAGATGTCCATTTGGAGGGAAGAAACACATCTTTCATGTATTTCCCCCCTGTGCCCCACTGAAGCAAAAACCGACAGTTTAACAACTGTTTTGAAAAGCTCCCATGAAAACTTTCATTTCATACTCATACCGGCTACGTTTGATGCATTTTTTTCAGGGGCCACTCTCCTGTACTGTTATCATCGATTAATGGCCAATTTTTTCGAATCCTAAAATGGTTACAAAGCCCTTTTGCTAGGAGCTCTCTCCCGCCTCCTTATGCCTTATGCCGCCTCTCTTATGAGTATTAAATGTAGGTACTCATCTTCAGTCATTCATTAAATTGAATTAAGTGTTCAAAGCATGCACCTTAAACGTTGAAGTTGGGAAAAAATAACTCAAAATTATTCAATCTTCGCATTTAAAACAGCTACTATTTTGTTTTACGATTACTGATACCACTAGCTGAACCGATTCTCAAAGATATTCATGACACCTATCATTCCTGAAATTTTCATGCAAATCCTAGCAAAACTGTGATGTCTGAGTCGGTAAAAAGCGCATGTTGTTCCATAGCCATACAGGTATGTTGCCATAGTAATAAATGCAGCGCATATTGTTCCATAGTAATACAGGAAAATTCAAACCGCTATAACTTCGCTAAATATGATCCAATCTTTATGAAACTTTCAGGATAGATTAATCTTATAAATAATCAGCTGTGTACTGAATTTCATTGAATTTAAGGGTACCGTTAAGATTTTATTCAAGAAAACATAAAATCGATAAATCATACTATTACTAACAAAGTTGAGTGAATTGCGACTTCTCACGTATTTGTTGTTGTTGTACTCATCAAGGCCTACATTCTTGATTTTTTTTCAAATTTTTCGGATCACAGGTGTCCAATCGCGAGGGGGGGGGGATACAAATTTTTCGTGTCTTTCCCCTCCCTGTGCGCCCCTCGAAGCAAATTTTGCCAAACAAAGACCTGTTTTGAAAAGCTCTCATCAAGACTTTTAATTTGATACCCATATCGGCTACCTTCAATGAAATTTTTTTCGGGGGGTCACTCCCCTACATGGGGAGACCCCCTTAAATACCTTATAAAATTTTTTTGTAGCTGAACTTTGAAGAGAGCACCGCTTTACACCTACATACAAAATTTGATGCTTCTAACTTAACTAGTTTCCGAGAGAAACACACGGACGGACGGACGGACAGACAGACGGACAGACAGGACGCGATTTTAGTAGGATTTTGTAAAATTATTTTAAAAAACCCTAAAAGGAAAGTGAAAATGATATCACTGCCATAATACTTACAGCCCATCGAAAGCGGTACTAATGATGACAAAAACAACGATGAATACAATGACAGTGAAGATGGACAAAAAACGGAGATTGACAGACAGTTTTCTCCAGACTGAGGTTTCTGCTTCATTCGGGCGCAGCAAAAAAATGAAGCGAATGCCAGAGCGTCCTAAAAGGGAAAACCGGGAAACTTTGCGGAACGCGCAGATGTTCGAGCGGTGAGGGAAAATATAAAGAACATCGATAATTCAATGGTTACTGCTGCAATCGCTACCGAAACAAGTTACTTAAATCCCGAAATAATAAAGAACCATTTTGAAGCCCACGAAGTGATCACGACAGGACAAAAAGAGAGTGACCAGACAAATAAAGCGCCGTTCTGTGATTTCACCACCACGGTCGAAGATGAGGTGGAAGTACTGTATTTGGAAATGGAAGCCGATAACCTCTTCCAAGAAAGGTGGTCGCAAACTAAAATTGCCGCCCAGGGACATGAGGAAGAAACGCTAATCTGAAAAGGGCGAGATGTTCTAAAAAGAATAAAATCTGCCTGTGACCGCCACAAATCAGCAAAGGGGTAAAGAATGGGTTCCTAGAACTAGAGAAGTTCCTAGAGTGCATAGCGTATTATCGGAGGAGCTAATTAAAGGTCAAATTGGACCAAGAGGCTGAAAAAGAGCTGAAAACTAAGACTGAAGGACACGGGCAGATACCTCTACCATCAAACATCAATAAAAGAATGGCGTCTAGTTTAATTGAAGGAGATCGGCATAAAAGAAGAAAGGAAGAGGCACTTGATGTGCGTCGAATGCCAGATCAGGGGTTGCAGACGATATTGACAAACAGATAGAGTTAATAAAACTGCAAAGCAACTCCTTCAAAAAGTGCCAGAAAATAAAGTTCATATGGACGCCCAGTAAGAAAAAAGACCTGATGTGAAATAGGAGACAGAAAAAGCCCCAACGAAGACTCCAGCAGCAGGCACTGCTCTTAAAACTTCAAGATAGCTGATCTTACACAGAAACGCTGTGGGACACCAGGAAAAATGTGAGGCGCAAAGACACCAACACTGCCATCAAAGCAGTACGGCTGTTACGACAACAATCATTAGCATGTGCGAGCACTAATTGCTCGGAATTCAATAACAGCTAATCATGCCCCCATGCCTCGCTTACGATACGTTACGACAACAATAATTCACTTATGCGAGTACTAACTACTCGGAATTCCATAACAGTTGATCCAACTCAAAAATCATATCAGGAGAATTCGTCGAATATTTAGATATATGAATACTGCAGACGAAAAGAGCAAAAGCATAAGATTGGAGCTGGCGTTCCTCTTCATGCAACAAGATTGTTTCAGAGGAACTCATAAAGCAAATTAAGGGGAACTAGCACATTAACAAACTCAGCGTTTTGCAGTTAACTGGAGCTAAGGTCTACGACTCCCACTAGCAATGCATGCAATTTGTTTGTTTTTAAGCTACTGGTGAATTGGACAAGAGAGCCACCATTAACACAAGTCCGAGGAGAGACAATTGCTGTCGTCATTCGTAAATAAGTTCGCTGTAAGAAGGAAATATTTTTACCAATAACAATAGGTGAGTATAAGGAGTTAAAATAGAGTTTCTTTAGGCCTAACCCGGTGAAACTCTAGTTTTAGCCATTTCACAAGTAGTTCATTTCGATCAGTGTTTAAAAATAAACTCTAACGCAATGACCTTTTTGTCAACTTTCACGATTGCGCTAGAGTGAGTTCAATTTATTCAACAATTCTTTTTTTATACGAGTATATAGTTCAACACCAGTACAGGAATTTTCTAGTGAAGGTATCCACGGGAGTCGTAGTGGACATCCACACGAGTCGAATTCAGAGTTTCTTTAGGCTCAAGCCGGTGAAACTCTAGTTCTGGCCTCGGTACAATGTACACCATTGAATGCAAATCATGGTACAAGGGTCGCCATCAACACTACTCGCCATCAACAGCTCATCAACATCACTAATTTTCAAGTGGAGATTGCTTTGAATTAATTCCTTTAGAATGTATCTATTTTAATAATTGAAATTAGGAGTTCCGTAAGTGACACCTTTATGACAAAGAATGTGAAATTCAACAATAACCAAAGCATTTGTGTGTGCAAAATAACGAATTGTCAAACAAGAATAAAGATCTTTTGTATTTAAACGAAAGAAAAAAGGTTCTTCTTATTTCTAAAGGACAGCCCTTTTCTTCTCTTGGTATCAAGGATTGTGGTAGTGTATGGTGAAGTGCAATCATCACGCCAATACAGGTAGGGTGGTTGCGTTATTGTAACACGACCAACGTGGTCAGACCACATACTGGTCGAATTCAGAGCTGAGACTGACAATAAAGAAACATTCTCTGACGCAGTAAAGAAAGTCCTGGGCAAAAGTGCCCTAGTGTGGGCAGGGTCAACGCGAGACTCACAGTAGCAAACCATCGGGCATAGCGGATGGCTATCATTGAATTGATCAAAAAGAACGCTGAACAGTTTCTGAATAAGGGCAAAGTAAGCATAGGGTGGCGCAGAGTAGTACCTCTTCAACGTTTCAAATGTCTTGGCTATGTGTAATAACCTCCAATACATTGGAGCGATACCTGACAGAGACCTGTTATCTCTACACAATTTTCCAACAAGCTGACAAGGTTAGAGAACAGAACTATGTCACTGAGCTGCGACTCATCGAGCGAGTGAAATATACGGAAATTCATGAGTTTCCCGTCTTTACGCGGCCTAGCTGGAAATCCAAAAGTAGTGCATGCAGACGGCTGTGGAATTTTCATGCGCTTTCAACCAAATTAGTCACGGAGCTTACATAGATTCAGTCATTTGACGGGTTGGCCATCGGTCCAGTAAAACCGTGCGCGAAACAGAGGTTAGTGTTGGATAAGACTTGCGTGGCTGCGCGTAGCCGCCATTACAGGCAAGAGTACTCGAACTCGATCATGATAACATGCGAGGACATTCACTCGTCGTGGGGCGAATTGGTTTGGCCAACAAATATGCAGCAGCAATTCAACACTGCGAGCAAACCGCGTTCTGCTGTGATGCAAAATCAATAAGGTCTTATAAAAGAAATATCTAGTGCTTCGCCTGTGCGCTTTAATAGTTTGAAAACAATTTCAGTTTGGGCCTTTGCACCCCTGCTCGATTGGGAAGAATAAAATACCGCTAAATTCTTCATAGTTTTCTTGATATTGAGCGAAGGATACATTTATTGAAATACTTATTTTGTGCCGACGTATCGACAAGTGCTACGAGTATATTCGAAACAATATGACCAAAATTCCTCTCCGAACTAGCTATCCTGCCGCCAGCTACCTTGGAGTAGACGAAGGGTGTCCGGGCTTGTTG
The DNA here is from genome assembly GCA_963969285.1 of Odontomyia ornata. Classification (NCBI taxonomy): domain Eukaryota; kingdom Metazoa; phylum Arthropoda; class Insecta; order Diptera; family Stratiomyidae; genus Odontomyia; species Odontomyia ornata. The sequence continues at coordinate 43,521,688 of OZ017739.1, forward strand.
ATTTGATTGGTAGAGTCCGTTGATATGTTCCCAGACTTCATGTCTATAGCCAATGAGAGGTTAGTTTAGATTTCCTTGGGGAAATCTCAAACGAACGAAAACGTCGTGAAAATCATTAAATATGGTCACATCACATTAGTATACAAAGGACCCGATAAGAGCTCCCCATATTACAAATGCGATGAAATGGAACAGAAAAGAAAACACTGTACAAAAGAGGTACACTGTATCCTTTGTAAGAATGCTGAATCAAGCCAGGATCTTTGGCACGCCCTTGGATCAGGAAATTGTCAGGTTCTCCAGGAAGCCCAAGCCAAGGCCAAATCAGAACTTCAATGACCCATATTCTGCAACTAAACAGCATCTGCTTGAGTAATACCACAGTAAAAGCTCTGTGTCATGATGAAAACAGTACTGCCGCCAACTGGTTTCGGAGCGGTGATTTGCAGGCGGAGAGCTGTGAATGGTTGGATGGTTTTGTATGGGTTCAGTACTCAGAGAATACCTTCTTTAGTGTCTAAGAAATACCAAATGAGCTGATATCATCCTTCCAAGCCAAGCAAAATGCTTTGGAGGGCACTGCCTTGGACACAAATGGCAACGTGCTCATTGAGGAAGGCTTCAATGTGATAGCAATCAAATGGAGCTTGCCTTAAACAGATCTGTTCGAAAACGAATCCTAGAAATGGCAGCCAGAAAAATGCTCACTGCAGTGAACACCAGAAATATACCAAATTCCCACCATATTGGCTGCAAACGAACAATACCGGATGTAATAGTCCTTGGTAAGGAGGACGCACACGCCAAAATATTGGCTTGTGGAGGTTTTAACTTACTATCCATACATACTTTCCATTTAACTTACTACCTTACTCTTTCTATCTTGCCAGCTAATCTGTTTTCTATAACCCTGTCATCTTCCTACCTCATTGCTCCTTTTCTCAATTAAATTATATCGGCAATCCTAATGGTCATCTCCAACAAATGTTCCAGTTAGCAGCTTATATGTTACTCAAGCGTTACATTTGTACATTCCTCCTGATCAGCATCATCCTCCTTTACCTATAAATCTTATCGCCGATGAAATTAAATACAACAAACCTCATTCTGCTCCAAAATTTAGTTCTTTTAATGGAAACTATGAAGCTATAAATACAGAACTACCTTTTTGTTAACTGGCTAGATTTCTTTAGAAGTCTAAACTATGAGGCTGCATTAGATAAATTTCGCATATATATTTATAATCTTATTCACTGTTTTACACCTCTTCAGACATTCCGTGAAGTAAATCAAAAACTTTGGTTTACTAGGCGAGTGCTCAGTGCACTATGAGCAAAAGGTATGGCACATCGTGTCTTGAAAATACTCGGCACTATTAAAGCTAGATCTAATTTTAGCAGGCTGCGTGCTTTTGCCAAGAAAGACATCAAATACGCTCTTAAGATTTATTTCAGTAGTCTAGATAATTCTCTTATGACAAATAATACAAAGTTTTTGGTGTTATATTAGATCGCTGAACTCCTCTTCTTCCAGTCCTGGTAAGGTCGATTAGAATGGTGCAGAAGTTTCTTCTCCTCATCAAATTAGTGACTCATTCACCCAGTTTTTCTCTTTGACTTTTTCTCCTTCTGTCCCAGCTGTGCATTCTGTTGTCAAACATATTTGTGAAGTCGTTAGCCTCATCACTATCTCCTTTTCAATCTAAGTTTGAGTGCTGGCACTTTCCCTAATTCTTGGCCATGTTAATGACCGATGAGAGGTTGGCTTGGAGCATGGTACCAAAAGTGGGGCCCAAACATCCATAAGGAGAAATAATTGCCTCTTCAGGCATTTTTTTCCTTTGCCTTTGACTCTACACATCTTTTTATGCGTGATGGACGATCTATTAATACGCTCAACTTGTCTATTCGACTTAAGACTTGCGGTTGCGTTCAGGACATGTTTGATGTCATTTTTTGTTATGAATTCCTTGAATTCCGAAGAGATAAATCTATACCTCTATCAGATATAATACGCTGTGGTCTACCGTATGCCTCAAAGTATTGACGTGAATAATTTAGTTTATTTGGTATCCGCAGACGTAAACAGCGTTTTGCTTCAGCTGAGTTGGTTATTTTTGTTGTATGCAGTTTAAATAAAATGGGTGAAGCCATCGATCACTTAAAAAAATATATTTTTTACCTGTTTCAAGTGGGCCAAAATGATCTATATGCAAAGTATTAAAGGGTATGGAACCTTCATGCTTCATGTTGTGTAAATAACCTTCACCTTTTCAATTTTTGGTGAATGAGCTATGTACCGAAGACATCTTTTAATATAGTCCTGGGCTCGAGATGTCATATTCGGAAAACAGTATGACCAACAGATTAATTCGATAGTTTTCCTCACACTCATGTGACTCATTGCGTCATAATACGTCCTAATAATTGAGTCAAGTAGTACATCTAGTACCAAGAATAACAACCTCCTTCCTTGTTTGCGAAATAATAATCCATCAATTACCTCGTACAAAAGACTTCGTTCTTTAGAAACCTGATCTATTATATGCCGCATAGGTTTAACTTGAGTAGATGATTCATATTGTCATCCCTCTACTACATGTATGACATATTTGCTGATGTGCCATTCGACTTAGGGCGTCAACATGATGCATACCGGTTCCTTTTAGATATTTTAGCACGTAGCTATAGTTGGATAAAAGTAATACCCATCTGCTGATTCGTGGATTTATATCCCTTTTTTCAATTGTCAATTTTAAAGATCTACAATCAGTTACAATTTTAAAAGATATACCGTGTAGGGAAACATGAAATCTCTGAATCGAGTTTACGATGGCTAGCATTTCTAGTTCAAATGAATGCTAACTTTGTTCAGTTGAAGAAGTCGTTTTACTTAAGAACTTTGCTGGGTCGTTATAACAACACACCACCAATGCCATATTTGCTTGGGTCTGTATGAAGCTCGGTCTCCGCATGAGGCCCATATAATGACAAAACAGGATCCTTTATGGATTATTCGCGCAATATCTCAAATGATTTTATATATTCTTCTGTCACTTCAAATTTAACGTTGGATTTCAAAGCATCCTGCAAAGGCTTTGCCTGACTCGCGAAATCCTCCACGAATTTGCGGAAATAGCTAATCAATCCAATAAACCTTTGCCATGATTTAAAGTTCGTTTGCATTGGATAATTACGAATGCAGTCAATATGATCATTACCCGGTCGACATCAATTCTAAAGCCCAAGTAATTAATACATGTTTTGAGAAATTTGCACTACGAATAATTCAATTCTAGCTTATTGTCTGCAATTTTTTTGAGAACGAGGGATAAGACCACAACATGTTGATCTATAGTTTTGGCTGCAATCAACAGATCATCTATGTACGCTAATAATCAGTTAGCCTTAATAAGCTCCTTAAATACGGACCGAATAAATCTTGAAAATACCGCTGAAGGACAAGCTAATCCAAATGGCATGCGTAAATATTCGTATTGGTCATCACTTGTGACAAAATATGTAAACTTTCTTGATTCTGCACTCGATTTTATGTAAAAGAATCCGTTTTTTAAATCTAATTTAGTAAGAAATTGCTTTGATCGCAATATTTCTAGGTGATCTTCAATTTCTGGTAACGGGTGACTAGCCTTAATCGTGATTTTATTGATTTCTCTAACAATGCAGTATGGCAACGAACTTTCTTGAATGATTCCTTTATTTAATAGCTCCTGCATGATGTCGTCAGTTGCCAATTTCTTTGCAAGTGACTGTCGCTTTGGAGAGCAGAAGATGGGCTTGTCTGACGTGACCTCTATCTTCATTTCGTGCTCAATCACTGGTTTGTCAGGCGGTTTAGTATTATCATGTTCGATAACCTTACAAATTCGTTCCTTATCAAACCGTTTCAAAGAATTTTCTCCAATGTCGATTTCGTTGCGTATCGGAAAATCATCAATTTCATTTATGTTCAGAACTTCCGTAAAATTTTGGCATCCCTGATCGCTTCTGCTAACTACACTTACTTCGATAGTACCTATCGGGCAGTTTATTTTAACGGTTCAGTCTTCGCGTTGCAGAAAACTTCTCCCCAGAATCAAATCGAGTGGCATCGTGTCATCGGGTACTACAAAGAAGTCTGTTAGTAATTCACATTTGTCAATTTTAAGTACTATTTCTACTTTGCCCAGTATAATGCCTTGCAAGTTTACGTTGGCTTCTAAACTATTAACTTCACAAAGCACTCTTTAAGCTTTGATTAAACTAACGGGACAATCACTATCGATTAATGCTGAGGCATCCAATGGAGGAAGATTATCATATTGGAGAACTACGTCTTCAGTGAATTCATTCTTCTGAATATTAACTGGATCTTGATTCACCGTTTGTTTCAGTTTGGCTAGATTGACAACGCTCTCAGTTGCTTCAACTATGTTATTTATACGAGTACTCTTTCAGTCAGGGCATCTTTCAAATGGATGAGATGTTTTACGGCAAAGCTCGTATCTTAGTTGGGGCTACTCCTTTTTGCGATCTAACGCAATATGACCTAGTTTGTTGAAATTACAGCATTTTCGATCAATGGGCCAATTAGCTTTGTGCACTTCTCTCTCTTTCCGATTGAGTTCTGTGTCATTTGAAAGTGACATCTTTGGTTTAACGATCATGTCTGTTCTGGTTTGTTGGTTATTCAGAAAACGTTGAATGGCCAAATACATATCTTTGGACATGGAGAATTCGTTGTAATCGAGCAGTCATCTAACCAAACTGCTCGAAAACCATCATAATGCTGATCCAATTTTAATTGTGAAATAAAAAAAAAAATATTTATTTAAATCTACAACTAAAATTTGGATATGCAAACTCTTTACAACGCAGCTTATCCACGAATTGCATTGCTGCAATGCAATCTATAGTAGATGGATGAGGGGCTCGTCAATCGCCATTGCAACAGGTACCGTACGGTCACTGTTCACAACAAATGAGAAGTTCTGCTTGGGCGGATCGGGGAGTCGGTCACAGATCACCATAGAGGCATCGATCAATAGAAAATTATCGTGCGCATCGTTTCCGCCACCTGGTTGGCCGGGAAATTTAACTCGGGATTTCGCTATCAAAGTGACCATTATTAAATTTTAACGTGGTGGTTCTTCTATTGAGGCAGGAAATCATTTATCTGTAAAGTGACCGTGCTACCTGGAAAGGAGTGGAATTTCCAATTCTAAGTGGCCCCAAAATTGTTGTCGTTAAAAATTCATGGCGCCCCTCGTGCTGTGCTAAAGGAAAAAGTTCGATACTAGTGGAGAGGGTTGAAATGCTAGGGTTGCGCCTGATAATGGGCATTAGTGATGATTGTGTGTAAATAATTTGTGGCTTTTTAGTCGCGATAATTTAAGGGAAATGCAGGAATTCGACGTGGGTAACCGCAAACGGTGGGGCTAGAGATCTTACGATTGGGCAGCTAACACTTTCGATTGGCAGTGTCAATGAAGTTGAAATAAAGAAATTGAAGATTTCATTAAAATATTTATTTTGGCTATACGAAAATAAATATTCCGTCGAGCTGTTTTTTCGGTTTCTGGTCTGAAGTCGAGTGTACATTGAGCGCGAGCACAACGAGTTTTCTGCTGTTTTTTCACCTGAGCCAGCAACTTTTGCTGATTACGAGGCAACAAGAACTAACGATACTGGCAAATTCAAAGAACGGCTAAACTTTGCTCAATAGAAAACTTTCCGATGACCAGGTGTACTTTTATTCATAAAACAGGGCACAGATGTTCCAAGAAAGTTTGATGACAGTCGCTTCGCATATGGAAAAGAAAAACAATTGGATGAAGGGATTGAAAAATTGTACAATTTCAACATCGACGATATTCAAACTTTAAAGGATCAAAGATTCAGAGCTTCCAGATGAAAAAGAAATTTTTTTAAATCTTCAAAAAATCCGCAAATATTTCGCGCGCATTCAAGAACTAAGATTTCACCACTTGAGAGCGTGAAAGAAATAGGGGACTATAGAAAGTTGAAATTGTAACTCAATCGCTGTGGATACAAGCATCATCCTTTAAAAATTATTTTCACCCCATGTTTGAATGTCCTTAGACTCGAATTGAACCGGAACAAGTTATTCGAAAAATGAAGCCCCGTCGTCATCATCCACTAAAAATAAAGTGCTGAATAATAATTTCGAGTATAAAATTAATAATACAACGTTAAAGAAAGTCAAAATCTAAGAACTAATATATGAAACTAGTGTAACGAGTAATGATGTAAGAAAAAATTATAACGCTAGCTCAAAAAGTTTCAGGCCGTACCCGCCCCGTCTACGAGCGCTCGTCGAGGAGGATGGGTGAGCACCGATTTGTTTTATTTATATTTATACGTATTTATATTTATTTATTCATAACATTTTAATTCCTATCAGAAAAAATTAAGGTTTTAATTAGATTCGATGAAAGCAACTTTACAATAGTTTAGAAGAATTGTGAACCGTGCTATTTGTCTGGCTATGAAGTTAAAATTTATTACAAAGTGTGGGGTATATGTGGCTGTAATGTACCTGGATAAGAAAAAATGGCGTATGGGGTAGAAGTGAAGATTCTCATCAATTGTCGATCAAATTTTTTTTTGTAAATTTTTCGATCATTTCATATAATTTTTAATTTGTCACACCGAAATAAAATAAGTAGTTGAATTACACTTTTGGTCTTTCCATTCATCGAAAACTTGACCGGGTATGGGACCCACCACGTTGGCTGGCACCCCCACAGTAATGAGCACACCCCTTTTTAAGACGTTTCAGGTGCTCATGCAGGGTTGAATGGCCTTCTGCCCAAGTGCCTATGTGATAATGTGATGAAAGTTGTGAAAAGCCTGAAACGTGGCTATCAGCCCAAGACCACCCTCTGTAGTGATGAAATCGGCAATATCGCTGATGAAACCAAGATTAAAGAAAGATCCGCATCATATTTTAAGAACCTCCTTAATCCTTCGCACAGCTCCAGAACATCGGAGCCCATAGATGTCTGTGGAGAGCTTCCCCTGGCCCCACCAACTCTGGATGAAGTTTGTTCCATCGTCAAAGCCCAAAAGAATAACAAAGCGCCAGGCATCGATGCGCTTCCAGTGGAGCTCATCAAATATGGTGGCAGTGGTGCTCATCAAGCTATTCACAAAGTCATCCAGTACATTTGGCAACAAGAACATATGCTAAAAGAGTGAAACCAATCAATTATATTAACTATCACCAAAAAAGGCTACACTGCAAAAATTATTGAGGCATATCACAACTTTGTACGGCGTACAAAATATTTTTAAAAATATTGGAAAATAAAATTGGGTCATACGCTAACAGTATTATTGGGAAGTATTAAGGTAGTTTTAGAGAAAGTAGATCGACAATCGGCCAATTGTTCACAGTCAGCACTTGAAAAGTGCTGGGAGTTCAACATAGACGAACACGAAATTTTCATTGACTTTAAGCTAATGATAATGCTTGGCTTTGGCATCCCAGACAAATTTGTTGGTCTCATCAAAATGACATTGACGTCAACGACCTCCCAAGTCCGGATCAATAACCAACTCACCGATGGTCTGGCCTCATTGCTGTTCAATTTGGCTCTGGAGCACGTCATACGGAAGCTACCTGTCGATACGCAAGTACATTACTATACAAGCCGACGACATCAACATTTTGTCACGGTGATTAACAACTGCCAAAGAACTTTTCCTGAAACTTGAAGCGAGCGCTACAAATCAATGAAAATAAAACGAAACTCATAGCACAGTCGAGGCAAAATAACTCAAATACACAAAATATCACACTTAGCGAATACAGTATCACAAATAAGGGCAAATTTGTGTATCTAAGCGCCAAAATAACGAAAACGGGTATTGAAAGAGACGAAATATGCCGAAGAATACAGCTCGTAAATAAAATATTGTATTCAGTTTAGATGATCCTGAAGACCAGCTGCATACACAGGAAAACAAAGCTCCAAGTATACAGATCTGTGATAAGACCTGTGTTATGCTATGGGTGTAACACATGGACCCCAACCCAATCATCTGCAAATATATTGAATGCCTTTGAGCGACGGGTCCTGAGGCGAAAAACGGAGTGAAGCTAGACGGGGACCAATGGCGAATTCGATACAACAATGAGCTATATGAAATTTCAGATGAACCAGAGGTCTCAACGATTGGCTGCGGAAGCTGCAATAGGCTGGTCACATGAATCGTATGAACGAATAACGGATACCCAAAAAGGTATTCGTTAGGAGAACTGAAGGCCGGAGACCAGTGGGGAGACCAGGACAGTTCAACGGTGCTTGGATTTGAGAATTGGAGGATGCAGTCAATGGACCAAGACGATCGGAGGCACTATTTTAAGGAAGTGAAGGCCCGAGAGGGGCTGTAGTGCTACGAAGAAGTAGAAGATTCCATCACATAAGAATATAACATAAATTTGCCTCGTTAATGGTTTTCATTTGAGAGAAAAGTTCATTTGAACTGAATTTGCATAAGTTTTTTATTCAAATGAAAAACATCTGGCCATGTCTACATTGATCTTGATCCAGATAGGGGGACGCAAGGGAGCACCGCTTTCACCTGGAAGCCTCACTCTTATTTGGGGGCCATAAGTATCGTCGGTACAGACGAAGCCCTCCTAAGTCCCGTCTGTTTCCGGCAGGCCCAATTTGCCATTTGCTTTAGCAATTTCAACCCTTAGTAGGTTACCTTGGCCTCGACTTCAGTCGATACGTATTTGTAGCTTTTAATTCGTGAATGTGGAATTCTTTTGCAGTGGGTCCTTACGCTGAGGAAAGAACCCGCCCCGCGACATCACAATGCTAGTCTGCCAGCGCATTGACGTGTCCTCAGACAAGGCCAATCTCGGCGAACACCACCATCTTCTCTCGCTGAGGCAGCAGACCATCGCTGCAGTCCTTTACGGACACTTTTATCTACCCAATTCGCTCGCAATTCAATTTTGAAGTGACTGGTGCTTCAAGCCCTTTCAAACATATTGCATTATATCATTATCCGTCAACCTGTACTTCCTGCCTAGACCCATTATTCGATGGAAATATTCTGTTGGTTTTTCGTTTTGTAATTGGATGAACTTGGACATTTCCGTGTGGCTATCTGCCGCCACTCTTTCATCAGGAAAATCGTCCATTAAAAATTGTCCAAAATTTTCGAACGAGACAAACCAGCACTTGATTCTATCAACCCAAACTTTTGCAGGTCCTTCAAGATTCCCCTAAGCGGTGGACAAAACTGCTGATTCCAGCCACCCCTTGTTTGAAGCGAGCATACTGATCCTGGAAATAAGCTGCTCGCTAGTTAATGAAGTTAGATAGATATCTTTCACTTTCACGTCGTTCATGAAACGTTGTTGTGATGAATTGTAATTTTTGCTAAATGGAATAGATACACTCACGTTGGGCGGATTGTAAATGTTGTATGGATATGTTGTACGGATATGTATATGTGCGTATGGAGGTTGAACACTCGGCTAATCGAAATAGCTTATTACGCGATAAAACTTTCTCGCGAAGATAATCCAACCGTACCTTCTGACTCCGGCCGAGGGCGTTTTGGGTCCCGGGTCGGTCCTTCAGAGACGGGCGTGGGCACCACTCATCCACCCGTAAAGTTGTCCCCCAAGCCTCGAGACGAGCTTGACTCGCGCCAGAGTCTTCACGTTTAGGGAAGAAAAGAAATCACTGCTTTTATCGGTGCACTAGCTTCGAAGAAGAGGACAACCCACCTAACTAGCTCCCGCGACAATTCCGCAATCTACTTATCCTAAATCCTAGTCTACGTGGAATTAAGCTCACCGTGAGCTGGGATTCACACCAAACAAAGACCCAAATATACCCCAGCACTTGCGGATTATTGGAGCAGAAAATGGTCACTCCCGAATCAAGTGTCACACTTCACTTTTATCAGATTGTACCTTGTTTTTGTTTGTGAGAAAAGAAATCAAAGTACATACGATTCACTGAAAGTTCACTATTCATTATTATTTAACAAGTTATACTACTTATTTTAAAACAATCTCAAAGAGTATTTTTTTCCTTTAACTATATCATTATAAACCAATCTCAAAGCAATTTCGCCTTAACTCTAAGACTATATTTCCCTAACCTCGAATATCTCGACAACGGGGGCCCCCGGTAAATTTTTCGCTTCGCTCGTGTCCCGTTGCACGCTAGCCGTGTGTATTCTGACGAAAATCAACACTGATTCCTCGAGGCGTGTCCTTGCTGGCCCGATGTTTTTGCTTGTCGTTTCCTTCGTGGAAGAATTCTTGGAGTTGTCGTTTCGGTGAAAGTCACGTCTTGCACTCGGGTTCCAAATTTTGTGTGTAGGTGTAAAGTGGTAATCTCTTCAAAGTCCAACTACAAAAAAATTTTAATAAGGTATTTAAGAGGGGTCTCCCCATATAGGAGAGTGATCCCCCCGAAAAAAAAAATTTCATTGAAGGTAGCCGATATGGGTATCAAATGAAAGGTCTTGATGAGAACTTTCCAAGACAGGACTTAGTTTAGCAAAATTTGCTTCGAGGGGCGCACAGGGAGGGGAAATACACGAAACATTTGTGTCCCCCCCCCCCCCTCGCGATTGGACACCTGTGATCAGAAAAATCTGAAAAAAATCAGGAATGTAGGCCTTGGTGAGTACAACAACAACAAATACGTGAGAAGTCGCAATTCACTCAACTTTGTTAGTAATAGTATGATTTATCGATTTTATGTTTTCTTGAATAAAATCTTAACGGTACCCTTAAATTCAATTAAATTCAGTACGTGGATGTCTATTTATAAGATTGATCTATCCTGCAAGTTTCATAAAGATTGAATCATATTTAGCGATGTTATAGCGGTTTGAATTTTCCTATATTACTGTGGAACAATATGCGCTGCATTTATTACTATGGCAACATATGGCTATGGAACACCATGCGCTTTTTACCGACTCAGACACTACAGTTTTGCTAGGATTTGCATGAAAATTTTAGGAATGATAGGTGGCATGTATATCTTTGAAAATCGGTTCAGCTAGTGGTATCAGTAATCGTAAAACAAAATAGTGGCTGTTTTAAATGCGAAGATTGAATAATTTTGAGTTATTTTTTCCCAACTTTAACGTTTAAGGTAAATGCTTTGAACACTTGATTCAATTTAATGAATGACTGAAGATAAGTACCTACAATAAATGCTCATAAGTGAAACAAGTCAAGGAGGCGGGAGAGGGCTCCTAACAAAAGGGTTTTGTAACCATTCTAGGATTCGAAAAAATTGGCCATGAATCGATGATAACAGTACAGGAGAGTGGCCCCTGAAAAAAACTTCATCAAACGTAGCCGATATGAGTATGAAATAAAAGTTTTCATGGGAGCTTTTCAAAACAGTTGTTAAACTGTCAGTTTTTGCTTCAGTGGGGGCACAGGGGGGAAATACATGTAAAATGTGTTTCCTCCGTCGCGGATGGACATCTGAAATAATTATCAAGGGTGATATTTATGAGTATAACAATAACAAAAACCTCAGAAGTCGAAATTCGTTCAACTTTGTTAATAATAGTATGATCTTCGTATTTCATATTTTCTCCAATAAAATCGTCTTTGACATGTTTCTCGATTTGATTCGATCTGGTGACTGCATTTTGTAAATTGAATACAAAACCCTGCTGACATGAGCGTAGGTCTGTTTACCCAACTTGTTTAAATTAGTTTTTGTTATTTTTGATGTTAGTGGCCGTGCCTGATTGAGACTTCAAGTTTCTTCCGTTTGTTTTGTGTTTATTTTCTCGAGCAGTTGATGATATCGAATGTGGGAAGATGTAAGCTTGCTACGTAAACGTCCATCGATTGAATGATTCTATCCATTGAATGATTCTATCAATGCCAGAGCCTGTGTAGTAGATGTTCCCGAAACAACGAACGATGGGATACTTGAGCACGATAAATTCACCAATCGTCCTTCAGTCAACAAGATGATTCCTATACCTTCCGGCCAACCAATTTGGTCTTTCTGCGATCGAACTGGAGTCCGTAAACTATTCTCATCGATTTCGGTATTCAAATGCTCCGTGTTGCCAACTGTACGCCCATTCTTCATTTGTCCATATGATCACAAATTACAACATTTTGATTATCGGTGGCGGTCACAACAATGTCTACATTTCGAGTAAATTCATTAAGTGTCGCCACACGAAAACCGTCCATGCTGGCCTGAAGAGCGCAGGTAGGGTCCATTTCAGAAATATACACGGTGCATTCCATTCCTTCCAAAACTTGTGCGCATCCTTTTCCAACTTCACCATATCCGCAAATGACTATTTGCTTCCTACCAAACATAACTTCTGTTGAACGCTTTCCCCTATCAATAATGGACTCTTTGCAGCTATACAAACTATGAAATTTTGTTTTAGTGACGGACTCCAATACATTCATTACTGGGACTGTTAACTTCTCAGATTCTGATAGCTGGTACTGTCTATGTACCCAAGTGATGCTTCCCTCTACCATGTCTTTAACCATTTCAAACATGGCTTGATATTTCTTCAACATTAACTGTGTTGCATCGCCTCTATCATCCAAAATCATATTTGGTAGCCAATTTTCAGCATTTACACAATTATCGTTACACCACCAAAAATCTCCTTCGGTCTCACCACGCCATGCGAATATCGGATAATCTGCTTGAGCAAATGGCGCAGCAACTTCATTCTGCATCAAGTGTATATTACAGGCCACCCATCGAATCGTTGCATCTAATTCAACCAAAGTCTCGATTAAAACTGCCGTGTGTGCATTAATATGTGTACCGCCAACGATTCGTGCATTTTTCAACGGTTTGTCTTCGGAGGCAAACTTTCACAGAACCATTATCTATCTTCCGAACTTACATACTATGTTTACTCTTAGTATTAATAAAGATTACAACATATTTCTATTTACAAAGTTTCCAATAGTACTTGGCTCGGGTGATTCTGGTAAACTTGTTGCAGAGGCAAGTGCTGAGGTCTGGTAGGAATTTGTCCGTGACAAGATTGTATATTGTGCGGTAACCAGCGTCATTGAGTTGCTTGGCATCGTTGAGCTCATGTTTTCGATCATCGAATTCATTTTTGGTATCGTTTTATTTGAGCTTGCAATCGTTGACTTCGTATTTGCCTGTGTTGAGGTCATGCTTGGTTCCCAGCCTAAAGTTAATCGTGTAGAGATCAGGTTCATGGCTGCGGTCGAATCTTCCAATTTCGTTTCCATGATCTGGATGACGTTTTCAAGTTGCTTTGCATTGTCGTTTCTTTCGTTCAAGCACGAATCGTTATCAGTTTATTGTCGTCCTGATTCAATTCGGTTTACCAACTCACGTATGTTACACTGCCGTCACTGTTGAGTTCCATGTCGTTGCATAGTCTTACTAATTCGGCTTTCTTCATTTTCGCAGGTTTCTTCCTGATTATGTTTTTCCACACGTTTTAGTGTCCAATTTTTTGCAATACAGTCTGCATAAAACTCAACCGCACGTTCATACAGTTATACTTATGTATCTGGAAATCATTCTTTGTCGTGAATATGCACGAATCATAATGCCTACATTCACGTTTTCGTTTTTTTCATGTTTTTTATACGTTTTTGTTTTTTCTATTTTTACACTTTTTCGTTTGTTTCTGTTTTTCACGATTTCGTTTTTTTCTGTTTTTACACGGTTTCATTTTTCTGTTTTATACGATTTCGTTCATCGTTTTTAGCGCTAACACGTTTGCCGTGGGCGTCTTTTTTGTTGGTTAATGGCGACCATCCCACTTCTGATCTTTTGCGGCGTAGTCCGAGACCAAATGATGAACACGTCCACTCTGTTTTACTAGCTACCTCGAAAAAAGAAAACAGAGTTCTTTATTGACAGCTATTGACCCATCTTGCACACAATTACTTGATTCACAATGGTTAATTCGGTTTTAAAATTTTAGTCGTTACATTTCTTTTCTCCTACATTACTATTTTTTAACTTACTACTTATGTGGGTACCCGGCTGCCCTATACGGTATCTTAAATTGAATGCCGAAATTTTTATACATTAGATAGGAATACGAAAGTAAGAATAGCGTTTTTCTATCGCTAAAAATTCAAATTACGACGATCCGATCCAATTTTTAACTTGCAGCATTGCATAAATATTTCATGTTAAAGCGTCATTGGGTACCTGCTCAGATAAGCGTAAACTTTTTTTAAATGAAAATTATTCATCCCCTGCACAGCAATTTCATTCAAATAATTACAAAGGAAACTCCGACCTGAGAGTCACAATCGTATGCTGAATACATTTGTAAGTATTTCGTTAAGAAATCACCATCCCAGCATTAATTGACCTCTTAAATCCTTTCCGCTCCATTCAAAAATATGCAAATTCTACTGCAGTCTTCAAATTCCTTTAATTAGGTATTCAAAAAAATATTGTCCATTAAAAAAATCTGACAATGATTGAATTGCTCTTGTGATTGCCCCCAAACACCAACAACTAACAGTCATTGTCGTGGTACACGTTAAAAACTTGACCTGAAAATCATAGAGTACGAGTACCGTGCAAAACATATTGCAAAATATTTTTCTGATCTATTACGCCAACACCGTGAAAGCAGAAAGCCAAGACATTGATAAATTCACCAAACCTAAACGAGGAAGTTATCGCGAAACGGAGTCTTGGCGCTTTGCAACAGATCGCCGGAGCAGGTGAAGAAAAACGCTTTTGATATCTGCATTTGGAAAATTCGTGATGACCTTTGTAAGTGGAACTGAGTTTGCTCATACAGCAAATTATCGATAAATATGGTTGCAACAATAAATTTATTTCATCAAGTTGTGCTTTCGATGCCTGGCTAATAGCGCAATTGTATGCGGCAATAAATATAATTATTGCTCTTTCTGCATAACACGATTTGTAATAAAAGCTTTGGCGCGATGTGCAATGGTTTGCGGGGTCTGTTCTCGCGGTGCTTGTGTGGAATTGTAGGCGAGAAATGAACGGAGAGTAATTGGTTTTGATTGATAAGAAATCAATGCAGCAGATTCGTCTCAAATGATTCATATTTCTTAGTGGGAAATTCCATTGATTATCATAATTTATCCATTTAGCACTCCACATGTGGAGTGCACTTTAGGCGCGGGAAAATGTTATTCATTCAAGATTTTCATATCGAGCATAAGTACCCCTTTCTACGAGAAGTTATTTCCTAAATGAATTTAATTGCTTCCAATGTTCCATCCTTAAAAACATGGTCAAAAATACTTTATCACAGCACAAGATACTAAAAGCAATAAAGTTGTCATATTTGCATCACTCAAGTAATTAAAATGAAGACGACGTAGCAGTAATGCAACAATTAATTTTTACACCTGCTATCTTCTTGTATACTAACGGGCAGTATTGAAGTCAAGGACGGAGAAGTTACTGCAAATGGAGGAGGAACCCCAATCGCAGTTGACAGTGTTTTGTTTCTCGGTCAATTTCCCAATTTCAAAGCATACTCGGTCTACTCGTAACTATCCATTGAAGACGTTTGCCAAGATTTTGTCACTCCAAAGTCAAACGTTGCATTTGCAATATTATGATGCGAACATTGTTCGTCCATTAATTAAAATCAAATCCAACCGCAGTCGAATGGTAATGGAGGGAAAAATAAAAAGAAATGTTCGACATCATCGCTGACTGGTTTTTAATGTTTTACTATAGCACAGAAAAGCAAACAATCAAATTCAAGGTGTGCAGAAAATTTGCAATCTTTGTTGGTGAATATAAACAAATGCTGATAACAATAGGATAGTGATCTTTGGGGACACGAGCGGTCATCAGCCTAAATTGCTTTTAAATGTGATGATGGTGCAACCTTATGGAATTTTAGCAAAGAAATGCAAACAAAAATTATGAAAGGGTTTTTATGAATGTATTTTCAATTCGAGCATTGAACATTTGAAATGACCTTATCTTTTGATATGATTTATAATGTCACTTTCGATTTTTGCATCATTCTTTAGAATGAACGAATAGTAAGCTTTATTTGAATGATTCCTTCTTGTTCTTCGTAGCACTAGAGCATCTCCCGGGCCTTCGCTTCTTGCAAATAGTGCCTCCAATAGTCTCGGCCCATTGACTGCGACCTCCAATTTTGAAAAATTTCAGTTCAAAAATTTCATACAGCTTATGGTTGTGCCGAATTCGCCATTGGCTCCCATCTAGCTTCGCTCCGATTATTCGCCTCAGGACCCGGAGCTCAAAAGCGTTCAATATATTTGCGGTTGCTTGGGTTAGGGTCCATGTTTTACACCCATAGCATAACACAGGTCTTATCACAGATTTGTATACTTGGAGCTTTGATTTTCTGTGTATGCAGCTGGTCTCCAAACTCATCAAAACTGAAAAAAATATTGGGCAGGGCTTCAAATTGAAGGAGCACATCCGGTTGAAGGAGGACGTGCAGAATTACATAGTTCGCTTGCAAACGAAAGTTGACACCATTACCGAAATGCCACCTTCACCTGTTCCGCTCGCTGCAACTCCAGGCTTGTTGCTCCCAACAATTGCTTTGCCCACCTTCAACGGAGATTACCTGCACTGGCGAAAATTCCGGGATTTGTTTATGCAAATTGTGCATAATCAGCCGATGTCCGCGTGCCAGAAGCTTTGGTACCTGAAGGTTAACTTCACAGGAGAAGCTGGGTCCTTAATTAGAAACTTTGCATTGTCGGACGAAAATTATCTAGCTACCTGGAAGACATTTAATGAGAGATTTGATAATCGACGACTCTTGGTGTCGGCCCTCATCGATAAATTGATGGGACAGCCATCTCAGGCCAGTGAAAAACCGTCAGTGGTAAGGTCGCTGCATGACAACACACTAGAGTGTCTCAGAGGCCTGTAAAACCTGCAAATATCCACAAAGGATTGGGATCCATTGCCACTTCACGCTTTGATACGAAAGTTGGATTCGAAAACGCATGCCCTCTATCAGCAATCTTTGGCTAACGCGCGCGAGCTGCCACCTTTGAAGGTTTTACTGGATTTCCTACAAGTGCGATTCCAGCCACTCGAAGCGCTCGGTGGTACAACTAAGGACCCAGACCGCAACCACAAAAAGATTACCAAGGCTGCCGTGGCCACGCTGGCTGTGATGTGATGCCCAAGGTGCTCGCTGGATCACCCACTGTACTACTGCCCGGAGTATCTCCAGGACAACGCTGCGAATAGGCTGAGCTTTGCACGTTCAAGAAGGCTGTAAATAAATTGCTTGCGAGAAGGTCATCAGGCTTCAGTTGCAAGGAGTGCGCCAAGAAACATAATACCCTGTTGCATATGAGGGGGACAGAAATTCCAAGCAGCCCAGGACGACAACGCCTGGCTCCACAATCAGGAAGCCAGATGTCTCTCCCTCACTCTGACGACTCTCATAGACCCTGGAAAAATGTTCCGCTGAGCACAGCCGTCGTTAGGGTGGTTGCCAGTAATGGAAGAGTGACCAACTGCCGAGCAGTGTTGGATCCTGGCTCGCAAATCAAGTTAGTAACCGAGCCGATTATCAAGAAACTTGGTCTAGCGTCTTCACCACAACTTCCATTGATTGAGGGGGTGGACGGTGTTATATATGTATACAAATGAAACATATTTGCTCTTTTACTAATACAGTCATATATCATTATACACATTTATATATGTATACAAATGAAACATATTTGCTCTTTTTACTAATACAGTCATATATCATTTTGCATCCCAGTATTTCGGCCACTTCTTTCCTAACATTTCGAGCGGCAACATGTGATATCGCGCACCAATATCAAGTGTTAAATATCTTGTATCTAATAAAATTACCGAGTGCTCGACACAGACTAACTTATATATTTTTTCACTTCAATTTACAGTGGCATTACTACTTTAACATTTCATCTCAGTACTAATGTAGTTGCACTTAAATAAACAATATGTGTCACTTTAGTATACAAGTAATATTATTTTGATACAAATTTAACACGCTCCCATGTCAAAATAATTGGCACACGGATATTGAAAAAATATAAAAAATGTACATAAATGAAACAAGTTTACATGGGAGTTACACCTAACTGTTCAAAAAAATTATTATGCTTTTGACAACTCAAACTTTTTGTAAATATATCTGCAGGCATAGAATTAGTATTTAAGTACTCTATTTTAATACAATTATTTTCAACTGCTGTTCTGACAAAATGAAATCTAATATCTATATGCTTGCTTCGTTTATGGAATACAGAATGTTTAGATAACAATTGTGCACTCTGGTTGTCATTATATAACAATACAGGCAAATCATTTCTACATTTCAACTCAAATAACAAGGTCTTTAAGTATATGGCTTCCTTACTTGCTTCACATATGGCCATATACTCAGCTTCTGTGCTTGACAGAGCTACTGTTGACTGCTTTTTGCATTCAAATGAAATTAGACTACCAGACATTTTAAACATGAAACCTGTATAAGATTTGCGGTCAACACAATCTGATGCCCAATCTGCATCGGCATAACCTATCAGATCTAAATCATCTTTTACATATTTCAAACCAAAATGTTTAGTTTTTTTGCAAATACTTTAAAATACGCTTTACATGCTTCCAATGAGTTTCATTATGATTGTTATTAAACTGGCTAAGGTAGCAAACAGAAAAAAAATATATCAGGTCGGGTTAACATTGACAAATAGAGCAAACTTCCTATTAACTGCTGGTAGGGGTATTGTTTAGAACAATTATTATCACCCTTTTCAAGCTTCAAGTTTACTTCCATGGGTGTACTGACTGGATTACAATTTTTCATATTAAACTTATTCAACAAATGATCAACAAATTGTTCCTGGTCTACAAAAATCTCATTATTTTCCCTTCTAACCCTCATACCTAAACATTGTCTTATCTTTCCCAAGTCTTTCAACTTAAATTTACTTTTCAAATGATTTTTAAGAAATTCAGCTTCCTTTTGACTGACAGAAAAAACAAAAAAATCATCTACAAACAAAGCCACATATATTCTGGCATTATTACTAAGTTTCATGAATAAACAGGGTTCATATTCTGATTTTTTATAACCTAAATCATGTAGACAATCTTCTACGCGTTTATACCATGCCCTAGCAGACTGTTTTAGCCCGTAGATAGCACGTTTCAACTTTAACACTTTGTTTTCTTTATTACTACATTCAAAGTTCTGAGGTAAGCTCATATACACATTTTCATTTAAATATCCATTTAAAAATGCTGTGGTTACGTCTAAGTGAGTAATATCTAAGTTATATTTGACACTTAATGCAAACAACAATCTTAATGTTGAATGACGGACAACTGGGGAGAATGTTTCTGTATAGTCTATTCCTGCCTTTTGGGAGAATCCTTTGGCGACTAGACGAGCACGATATCTCACATTATTTTCACAGTCCACTTTTTTCCTAAACACCCACTTACCCTCAACCACTGTAGCTTGCTCTGGCCTGTTCACCACATCCCAAGCTTCATTTTCTTCGAATGATTTTAGTTCCTCCTGCATAGCTTTACACCATTCCTCTGATTCTGGTCCATTTACAGCCTCTTCATATGTTATCAGCTGGTCTGCACATAAATTTAAGTCTGTTTCAACACACATATTACTATAACCATATCTGTCAGGTTTTTTCCTTTCTCTAACAGCTTTATCTGGTTTTTCACACTCAATTAAATCTTTCAACTCCTTTGCTGGTATACTGTCAAAAAATTCATCTGAACTACTGTGTGAGTTTGATTCTTCGATGTAAGTACTGTCATTATTGTTACTTTTCACTGTACCAGCTGACACTTCAGAGTCCGAGCCATAAGAATCTTTATTCTAACCAAGACTGTCAGATGAGGACACATTGTTTTCATTTATTGTTGCTTGCACTATTTCTGAATTATCCTGCTCCATGACAGTGACATCCCTGCATGTTATCACTTTATTGGTACTGGGATTGTACAGCCTGTACCCCTTTATATTATCAGCATACCCAACTAAGTAATGCTTTTCTGCCTTTTTATCCCATTTCAGCCTTTTTGGTTTAGGAATGTGAGCCATAACTGTGCTTCCAAACAACCTTAGATGACTGACATTTGGCTTGCAGCCAGTCCAAAGTTCATAGGGAGTTTTTTGGTTCAACCCAGAAGCAACTGTTCTATTTTTTAAGTACACAGCTGTGTGAACTGCTTCTGCCCAAAACTTCTTCTCAAACTTTGCTTCATAAAGTAAGCATCTGGCCCTCTCCACAATAGTGCGGTTAAATCTTTCACACATCCCATTTTGTTCTGGGGTATATGGGTTGGTGCGCTGATGTATTATGCCATGTTGTTTTAAATAGTTCTCCATTTCATTTGAGCAAAATTCTGTGCCATTGTCTGTCCTTAGAACTTTTATACTGCAATTCATCTGTTTTTCAACCATAATCTTGAATTCTTTAAAACAGGAGTAGACTTCACTTTTATTCTGTAAAAAATAGACAAATGACATTCTACTATAGTCGTCCACAAATAGCAAGAAATATCTGGATGAGCCGATTGATTTGGTTTCCATCGGCCCACACACATCTGCATGAATCAAATCGAGGACATCCGTACTTCTATTACTGCTATGTGGAAATGGCAATCTGGTTTGTTTGGCTTCACAGCACACTGTGCAATTGAACTTGCTGATCTCAGCTTTCTTGTCAAATTCTAAGCCATCAACAGCACCCTCTCTCATGTCATTCATGTCTTTGCTATTTATATGTCCAAGTCTTCTGTGCCAAATTACATTTGAGGTCGTTGTTGCTGAAGCCGCAAACAAACATGCTGACCTGGTGTTTAACTTGTAGACCCCATTTACTAACTGTGCTATGCCAATCAGATCATTCTGCCGATTTCTGATGTAACAACATTCCTGATGAAAACTAACTTTGTTACCATGCTTTATCAGCTGACTGACAGACAATAAGTTGGTGGTGAGTGTGGGAATGCATAACACATCTTTGACAACAATATCAAATTCCTTATTGTTCACAACAGTCGTAATTTGTGTATCTCCAGAGCACAATACAGGCATAGTTTTTCTGTTTGCAACTATAATCTCCTTTGTAGTGAGGTTACATGACGCATTTTTTATGTTGTCTTGGCATATCATCATGTGACTACTGGCACCAGAGTCAATGTACCATTCATGCTTATCAAAACTGCCGTTAAGAAATACTGCACTGAACGCATTTACTTGTTTTTCCTTGGTTTGCGGACATTGGTTTTTATAGTGACCGGTTTGTTTACATTGATAGCATTTAATCACTTTGACAGGTCGGTTTGACTTTTCAACAGTTTTGACAACTTTATTTCCTTTACGGCGCTGCCAACCTTTAGGTGCTAAAAATGCGCTTTCGGACTCACTGCTCCCAACATTATCGCTCATGTCCAACAATTTGGTTTTTATGACATCAGCAGATATGGCCAACCCAGAATGTTCAATCGCCATGACCATGGGCGAAAATTTGTCCGGCAATCCTGCCAACAACAGTGATCCTATCCATTCTTCATTAATGTCGAAACCCGTTCCTCTTAATTTTTGCGCCGTATCTATGACCTGCGTAACGTATGCCGTCATTGACTCGCTGCTCTCGAGGCGTATGGAAATCAAATTTCGTAACAAGCTAATCCTTCGGGTGAAACCAGAGTCGTCGAAAAGCGTCTTGAGTTTTTTCCATATGTCCAAAGCGGTTTTTTCATTCTTGATATGTACGTATAACGACGAATCTATTGTCATCACCAATTTTGCTTTTGCCTTTTGTTCGTTGACGGTGACTGCGTTGCCGCCATCGCCGGCTTCTTGCTTGTTGATGTCGACGCCTTCCAAAATTAAGAAATTCTCGGCCGCGAATGCCCACTCATCGTAATTCTCACGACCCCGGAGCTTCGGAACATTAATTATATAACTGCCAGCCATTTTTCACAGTATTTCCACAACAAATTACTATTTTAAGCGGGACTGGGCCCATAACCTAATAAAACTACCGAGTGCTCGACACAGACTAACTTATATATTTTTTCACTTCAATTTACAGTGGCATTACTACTTTAACATTTCATCTCAGTACTAATGTAGTTGCACTTAAATAAACAATAGGTGTCACTATAGTATACAAGTAATATTATTTTGATACAAATTTAACAGTATCAAATTGTATGAAATGAATTGAATACCTGTTAGTGAATAAACTATTTGAATTATTATGACTCGGTGTGTTTTATAAAACTTAAAGCCTATGAACAGAACAGTGCTAAGCACACGAAACGAGCAACATTAAAACATGGTGCCAGGTTTGTGAAAATATTGAAAAGTGCCCATGAAAACGAGAAAAATGGCTGAAGACGAAAATAAACGAGCACTCGGCGTGCTAACTAGCAGAATTCAGGCTTTGGAGCAAACTTTGAATTCGCAACAAGCAACAGCATACGTGAATATCTCTCTACCAGAGCCATTGAACATCAAGGTAGGCGATATTTCTCAGAATTTCAAGCATTTCGAAGAAAGAAGGAACAACTATGTCATCGCCAGTGGACTCGATAACAAGCCCGAGGAAAGAAAGAAAGCGATTCTTCTAACTGCGAAAGAAAATGACGTTTTTCAAATGTACGGAAATTTACCTCTAACCGAGCAAGAAAAATCGACAGCTGAAAACATACTGAAAGCTATCAAGAAGAATCTAACACCACGAGTTAATAAAAGGTATGAGCTAGCGATTTTCAACCTAGCGACTCAAAACCAAAATGAAACCTATGACGAATACTTTGCGCGTCTACGAGAGTTGAACAAAAATACGCAATACGGAGATTTGTGGGATGATATACTACTCGACAAAATAATATCCTCCGTAAAAGATATAGGACTCAAGGAAAAACTTTGGCTAGATACAGACATTACCTTGTCAACAGCAATTGATATTTGCAAATCAAAAGAAAATGCCGCAAAACAATTGGGGGAATTACAATCTCATAGTACGAATAACGTTCACGCAGGCAATACTACCGACATTGTCAGCAAAGTTCGCAAAATTGCAACCAATAAAGCATATAAGCCAAAAATGGACCGAAATAAACAGTCATGCAAATACTGCGGATACCAGTACCATAAAAATCTGAGGGAATGCCCAGCGAGATCTGCGGTGTGTAGAAAGTGTAGCAAACATGGACATTATGCATCTGTATGTATGTCAACTTATACGAGTACAAGCAACAATCGAACACCCAACATTAAACACGTTAAAAGTCTACAAAATGAGCAACAACTAATACTAACACTAAGCGACAACACTAATCTGGTAACAATTCATTTAGACATCAGACAACAGAGCGACATATTCAGAAACGTCAAACGTATTCTAGATACGGGAGCTACGTGCAATATACTCGGACTAAACAAGTTGAAGCGTGTCACACAACAACGAAAAATAGTAGCAACGCCAACAACAACGAAATTGCAAGCATTCGGGAATAACATAATAGTGCCATTGGGTAAAGTACTGTTGCAGTTAAAACATAAACATAATGTTTACAATGAAACTTTTGAAATAGTGACCGGAGATCATGCACCACTACTCTCAGCAAGCACCTGCCAGAAGATGAATTTAATCAAACTTTGCTTCAACGTAAACAAAATTTCTTCAGAAGCAGAACGAATTTGCCAGGAGTACGTATCTGTTTTTGAAGGACTCGGAGAATTCAAAGCTGAGGTGAAACTTGAACTACAAGGAAATGTTGTGCCTAGAAAGCAAACGCCGCAACGAGTTCCAATCGCGTTACATAATAACCTCCGTTCAATTTTAAATGAAATGGAAAGCGATGGAGTCATTGAAAAGCAAATTGAACCAACGCCTTAGCTGAACAACATCGTTTTGGTCAAGAGAAACGAAAAATTTCGATTGTGCCTAGATTCACGCCAACTTAATAAACATCTGAAAGACGTTCGATACACATCGAAGACGCTACAAGAAGCTTTACCGAGTGTAGCAAACGCTAAAATATTTTCAACAGTTGATGCAAAAAAGGATTTTGGCAACTGAAACTGGACAAAAGCAGCAGTGATCTAACCTCATTCAGCACACCCTTTGGCAACTACAAGTTTTAAAGGATGCCTTTTGGTATAAAACCAGCAATGGATTTTTTTCAAATTGCACTCAGAGAAATTTTAAGTGGATTAAATGGTGTAATTAACATTGCAGATGTCATTTTAACATTTGGCTGTGGCCAAACCGATGAAGAAGCCCTAACCGATCACAACAGGAATCTACGCAAGCTTCTTGAACGACTTGAGGCGGAACGCGTTAAACTCAACAAGGAGAAGATAAACCTGTGCATGAAAGAGGTAAAATTCTATGGCCATATACTAACTAAGAATGGAATAGAGGCAGATGAAACAAAAACGTCAGCGATACGCAACCTACCACGTTCGAGCAACAAAGAGGAACTAGCAAGATTTCTCGGTATGATAACGTACCTTGGAACGTACATCCCGAATTCAGCCTCGAATTCGCATAACCTAAGAGAATTAACTCACAAATCATCAAATTTTAACTGGACTGAGGTACATGAACATGAATTCACAGAATAAAAAAATATTCTCAAAACAATTCCAACGCTTAAATATTTCGATGCTACAAAGCCCGTAACCATACAAACCGATGCATCTTCATTTGGTATCGGAAGCGTTCTTTTGCAAGACAATCGGCCCATAGCTTATGCTTCGAAAACACTATCTAGCACTCTGAAAAACTACGCACAAATAGAGAGAGAGATGCTTGCAATACTCTATGCTTGTAAACGTTTCGACCAAAATATATGTGGCAAATCTGATGTTACTATTGAAACCGATCATAGCCCATTAGTGAAAATCTTCGCGAAACCACTGCTAGAAGCCCCAAAGCGACTACAAAATATGATACTCACGTTACAGCGATACAAACTTAATATCAAATATAAGAAAGGTAAAGAAATGTGAATTGCGGAGACCCTTTCAAGAGCTCCCGAAAACATATCGAACGAAGAAAAGCTATATGATATCTACAGAATCAAAAATATATTCGAAACAATAGAAAATATAAATTGCATTGATGAATTGCCAATAAGTGATAACACGACGAAAAGAATAATAGAAGAAACAAAAAATGATCCGGCAATGATAGAATTATACGAGAAAATACAAAACGGTTGGCCAAATTCTAAGAACAAATTAAACGAAACACTCAAACAATACTTTCCTTATAAAGAACTCCTAACAATACAAGACGGTTTGATCTTAAAAGGAAATCGTATTCTCATACCAGATTCTTTACGAAAGACGATCTTAGCCAGATTACATACAAGCCATTCCGGAATCGAAAATACTCTCAAATTAGCCAGAGAAACTGTATTTTGGCCAGGAATAAATGGTCATGTAAAATCAATAATCGAAAACTGTAATACTTGCATTAAATATTCGAAACAGCAACAACGAGAGCCAATGATAATACACGAGATCCCAGCACATCCGTTTGAAATTGTATCAATGGATATTTTTGAAGTTACAATTACGAATCGCGTTCATCGTTTCTTAATCACCGTAGACCATCACTCTGACTATTTTGAAATTGATGAGCTTGCAGACATGACTGCAAAATCTGTCATTCTAATATGCAAACGAAATTTTGCAAGGCATGGCGTACCAAAGAAGGTGATATCGAACAATGGTCAACAATTCATTGGACACGAATTTAAACAGTTTTCTAAAGAATGGAACTTCCAACGCACGACATCCAGTCCTCATCACCAGCAAGGTAATGGTAAAGCGGAAGCATCTGTGAAAACGGCGAAAACGATGATAACAAAATGTTTAGATTGCAACGAGGACTTCTACAAAGCTCTGTTAGTATGGCGAAACACTCCCAACAAAATCGGATCTAGTCCTGCAAAGCGAATCTTTTGTCGATGGTTGCGATGTGATATTCCTTCAGCCGATTACGAACAACGAGTAACGAATAATGTTCAGGAGTCCATAATCAAAAACCGGGAGTATTTGAAGAATTATTACGATCGTGGAACCAAAAAT
Source organism: Odontomyia ornata (assembly GCA_963969285.1). Lineage (NCBI taxonomy): Eukaryota > Metazoa > Arthropoda > Insecta > Diptera > Stratiomyidae > Odontomyia > Odontomyia ornata. Next base: position 43,547,832 of record OZ017739.1, read on the forward strand.
CTTCGTCGTTTAAACGAAGGAGAAACTGTTTTCACCAAAGTTAACGTCAAAACCAAACAGTGGGAACCAGGCGTCATCGTGAAGTCTATCAACGCGAGGTCATACATCGTTCGTGTGGGACGAAACGAATATATGTGTAATTCGATCCATATTCGAAGGTTACCAAATCAACGTGTCGAGCACTCGGATAATTCCAGCGTTTCAGTAGAAGAGAAATTTGCAACAGACCGAGAACCTTTAGCGAGAGATGGCTTCAATGTTTTTAATAAACAGCGACCGATCAGAAAATCATCTAGAATTATAAACCCCGTAAATAGACATGAAGCGCCTTATTAAAAGAAAAAAAGAGGATGTTATATATGTATACAAATGAAACATATTTGCTCTTTCACTAATACAGTCATATGTTATTATACACATTTATATATGTATACAAATGAAACATATTTGCTCTTTTTACTAATACAGTCATATATCATTATACACATTTGCATCCCAATATTTTGACCACTTCTTTCCCAACCTTTCGAGCGGCAACATGTGATATCGCGCACCATTATCAAGTGTTAAATATCTTGTATCAAATTGTATGAAATGAATTGGATACCTGTTAGTGAATAAACTATTTGAATTATTATGACTCGGTGTGTTTTATAAAACTTAAAGCCTATGAACAGAACAGTGCTAAACACACGAAACGAGCAAGATTAAAACAGGCGGAAGCATCGAGAAGGCGCATCGTAAGATGGATCTCGTCCAAAAATCCAGAGTGTCTGGATATGCCGCGCAGTTGGAGGCCTACGTCCTGAATCAAATCATATCTCGTCAACCTTCTCAGAATCTCGACACATCGGAGAGGCGGATTTCTAGAAATATAAAGTTAGCAGATCCTGAATCCCACCAAACGGAGCGAATCGATATGCTGCTGAGTGCGGAGCATTTCTACGAAGTCCTTGCCGTCGGGCAAATCAAGTTGAGCCCTGAACTTCCTGTGCTCCAGAACACGCTCCTTGGTTTGATTGTCACCAGAAGGGTAGTTAAACCTCAAACGTGTGGAGTTCGCACCGAAGAGACTCAGCTGATTCAGGCGATCAAGCGATTTTGGGAGGTTGAGGAGGTACCGTATCCACAGAACAATTTCACATCGACTGAAAGAGCCTGTGAAGTACAATTCACCCAGATGACTCAACGTGAGTCAGATGGCCGGTTCTTGGTGCGGCTTGCTTTCGAGGAAGATCCTGAAAGTCTGGGCGACACACAGGACAGGCCATACGAAGATTCATGGTGATCTACCGCAGACTGAAGAAGAATCCCGATCTAAGACGGCAGTATTTCGAGTTCATGGACGAGTACGAACGACTGGGACATATGGAGTAGATCACCTGGTTAGCGAGTAAGGAAGCACATTATTTTCTGCGACACCACTGTGTCCTAAAGTCAAGCAGTAGTGCCACTAAATTGAGGGTGGTTTTTGACGCGTCCAGTAAAACATGAACGAACGTTTCCCTGAACGACATATTGCATACCGGACCCACGATTCAGGATGATCTGTTTTCGATTTTGACTTGTTTCCGTCTGCCACGCTTCGTTTTCGGCAAATCGTGCTTCAGTACGACAATTGCAAATTTCAACTGGTGATTTAAAGAGCAAGTCTAGCCCAGCTTTTGTGATTTTATCAACTCAAGATCGTCACGTACGGCACAACGTATGCTCCGTACTTGGCAACCAAATGCCTCCAGGTTCTGGCACAGGCTGAACAAGATCAAGCACCCTTGGGCAGCAGCGCACTGAAGCATGATTGTTACATAGAAGACGTTATGACAAGGGCAGACAGCTTGACGGAGGCAATTCAAACACAAGAGGAATTGCGTCAGATTCTTACCAGCGCAGGGATGCATTTGCACAAATGGTGTGCCAATCATCCGAATCTTCTGCAGCAAATCAGCGTGGAAGACCAGGAGGTCCAGTTGGACTTTGGCAGCCTTTCAGAAGACTACATAAAGACTTTGGGGGTCATTTGGCTTCCGAAAACTGACGACTTCCAGATCGGCATTAACTTGGACGATCGGATCAGACATCACATGAGTGTTTCACCCATTGGGCATCCTAGCCCCGGTTATCGTAACCACAACATTGTTCCTGCAGGCATTATGGCAAATGGAGTTGAACTGGAACGCGGCCTTGCCACTCGACATACATACACAGTGGGCCCGTTTTCGCAGTGAGCTACCGTCGTTGCGAAGGGTTCGTTTTCCTCGACACGTTATCGCTTGCGATAAACCAGTCCATCTGCAGCAACATACTTTCTGCAACGCCTCGAAAAAGGCGTATGGTGCTGTGATCTTTGCCGGCTTAACCTCCCCAAGCGGACAAATCAACGTTTGGCTGCTCTGTGCCAAGTCCAGGGTGGCCTCCATCAAGGTGTTAACAGTGCCGTGTTTGGAGTTGTATGCCACCAAGCTGGGAGCGGAATTAACGAATCGAGTTAAGAGGGCGCTCAGTATGCCGGATGTTTTCCACGTCCTCTGGTCAACTCAACCGCTTCATCCTACAGCCACTTTCGTGGCCAACCGTGTTTCGGCCATTCAATCGTTGTCGAGGCCAACTCAGTCGTGACATGTGGCATCCCATGACAACCCTGCAGATATCCTATCCCGTGGCCTGGCGCCAGCTGAGCTAAAGGACTGCAAGCTCTGGTCCCAGGGGGCCATCCTTCTGGACCAGACCTAAGGCAGACTAGCCGCCTCCGTATAAGGGTGCCGAAGCCTGTGAAGTTGAGCGGAAGTAAATCAGGGTTGCGATCATAAGAACAGCTAGTGCAAGAAACCATTTTGTGTACGAGGTTATATGCTGCGTTTGTGGAGCGTTGCAGGACAAACTCCCAGCCTCCTCAAGTGATTTAGCGTTGAAGTCTTCCCCAACGAGCATGCTGCCATCAGAGTTCGAGACAGTGCCCTCCAAAGCACGGACGGAATGGATTGGACTTACAGCAACGACTTCGCAAACGGCAAAAGGACTATAGCATTAGATCCTGGAATTTCAGACCACTCAATTACCCTGACACTGTTAAAGACCTTTTACAACAGGCCAGTGAATATTAATTTATTTGTGGCAATCCACGAAACGAACTTGACTGGAAATAATATTCAAGAATTAACATTGCACACGATATTTAAAAGTGGGAAGCATACTGGAAAACGAGAATCCAGAGTGATGTTCATTGTGGATAGGGAGCTCAAGTTCCATACATGCAAGATAACAAAGTTATCATTGTATTAAAAAGGGTAGGTCCACTTAATTTGAATGTTTTCTTTTATTATATCATAAAATCTACACTTTTGTAGGTTTCATAATACTGGGTGAAGAGAAAACTATTCGCGAGATTGGCCAAATAGTAGGCAGAATTCACTCCTCTGTCCAGTATGTGGTGAAAACTTTTAATACAACTGGCCTCGTTGTGGTGAACCCTTCATACTGACTAAACGCAAAAAAAGAAGCGTTTTGCAGGCAGCTAAAAAGAATTCCCGACTAGCTGCTTCCCAAATTGTTACAAATATAAAAGACCCTTTTGGCAAGGTCCTTCATGAAGATAGCGCACGAAAAATACTAAAGAGAGATCACGCATAGCACGTAAAAACCCATACATTCCGGAAGTGAACAGGAAGAAACGTGTGGACTCCATGAAAAAAATATATAAACAACCCACCAGAGTTTTAGGAACAGGTGCTATTCTCTGACATAGGCAAACTTTGCATATTTGTCACTAAACGAAGAAAGTTAGTGTGGTGTACGAGCGGTACTGCCCTCAAAAAAGAAAATCTCGTATCAACTGTGAAATATGGCGGAGGTGGTGGGGTGGTCTGGGGCTGTAAGGTGGGACAGGGAATTGGCCAACTTGTGTTTATAGAATCAACTATGAATCAATACGGTTACGTTAATATTTTGAAGGCGAATTTGAAGCAAAGCGTTCAGCAGTTGATGCTTGGTGATGATTTCTGGTTCCAGCAAGATAATGATCCCAAGCACACAGCACACAATGTGACGCTTTGGTTGCTCTCAAATATAAACCATAAACTGTGTACGCCACCCCAATCCCCAGACCTTAATCCCATTGAACATTTGTGGAACTTGTTGGAACGCAGTATCCGTCAGCGCTGCATAACCTCGAAGGAAATGCTGAAAAATCATCGCAAAATTACTTGTCAGGACAAAGCCAAACTAGTTCACTCCCTGCAAAATCGACTTAAGGAGGTCCTCAAGAGAAAAGGTTATCCGACAAGTTATTAAGTCCTGATATACTTTTAAAATATTTGAATATTTCAAATTAATATTGTCATGTACGGATACTTTTTTTGGTTCCTTTAAGTGAGGCTTTTTTATTTTTACTATGTAAAATCTAGTTTTTAAAGGAATACCACTGGAAAAATTTGTAGTAAAGATTGTTTCATTAATGAATAAATTTTGTTGCATAAATATAATATTTAAATGTAGCAGCTTTCTTTAGCATGAATTTCCTAATACGAGGTTTAACAATTAAGTAATGAGACTGATTCCATTAAAACCGAATATTTAAAAATCAATCTACAACTCTGCCATCTCCTTCAAAGCGGTCCCCTTGTGCAGCTATACAACGATTCCAGCGCGTTTCCCATGCTTCGTAACATTTCTGGAACGCTTCGACTGGGATGTCCACGAGTACCCTCGTCACGGCTGCCTGGATGTCCGTAATCGACTCAAAATGGGTTCCTTTGGCCAACGGTTTTGTTCTAGGGAATGAAAAAAGTCACAGGGTGACATATCGGGCAAACAAGGCAGCCGTTGCAACACGTCGGTCCCTTTAGAGGCCAAATACTGTGACACGGTGGGGGCGGTGTGACACGGTGGGGGCGGTGTGGCACGGCGCGTTGTCGTGCTGAAGGATCCAGTTACGAGAAATGTCTGGGCACACCCTGTTGACTCAATTTCCGAGTACTTGGCGATAGTGGACTTGATTGACGGTTTGCTCCGATGGAAAAAATTCTTTGTGGACGATCACGGCTATCAAAAAAGGCAATAATCATCGTTTTTACCTTCGACTTGCTCATGCGAGCTTTTTTTCGGGCGGAGGGCGTCCAGAGACAACCATTGTGAGCTTTGGCGTTTGGTTTCCGGGTCGTTTTGGAAAAACCAGCTCTCATTGCCTGTAATAACTCGATCAAGCAGCGTGGGATCGTTTTCGACTTGTTCCAAACAGTCTTCTGCGAGGTCATTCGATGTTGCTTTTGCTCCTCAGAAAGGATCTTCGGAACCATCTCCGCGCATAACTTTTTGATCCCAAAATCGTCGGTTAAAATTTGTCTGACTGTTGCATGGTTCATACCCAGTTCCGAGGCCAACATTCGAACTGTTAAATGCCGATCTTCACGGACTAGGGCGCGCACTCGCTGCGCATTCGCGTCAGTCCGCACCTCGACTGGTCTTCCGCTCCACGCCTCGTCTTCCACGGTTTTACGCCGCTCCTTAAACTTTTTATGCCATCGAAACACCTGGGCACGACTAAGAGCACTATCATCATGCACTTTTACAATTTTAGCGTACGTTTCCGAAGCTGTTTCACCTAATCTGCCGCAAAATTTTATCGCGACGCGTTGCTCTTGATTTCGTTTCTCCATTTCCACGCGTCTACTCAACACAACACAGCAGGCCAATTAAACAAGCTAGAGCGATGGTAACTATATCAGTGGAGAGGGGAAGGATGCCGAGGAAGGGGAAGGGAATGTCACAAGCGCGGCAATAAAATCAGTCTCATTACTTAATTGTCACTCCTCGTATGTTGCTTTCTTTTGATGTTGTACGGATACTTTTTCTGGCGAGTGTATATTCCATATAAAAAGCTTTCAGGTTGGAATGCAAAATAAGACAGAAACATTCAAATGTTCCTTGAATTTCACCATTTTCTCAAATACCAACTTTAAGTCTGATTCATCCGATCTACTACACTTGAAATGGATGACGCAAGTTTCCTATCGATGCGAAAAAATCAGATTCTTGCAAAATATTTAGTTTGAACTTGAATCGTTTAGAATCTTAAATAGCTGTAGTCTAGACTTCCAGATAAGTTGGCTGCGATCTTTGAAAATTGCATTATTTTACATATGCAACAAACGAATTCATGATTAGCAAACTCAAACTACGAAGATACTTGGACAAAGTAGCGTCAAAATTCAATTCTCATCAAGTTTTTCAGAGAATTTCCAGTTGCGAATAACGAACTTTCCTTTGACGTTAATGAAAAGATAAATATTGATTCTTAATTTGTAGTCGGATGTGAAGTAAAGAAATTATAAGGTAGGATTTGTCAAAACCAACAAATGATGCGTTTCATTCTTGAGATTTCCAACTAATGTTTGACTACTCCGAATATCATCATTAGGAAAGGGTAATGTCCTGTTGCGTTCAAATGTCTCAATATTATTATATAGAACTAATAATTGCAGAATTCGTCATCGCATTACCTAAATTTTATTTTGAGTTCATCTAGTCATCATTACAAGAATGATTCGATGGTTTTAATATTTTTAATCGTATTCCATTCAATTGATTGGGTAGTCAAAAAAATGGGCGTATATTTGCGAATATTAAAAAAACTGATGGTTCTTACACGGCATGCGAAAAAATTGAATAAACAAATTTTTTGCAAGATTTTACGCAAAATCAACTAGTTGAGCAGTTAATTCTTTGTTGGGTTCTTGTCACTTAGGTGTGTCTCATTGTTGCAGCTTCGACATATGATGGATAGTGGTGAATTTTGCATATTTGCATGTCAAAGATGTGCTAGAAAAACTTTTGGCGACTCTTTTGATATGGTAATTATTATTTGCAGAGTATGCGAAAAATTAAATGTTCATGTTTTATGTTCGATATTCTTGGGAATAGTAAATGTCTTACATTTAGTTAAAACGTGATGGGATCCTGATATTAGATGCCATCGCACTTTACCTTTGTGGTTATTCAAACGTAATTATTCATATATAGCTAATGATTGCAAAAATTCGTTGATTGATTATTGTACCTTTGATTTGGCTTTTGACGCTGCTTTGAATTTCCATATTTTCATTTGATTTTCAAAATAATCATGAGTGAGCAATAGTTTGAAAAATTTTCTTCAATAAACTTGTTACATATGATAAGGTACATTCCATTATACTGGTAAACAGTGATCTTGTTCATGAAGTGTTATACTGGATGTTAAATAAATTAAACGAGGCAATGGGATGCGGTCTCTTGATACTAGTAAAACATTTACAACATTCAGATTCCCTGAGACTTAAGCTTTCCTCAAAGGCCAATTTTTTTATTCCAAAATTAGCATATTGCCAACCCAAAAGGAAGCTCAGCACTTTCAAATCAACACAGATGACTCAGTATTGATCTATGCGCTGCCATCTTACTCAGGCCCATAAGGAAATCAATTAACGTACCTGACGTCACTTCCCGTACCGGAAACAGCTGATCAGTAGCTCAAAATTTCGACAAACAGCTGTCCAGATGTAGGAATAAGCTAAACAACGCACTACACAACATGTACCAGATGTATGCTAAACTATTCAGTACTCAGCTGGTACAATCTTCAGGATGTGACGCATACGACGTTATAAAAGGATGCGGAACTAAAATTATTCTCCCTCTGTTCACAGTCCTTAAAGGAGACATCACGCTAAACTACTACTAAAGTCTTTGTTATAGAGCATGTGTTTATTTGAAATGATATTCCGCTTCATGTAACCGCTATACAGAAAACTTGAAAGCACCATCTTAGTAGGGTTTTGAGATTGTCAAATATGACATTTCTCAGATGAAATTTAGCCGAAATGATACAAACGGGATCGAAATGAATATATTTGCGCGCTAATGTCTTCGACATCTCATATTTAAAATAAATCGTTGACATAGTACTGATAAAATTACAAACTACAGTCATATGTACTGTCAAAAATCTTTAAAAAATTGTTTAATGTAAACCATACTAGGTGGCGCTGACGAGGCTACTCGAAGTGGTTAGTTCGCGACGTGACGCGTTGTTTCCGCTTTCGGGCCTGAGTAAAAAGGCAACGATCTATGCCATTTATTTTCTCCAAAACTGAAGATATCAACAGACTATACGTTAGGATAATAAGGAGTTCAAATTCCACGTTATTGATTTTAAAGCAATTAATGAACGGTTGTGTGCAATCCGTATAAAAGCGAAATTCTTAAATGTTTTGACGATAAATGTACACAATTCGAACGAAGGATGAAAAAATGAAGGAAACATAGCACTACATCTGCTCTCGGGCCACCGAGTCAGACCAGCGTTTCCTCGGTTTCCTAACTGATCTCCGCCCTTCAGTTCTCCCAACGAATACCTTTTAGGTACATTTCTCGAGAGAAATTTACCTATTTCATATATATATATATATATATATATATAGATATATATATATATATATATATATATATATATATATATATATATATATATATATATATATATATATATATGTGACATATGAAAAATAAAATAGAATAAAACCTTCCTTTTAATTTTGCGTGGTTAATTTTACTTTCGGAATCGATTTTTGACCGTTATCGTTCGATCTTCTTCAGCGATGAAGCGCTGATTTTTTAACTAAATGTAAAACATTTTCTATTCCCATGAATACCCAACATAAGACATGATTATTTAATTTTTTGAATACATCTTTGACATGCAAATATGCTAAATTCACCACTATCCATCATATGTCGAAGCTGCAACAATCAGACATACCTAAGTGACAAGAACCCAACAAAGAATTAACTGCTCAACTATATAGTTGATTTCGTTTATTCAATTTTTTCGCATGCCGTGTAAGAGCCATCGTTTTTAGGGTTTTGTAAAATAATTTTACAAAACCCTACTAGTTTCGCGACCAGTCTGTCCGTCTGTCCGTCTGTCCGTCCGTCCGTCCGTCCGTCCGTCCGTGTGTCACAGCAGTTTTTCTCGGAAACTACTTAAGCTAGAAACATCAAATTTTGTGCGTAGGTGTAAAGTGGTGATCTCTTCAAAATTCAACTACTAAAAAATTTTATAAGGTATTTAAGGGGGGGTCTCCCCATATAGGGGAGTGACCCCCCGAAAAAAAAATTTCATTGAAGGTAGCCGATATGGGTATCAAATGAAAGGTCTTGATGAGAACTTTTCAAAACAGGTCTTAGTTTGGCAAAATTTGCTTCGAGGGGCGCACAGGGAGGGGAAATACACGATAAATTTGTGTCCCCCCCCCCTCGCGATTGGACACCGGTGATCCGAAAAATCTGAAAAAAATCAAGAATGTAGGCCTTGGTGAGTACAACAACAACAAATACGTTAGAAGTCGCAATTCACTCAACTTTGTTAGTAATAGTATGATTTATCGATTTTATGTTTTCTTGAATAAAATCTTACCGGTACCCTTAAATTCTATGAAATTCAGTACGTAGATGTCTATTTATAAGATTGATCCAACCTGACAGTTTAATAATGATTGCATCATATTTAGCGAAGTTATAGCGATTTGAATTTTCCTGTATTACTATGGAACAATATGCGCTGCATTTATTACTATGGCAACATATGGCTATGGAACAACATGCGCTTTTTCCCGACTCAGACACTACACTTTTGCTAGGATTTGCATGAAAATTTCAGGAATGATAGGTGCCATGCATATCTTTGAGAATCGGTTCAGCTAGTGGTATCAGTAATCGTGAAACAAAATAGTGGTTGTTTTAAATGCGAAGATTGAATAATTTTGAGTTATTTTACCCCAACTTCAACGTTTAAGGTGCATGCTTTGAACACTTGATTCAATTTAATGAATGACTGAAGATGTGTATCTACAATTTATGCTCATAAGAGAAACAAGTCAAGGAGGTTGGTGAGAGCTCCTAGCAAAAGGGTTTTGTAACCATTCTAGGATTCGAAAAAATTGGCCACTAAACGATGATAACAGTACAGGAGAGCGGCCCCTGAAAAAAGTCGATCAAACGTAGCCAATATGAGTATGAAATGAACGTTTTCATGGGAGCTTTTCAAAACAGTTCTTAAAATGTCAGTTTTTGCTTCAGTGGGGGCACAGGGGGGAAGTACATGAAAAATGTGTTTCCTCCGTCGCGGATGGACATCTGAAATAATTATCAAGGGAGATATTTATGAGTATAACAATTCCAAAAACCTCAGAAGTCGAAATTCGTTCAACTTTGTTAATGATAGTATGATCTTCGAATTTCATATTTTCTCCAATAAAATCGTCTTTGACATGTTTCTTGATTTGATTCGATCTGGTGACTGCATTTTGTAAATTGAATACAAAACCCTTCTGACATGAGCGTAGGTCTGTTTACCCAACTTGTTTTTTCTTAATATTCGCAAATATACGCCAATTTTTTTGACTACCCAATCAATTGAATGAAATTCGGTTGAAAATATTAAAACCATCGAATCACTCTTGTAATGATGACTAGATGAACTTAAAATAAAATTTAGGTAACGCGATGACGAATTCTGCAATTATTAGTTCTATATAATAATATTGAGACATTTGAACGCAACAGGACATTACCCTCTCCTAATGATGATACTCGGAGTAGTCAAACATTGGTTGGAAATCTCAAGACAAAGTTTTGACAAATTCCACCTTATAATTTCTTTACTTCACATCCGACTACAAATTAAGAATAAATATTTATCTTTTCATTAACGTCAAAGGAAAGTTCAATGTTCGCAACTGGAAATTCTCTGAAAAACTTGATGAGAATTGAATTTTGACGCTCGTAGTTTGAGTTTGCTAATCGTGAATTCGTTTGTTGCATATTTATGATCAAATAATGCAACTTTCAAAGATCATAGTCAACTTATCTGGGAGTCTAGACTACAGCTATTTAAGATTCTAAAAGATTCAAGTCCTAACTAAATATTTTGCAAGAATCTGATTTTTAAAATGAAAGAAAAAAGAAATTAAATTTTTCGCATCGATAGGAAACATGCGTCATCATCATAAATCAGACTTAAAGTTGGTATTTGACAAAATGGTGAAATTCAAGGAACATCTGAACGTTTCTGTATTATTTTGCATTCCAACCTAAAAGCTTTTTATATGGAACATACACTTGCCAGAAAAAGTATCCGTACAACATCAAAAGAACGCAAAAAATTATCAAATTCATGTTAAAGAAAGCTGCTACACTTAAATATTTAACTTACAAAATTTATTCGTTAATGAAACTATCTTTTCTTCAAATTTTTCCTGTGTTATTCCTGTAAAAACTAGATTTTACAAAATAAAAACACAAAAGCTTCACTTGAACGGACCAGAAAATGTATCCGTACTTGACAATATTAATTTAAAATATTCAAATATTTTATTGCATATCAGTGCTTAATATCTTGGATCTCCTTAAGTGCATGGAGTGAACTAATTTGGCTGTGTCCTGACTGGTAATTCATCTCTAACATTACTGGTTCTCGTTATTTTAGTGCCTCAACATCCATTAAGGACATAACAATTTTATTTATTAATGAAAAACAGAAATCTCTCAATTGAGTTCAAATTTACTGTAGGTGTAGTGCAAACATTAAACTTATTTCATATGACTACCATGAGCCCGTTCACAGCGGCCAATTCTTCGGACCCAATTTTCTACCACTCTGGCACACATTTCGACCGGAACGTTGGCAATTTTCTGTTGGATGTTGTATTTGAGGGCGTCTAAAGTTGCTGGCTAGTTGGTATGGACCAGTCACTTAATATAGCCCCATAAGAAAGAAATTCAATGGCGTTATGTGGCATGAACTAGGCAGCCATTCTTCCGAACAATTTCTCGAGAAAACTTGTTCACCAAATTTGTCTTTCAATAAATCGATTGTGAGGCGTGCTGTGTGGTTGTGGTGCCGTCTTGTTGAAACCACATGTCTCTAGTGCCAAGTTCATCCAATTCTGGTCACAAATAATCTTCCAACATTAAACTATAGTGCTCTCCATTGTAACATGACAGTCATTTTCATCTGTATGGCTCAATCCCACCTCCGGCATGCAAACCGCACTAAACAGTAATTTTAAGAAGCACATATAGGTCTTTCGCTGAATAATAATGCATATTTTGTTTATTAACAAAGCCATTGAACCAGAAATGAGCTTGATCGCTGAAGATGATTTTTCGATGAAATTCTTCATTTTCTTCAAGCTTTGCCAGGGCCCAACTGGAGAAGTTTCGGCGTTTCGAATGATCAATGGGCTTTAATTCTTGAGTCAATTTGACCGTGTAACCATGAAGTTCAAGATGTTGTTGCAAAATATGCCACAGTGTCGTTTGAGCGATGCCCAATTTTGATTCGATGCATTTACGATTGTGATATTTCTTTCACTTCGAGCGGTACGACACATTTTTGGAACCAGGACGTCTAATAGTGAAAATTTGGACTCAAGCTTTTTCACAATAGCACGCACAGCCTACCGGGTGGGACGATTATTACGGCCAAAAATCGAAATAAGTGCTCTTAAAGTTGCGACCATAAACTCAGAATTTACGTTGTAATTTTGAATAATTTTCAAACGTTGCTGACTCGCGAACCTTACCATGCTAAAAATGTTATTTTTAACTAAAGTTTAAACATTGACAGTTCATTAAAAATTTTAAGGCTGCGCTCATATCTTACAGCCCCTTTGGGCGTTCGGGTCCTGCAAACAGCGCCTTCAACTGTTTCGGTGCATTTACTGCGTCCTTCAATTTCGAAATGCAAGCAGCGATTAACTGTCTTCATTAACCGAGTTAGACCAGCGTTTTCTCGGTTTCCCCACTAGTCTCCGGATTCCACTACATGTAGCCAGCCCATTGCAGCTTCCGCAGCATTACAATCGTTGAGACCTCTGGCTCGTCAAAAATTTCATACAGCTCATGGTTGTATCGAATTCGCCAATCAATCATTTTATTCAAAGCGGAAAAAACCACCCATCTATTCAACACCATGTACTATTTTCTTAGGAAATGCAGAACAAACGCTTCCTTGTTCATTGAATTCTACGCCAATCTTACGTTCTAGTCTCTCGTCAGCTCCACTTCAAATACTTGTATCGCGTCTTGCTTTTGATACACCCACATTTGAAATTACAGAGTATATTATGACTCAGCTAGGTTGCTCTCCGTAGTATTTACATTGTAAAAAGTTAACGCAGGATAACCAAGTAAATTGTATCGTGGCCTAATTTAAAATAACGATTTCTTCGGACATGCAGATGTTGCTTAACTCTGACTTTTGGCCGCCGAGAATTCTCGTAAAGCGTTTTGAATGCCAGTTGCGGAAAAATTTCCAATCGTTCAGCAGACCTCAAGGGAGAACCTAAATAATCAAACTTTTAGTAATTACGTAAACTTTTATAACCAAAATGTCAGAGGTACAGGAACCAAGCTGGACACAATCAAATTTGCATCCCCTCTGGATAGTGATGACATTATATGCTTAACTAAAACCTGGCTTAAGGACGAGATCGTGGATAAAGAAATCTTTCCTCAACATGTGATTTTTAGACATGATCGGGATCGATCTATTTCCAGTAAAAGGGATGGTGGAGGTATGCTAATAGCTGTAAACAACCAGTTGCATTGTATACTCGCCAATACTTTTGCTCCATCACCTTCATTCTCTTCACAACTGTTCACTGTTTGCCTTCTTTTTAGTGAACTATTGAAATTCATAATTAATGCTAACTACTCCTCGCAGTTTCTAATCTGTGGGAACCTTAATATGCCTTTCGTTAACTGGGATTCTAAAACTAAATCAATTGCTTTTTCTGATGACACTTCTATAGCCTTATCCTCGTTTTTATCCCTCTGCAGCCTAACTTAATTGACTATGTAATGAATGTTCCCAATCAGATTCTTGACCTAATTTTTTCAAACAACCCTGCTGCAGATCCTGTTTTCCCTGCTGCTTCTCCTTATGCTAAGCCAACCCCTCAGCATTCTCCTTTAGAGATTCGATTATCATTGGATCCAATTCGTGGCAAACCTAAAGCGAAACCAAGTCAATTTAACTTTTTCAAGGCTAACTACGAAAGATTGGTCCCGTCTTTGACGTTCTTAATTGGCATGCTACCCACAATCTAGACAACCCCTACCTCGCAACACAGCAATTCTATGCAGAGATTAACAGCATGATCCCATTGCATACATACACTAACGCATTCAAATCGTCCTTTGTGGTTCACGAGAGAAGTTGAATCTGCTTTGCCCTTAAAGGATTCGGCCCCGAAACGCTACTTACGTTCGAGATCAGAACTGGACCTCTCCAAATTTCGTAACCTACGCACTAATGCAAGAAAAGCCTTTAAATCCGCAAAGCTATCTTATTTGAGAACAATTGAAGCATCATTTGCAAATAATCCGAAATCCCTCTGGTCTTACGTCAACTTTACAAAATACTCGCGTCAGCATATCAATGTATTGTCATATCAGAATCACTTAGTGTACAGGCCATAAGCGACCTGTTTGCTGACTATCTGCCGTTTTCAGCTCCCCAATCTCTACTTCTGATGGAAATCTTCAATCCGCTCCAGAATTATTAGTTAATTTATACACCAGCCCCCTAGAGTTCACAGAGGTAGTTCAGTCACTGAGCTCCAGCAGCGCAGTAAGCCCTGATGAAATCCCTTACATTTTTAATTAAATCCCTCTCCTCATCCTTATGGATTCCCTTCGCTGATATATCTTTAATTCAAGTCTCAAAAGAGGTACTTTTCCAGACGTTTGGAAATATGTAAATATCTTACCCATCCATTAAACGGGGAACCACTTGCAGGCCTCTAATAACAGACCCATTTCACTCCTATCGTGCTTTGGAAAAATCCAGGAATGTATTATTCATTGTAAACTTTACAATGTTTTGCACCCTAAACTATCCGAAAATCAACACGGATTTGTAAAAAGACCTTCCACCGTAACCAACTTAGGTGAATTTATCAACACGATTACAATCACCTTTGACTTAGGAGGTCAAGTCGATCTGATCTACACTGATTTTTCGAAAGCATTTGATAGTGTGGATCACAAAATTCTGATCTCTTCTCTAATGGATTTACTCCTTTCTCTTTCATCGTTCCTGCACGGTTATCTGTAATGGATTTACGTCCCACCCTTTCGTCCCGACTTCTGGTGTTCCATAGGGATCAATCTCCACTTCTTTTCAACCTCTTTATTAATGACCTCCCAGCTGATGACCTGAACATATTCTGAGTCATTAATTCAATACAGGATTGCCGAGCTCTTCAGGATGACTTAAATCATTTGTCCTCTTGGTGTCATAGAAATCGACTTCAACTTAACATCTCTAAGTGTCTTACCATGACCTTTACCAATAACACTTAGCCCATTCAATTTTTGTACTCTATCAAAAGCTCAGTGCTCGTTTTGGTCGGGAGTTTCAAAGATTTAGGTGTGACTTTTGATTCTCATTTGAAATTCAATGTTCAGGTTTTTGAAATAACCAAGAAAGCTTCTCGGATCGTGGGCGTCGTCTTACGTTGCTCTCACATATGTTTCAGCTTTCAAACCAGTGTTCGGCCATTCGTTATGCTGGTTCTCCCAATTCTTGATAATGCATGCCAGATATGGTTCCCGCATCTTAATTATCTCGTGGCGGCGGTTGAATCTGTGTAGCGTTGGTTCTCCCGTACGCTTTTCAAAATATAAAATCCCGTATCGCCTTTATGATGATCGCCTGAATTTCCAGCTTGGTCCCTCTTCTCGCTCATTTGGTTCATTTAAAAGCATGCTGCGGAGAGTACTCAACGAGCAATAATTTCTTTCCTCGTTAATTTTACATAACTGTTAAATTTAGATTAATTCCTACTTTATATTTATGTTTGATTTTTTTTGAACATGTATTCTTATTTATATTTTATAATTGGGATTACAAATTCTGTAAAATAGTGATGAATTTAAATAAATAAAACGATTCTTTCCGAATTTGATGGGCAAATTATATGGTAATCGTTTTGATAGTAACTTTTGCGCTATTGAACCTTGCCGGCTTCCCCTCTATGAATCCGATTGATTTAAATGCATACCGAGCTCGCGTTGGTCCGTGGTGGTTTCGGCGCTTGTTGCTGCTCGCGTTGTCTATGATATGGCATGTGAATCGGAAGCAACCTGGCTAACTAAGTGGCAGGGTTTGGAGTCAGCAAAACTCAGTTCACCAGTAACATGTTTCTCTGCAAGCCTTAACAAATGAATTGAAGCTATAAACATTAGCGAATCTAAGACGGAAGAGAAGCCATTGGTTTTCCGCTTATCAAATTTTAATGGCTGGGAAACCTGTAACTTTTTCCTTAAAAAAATCTTCAATATCGCACTGTCGTCATAGTGACAATTTTTACTTCAAATTCATGCCTTTTATTGCTAGTTAAAATTAAGCAAAAAGTACTGCAAAGTTAATTCGCATCCGTGGATAGTTATGAACATTTGCATTCTAAGTGCTTTCTTCCTTGCTTCTAAACGAATCATTTAAAGCTATTCACAACCAATTATTATTTCATATTTTCCACCATTAAATTACATGCAATCGCACAACTAATTGAAATGCTTCATACATTTCACTGCCACAATATTTGCCCTTCCTATATAATATTATTAAATCAAATAACACTATCTGTTTGCAACACACCTTACGAAAACCGCG
Organism: Odontomyia ornata; assembly: GCA_963969285.1. NCBI lineage: Eukaryota > Metazoa > Arthropoda > Insecta > Diptera > Stratiomyidae > Odontomyia > Odontomyia ornata. Next base: position 43,564,543 of record OZ017739.1, read on the forward strand.
GACTTTGTTTTGTCAACAACATCACCCGATACTATGTACCGGAATTGTCCAAATGAAATTCTCAGCAAAATCCAATTTCTTTTCGTTCAACCAATACACGTGATCTTACATGTGTGTAAATAAAGTTAACCGCATATGATCGTTCGCGATTGCAAAACTCATTCTTTCTTTCCTTCTGTGCGCTACGGTACTTATGCGAATTCAATGTCATCGCTGACCAACCAATCGAGCCTGACCATCAAAGAAGCAACTTTACACCTGTCCATCGCACTTGCGCCCACCTGAGTGAAATTATGTGAGTATGAGTGCATAATTTTGCTGCAGGCTTTGGAGAACGTCTTCAGAGAAATGGTGATTAGGTAACATTGCATATGGTATGCGATTGTGTTATTTCCTGAGGTGCATTGTAGTTCTGGTCATCAGTTGCATACGCTTGATGAAAGACCATTAAACGCGATAATCGCCCGAGGTGATATGTTTGGTTGATGATTAACTTCCCGTTCAAGTAAGTTAACAAGTGCGGAAGAAACAATTATTGTTTGGTACTATAAGGTTTATACAGTTTGTTAAATATTTCTTGGTATATTATCGGTGCTAACTGGTTTAACGTGAAGTCCTCAGCTCATTTGCACCTTGATCCTTTCAACCGGACGACATAATTAAGCCGACAAGCATGAGACACCTCAATGTTGTAGTTAAATTATTTGCTAAATTTACTTTCACCAGATTGCAAACTTTTTCGATTAAGCATATCATCCAAGAAGATTGCTATTTATTCGAGTTTTGCAGTATTCTCTTCTATTTTTCTTCTTTCAAAGACGGCGGCCTTGCCTTGCCCACTTAAAAGGGCAACACCCGACGGCCTTTTAGGAAGGAAAAAACATTAGGAATTGCATAAAGTAAAAACTAATAATAATTAACAATATTCGTGGTCCAAAGCCAATAGCCTAAAAAAATGCAATTAGCACTACAGCAAAATCTAGTAATAATTAGTGTTTAAAAATAGAAATCGTACGCGTAAAAGTATTGACTTGGTAAGAAATGTTTCCTGGCATAACGGGAATCCTCGATCAATTCTTTTGCACAGTTCTAATAGAGTTGTGCAGTTGAATGTTTACCGAACTTGACATTTGTTGTGCAGTGCTTTTATCGTCTTGAAAAGGTTTTATTTTGCAATTATGCCTAAGGTTTGTTAGTGATGTCTTTTCATAAAAAAATATATTCGCAGAGAAAAATAGAAAACGAGTTAAAAAAATCTCAAAATACGGTGAAAAAATATAACGAAATATATAAAAAACCAAAAAAACGGGAGAAAATAAGCTACGTTCGGAGTGACGAAGATATTGAGTGAGGAAACTGAACGTCAAATTAAAAACCATGTGAAAAAACCCTAGCATTAATGCGAGAAAAATTTGTGGTGAAGTGCAGGAAATGGTAATAAATCCTGTGTGAAAGCTGTCCAACGTGCACTTGGAAAAAGTAGTCTCTGTGCGTGAAAAAAACCTGAGGGTTTATAAATTGATAAGCGGAAAACGAAGGTTATTCGCAAAGGTGTTCAACAATTGAACAGAGTTTTTAAAAGTAGTCAATGTCAAAATCGGATCATACGTCAACAGTATTATTGGGGAGTATCAAGCTGGTTTTAGGGCAGGTAGATCAACAACAGACCAATCGTTCACAGTCAAGCAGGTACTTGAAAAATATTGGGAGTTCAACATAGACGCACACTAAATTTTCGTTGACTTCAAGCAAGCATGCGATCATATTGATCGTAACGTATTGTACCAAGTAATGCTTGGTTTTGGCATCTCAGCTAAATGAGTCCGTCTTACCAAAATGACAATGACGTCGACGACCTCCCAAGTCCGCACCAATAACCAACTCACCGATGCGTTTGACACAAATATCGGACTAAAGCTGGGAGATGGGCTGACCCCATTGCTATTCAATTTGGCTCTGGAGTAGGTGTCATAAGGAAGCTACTTGTCGATACGCGAGGTACATTACTATACAAGTCGAGCCAAGTAGTGGCCTAAGCGGACGACATCAACACTCTGTCTTGGTCATTAACAACTGCCAAAGAACTCTTCCTGAAACTTGACAGCAAAGCAAAACTAGTAGGGCTACAAAGCAACGCAAATAAAACAAAGTTCATGACGTAGTTGAGGAAACATACCTCAAATACACAAAATATCACGCTTGGCGAATACAGTATCGCGAACGTTAGCAAATTTGTGTATTTAGGCGCCAAAATAACGAAAACGGGCAATGAAAGAGACGAAATACGCCGAAGAGTACAGCTCGCAAATAAAATATTTTATTCAGTTTTGAAAATCTTGTAGACCAGCTGTATACACAGGAAAACAAAGCTCTAAGTATTCAAATCTGTGGTGAGACCTGTGTTATGCTATGGGTGTGAAGCCTAACCCAAGCATCCGCAAATATATTGAACGTCTTTGAGCGACGGGTCCTGAGGCGAATAATCGGAGCGCAGCTAAACGGAGACCAATGGCGAATTCGATACAACCATGAGCTGTATGAAATTTTTGACGAACTGGAGTTCTCAAGGATTGTAAGATTGCGGAAGCTGCACACAAATAGAATCGTAGCATCGTTTAAACTTACCGTTCCAATGGAATTACAGGAACTTTCTAAACCAGACTTTTGGCCAGCTGGTATACTTGTTAATCATTTGGAGCGAAGGCCGTACAAAAATGTTCGATCGGCCAACAGAACAAGAATCAGAAACTGAATGAAAAATACAATCACACATCAACTAATTATCTTAACTTATATTATCAAAATGTTCGCGGTATGAGAACCAAGCTGAATGAAATGAATTTAGCATCCATATTGGCAAATGATGACGTTATATGTTTAACTGAGACGTGGCTTTCAAAGGAAATTGCGAATGAAGAACTCTTCCTCTACATTATGTATATCGTGAAGTTAGGGACCGAGCTATATCCGGTAAATGCCATGGCGAAGGTGTCTTGATTGCGGTCCGTAAACCTTTTGAAAGTTTCTTCTGTCGAGATATCACCTTCTCCCCTCCTATTGAATGCGTTGTAGTTGGTTTGAGATTATCATCTAGCTTGCTAATATTTATTGTGTGCGTCTATGTGCCATGCAGCTCCCCGCTACAAATCTATACTCTCTTCTTTTCTGAACTTTCTAATTACATTAATGTTTCATACTACTCTGCGTCCTTTGTGCTCTGCGGTGACTTTAACATGCCAACGATTGAATGGGTTTAAAGCTCTAGAAGGATTGTGTCACATAATGAGATATCAATTTCATTGTCATCTTTTCGTCTCTATGCTTGCTAACGCAGTTGAACTATTTCCCAAACTTAAACAATAGATTGCTGGACCACATTTTTACTAACAATCCCATGAGCATTATCTCAGTTTCTCAATCACCAACCCCTTATGTCAAACCAGATTCTCACCATCCTCCACTTGAAATGCAACTATCGCTTTGCATCTCACGCCATAGGAATAACAAAGCTATTTCTAGATACAACTTCTACAAGGCAAACTATGAAGCTATTCAATTAGAGCTTTCTGAGATCGATTGGCAGTTTCTCTCTCATTTTACTGATGTCAATGATGCTGTCAAGGCCTTCTATAATAAACTTAATAACATTGTAATGAATTTCGTTCCCCGTAGACGTCCTCCTCGCAAAAAGAATGCTCCTTGGTTCACAGCAGAAGTTTCAGAAGCTTTAAAGCTGAAAGACATAGCGCGTAAAAAGTTACAGCATTTCGGTTCAGAGACGTAACTCTCGTATTATAAAAAACTACGTAAGAATGCCAAAATGGTCATCAAGCGTGCAATGCATTCTTATTTTAACACCATCGAGGTCTCTTTACAATCAAACAATCCGAAATCTTTCTGGACATATGTCAACTCCCTCAAATCCACTCCAAATATACCTAGCTCTGTTAGCCTGCATGGAAAACAAGCGTCTGATGGTCAGGCTATATGCGATATACTTGCAGACCATTTTGCTTCTGTTTTCCAATCATCTTTGTCACCCTTGCCCATTCTTCCAACTAACCATTCCCCTCATTTGAGCACCATTTTGACAACACCTTCCGAAGTCGAAAGTATAATCGACTCAGTTGATATTAACGTGAGATTGGGCCCAGATGGAGTCCCGAACTTTTTTGTGAAAACACTGTCCTCATCCTTACCCTTGTCAATATTATTTAATATCAGCCTGACTGTAGGGACATTCCCAGCAATTTGGAAAAGAGCCAACATCTTTCCAATTCACAAATCAGGGGACCGTAGCTTAGCACTTAATTACAGGCCTATATCCCTACTCTCGTGTTTTGGGAAACTTTTTGAGAGAATTGTTCATAACCGAATATATGATGCAATCTCCGATGACTACGCTAAACAGCAGCATGGTTTAGTTAAGGGACGGTCAACGGTAATCAATTTGGCTGAATTTACCAATGCGATTGCCCTATCTCTTGATGAAGGTCAGCAAATGGACGTGATTTACACGGACTTCGCCAAAGCCTTTGATATGGTAGACCATAGTATATTACTGAAGAAACTTGAGGTTTTTGGCATCTCTGGCCCTCTTCTTACATGGCTATCCTCCTTTCTGACAAATCGTTCTTCATCGGTTACTTGGTGTGGTTGCTCTTCGTACGTTTGCTCTCCTTCTTCTGGAGTACCTAAGGTTCAATTCTCAGCCCTCTTTTATTTAATGTTTTCATAAATGATCTACCAACTGTGTTGACATCAGATTGTCTGCTCTACGCAGATGATTTAAAAATCTTTAAAGTCGTCTATTCACAAATGGACTGTAGTGACCTTCAATCTGACTTAGACTCCCTCTTTCGATGGTGCTCTATGAATCGCCTTCCTCTCAACGTGTCCAAATGTCTGCATATGTGTTTCACCAACAAGCGTACGCCTTTTGCCAATGCGTATTCAATTAACGGATCACTGCTACCTACTGTGGATCATTATAAAGACCTAGCTACATATAGCTGAAATAACCTCTAGAGCATCGCGAATCACTGGTTTTGTACTACGAGGCTCTCATAGAACATTCAGTATTCATACCTGTGTTCGCCTTTTCATCTTGTTGGTTCGCTCCATTCTCGAGTATGCCTGTCAAGTATGGTCACCCCGTTTCATTTATCTATCGCAAGCTGTCGAATCAATGCAGCGCAAGTTCACACGCACTCTCTTATATAAATAAAACCTTTCGTATCGCTCCTACAGTGAACGTCTAAATTTCCTTCATATCCCACCTCTCGACCTTAGAAGACGATCTTTAGATTTATGCTTCCTTTTTAAGCTTTCCAGAGGCCTCTTAGCATCGGACATATGCAATGCATTACATGCACGTGCGCCATTGAGGACACGGTCATCCGATCACTTTATCGTTCCATTTGCAAAAATCGACACGTATCTGTACTCGCCTTTGGTGCGATCTATAAGAGCCTACAATAATCTTCAGCTTGGTCCTCCACCGCATTCTTTGCGAATTTTTAAATCGACAGTACGGAATGCTCTCAATATTAATGGTTAACGTAGCCTTCTTTTTTAATTTTGTTTTTGTATTTTCATTGTTTTCGCCTATTTTGTAATTGGATTAAGTAAATCTGTAAATAGGATTTTCTAAATAAATAAATAAATAAATAAATAAATAAATGGGCTGGACACATGAATCGTATGGATGAACAACGGATACCCAAGAAGGTATTCGTTGGGAGAACTAAACGCTGACGGCCAGTGCGGAAACCGAGGAAACGCTGGTCTGCCTCGGTCGACGAAGACAGTTCATCGCTGCTCAGATTTTGGAATTGAAAGACGCGGCCAACGGACCGAGAGGGGCTGTAGTGCTAAGAAAAAGAAGAAGAATGTCCATTCACCCGGTCATTCCTCCTATTAATATTAGAATGTAATTGACCCACTTCCAGCCGCGAATCCGCCTACCTTAGCTTGTAAGAAAAAAAAAAATGTTTACACTCTGAATGGATATTGACTAAAGCATAAAAAGGTCAAGGACAAAAGCGCTTTATTCAATACCAATCGTTATAAATTTTGAAAAGAACATAAAGCAAATTCCAAACAATAATAATTTGAAAACCAAATGGCCCAAATGGCTCTCAAAATTTATACGTTTTCAATGAAACACATTTAATGAAAAAAAAAACACTCGCAATTTTAAATTAATTAAGATTGTTACATATTTTTTTGATTCAATTGGGAAAAGGAGAAAAAACCAACCAGCATTATTCAAAAATTACTTATATTACTAACACAACAGTGAACTTTTATCCTATACCTAATATGTTACACCCTAATTCTAAACAAATTCAATAAAAAAACGTTATCTAATACTAAAATCTATCCCTAATTTATTATACAAATAAACAACAACACTAGATGTAGCAATGATGAGATGAAACTAAAAACTAAGTAACGAGAAAAAACACAACAACTGAAAATAAACACGAATAATTTAGACATTGCCATTCAGCCACCAAGCTCGACCAGCCTCAACGAATCTAGCAAATGAGTATCTCCATTGGAATTATTGGTCTTGTGAACTCAGATTCGGAGGATATTTTATCTTTTTATCGGTGGCCCGCCTATATATGTGATAGATGATTGGAACACCGTCAGAATCAAAAATATGTCGATTCATATCCAAATACATGAATGCTTCTGGAGGAACGAGGCAAGTCACCATATACCCGTCTGCAGGGTGGAACGGCTGTGAAATCCAGGGATTTTCACTCATAGTCACAGATCTTGCGATATGATTCCGAAGAAGTTTCAATACGAAGATATCGATTCTTGTCACTTTAGCGGTTTGATAAATTTTTCTATTCGTTATGTAGTTTTTCAATCCATCTCAGGCATTTTGTACAAACCAGTATATTCACGAAGACATTTCCTTTCGAAAACTTTTAATATTTCCATTGTACTAGAATTCTGGTTGTACCAGAACTGACATCCATATGTCAAAACTCGTCCTGGGTCTTGTAACAGATAACTTTAACTTTTTGATCAATGAATCTGGAATGAAAGAGTCGTCGAAGGGCCATGACTCCTTTTTGTGCTTTACTGAGCATGATTTTGACATATTCAGTATAGTACAGATACTGATCGAGATGAACACCGAGGTATCGAACACAGGATTTATGTGAAACCCGTCCTGTACTACTCTGATCAGCCATAATCTGAAAATCCTTCCAGTTACGTTTCAGGTCTTGGCTGATCCCCTAAAGCTTTACCCAAAACAAAATTGTTTCGTACTTTTGCGTATGGATTTTCATTCGCCAATGGTCAGTGTAGTGCTGCACATCATGGAACATTTTTTGAAGATTGCTCTGTATTATTGTAGCTTTTCGGTCTGCCGTATAGATTATCAGATCATCAGCAAACGCTACTAATGATCACATTGGCGAGACATTAAAATCAAAGCCGATCAAAAGCTTGTGAATGAATATTGAGAAAAGCAGAGGCACAGTAACTGTTCGTTATTATAGACCATTGAAGACCTTGAAGTCACGCATTGTCGTCAGATGTGCATCAGTTACAATAAACGATTTCCCGTATAACATATTGCATATCACCTTATCACGTGTCTGGGGAACCTGTCCTGAAGGAGTTTGAAAATTCGTCCATCTAACCACACCGTATCGAAGGCTTTCCCCATATCCATGAGACACGCCCCAACACATTTTCTGTTACTTATGGAATTGTTTGCAGCTACATGAAAGAGTTGCATATTTTTAATAATAATTTTTCTGAAAAATTATTAGAGAAGAAAAATGTTAGAAGAAGGTTGTTTCGACGTGTGTACTAATTCTCATCAGGTCATCACTCTTAGATACACACCGGTGATGGCGACCACCATGCTTAGAGGTGAGAGAGTTAATTTTAATTTTTCCTACTTATGCGAATTCAATCTGTTTTTGTAACTGCAAGTTATGTTCAAGTTAAATTTCTCTTGTAAGTGCTTGTATAAGCTAAACTTTAATTGGATCATTTCACCCTTTTCACATCAATTTAATGTAAATCTATACGACAAATTCGCTCTACATTGAAGTTTTTCATTACGTCGCACGGATATCGATCACTCTTTCGGATGGCTCCGATAGCTTTTTAAATTACTTATGGAACTGTTTGCAGCTACATGAAAGAGTTGCATATTTTTCTTTCATGTAGCTGCAAACAATTCCATAAGTAATTTAAAAGCTATTAAAGTTTAGCCAATATATTTTCTGTTGTTTAATTTAATACAGATGTCTGAGGTTACTTTTGTTATCGCATGTATGGTCAAATGCCCAGCACGAAAACCAAATCGGCAGGCAATTTCACATCAACTCATACTTCACAAATGGGCGTTTAATGCTTTGTTCACTATCACTTCAAATACCACCAAATTAACCATTAGACTCAAGCTCGGTATGAGGTCAGATGTTAATATTTCACTGAAATGAAAAACTTTTGCTTCAACGACCTCTGAAAGTATTTGATTCCTTAGCTCAGGATTTGGTAAGTGAACCAATTCAAAATGGGCAAGTTCCTACAATTTATCACATATAATTCTGTTTCGCCATCTGCATCCTGTTGGCTAATCCCCTCAGTTTTTCTGTCCATTTATTGCTGACCTTGCTCCTGAAGTATAAACGGATTTAGTTCCGGACATTCTTCAGGTGCAATTTTACCAATGCCAACGAGGGAAGGTTATAGTCCAATAAATATTTTTGACGCGTGTGAGGAGGCTTTTCAATCTTTTTAACCTTGGAATGGTTGGTGTTTCATATTCTTCCATATTGTTACGGTGTTTTATCACGGGAACTACTTTTTCAATCGTTTCCAATGTCTGCTTTTCTAACATCGACCAATAAAGATATATTTCATCGTCAGTTACATTCCTTTCATTAGGAACCATTGAGAAAACATTACTATGATCAGTAGGAGGACATTCCTTCTGGTAATCCCGGTCAAGCTTCTTTTGAAACTTTCCCCAATCCATTTTTTTGAAAGCGATAATTTTCATGTTGAACTGGAATCATCCCTTCGATGATTGATTTTCATCAAAATTGCGGTATGGTCACTATCATAAGGAAGCACCTGCAGTTCCCGTTGAGGACTATTAAAGCTGAACTTAAGTCTTGTGACAGCAATGCAAAGGTCCAAATATGAATTTGTCCGAGGGTATGTTGGAAACTCTGACCCATATTGATTGCACCTGTATTCAATTCGTTCGCTGTTATCCATGATTTTAGCAATACATCTTTTCAGCCATGATGTACGCTTGGCATTCAGGTTACCAGCAAGAAGATGATAATTATGCAGCCTGTTCAGTTCGAGTATTTCAAACCAAGAATTGAGCTCCTTCTTGAACTTGAGCACGTTTCGACCAGGTTTCTAGGTAAAGGTAACGGAGATGTTATCCCGAAGTGGCAATGAAATTTTAATAACGGACACTTCAATAGATTCAAAATTTTTGAATTCGACTTTATCAATGTTTTGAAAACAATAGGGTCTTCTAATCAATATCCAGGTGCCACCTCCCCTATCATCATTCACCCAATCGTTTGTTACGAATTTAAAATTCTTGTATATCATGGAGTGCCGTAAATTGAGGTGGGTTTCAGTGAGAAGCATGATGTCAGACTTTTGCTTAACAATGTGTTCAAGGATATAGTCAAGTCAATGTATAGTAACAATGGAGTGGACGTTGATCGAGATGACACGAATTCTATCCGTGGGTATGTGACTGGATGGGAAGTTATGTTGAACCATTTTAAAGGCCCACACCGTGAATTTTGAGAAGCAGCTCATTATTGTCATTTACATTATTTGGAGCATTATCTGCTGATCCTCTAGCGGCAGGCGCCAATGATATTTCGGGCTTGACGAAGTTGGGAGCTAAAACACTGCAGTATACTTGCATTTGCTTTAGAATAAATTTTACTTTCACATCTTGACATCGAAAGCATCCTCGATATGATGCTGGATAACCAAAAACACCTCAGTTAATGCAGTATAAGTTTTCTTTAGGCTCTGTCCGAGCCAATTTGCACTCGCCAAAAGCATGAACGTCTATGATTTAACGCAAAGATAGTGCATGACGCACCTGACGGCTGAGTGACAAAACCTTTGACAGCGATAACACTGGTTGACTTCCCTTTTCAAGAGGCATTTTCACCTCACCACTCTGAAAGCCAATTACCTTACTTGTTAAAGGGCACCTGGACTGCTCTTATCTGAAGTTGGTTCCAGATAAGGTGGTAAATTCTTGTTTTCTACAGTCGATCTTCTTGTCGCGAAGGTTTTGATGGAAATAAATTCAATTTCAAGTGCAGCTTCGTTGACCACCTGAAGAAGATTGACCGTATCCTCTCCGGAGTCCAAACCCTTCAACATAAAGATCTGATTCTTCTCACTTTTTGGGGTATAGGTGAAGTGTAAAACTTCCCTGAGATTCAGCACATTTTTAGTTGACTTGAAATCAACCAGTGATTTCGTTGTAATAGTCAAATTTTCAGCATTAACACTTTTGATTTCAAAATTGGTTAGTTTATTTTTGGTTGCCAATAGCCGAACCATATATTTTCCGTTCTGACAATAAATGTTAATTGGCGGAACTTTCTCTTTATTTTGAAAAGTTTTTCAGAGGAACCATCAGAAGTACGTGACAGCGTTATCTTGATTGGAATTACCTTCAATACATTCTTCAACTTCCATTTCTTGTTGTAGTCCGTCCAGTGCTGCATAATAGTTTTGGTTGTGATTTGTGCCTCTGGCACTTAGGATTTCTTCTGGGAAAGCTTATTTTACAGTTTTCTTTGCCTTAGTTTCCGTATTGATTTACTTTTGCAATCGTGCATCTTCACCCTTCATCTTTTTCTTGAACAGATCTTCGAGGTATTGTAGTCGTAGTCTCAGTTCTTGATTTTCATGTGGAAGTCGGATTACTTCTTATTCGTTTGTAACTAATTGGGTTTTACATCCGGGATTTGCGGAGTTTTCCTGGTTATTTGTCTTTTTATTGCTTGTCACCCTGGCGTCCTCCAAAGGTGGGAAGCCGACGGGCTCTTCCATACCAGCAGTCTCAAATTCACCTTTGGATTATTTATTTTCCTTGATTTATCGAAGTTAAATAATATTTTATATAATTCCTTAGGTCGATTTCTTCGACGATATAAGCTTTTTCCCATAAAACCAAAATCAACTTTGGACTGACATCGATATCTCAATCAACCCTTATAATCTTGACGGTTTATTCAAATTACTCGTATATAAGTTTAATAGTTATTTTTCCTCCAAAACCGTGAATTTATTATGTTAAAAACCGATGTACACTTAATATTAGGACTTCATCAGTGTAACTTACCTTTCTACGCCTAATTCCAAATTATTTATCTAAACTACTTTTTAATTTCATTACAAATTTTAACAGTTTATCAGAACCATTACCTAAATCTTTGTTTAGCCTATTTATTCCAGGTTTATTTCTTCTTTCTATAGTTTCACTAATGTCCAATTCATTCACCTTTCTTACCTGCTTTATGACTTTCAAACTTTCAGCACTTATCATATGATTCTTTTGGATGACGTGTCTGGCTACGATCGACTTTACCTGTTGCTTGTTGTGCCTTCTCCACAATTCTACGTCTTTCATATGTTCGTCAAATCTTACTACAGCTAATCTCTTTGTCTGCTCTATATACACTTTGTTGCAATCTCCGCATGAAATTCTATAGATGCCGCTTTTTTCGTGATCTTCAATTTAGTCCTTTACGTTGTTAAGCCATTTATTCAACTGCATACCGCTTCTTTTTTTTTGTGGTAGGGAGGTGAAGGCATTTACGCCCGCTGAGTCTGGCAGTGTGGGACTCCCATGGAGGATACCCTTGGACTACCCACTAAACACCTCCCCTGTCAATCTGAGAACCTAGCCTGGAACCGTTTGACACATGACTTCGGGCCAGGTCTCGTTTTTTTACGCCGTGGGGCGCCTTCAAGCTGGGGAGTCCCTTTCCCAGTGGGAGGGGAGAGGGGAAGAGGAAATGCCAGACAAGCACTCCCCCAGCCCCAGCACCTCCGGCTGCTGCGAGTCCCTTTTATATTTTAGGACTGCCCGAGCATAATGTGTCACCTGGTTCCATTTGTCAACCGATTCGAGCATCACCGCAACTATATTATCCGGGGTGAGCTCTCCCGTCAGGCATTGTCCTCCTCTCCTGGGCAAAACCGACAATCGGGGGACCGTGACTTACCGATCTTGTGCAGGTAAGACCGAAAACACCCGTGCCCGCTCCGAAGCTGGGTCATATAGAAGTCAGTCTCACCATGCCTTCGATTTAGCTACGGTCTCACATCCGGGATGAGGCGCGCAGTCCACCTTCCTTTCGTACAATTCCTCCAAGACTGCTGCCAATCGTTGAGCGAGCGTTGTCTCTCCTCGCGGACAACCATCTCCCTCGGATCCTCGTTTCGGCGCAGGTAAATAGCGCGGCGCATACCGCTTCTTAGAACTGCGTCTAAATTTATATTTGTTGACCATGGGTATCCGAGAACACTATACTCACTCTTCGTCGTTGCTTTTTATCAATATCCAGTGTTGTATATTTCCTAACTTGTAGCTGTCAATTTTTCTTGTGGATCATTCGCCTGATTGTTTTGGCTTCAGATCCGTTTTTTGTGCCATATCCATAATATAAACCAACTCTTTTTGGAAGTTCACCTCACTCATTGGTACCGTTAACAACCTGTGGACCATAATACGGTATGCCGCCATTTTATGCTGATACGGGCGATACGAAGTATTTGGTATTGTCCTCTGTGTCGTCGTTGCCTTCCGGTATATTGCAAATTCTATTCCGTCGCATCTTTTGATCAAAATGAAATCCAGGAACGGTAATTTTCCTTCTTATTTGAGAATGGAGCTTATTCATATACTCTAGCTGTTCATTTATGTTACTTTTGCTCATCACCGCCATGATGTCATCCACTTACCTTGTTCACAGTTTTGGAAGCAGATTTTGTTCTTCCATTCGCTTTTCCAGTGCCACCATAAATATTTCTGCTAGCATTGGTGATATGGGGTTTCCCATTGCTAGCCCCCGAGTTTTTCTTTAATATTGTCCCCGAAATACGAAGAAATTTTCATTCGTACATATTCCTGCCAGTTTCACAAGCGCTTTGCACCGTTTTTTCCATTCCGCCGTCCCTTTGATTTATTGCAAGCAAAGTAGGTACATGGACGACATCGTGGCGGTGATGAGCAAGAATATCGTAAATGAAAAGCTGGAGTGTATGATTAAGCTTCATCCTTAAATAAAGTTTACTGCCGATATCGCGCAAGAAGGAAAATTACCGTTCTTGGATTTGATTTAAATCAGAAGCAGTGACGAAATAGAGCTTGCAATACACCGGAAGGCAACAACGACACAGAGGACAATACCAAATACATCGTATCACCCGTATCAGCATAAAATGGTGGCATACCGTAGATGGTCCACAGGTTGTTAACGGTACCAATGAGTGAGGTGAACTTCCAAAAAGAGTTGGTTTATATCATGGATATGGCACAAAAAACGGATATGAAGCAAAAACAATCAGACGAATGATCCACAAGAAAATTGACAGCTACAAGTTAGGAAATATACAACACTGGATATTGATAAAAAGCAACGACGAAGAGTGAGTATAGTGTTCTCGGATATCCATAGGGACTTTCGAAAAATGGTCAACAAATATAGATTTAGACGCAGTTCTAAGAAGCGGTATGCGCCGCGCTATTTACCTGCGCCGAAACGAGGATCCGAGGGAGATGGTTGTCCGCGAGGAGAGACAACGCTCGCTCAACGATTGGCAGCAGTCTTGGAGGAATTGTACGAAGGGAAGGTGGACTGCGCGCCTCATCCCGGATGTGAGACCGTAGCTAAATTGAAGGCATGGTGAGACTGACTTCTATATGACCCAGCTTCGGAGCGGGCACGGGTGTTTTCGGTCTTACCTGCACAAGATCGGTAAGTCACGGTCCCCCGATTGTCGGTTTTGCCCAGGAGAGGAGGACAATGCCTGACGGGAGAGCTCACCCCGGATAATATAGTTGCGGTGATGCTCGAATCGGTTGACAAATGGAACCAGGTGACACATTATGCTCGGGCAGTCCTAAAATATAAAAGGGACTCGCAGCAGCCGGAGGTGCTGGGGCTGGGGGAGTGCTTGTCTGGCATTTCCTCTTCCCCTCTCCCCTCCCGCTGGGAAAGGGACTCCCCAGCTTGAAGGCGCCCCACGGCGTAAAAAAACGAGACCTGGCCCGAAGTCATGTGTCAAACGGTTCCAGGCTAGGTTCTCAGATTGACAGGGGAGGTGTTTAGTGGGTAGTCCAAGGGTATCCTCCATGGGAGTCCCACACTGCCAGACTCAGCGGGCGTAAATGCCTTCACCTCCCTACCACAAAAAAAAAGAAGCGGTATGCAGTTGAATAAATGGCTTAACAACGTAAAGGACTAAATTGAAGATCACGAAAAAACTGGCATCTATAGAATTTCATGCGGGGATTGCAACAAAGTGTATATAGAGCAGACAAAGAGATTAGCTGTAGTAAGATTTGACGAACATATGAAAGACGTAAAATTGTGGAGAAGGAACAACAAGCATCAGGTAAAGTCGATCGTAGCCAAGCACGTCATCGAAAGCAATCATATGATAAGTGCTGAAAGTTTGAAAGTCATAAAACAGGTAAGAAAGGTGAATGAATTGGACATTAGTGAAACTATAGAAGTAAGAAATATACCTGGAATAAATAGGCTAAACAAAGATTTAGGTTATGGCTCTGATAAACTGTTAAAATTTGTAATAAAATAATAAAAAGTAATTTAGATAAATAATTTAGAATAAGTCTAAGGAAGGTTACTTACACTGATGAAGTCCTAGTGTTTAGGATGAAATGTACATCTGTATTTAACACAATAAATTCACGGTTTTTGAAGATAAATAACACTGGTCTACAAAATGTAACTTTTTGTGTGCCTTTCAATTGAATACTTTATTTTTATATTGCTTTGAGGTTACTGAATAGGAAAACAAGAATATGTTATTTTAATTAGCTCTTATTTTGGAAATATACCTAATATACAAAACTTTGGCTTTCATTAACACGTTAAAGTACAAAATATTTTACAAAAAAAAAAACTATGATAATTATTTACTATTATTTTTTGCTTTTTACTTATATAAAAATTAAAAAAATAACGTATTCAATTAAGATTTTCTCTTCTTTTTCGTTTGCCTTTTATAATCACAGTTAGGGGTATCTCTTTTCAAATTCCAGCAGTAGTCCGCTAACATTGACGCATCCCATCGGCCCTGGTATCTCTTTTCCATTGTCGAGATATCTTGGTGGAATCGTTCACCATGTTCGTCACTTACATCACCGCAGTTAAAAGGGAAAAAATCAAGATGAGAGTGAAGAAAATGAATTTTTAGGGACATGTTGCAACCCAACTGTTGATACTTTTGAAGGAGATTGTTCACAAGTTCAACATAATTTTCATTTCTCTTATTGCCCAAAAAACCATGAACGACTGCTCTAAAAGATTCGCATGCTTCTTTTTCAAAGCCCTGTAAAACTGAATCAAAATTTTGGTCCTTTAGAATCTCTCTTATTTGAGATCCGATAAAGATTCCTTCTTTAATTTTGGCGTCGCTTGTACGTGGAAATTTACTTCGCAGGTATTTGAATGCTGGTCCATCCTTGTTGAGAGCCTTCACAAAGTTTTTCATTAGTCCCAATTTGATATGTAAAAGTGGTAGAAGAATTTTTTGGGAATTAACTAGAGGAAAGTGCTTGACGTTCTTTTCTCCAGGATTCAGGCTTAGTCTAGGATGCCAATTTTTTTTTGTGTAATGTAAAGATCTAGCCCAACTTTCCCATTTGCACAAAAAACAACAGTACTTGGTATAGCCCATTTGTAAGCCCAACACCATTGCTATGACTTTTAGATCACCACAAATCTGCCATTCGTGCTCTGAGTATGATAGAGCATCTAAAATTAATTTCATATTTTCGTATGTTTCTTTAGTATGCACAGCATGGCATAACGGAATCGATGGTTGTGTGTTACCATTATGGAGAAGAACAGCTTTTAAACTCAATTTTGAGGAGTCTATAAACAGCCGCCATTCATGTGGATTGTATTCAATTTTCAAAGCGTTCATCAAGCCATTTACGTTATTACAGAATGCAAGCTGGTTTTCGGATTTGAAATAGGGTATCAAGTTCTTCTGACGATATCTGTATGAACTGATTTTGACATCCAGTTGCTGCAAATTCCATTGCTTAAGTCTCGATCCTAGTAATGCCGATTTATCTTTTGGCAAATTTAAATCTCCTATAAGTTCACTGAGTCGATCTATTATCACCCACAAACTGTGACGATTGTGAAGTTGTAGGCTCATTGTAGTCAACTTCCATTGCATTTGTCGCTTCTTCAGAATCTTGCTGGTATCCTTCGGGAGGTCGAGGAACAGGTAAATCGATTCCGTGTGGTACAGGTCGCGATACAGAGGCTACGTCTGGGTATACTACGCTTCGTTTCTTTTTTCATGATATACCGTGCTGGATGGGTGGAGTCAAGCAAAAGTAACAGTCATTCGCATGATTGGTAGGTTCCCTCTACATCATTGGTAAACCAAAAGGCAATAAACGTTTCTTTTTGTTTAGCCACATAATCAGATTTGTGGAGCAAGTTGTGCAACTAAAATGTGGTACCCACGATATGTCTTGGTTTTTAATTTAAATTCCAAAATAATGGAAGTAAGCAGTTTCTAAACGTTCTGTTATTGAGCATCTTTGGTTAGTAATGGTCACCTTACCACAAATGTAGCAAAAATCGTCTGCGCTATTAACACATTTACGGGACATAACGAAAACTGTAGATTTTTCACTAAAAATGTCAAAAAAACGGTAACAATTACACGTTTTAACTGTTGAACAAAACACAGTCAGCGTTAAACGCAACAAACAAATGTAAAATAATAAAAGTTCCGCGAGTAACCACCAAATATTTTGAGTTACCCGCTATTATATTTATATGGCATAAATGCACAATAAGAGCTAACTATGAATTTTAATTTGTATATTTATGTTCAGCGAGTGAAATACAATCAATATAGTATATTTTCATGTAAAAGGCAATTTTGATGTAGACCAGTGTAATTATTTAATTTAATATACGAGTAATTAATTTGACTTTTTGAAAACTTGACTGGAGCGAATAAATAACACGTCTGTTTGCAATAATTCTAGACGTAGCCGAACACGTTTTATCATTTACCGCTGCTGTGTCTTCCAAGAAATCCCAATACTATGGAAATTTCTTTGTATCCTTGATCATTAATACCTTATAAACGTAGACTTAAGACTTCATTGTTTCCTACCTAATTCACTCCAATTATGAATTAATATACTTACTTTTTCACTTTCGATCTTATTTGTACCACTCGTGTAATCAGACTTATCTGGAAATTGGATCGCGAATGAAAAAATTTTTAAAAAAATTTATTTTGTTTCAAATTTGAAGCTAAGTAGAGTGACTCAGCTGTGAGCTGAAAATAATTTATTAATGAAATGAAAAATTCTGATCTATTTATGTTCTTTTGATTCATTTCAAAGCAATGATTAAAACCTATCTAATATGATCAAAAGGAAACAAATATGTTCATTTTTAATTTACACTGATTTTCTACAAATCATCATTGCAAATCGCTATTGCACGTTATTTTGAAAATCCCCTAAATTGAACAAATAATGTTCCAAAAGTGGATGAAAACAACCAGACCTGCTATTTGTTTAGCAAGAGAACATTTACTCACCTGGCAGTTATTAATGTGCAATCCCAAGTAGTCTGATCGTTTGATTTGAACTTTGATTTGGCGTAAAATCTACAAAAAAAATATGTCTTCATTTTATTAAAAGCAAATGACTAAATTTTCTCAAATGTTCAAAATGTGATAAATTTTTTAGCAAACATGATTTAAGCGTGCAAAATATTGCGTAGTTCTATGATCATATGAGAAGTGGTGGATGTTTGTTGGAAATACTGAATTAATTTTTTATCTTTGTATCCGGCTAGATATGCTAACTTTTTTAATTATGGTCCTAAATTTAATGAAGAAAGTATGCTAATTAAATAATTATCCTGATTATTTTTACAAATTCTTAGATGATAATTGGGCAATTAAAATCATTCTGCCGAATTCTAATATAATGAGCGCTTGTACTTAAATTATATAAAAATCAAATTAAAATTTCATTCAACCCAAAAATTTTTCTATTGATGCACTGACCTATTTCCCCTAACTTCACGCATCATCGATCTTGCAATCGATATATCTACTTCATACTCGTATACTGGTCAGTTTCTTTATTAACTGCTTGTCATGCCATCCATCAGATTCACCTTAGCGATCCGGCCGCGAAGCCATTAAAGATTTAGCGTTTTTATTATTATGCATATTATACCCGTAACAGGTGAGAAGAAAAACCCGCTGGCTCAAGTTAGCCAAAGGCAGTCATATCAGCGTCAAGAAGTTACTTACTTGCTCTCTTGTACTTACAAAGTGTACCAACATGGTTGCAAATGGTGTTGGCAGAGGTAAGAAAGACCATACAAAGTAATTAGTGTAGTCACTAGATCACAGTGTTACACCAAGCGTGGTTGGTTGTTTATCGCGGTGGAGTGTGCTCCGCGTTCCACCGCCGGACGCGCTACCAAAGCTTATGAAGAAAACTAAACAGCGACTTGTATGCCGCAATAAGTGAAAGTTATGTAAGATTATGCGATCACAAACGAAACAAATGCATGACTCGATCGTTTTTTGTTTACATTTTCGTCTTGATCGCAAAATAAGTTGAATATGTCTCGGTTCATATGTATTGGCGAATTTTATACAGGGTGGAGGTGGATAGATACTCAAAGGCCATTCAAATTATTTAAATAAAAAAATTAAATAAAGGAGCACAACGTAATCACCCAATATAAAAAAAACACTCAATAGATTACCATCCTTACAAATAGTTCCTTTGCTAGGGCTTTGTAGTAAAATACAATATCATACAGGAATCACGACATGTGTCCGTATATCTATCATAACTTTTTGAACAGCTCAGAAGTGACGACCTCTTGAAAGTTTCGGAGCGAAAATTTTTGTTCAGAGTTTCTAGGAGAGTTTTAGCCATTATAGTTAGTCGAGTGGGGTATCGTATGAAAGGTCTCAATGAGATCTTTCTAACACAGCCCTAAAAGCCGATTAAGACTACGACACAAATATCAGACACTAATTCCTATACTATACTGTTCCTAATTCGACTAAATTTTCAGTGTACGCGGATACCTGTGTACAAGTTTATTAAGCTAGTGTCTGAGCTGTTCACCCTCAAATTTCCAGTTATTGTCATTGCTCCACATGAAATTCATTTTGATTTATATCCACAAGGAAGTGTTTGATGAATTTTCCAAACTTCAATGAAAATTCGGTAACTACAATAGACACCTGGACACAGCATGTTTATATTTACCACAGGCATTTTGATTTCGCAATAAATGTCTGAAGCCAAAATACTCGTGATTTTACTCGGTGTACATATATAATAAGTGTACGAGGGTCATTCAACAAGTACTTAGCCTCACCCCCGATGGCGCTGCTATTACAAAAGAGTTTTACCATCGTGCAATACATTCTTTTAGTAGCCTACTGTCAAAGTTTCAGTCAATTCCCTTCATTAGTTTTGTTGAATGTACTGCACGATGGTAAAACTCTTTTGTAATAGCAGCGCCATCGGGCGGTGAGGCTAAGTGCTTGTTGAATGACCCTCGTATGCTGTATAGGGGAAAATTATAGAGGCTTCGCTCTGCTCTGCACGTCTTATAAAGTGTTCTCCAAAATCAAAGAAAGAAAATTAAAGCCGTACTATGAAAGTAATATAGGAGAGTATCAGGGAGGCTTTCAAAATGAACTTTATTAAAATAATATAGAAAATGTTACAACGATTTGAGAATACGTGATAATACATAATTAGTCTATATACGACGCGACGGTTTTTCTTCTAAGAAGGGTCAACAAGTTAGAGGTTTCTACGCCGATACAATTTCAATCCCGTTTGGACATCACAACAATATTTGTGTCTCTAATCACCAACATACACACGCCAGTGCGTATTACTGCGCGAACATAAGTGTGAATATTTCCAATACGCACGTCACTTACATAAACTTAGACTTAGCCCCTCTAAGTAATTTTCGTGAATTAAATTGTTCAACGGTTTTGGCAGTACATCCACGATCATCTGATCGGTTGGCACATGCTCTAGCGCTAGCCCACCAGCTTTTATTGCTTCCCGCACAAAATGATGCTTAATGTCAATGTGTACGCGCATGAAACACATGATCACTTGCTAAACACTGAGCTCCACGATTGTCCGCATATAATAAAATGTCTGTCCAGTCACCTAAACCAAGCTCACATAGTAAACTGCAAAAGTAGATGGTTTCTTTTGCCGCTTCTGCTAATCTGACATATTCCGCTTCTGTTGATGATAACGGAACAGTCCGTTGTTTTTGCGATTTCCATGTGATCACTGCCCCGCTTAGTAAAAATTTGTACCCCGTAAATGAATGGCGATCTACGGAATCTTCGCCCTATCTGCATCTGCCTAGCCATATAACGAGTCATCTATTTTTGCATATACCAAACCGACATTAGCAACACCAGCTGAATATCGCAGGATGTTTTTTGCTGCCATCCAATAACATTGACGCACTTTAATCAAAAACTGTGCTAATCGCCAACACGTGTTCGCAATATCCGATCGCGTTGCAACCGATAAAAACATTAAAGCACCAAGGAATTTGTGGTATGGGTACTTTTTGCATGAATTATCATCACTCGCGCTATCAAAGCGCATATTCAGTCTCAATAATCCTTTTATGTAACCACTTTGAGAAAGTATAATTCGATCCTTTTGCTGATCGATTTCAAGACCAAAACAAAATTGTGCTAGTCCAAGGTCTCTTATTTCGAAGTCTTCTTGTAAACTTGTTTTCAGTAAATTCATACACTCTGTCGATTGTGTAGCCACTCATACGTCATCATCAACACATACAGAGCACTACCGCAAAGTTCACCGAAAAATAAACATGGTTCACTTGTTGTCGCTTTTAATCCCAGGCTCCACAGTTTTTCACTAAGTCGTTTATACCATTCAACATTCACGCTTTAATCCGTATAGCGCTTTCTTCAACTTGCACGCATTACCGCCGTTCTCGAGACTATTTAGCATCTCTCTTGCACACGTTGCGTTACTCGAATTTCCCGGTGCAATTCTAACCAGCATTTTATTTAACATTTCCGATACACGCATTTCCAATCGTGCAACTGGCGCGAAAGTTTGATGATAGTCAACACCGTTTTTTTGACTATATCCTTTAGCCACCAAACGCGCTTTGCGTCGCTTGATTTCAACATCGATACCGTGTTTATTTGTCAATACCCAACGACAACCGACGACATTCTTGTGATCGTTCTTCTTGATTATCTCCCATGTGTAATTTTTAATTAAATTAGACACTTCAGTCTCCATTGCATCTAACCATTCATCACATGCGTCACTATGCTGAAAACCATTCGACTTCCGCGACATATTTTCACCAGCCGCTCTCCTCAGGGTTTGCAAATGCACGTATTATGTGACGCATCTCTTCAGGCCTACGGGGTGGCCATCTATGTTCGATCCCAGCAAACCGGCGACTCTGTCGTGGTAAGATTGCTTTGCGGAAAGGGAAAGGTTGTACCATCGAAGAAGCCAATAATAGCAAGGAAAGAACTGCAAGCTGCCATCTTACCAGCCAAATTCGCCAGTCGAATTCGAAGCGACATAAACTGACAAAATGTCCCATGCTACTTCTGGTGTGATTCAGCGGTAGGCCTTGCATGGCTAAAGTCAGAATCATCATCTTGGTGCACTTATGTAGCCAATCGAGTAGCTACCATCCAAGATTTAACTTCGAAGGACCAATGGCTTTACGTACCTGCAAAGCAGAATATCGCGGACGTGATCAGCTGAGGATTATCTCCTGCTCAACTAAAACAGACTTCCACCTGGTTCTGTGGCCCTATTTTTCTACATGGCCGTCAAGATGTGTGATCTAAGCAACCGATAAAATTCGAAACCAATTTTGAGCGCAAAACCAGACCAGCAGTTCTCATCACAACGAAGAACTTTTCAGAGTCTATCGACTCAATTGACCATTAAAAATTCATATCATCACCTGCAACAAACAGTGGCATATGTTCTCCGTTTCACTAATACGGTGCGCAAAATCAATAAACCTCCACCGTGCATTCAACTCACTGTGTCTGAGTGAGATGTGGCATTGAATACCATCCTAAAACACTGCCAAGAACAGGCGTTTAATAAAGATCTGCGGCAGCTGAAGAAGGAAGGCCAAGTCGATCAGCAAAACCACATAGCTTCACTAACGCCACGAATAGATGATTATGGAGTGATACATGTTCGAGGGCGCCTTGAAGAATCTCACCTCAGCTGTGAGGCAAAGCATTCTGCAATCCTGCCGTATGGTCACTACACTACCAAACTAATTATGACACAAATCCACAACGAGAATGACCAAGTAGTACCTTTAGCATTGCACGCCATAACACGGCAACGATTTAGGCCCATCAAAGGTTAAACTATCGCCCGAAGCATCGTCCTTAATTGCATCATCTGTCGAAAGGCTAAACCACAATTAAGCTTCCAAATCATGGAAAATTCGCCAGGGAGCCGCGTACAACCTGCTCGACCATTCATCACCTCGAGCGTGGACTTCTGCGGCCCATTTTCGGTTCACTTTAAAATACGAGGCAAACCACCCCAGAAAACGTATTTGACCATCTTCGTGTGCTTCGCCACTAAAGCGGTACACCTGGAATTGGTGTGTGATCTTACTACAGATGCATTCATAGAGGCATTTAAGCACTTTATAGGACGAAGAAGCAGCTGCAGGACCATCTATTGTGATAATGCAACAAATTTTGTGGGTGCCTACAACCAGCTTTGTGATTTGAACGAGGTCTTATACTCAGGCACGATTCTGTTCCAGCATAGGAATCGATTTCAATTTCATTCCTCCCAGATCCCCACACTTCGGTGGATTGTGGAAGGCTGCCATCAAATTTGCAAAGCAACTTCTTCCTACGTCGTTTCAAAAACGGTCGTTAACCAACGACGAACTCGTAGCAGCTGTGGTAGAAGTTGAAGCCATTTTGAACTCGTGATCTTTAACTCCGCTATCTTCTGACCCAAATGACCTAAATTCCTTAACTCACAGACATTTTCTCGTCGGGGAACCGATAACAAGCAGTGCTGATCCGATAGTACCACCAAATTACCCCAATTTGCATCAACAATGGAAGCGGCTACTCGAGATCAAAAGCCAATTCTGGCACCGATGGACGAACGAATATCTTTCACAGCTCCAACATCGCTCCGAGTGGAAAAACGCAAAAGAGAACCTGCGGGTTGGGACCATGGTGGTGTTGAAAGAAGCCAATACCCCTGTGCTGCACTGGCCATTAGTGCGTATTATGAGCGTTGTAAGGGGCCAAGATGGAAGAGTGCGCGTGGTAGAGATAAAGACAAGTTCCGGAGTACTACGCCGGGCGGTAACTAACCTAGCACCACTCCCAATCGAGACAGAAGAAGATGAGAAACAATTAATTTTAAGGCAACATCAGCCAACGCAGCAGCGTATATCCCAGGAATGCCAATACCGTAGGATGCCGGAAGATGATGATCGGACTGATCAGTCAGGGCCATCAACCTCTAAATGGCCGCGCAAGACGATCGCCGCTACAATGTTCACCGTACTGTTGGTTTTCTTCTTAACAGCCTATTTGACGCAGGCTTCGCCATTAGTGACTACAGGACCTCTAGCGAACCACCACGTACTGTATTTCGAGAAAATATGTAAAGGTCACCTCAGCTCCAACGAGTGGAATCGCGTAATCTTTTTCAACCTCTCTACCTACTTGAAGAAACCAAGCATCATAGCCCATGGTCTCACTCAACTTGGTCAAATCTGCGATACCATAAAGACATCTCGGATATGCGCCTCAACATTAACTCAACTGGATGACGCATTTAGAAGCATTCAGGAGCGAAACGAACTTCTTCAAGACAAACACTCTCCGCGTAGCAAACGAGGAGCTGTTGATCTGATCGGCAATATCGCGCATTCCTTGTTTGGAGTGCTTGACTCAGCTTATGTCCTTAAAATGGACGAAACTATATGCGATATTGGAAACAATGAACATCAACTACTGGCACTTATCCCCAACGAAACGAGCATCCTGGACGCTACTACCGAAATAATGCAACGGTCTCACGAAGCTATCGCCGATCAAATCGATGATCTCAACCTCAACAGAACGTTAGAGGCAATAGCCCAACTCACCTACAATTAGCAGCTGATTCAGGCCATGGATTTCTTCAACACGTTGCCCACTCATATGCTGGTAAAGATGACGGCCTACGAAGGCACCCAAACTACTTTCCTGGACGTTGATGCTCAGCATGGAATGATTAATCCCATGCTGCTTCCCCCAAGTCGCCTGCTAAAACAGTTAACCACCATGAAGGACAATTTGCCTGCAACGTTAAAGCTGCCAGCAAAATATCACAACCTTCCAAAAATCTACAGCCTGCTCACCGTCGAAGGCCAAATACCACCTAACAAAATCTTATTCCGGCTCACACTTCTCTTAGTAGGGAAGTATTGAGCTTACATTCAATTCCCATAAGCACTAAAGAAGGCTTCATTGAGGTAATTCCAACCACCAACTACCTCTTAGTCAACCTGGCCCGCAATTTGTTTTACCTCGTTACAAGCACTGAGTTTTCTCAGTGCTTCATTTTCGAACCAGCCCACTACATTTGCAAGCAAACGCATCCCGTATTGCGGAAGGGACCCGATGTAACGAATTGCGAGATCGCAATTCTCACACAATCAACTCCTGCCGCTCCATGTCGTGTCGCTCACACTACAGCCAATCCTGCTTGGATTCAGCTGCAGCGCCCAAATTATTTGATGTATGTGATGAACGAACCAAGTGATTTTCACATCGTTTGCGGTACCATTGTTCAAACTATAAGGTTGAGTGGAACTGGCAAGCTCAACGTGACAAACGGATGCACTATCTACAATCGAGCTGTCATATTGCAGGCCAGCAATTTATATTCCGGCGTATTAGATGCATCATTTTCGGTATCAAGCAACCGCTCAATGGACCTCACACTGATTAGCCCGGAAACGAAATTTATCCCGATAGAAAGATTTATCAACGATACTGCCAGGAACATAACACATCTACGCAATCGGGGGCAGCAATTGCAGCGCAATGAATCGAACATTCTTAGTCACCCTGGCAATCACATTCATCACTTCAGCGTTACCTACATCAATCTTGCAATGGTCGCTGCTTTAATATTTTATCTGTGCCGAAATGGTTTCCAGCCTCGTAACTGAGTGACCATCAAAACCTTACCGATTCCTGCACCGCGGCCATCCCGACAACCTTCCTTCTCATTGATTCCGGGACTTCAGGTTTGAACCCCAGGTTCAAGGCGGGGAATATCCGACGTACGTCTCACTTGATATCGTCTAGACGCAATGTCAGCAATTTTCATCAGACGGTTTCAGGTGAATATGATCTAATGTATGGGAATGAAATTCGCTATTTAATATTAGTACAGTAAATATAGCATTTACGGTCTAAGAAATGACCTACTGGGATTTGACTTGATAAATCGATAGGGGGGCATAAAAAAAACTTAACTTCAGATTTCCGAAGTGATTCCCCCCTGCTTTTGAGAAAATCCAAAAACATTTTGAAACGCGTTTTTCTCGGAATCTATGGATTTTAGAGAAAAGTTTATTGAACAAAAAATGTTCAGGACACTGTTATCTACATTTTATCTCATTGGAGCAAAGTCCTCCGACTTAAAATACAAAAAATAGGTGGCGCTAAAGTATCAAAAAAGTGGTTTTTTGGCATTTTCAATAAAAAAAAAATATTTTTTTATAATAATGTAAATGGGAAAGTTGTTCGTCATAAAATTATCTACAATTTTTGTTGAAACAATTTTTTTGTAAAACTTACCGTTAACGAGCTGGAGCTTGCCAAAGTGTAAAAGTCGTACATTAATGTGCCGCGCCGATGCGTGTATTCCATTCATTTTATCGAAACATTATTTTTCGATTAATAGACCGTAATGTTTACTTAATATTCTCATTTTTAACAATTATTTTGATAAACAATTAATAATAGTAACCTTTTAGTACTGTGAGGGTTTAGGCAGATGCTAGAAACCGGTCCTTTGTCCAAACTATGCCGACTGGCCCGCCGAAAGTGAAAGGAACCGTTAACTATGCTGCACTGCATCTTTTCGCCTACAGCTCGTTAACGGTAAGTTTTACAAAAAAATTGTTTAAACAAAAATTGTTGATAATTTTATGACGAACAACTTTTCCATTTACATTATTATAAAAAAATAATTTTTTTTTTTATTGAAAATGCCAAAAAACCACTTTTTTGATACTTTAGCGCCACCTACTTTTTGTATTTTAAGCCGGACGACTTTGCTCCAATGAGATAAAATGTAGATAACAGTGTCCTGAACATTTTTTGTTCAATAAACTTTTCTCTAAAATCCATAGATTCCGAGAAAAACGCGTTTCAAAATGTTTTTGGATTTTCTCAAAAGCAGGGGGGGGGGATCACTTCGGAAATCTGAAGTTAAGTTTTTTTTTATGCCCCCCCTATCGATTTATCAAGTCAAATCCCAGTAGGTCATTTCTTAGACCAAACCTATTTTTTTGTGCTATATTTACTGTACTATATGATATGAAAACAGAATTCGCGAATTTAGTTCTCATGCATCATAGACAAAAAATAGTTATAAATAAGCATGAAATTAATGTAAATATATCATTCTGTTAACTAGTTTCCAAGTGGAGGATTTTGATTAAATAACTGAGCATTTCAAGTTCTGGCATTGGATCAGAACTTAAGCAAATCTTTGAATATTTTGTGTTAGAATCTAGATTCTGGTATTGAACCAGAATTTACCAACACTAGTTAATCGGAACATGGAGTGAAGTGTTAAGTCTTGCTAGTGAACCAAGATTTAGTGCTGCAAGGTGTCAGTGCTTTATCAAATTGATCCTGGTATTGGACCAGGATTACATTATTCTGCAGAGAGGCCTAGTATTGTACCAGGACATCTCGAAGCCTGTGGAAAGCCCCACGAGTCAAAAGATATTGAATTACTTCAGCCATTTTAACGAAACCTTATCACAACCGAAAAACGCGCGAACATAATAAACGCTTATAAAAACCGCAAAATTTATCAAGACACAAAAATAAATACAGATGCACTGGGCCCATAGCCTCTTGAAAATTTGAGGAAGTTACAATAATTAAGGTATCTTGATTGTTTAGTAAAATGAACTTTATTAAAATAATATAGGAAATGTTACAACGATCTGAGAATACGCGACAATATATAATTAGTCTATATACGACACGACGGTTCTTCTTCAAAGAAGATTCTTAATTCGACTGCCAAGTGTCAACAAGTATAGAGGTTGCTACGCCGGTACAATTTCATTCCCGTTTGGACATCACAACAATATTTGTAAGTGTCTCTAATCACATACACCCCCACAAGTGCGTATTGCTGCGAGGAAATAAGCGTGAATAATAATAAAACTCGGATGGTGGTTGCAATCAGACTAAAATCATTTATTGTGCAACTTTGATGAACCAGCAACCAGTACAACCAACTTCACTTAGACTAGTTTTCTATTGTAATGCTAAGAGATAGAGATAACATTATTATTTTATGACACATTTTAATAGTAAAAAGGTATAAAATGAAGTTTTGTTAAAGGGAAGTAATGAATAAAATGTTCTTAGTTGGAAAGATAAGATTAGTTTTTCTTTTTTTTTTGTAATTAAAAATACGAAAGGAAAGATAAAGTTAATATGACGAGGAATAAAAAAACAGCTGAATAAATAAATGTTTTTTTATAAAGAAAATAAATAACAGAAAAAGGTAGGTGTGGCCAAAAGAAGGTGGAGATGGTAATTAGGCCATTGTGAATGGGAGAGTGCCGATACGGCCGGAATCCGCAACTATGCTACAAATCAAATTTTTCACCGACTTCCAACAGAAAGGAGGTTATCAATTCATCGCGTATATTGTTTTGCTTTTTTTTGTATGTTCACGCATTATTCTTAAACGGATATGTTGCTAGCGCTTAAGACGTTTGTTATATTGTAATTTTAATTACTTTGTAACTTTTATTAATAATAATAATAATAATAATAATTTAAACGGAGATAGATAGAAGTGTCCTGTTTTCGGCTAATGATACGTCTTTCTTCCAGTTAGGTCCCGTTTAAAGGATAAGAAATTCAAGTAACGGTAAATGGCTCTTACCGTTAAAACTAAAAAAATTCCGACTTTCACCCCGATTTTTCAGCGTAACTGATCAACGCGTGTAAGAATTTTGATTGTAGAGGTTACAAATGAAGGACAACATATTGATCTAAAAAGTATCGGAACAGAATTGAAATTAACAGTTAAATATGATACATTGATGTCGAGAAATTGAATTTAAGTGATATTTCGTACGAAAAGTGCGAATTAGTGGCACTCTGCAAGGATTTGTTGGAGATACCGAGTCTTTTGGTGACGGATGATAAAAATGATCAGTATGCTTAATTTTCTGCATAATCGGTACATTTTAGTCCATCATTTCTACCGGAAATAACCAATAAATTAATTCTAAATGTGGCATAAATACAATTCAACAATAGTTAAAGGGAACATTTCAGGATGCTTTTCTCTTCCGCATTCACTCTTTGCTTACCAATGAGATTGGTATAGGATCCTTCTTACATCCTTAGACGTAAATGTTACATGTAGGATTATAAAATTCCCCGAAGAAATAATAAGGATTGAGTGATTGCAAATTATAGAGTTGACTCGTTGCTTTCCAGTTAATATTATATGTAGGATACATTACATTACAAAATATGCCCAGAGATCTAAAATTAGTGATTTCCATACTAAAAACCAGCGAGAATCGCAACCTAAAAAGAGATACGTTTCCTGCTATAATTGATCATAACTGTACAGATGATGATGAAAATGCATAGCCGAGTTTTCATTGAACTATATGGTATGATTATCTTAAAACTTCCATGAAAATTAGGTGCCATGGTTAACTAAAAACGAAGGCGATGGGTATCGAATAAATGTGAACGAATGATGCGGTTAAGAAGGATATTTTTAAGTAAATTTCATGAGATTGATTGCGGAGTGAACTTTATGTTTACATATGAAGGGGTTAAAGTCAAAGTGGCGTAAGTCAATTGTCAGTAGAAGTTGACTTAGACACAAAAATGCGATGTAGAAATAAACAAGTTGAGTAGACAGACCTATGCTCATGTCAGAAGGGTTTTGTACTCAACTTACAAAATGCAGTAACCGGCAACGAATAAAATCAAGAAACACGTCATGTTCGAGGATCATACTATTATTAACAAAGTTGAAAGAATTTTGACTTCTGAGGTATTCGTTATAGTTATACCCATAAATATCTCGCTTGATAATTTTTTCACATTTTTTAGATCACGGGTGTCCATTCGCGAGGGAGGAAACACATTTTTCATGTATTCCCCCCCCCCCTACGCCCCCACTGAAGCAAAATCTGTCAGTTTAAGAACTGTTTTGAAAAGCTCTCATAGATAACTTTCATTTGATACTCATATCGGCTACCTTTCATGAAATTTTTTTCAGGGATCACTCCTCTATACCGTAATCATCGATTCATGGCCTATTTTTTCGAATCCTAGAATGGTTACAAAGCCCTTTTGCTAGGAGCTCTCTCCTGCCTCTTCGACTTGTTTCAATTGTATGTACTCATCCTCATGATACCTATCATTCCTGAAATTTTTTTGCAAATCCTAGCAAAACTGTAGTGTCTAAATCGGAGGAAAGCGCATATGGCTCCATAGCCATATGTTTCCATAGTAATACACTCCACATTGTTCCATAGTAATACAGGAAAATTCAAATCGTTATAACTTCGTTAAATACTATTCGATCTTTATAAAACTTTCAGGGCAGATTAATCTTATAAATAGTCATCTGTTTGCTGAATTTTATTGAATTTAAGGGTACCGTTTAGATTTCATTCAAGAAAACATAAAATCGATAAATCATACTATTGCTAACATAGTTGAGTGAATTTCGACTTCTCATGTATTTGTTGTTGTTGTACTCATTAAGGCCTACATTCATGATTTTTTTCAGATTTTTCGGATGGAAGGTGTCCAATCGCGAGGGGGGGGGGGGGGGTACGCGAAAAGTTCGTACATTTTCCCTTCCCCTGCCCCCCTCGGTACTCGTAAGGCAATTTTAAGACTTGTTTTGAAAAGATCTCATTGAGACCTTTCCAATGACACCCTACTCAACTACCAATGTTGAAATTTTTTTTTGAGAGGTCACCTCCCTATACGGGGAGACCCCCCTTAAATACCTTTGAAAAAATTTCCCACCCTTGAACTTTCAAGAAGTCATCATTTCTGACCTTTGCACAAAGTTTCATGGCTGTAGCCTTTATAGTTTCGGAGAAAAAGTGCTGTGACATACAGACGGATGGACGGACGGACGGACGGACAGACGGACACAGGTCGTGATTGCAATAGGGTTTTGTATTTTAGTACAAAACCCTAAAAACTGTTTATAGAAAAAGTGGAGTAAGTCAGAGCTTCACTCATGTCGTTGTTAGGATGGCAGCACAAGTTAGACTGATAATGGACCATCTGTTTTGTTGATAACTGAAGTGGCGTAAGTCAGACTTACACCAGTGTGGTTGTAATTGTTTTCATCGAGTGTTGAATGCATGCGTGAAAACTCAAAGAAACGATGGATTCAGAAATAAGTTTAAGGGACCCGTTGGATGAGCTAGAGTCCAGTGATGAATGGGAGCGTGAACAAGGAGAAAACACATCAGAAACAGATGATGGTAAGTACTATTCACCTTCTCACCTCTCAATTACTCACCGACTAACCTATTTTGTTGCAACTTTTTTAGCAAGTACTTACATTAGATTATGCTTTAGGTCCTTTTCGTCTATTATTCTCTGAATAATACACCTTTATAATCGGTTCGGAAAAATAGAGATAAAATGCATGAAGAGTGATGTTTGTAGTGAATTTTCTGTGATTATTGAAAACGGTCGTGTTGAGTATCGTTTTTCACGTAATTTTGGATGCTGAATCGAGGCTTCCCCTGCAGTTTTTTATTTCGGTAGTAAGTGTAACAAGATGTTTGTTATTTCAGAATCAGAAAGAGATGAAGAGGTCGACGGCGGACGCTAGCGCAACCATTCCAGCGAATTTCCTACTGCTGGAACTTCTGAGAATCGAGAAAACGCTCGCCCGAGAACGAAGAAAAGACAAAAACACGAAAGTAAAGCTCAAAAGCGAAAGCAAGCACGAAATTCAGGGCTCCCATACGTGTCCTCTAGAGGAAAAGAAGTGGCCGGTAAGCTGTGTCAGAACTTTGATTGTAAATGTAAAAAAAAGTGTGTGGAGAACTTACCTGAAGTGGCGAGGCGAGAAATGTTCGACACCTTTTGGAAGCTGAACAGTTTTTCTGAACAAAACGTATTTTTATGTGGTTTGATTGTGCAACAGAAACCTAATGTAAGACACCCACGAAATTCAACGAGAAATGCAACGTCTGTTTCAAACAGCTTCAGATTCCAAGCCAGCGGCAATAGCGTTTTTTCTTACAAACACTTCAAGTTTCGGATGGGCGAATGGCAAGGGCAATACAAAAAGTACGAGAGGGTCAACAACCAGGAAGTGATGGCCGAGGACGCCATCCCCCCAAAAATAAAACACCGGAGGCTGCCATGAATGGTGTGCGTGACCACATAGCATCTTTCCCATCGTATCAATCGCACTACAGTAGATCAGAGAACCCTAACAGGAAATACCTTCCTCCTGACATGAATGTACGTACAATGTATGAATTGTACAAAGAAAAGTGCACGGAAAAAGGTGATATTCCTGTTTCTGAAGCCATCTACCGTCGAACATTTAACAATGAGTTCAATTTGCATTTCCACCGGCCTCTCAAAGATACGTGCACCAGATGCTATGTGCTTGACAAGAAGATTGAAGTGTGTGAAGATGAAGACGAATCTACAAAGCTGAAGGCTGAAAAAGAATTACACCTCAGAAAAGCCGAAAAGGTGAGAGAGGCTAGAGATCGGGACACAGTGAAAGCACGGGAAGACGAATCTTTCTATTGTCTGACATTCGACCTCGAAAAGGCTTTGCCATTTCCTGTTTTGACGACGCCCGTGGCTTACTATAAGCGGAATATGTATTGTTATAACCTTGCCTGCCATGAACTTGGAACAGGTTTAGGCTTCATGTTCTGCTGGGATGAAACGATAGCTTCTCGTGGGTCTCAAGAGATTGGTTCCTGTATCGTCAAACATCTTGCAGCAAGAGCGTCATCTGCTAAGCACAGAGTGTTGTACAGTGACTCATGTACGGGCCAAAACCGTAATATTAAGTTTTCTTTGTACCTCATGAAATACATACAGGGCCCTTAAAGCAATGCAGAAATTATCGATCACAAATTTATGGTAAGTGGCCACTCTTTTCTACCCAACGACTCTGAATTGGGATCAATTGAATTGTACGCCAAGAACAAGTTGATTCATACTGCAGACGACTGGTATAGTATCATACTGAAGTGCCAAAGGAACAATCCATTCATGTTCACGAAAATGGGCCGAGAGGATTTCAAATCTGTTGCAAAGTTGGAAAATTGTATCACGCGAAGAAAGAAAAATGAGAACAACATTGCTGTTAATTGGTTGAATATTCAATGGATACGAGTTTTGAAAGATCAACCTTACACTATCTTCTACAAAGAAACTGTGAATGAGGATTTCCCATTTTCTAAACTAAATCTAAAGGCAGCAAGGCCCGGTAGGCGACATTCTTTGGCCCACGTTTCTCAAGATGTTTTGTACCCAAGGGGAAGGCCTGTTTCCGAGGCTAAAAAAAAGATATGCTTGATCTTCTGCAATACATTCCACCAGTGAAATATGATTTCTTCGTTTCCCTGCGAACCACTTTTGAAGAAGGTGAGGAGCTTGTAGATGTTGGACCTCTGGAAATTGTGGAAACCACAAATCCTGATGAAACAGACTGAATCCGTTTTGCCATGTTAAAAAAATTAAGAATCTATTCGTGATAAAAAATTAAATTGTTTGTATTATTCTTATACTTTGTGTAATGTACAATAAAAATATTTTTGAGAAGTGCAAGTCAACTTTACATCATTTTGTTGATGTCCACAGTGGTGTAAGTCTTTGGTTTTAGGTCATACAGTGGTGTATGTCACAGGCTTTGGTAAGGCGCAGTGGTGCAAGTGACTTTGGTTAGTGTGTGAGGTACAACTTTTGAGCAAAAAAAATTTCAAATCAAGCCTAATCACTAAGTTTGGACCTACGTATTTACTACAATACCTTTTGCACTATGCTAATTTCCTAAAAACGATGATAAAGTGACTTACACCAATTTGACTTTAACTCCTTCATATATGAATACATATGTATGTCTATACATATATATTTATTTATTTATTTAAATTCCATTTAACAGATAAACATTATCCAATTACAAAATGGAACAAAACAAACAGAAAAGAAAATTAATGAAAATTAGAATTAAGTGTTAAAGTTAATATAAAAAAGAAATTCAATGGTACTAACAACAATAAATATGCGTGTAAAATTAAATTAAAGCACACAAAAAAAGAAAATAAAGTCTAATATTTACTCCAGTTGAGCTTTAAGAATCAGGCTTCTTAACCTCAATTTAAAAACTAGGTATGAGTCGGAAAAAGGACCAGGCTCAAGCCTATCATGATTCCTTACCATTCGTATAATAGGAGAATGAAAATATAAATTTGTACGGGCATACGGTGGCACGAAAAAATTGTTTGCCCGAGAAGAACGCGATGATTGACGAAGACGTAGGTCTGCAAGCAATGTTAATGAAATTTGATTGTGGCAGAGTTGATACAGAAAACACTGATCTAGATACATGCGACGGGATGACAGAGTAGGCAAACGTGGGAAGGATAAACGGCAGTCATAGGGTTGATATGGGATTTTGAATTTGTAAAACAAGATACGAGTAAATTTACGCTGGACATTCTCTAACGAGTCAATGAGGTAGGAGTGTCGGGGAGACCAAACTACAGAGCAATATTCGAGGATAGGACGGGCAAGACAGGTAAACAAGCGGACAGGAGTAGATATATTGTTAAATTAATGCGCGTGCCTGAAAATAAGTCCCAATATTTTCGAGGCCCTAGTAGTCGCGATTAGAACGTGTGCATCAAAATTGAGCTAAGGACAAAAGTAACGCCAAGGTCCTTAGCAGAGCTCACAGCAGCGAGTGGGACTTTGTTCAACATATAGGTAGAATTCAGCGGAGAACGATTTAGATTAAAGGTCATTTTATAGCATTTGGCAACATTAAGACAGAGGTAATTAGACGAACACCAATTACTTAGTGCAATCAGGTCCATCTGAAGATATTGACAATCTTTAAATCTTTAAAATCATCGGCATACAGTAGGCAATTGGAAGCGATAACCGAAGGAAGATCATTTATAAACAATAGGAATAAGAGGGGACCTAAAATGGAACCTTGAGGAACACCAGAGGATGGATAGAATGGAATAGAGGTAGTTCCACAGTAACTAACACAACATATACGAGAAGACAAGTAGGAGTCCATCCATGATAAGAGAGGGCCAACAACCCCAAAAGTTTTCAGTTTATAACAGAGAAGTTGATGGTTGACCGTGTCAAATGCCTTCGAGATGTCAGTGATGATTACATCAACCTGCAATCGATTGTCTAGGGCCTTAGCAATGAAATCGGTGAATTCAATTAAATTTGAAGTCGTAGAGCGACCTTTGAGAAACCCATGTTGTTCTTTCGACAAGATAGGGATCAATGAAACTGAAAGCCGGTTGTGTACCAGACGCTCAAGTAATTTTGGGAAACAGGGAATTAAGGAAATAGGACGATAATTGGACACAGAAGAAGGATCACCACTTTTAAGAATAGGAACAACGTTTGCTCTTTTCCAATAAGTAGGGAAAATACCAGTCTTTAGACTGAGGTTGAAGAGAAATGCTAGAGGGATACCAAGTGAAGACGCTAATGACTTGACAAAAATATTCGACAAGCCGTCAGGACCAGGTGATATATTAGGATTAAGTGAATTAATGAGGGATTCAACTTCGATATGGTCAGTGAAAAGTGAAGAAATGTCAATGGAGTGAAGTACAGGTGTATTAACTGGATTAGAGACATGAGAAGAAGGAATAAAAGTTGACGAGAAGAACTGAGAGAACAAGTTGGAAATATCCTGTGGAGAAGAGCTAACTATATTATTCCAGCGGACTGTAGGAGGGACAGACGAGGAGGACTTAAAGGATCTAATGTATGACCAGAATGGTTTCGCATTATTCGCCATGAGGGAACTCTCCAAGCTACTGAAGTAGTTTTTCATTGCAGTCTTTAGTTCTTTTTTTGCTGCAAGACGTAGATCACAAAAGCGGGCTCTGGATTCTTCAGTACCACAACGCTTGAAACGGCGGTGTGCCTTACTTTTAGCATTCAAGGCACTTAGTACTTGCTTGGTTAGCCATGGTTTCTGCTTTACTTTGCAAAGAGCTTGTAAAGGTGTGATGTGTTTAATCAACTCATAGAGATAATTATAAAACTTATTCAGAGCTTCCTCACACTCCATATTATCAAAAAACTCCAGCCAGTCAATCAAGCTCAGCTCGGAGGCTAAATCTTCGTAGTTTGCTTTGAAGAAGTTGAATTTTGGCGAAGAAGCAAACGTACGACTTGACAAAAGTGTAATGGAGAGATCGAGCAATAATGGCGGATAATGACTATCGATACTCACTAGAGGATTTAATGCAGTGGAAACAGATAGACAGTTTAGTGGAAAGTTAGAAAGAACTAGGTCAAGTACCTGACCATTAGCATTAGGGATATTATTGAATTGCGATAGTGAACAGAGTGATAGAAACGAGGAGAGGGATAAAGAAGATGCATCGGTTGATGAAACAGAGAAAGGAAGGTTCTTCGTCCATTGCACTGTTCCCAAATTAAAATCACCGCATATTAGAATTAAAGATTGCGGATGTTGCAATAAGACATAAGAGGAAAACTCGTCAAAGAATGTCTCATACACATACAAAGGAGAGTTACTAGGTATGTAGACAGAGGAAACTAATAAAGATGTATTGTTAGGAAGGAAGATCTTGACAATCACACAATCCACAACACGGGAAAAGCAAAAATCAGCACAAAGGGAGCTACGCACTGTATTGCTAACAACTACAAGAACACCACCTCCATCTACTTTATTTGCAGAGGCCAAGTCCTGATTACAACGGTACATATCAAAATCAATGGATATTTCCGAGTTTAAGATGCTACTATTTAACCAGGTTTCCGTAAGACATATAAATACATCTTCGCTGAGTTGTAACGATAAAAAGAGCTTGTCAAGCTTGGTCCTTAACCCTCTTACATTTTGGTAATATACTGAAATATTTGAAGTTAAGCTACAGTCATTAAATCTTATACTAGTTTGTCGGTTGCTGTCTACCCGGTGCACGAAAGGACTTCCTTCTTCTTGAGCTGAATGGTTTAATAAGTACTCCAGGCGGCCAAGCTTCAGGATTCAAAATAGTATCACAATTTGAGGGCACTGTAAGCTTGAAAGAAGCTACCACTCTGTCCTCCAGATTGTCCTTAGTTAATTTGTAGCAACTAATAACTTTAACAGCTGGCCCAAATTTTTTACAAACGTAGTTTTTTAGGTATTCCGCAGTTGTATAGTAGCTTAGGCGCGAAATAAAGATCTCCTTTGGAGGGGATACGATGTCAAGTGTTGGGACTTCGTCATCCGAAATCAGAGTAGCCACAGCCGAGGTGTCAACACCAGATGAGGGCGGAAGACTAGGCGATTGATTATTTTTGATTTTAGGGATCGCCCCCCGATTTATTGATGAGGGTCTCGGAAAGCTATCACATGCCACAGGTAATTCATTACTAACCATATGCTGAGTTGCTGCTGAAGGCACAGGAGAATTAGAACACGACGTAGTCGTGCTAGAACCAGCAGCAAGGTTCGGGGTTTTAGAGGCCGATATATATGTATATATATATATATATATATATATATATATATATATATATATATATATATATATGTATATATATATATATATATATATATATATATATATATATATATATATGTATATATATATATATATATATATATATATATATATATATATATATATATATATATATATATATATGTATGTGTATATATATATATATGTGTGTGTATATATATATACCTATTGATATATATATATATATATATATATAAAACATCTATATATACATATATATATATATATATATATATATATATATATATATATATAAATATATATATATATAGATGTATATATATATATATATATATATATATATATATATATATATATATATATATATATATATATATATATATATGTATATATATATATATATATATATATATATATATATAAATATATATATATATATATATAGATGTATATATATATATATATATATATATGTATATATATATATATATATATATATATATATATATATATATACATGGCTATGTGTGTGTATGTGTGTGGTTGGTTGTATGTGTGAGTCTACATAGGATATAACAAAATTTGTGCCTGAGGGACGCAGCTTTGCTTCGATTTTCGCCAAATTTTCAGCAATATTTCTGTTCTGGCCAAAGTAAAATCGAAAGTCGAACAATTTTAAACAAAATGGCGGCCGTTCAAAGGTTGAAAAAAGTTGAACGATAAAAAAGCGCTTCAGGGTCAGGTCAGAATGTTAAATTCGAAAATTTCTCAAGGCTACAATTCATATTGGAATATTATGAAATCTAAAATCAAGGTAGACGTTGATGAGATAATGGATTAAATGTACCAGAGTTAAAATCGATTCCTATGAACGCTGCAGATTTTAGCCGTAGTAGTTTTTGCAATGCAGTAAAAAATTATCTTTTAATATACGAGAACATGATCCAATGTATACAAAAAACTGAGTTTTGAATGGTTTGAAATGAAAACATTTGCCACTTAAAAAGGATGAAATAAAAAACTTTTAGAAAAAAAAGAAAACCGACTTCGGAATGCCCTTAAAAGGATGAATAAATTTTATGGAAGCGGTGCCAAATGAATTTCCCCATTTCAACATAAATACTTCCAACATCTGCACCATC
This sequence comes from Odontomyia ornata, assembly GCA_963969285.1. Taxonomy (NCBI): domain Eukaryota; kingdom Metazoa; phylum Arthropoda; class Insecta; order Diptera; family Stratiomyidae; genus Odontomyia; species Odontomyia ornata. The sequence continues at coordinate 43,603,127 of OZ017739.1, forward strand.
ACAAAAATATCGGGGAAAAATGATATGGCACCGCTCCCATAAAATTTATTTCATCCTTTTTAGGGCATTCCGAAGTCGGTTTTCTTTTTTTTTTTTTTTAAGGTTTTTTTTTCATAATGTCTTTTCAATTTACATAGAAATACTTTCGCGATCTAGAGTAAATCATCTTCAATCTCACCCTGTCCAAACTCTTTTCATCGTTTGTCCAGTGTTAAGTTTGTTTTCTTTCTTGTATGGTTTACGTTCAACACAAAGGCAGACACTTAAAATGGATTTGATCGGAATTCGTAATGATACCAATAAAGTATGCTTGCACTTATGTATTATTCTCAGGGTGGTGCAATTTGAAATTGAATACTAAGATTTACGAATTACAATGCGAGTGCTGTGATGAATTGCATTCATTCGTTTGATGACTCCCACATTGAGTCATCATGGGAGCATGTTCTAGTTAACGAGGCTCTTCCCATTTGAAGTTTTTGAATCTATGTTAGAGCGGATGAACTGTAAAGGTTGAAGTAACTTTTCTAGGATCTCCCAGTAAATAGTGAATAACTTTAAACCATTTTTAAGTAGCGTGCAAAGCAACGACTGCTTCTACAAAACATAATCTTCTGCCTAATAGCAAATATTAGTGGACTTCATCCTTGAAATTCAATAATATAACATCAATAGTTCATTTATTTTGCAAATTTTTTCGTTGAAATTCGATGAGTCAACACATCTCCAAGAATGGTTCCATTTCAACGGTGACAAATGAAACTAAGTAAATAATGTAAATTAGTACTCTTTGATAAATTAATTTGCAACAGCGTGCGATAAAACATTATCTTTCGCATATGTTCTTCTGAAAGGAATAAATTCATTCACGTTTCATTAACTCAATGCCAAAGGCTAAAACTGACCACTAAATATACATACATAATATTCATTCAAGTTCAGCACTACCAACTAACTATTGTAGGTGTGACTGAAAATATCGTGGGGTGCATCTTTGCTACAATTTTCCATTTAAGTTTCAATAGGAAATTTAATGCAAACAAGTTCGTTCATTGAATAAAATATTTCACATATGAATTGATTCCATTAGAGAACGTGTGCTCGCGTTTTGAGGTAAACAACACCAAATCGATCGAGTGTGACGCCACAATGAAAAATTTGCGAATAATTCGAATCAGGATGCATCAGCTTTTGTTCCTAGCTCATGAAGAGCCTTTTAAGCGCTGAATATTTTACATTCATAGAGCGATCTCGAGAATGTTCTGATGTGCGGACATGAGCACAGCGAAACGATATATAACTCACAATGCCGGAATGTTTCTTAGGAAATCTTAAGGTATTAATCGAATTAATGGCGGAATGTGTAAGTTATTCTGGGCACGCACTTTTACGGGTAACAAAAACGCAGGTAATGCTCGGACTTCCCGGCAAACCATTCATACTGAAAATGGCAATTACCATTTTGAGAGCTTTTTGTTTTTATTTTTAACTTTATTGCGGGATAAACCGTTCCATTCAATTCTAATGTGAACATAAAAAGGAGCATACTTTATGAGAGTAGTTTATGAGGACATGATGCATTACTTTTAAGATGTGGATCGAGTTACAATGTAATTAAGGTATAGTGTTAAGGTATTTAACTTTACATTGAAAGTAGTACCTATGGGTACCATCCACATGTGGGGTCTCATCACACTAACGCTTGTCCTAATTTGCACCACAATTCAGCTATACGAAATTCATTTGGTTAGTGTCAAATATGTAATATTCAAACTTGACCTAATCTAACGCGAAAGTGACATCTGATGCATATGTAGTACCCTCATCAACATGAACGTGCAGACATACCAATAATGTTTTCTCCCAACAATGCATACCTTTGTCATAAACATTTTTTTGGCAAAGTCAATTACACAGTACGAGCCTCTCAATCAGCTGTAGTGCAAAGAAAACGATTCCGAAAATCATTGGAATGAAAAAAGAAAAGAAAATTGCGCAAAACGGCTGACGGCAATCATAAACAACAAAGAAAAGAAAGCTCCCAACAGTACCTCCTTCGCCGCCATCGTCGAAGTTGTTGCTGCAGTTACAGTTGTTAGACAAAGAACGGGTAAGTGTAAGTAAAGCACTGATTGCGTGTGAAAGCTTCGCAATTGCAATATTGCACATTGACTAATCGAAACATTTTATTTTTAAATCGAACTTAACATTGGCCCATCCGCGTATTATAACGTAATAACATTAAACACACCATCAACGTACGGTGCCCAACCGCGCGGCGCTCAAGCAGGCGCTCTTGGAATTTGCCTAATTTTTAATTTGGCTAAGAAATGTGTCAATGTTACACGCCTTAAGCGAGTATGAAGAAATTGGGCATGAAAATGGCACACTTGCATAAATTTTATGTACAGGGCACGTAAATGAACTTTTATCCATAGTCCAAAAGGATTGATTGATTTATTTTGGTGATATTTATGTTCTGTTCATTTTATTTGGTATTAAATCAAAATATCTGCAAGGTCAACGGTTGCTGAAGTTTCAGATCAGATTAAGCGTTATTTGCACGTTTTGTGTTAGAGTTCAATGGGCCTGATTCAAGTAAGCATTGTAAGCTTTCGAGGAAGTGAAAAAGATAATGGTGATTAACGGATTTCGCAAGTAAAATTATAGCAACCAATAATTAAAAATAAATTGTAAGATTGTAAGGATTTAAATTTGTAATTTATATGCGATATATCCTAATTCTTGTATTATTATCCCCTTAATTAGTTTTTACCACGTTCATTTAAGTTTTATCGCTATGATAGTGATCTGTAGGCGACAATGTTTGTGTACATTATGATGTGCGAAAGTACTCACAGAAGTAGAGATGGTGTGAATTTAGTTTTTGAATTTTATGCTTTATATTTCCGTTTATTTTATTATTGATGCTTACTTTTTACGTGATACAGAGCTTCGAAAACCTGACGGCAGGTATTGGACAGAGCAAGAAATTGAAGATTGCTTAGAAGATGGGAATTTGTCCGAAATTGAGCTTCTTGGCGAGGAAGAGCTAAATGAATCCAGTCCTGAAGCAATCTCAATGCGACGAGTTGGAGCAGAAATGGACGATGTAAATAAATCAGATAATGAAGCTGAAGAGGAATCCATACTGGAACTGGAAGAGGTAGTACCATCCACCTCTGAAAATATTATCACTTAAAAAAATATAAAAAACAAGTTGAGTCGACGACAGACCTACGCTCATGTCAGAAGCGTTTTGTACTCTATTTACAAAATGCAATCACCAGCAACGAATAATAGCAAGAAACATGTCAAAGAGATTTGCTCGTTTAAAAGAAAATCCATTGTTTCTCCATTTTCAACTAACAAAAACCACTCAAATAATGAAATCGATCTTATCTGAAAATTTTAAGGAGATCAAATCAAAACTGCAGTGTCTGGTTCGATGGAAAGTCAATAAAATACCAAAATAGTGTGTTATTTTTGTTATATTTGGAGAAATTTCAAATTTCCGTGAATATGATACGAATTTCATCAAACTTACAAAGTATGAGGACCTGGTGTAAGGCCACTTAAATGTCGAATTTTGTTGCGTTTAAAGGCAAGTGAAATTCTAAGATCATACTATTATTATCAAAGTTGAACGAATTTTGACTTCGAAGGTATTTGTTAATGTTATACTCATGAATATCTCCCTTAATAATTTTTTTCAAATTTTTTAGATCACAGGTGTCCAATCGCGAGGAGAAAAACACATTTTTCGTGGCCCACAAGCAAAACCTGTCAGTTACAGGCCTGTTTTGAAAAGCTCTCGTACAGACCTTTCATTTGATACTCATACCGGCTACCTTTGATGAAATTTTTTCCAGGAACCACTCCCCTGTACTGTAATCATCGATTCATGGCATCAGCATTTTTCTTTCGAACCCTAGAGTGGTTACAAAGCCCTTCTGTTAGGAGCTCTCTCCTGCCTCCTTGACTTGTTTCACCTATAAGTATTAATTATAGGTACTCATATTCAGTCATTCATTAAATTGAATCAAATGTTAAAAGCATGCACCTTAAACGTTGAAATTGGGCAAAATATCTCAAAACTATTCAATCTTCGCATTTAAAACAGCCACTATTTTGTTTTACGATTATTGATACCACTAGCTGAACCAGTTCTCAAAGATATTCATGATACCTCTCATTCCTGAAACATGCAAATCCTAGCAAACATATAGTGTCTGAGTCGGTAAAAAGCGCATATTGTTCCATAACCATATGCTTCCATTGTAATACAGGGCATATTGTTCCATAGTAATACAGGAAAATTCAAACCGCTATAACTTTGTTAAATACCATTCGATCTTTATGAAAGTTGCAGGACACGTCAATCTTATAAATAGTCATTTGTATACCGAAGTGTACCGTTAAGATTTTATTCTCGAAAATGAAAAATCGATAAATCATACTATTGCTAACGATGTTGAGTGAATTTCGACTTCTCACGTATTTGTTGTACTCATAAAGGCCTACATCCGTGATTTTTATCAGATTTTTCGATGAAAGGTGTCCAAACGCAAGGGGGGGGGGGGATACACGAAAAGTTCGTACATTTCCCCTTCCCGTCACAGTACTGATAAGGCAACATAAAGACTTGTTTTGAAAATATCTCATTGAGACCTTTCCAATGACACTCTACTCGACTACCAATGGTGAAAATTTTTTTTGAAGGGTCACCTCCCTATGTGGAGAGACCCCCTTAAACCTTTTTGAAAAATGTTTACACCCTTGAAATTTCAAGAAGTCTGACCTGTCCACAAAGTTTCGTGGCTGTACCTTCTACAGTTTCGGAGACTGACGGACGGATAGACAGACACAGGTCGTGATTGCAATAGGATTTTATATTTTAGTACAAAACCCTAAAAAAACCCAAATAGAATGGAATGACCAACATTCGTTTATTCAGCCACAAATATTTTGGAACTCACAACCTTCTGTCGGTGAAGATATTGGTGCTAGGAACCCATCGGAATGCTTTCACGAGTATATTCCTGACAAATTATTTGATACAATGTCAGAAATGACGAATATTTATACGATCCAGAGCGGCTCCAACTTTATGGCTACCAACCCCAAAGAAATAAAAAAATTAATTGGCCTCCACATTCTTATGGGTAATCTACAATATCCAAGAGTACGGATGTATTGGGACAGCTCTGTGGGCGTTCCATTGGTTTAAAAAAAAATGTCCGTGATAGATTTTTCAGTTTACGAAGCCATTTGCATCTGGTGAGTAATTTACAAATTCCTAATGGCAACACAGACATGTTCATAAAAGTTAGGCCCATTTACGAAGCTATTAGGAAAAGGTGCATGTAAATTACATCAGTCGACCAGCGTTTGTACAGACAAGCTAATTGTTCCATTTAAGGGGCATCATCATTGTAAGCAATGTATAAAGGGAAAGCCAAATCCTTGAGCACTCAAATTTTTCGTTTTGAGTGAGTCTAGCGGTCTAATGTTGGATTTCTTGATGTACCATGGAGCAACAACCGAAATCAATCCAGCATATGTGAGTAAACTAGGTCAAAGTGCTGCGATTGTGATTCAATTAAGCAAAAGACTGCAAGCCACTGAGCACATGTTGTTTTTTGATAATTTTTTTTTCGTCTTATTATCTTTTGCGGTTATTGAAGGAGAATCAAATATGGGCTGCGCCCACAATAAGAATAGACCGATTTTCAGGAAAAGGATTGAATAAGTATGTCGATTCTCTACTGGAGAAGGAAACAAGAGGCTATTCCAAACAATTTGTTGATAAAAAAACAGGGCGTCGTTGTAACTAAATGGATAGACAACAAAGTTGTGTCAATGGCCTCAAATTTTGTAGGCAAAGGAAAACCCGATTTTTATAAGCGTTTGGAATAAAAAAACGAAACATTATGACGAAATCAGCCGCCCAGAAATAATAAAAGAATACAAGTTGAATAAGCAGAAGAGTGCTCCTACCAGAAGGTCTTTGTAAACATCCTAGGGTTAAAAACAAGTTTTCCAATAGCGTGAATCTATAGCTTGAACTGGATATGAAATGTTCAAATTTATGCGAGAAATCCACAGTTTCTTTCATTAGCATAGTGCAGTCGCCATTTTGATCTAGCTTAAATTATATTTCTGAATACTCGGCCGATTGAACATATTCAAGTTAAACACTATTCCTTACATTTTCATGAAAATTGAAAGAAAATAAAAGTGCCCAGGTCAATTTGAAATATGTATCAACCATAAACGCGTGTTGTTGTTATTGTAATTCCATATAATTGAAATGGCTATAACTCACTTGATTATAACTGGATCTCAATTAAATTTTGTAAACGTTAATATCATTTAAAGGTACCGTTTTGATTTTATGGGCGAAAATGTAAAATGTACAAATCATACTATTATTAACAAATTTGAGTGAATTACAATTTCTGAGGCCTTTGTTGTCCTTGTACTCATAAAGGCCCATATTCGTGATAATTTTCAGATTTTTCGGCTTAAAGGTGTCCAATCGCGAAGGGGGGCACAAATTTTTGGTACATTTTTAAGGGCTAATTCGTTACAAAGGGAGACCTCCCTTAAATTTTTTAAATTTTTGGAAAGACCTTAATTTTTGAGAGATCATCACTTCTGACCTTTTCAGCATTCTGGCTTCTATAGCTTCTGAGAAAACTAACTGTGAGCCCCGGACAGGTGGACGGACGGACAGATGGACAGACAGGTCGCGAAACTAGTAGGTCTTTGTAAAAAGTTTTTTTTACAAAGACCTAATAACACGTCCATGGGAGGAGTTGACAAGGTAGATTTTTTGATTGCATTATATCGGATTTTTTTGAAATCTAAAAAATGGACGCTACGCATGATATTTCATGCAGTAGACATAGCGCTTATCAATAGCTGGCTGATGTACTGTAAGAAATATCAAGGTGAACCGAAACATCGACTTGACCTGGTACATTTTAGCCAAGAGGTGGCTGAAGTTCTACTAAAGACAGGAATGATCGTTCAAAGCAGATGTGGACGGCCTTTATCCGCTGAGTGTTCCTCATCTACTACACCTCCACTGTCACCTTCTTCCTCACCAGCAATAGAGGTTCGATCGGTGGCGATGGTAGCAAAGGACCATTACAGTCATTTCCCAGACATGGACAAAAATAAAAAGGCCACCAGATGTAAAAACAAGGGATGTGGTGGAAGAACTCATTGCTGTTTGAAGAAAGAAAGAAATTATTTTGTTGAGTTTCATTCTTAAAAAAAATGATTTGGTACTAATATAAAAACCTGTTTATTGCAAATCGTTTTTCTTTTGACCCTTTTTATTGGACTTTGAGTTCTTTTGTATTTTATTTTGACAAATTTAAATTTCGGTCATATGCCTTTGAGTACATTTGTACATTATAATGTACAACCTTAAATATCAGTAACCGTAACAGATATCGACATACAATAATTTTCAATAATTAGAAAAAAAATATATTCACTGGATTTCAAACAAAAATTTGTTTTCCAATGTTGTCATAATTTTGTACTGAAAGAGTTAATTACTACACAACTTAATGATAAAGTAAAAACATTGGGTTGTTCTGAAACTAATTTCATTTGACTAAATGACTAAATATATTTTTCTTCAGCCAACTACGCAACTTCAGCATTTGTGTTATTATATATAATTATTGTAGTATTTTTTAGGAGCCTTGTCAAACAGTAGTGGATGGTTCAAAACATCATTTTTGACATATTTTACTGAGTTACTATTGGAAATGTCTTGACGAACTTGACACAAATATCGGACTAATGCTGGCCCCATTGCTGTTCAATTTGGCTCTGGAATACGTCCTCAGAAACCTACCTGTCGATACACGCGGCACATTACTGTACAAGTCGAGCCAAGTCGTAGCCTATGCGGGCGAGATCAACACTTTGTCACGGTCATTAACAACTGCCAAAGAACTCTTCCTGAAACTCGACAGCAAAGCAAAACTGGCAGGGCTACAAATCAATGAGAATAAAACAAAGTTCACGACGCAGTCGAGGAAATATACCTCAAATATACAAAATATCACACTTCACAAAAACAGTATCAAAACGCAAGCAAATTTGTGTATTTAGGCGCCAAAATAACGAGAATCAGTCATGAAAAAGATGAAATACGCCGAAGAATACGGCTCGCAAATAAAATATTTTATTCAGCTTCGATGATCTTGAGGACGAGCTGCATATACAAAGAAACAACACTCCACGCACAGAATTTTGTGATAAGACCTGTGTCATGCTATGGTCATGGCACATGGACCCTAAACCAAACATCTGCAAATATATTGAATGCCTTTAAACAACGAATTCTGAGGCGAATAATCGGAGCGAAGCTAGATGCGGACCAATGGCGAATTCAATACAACTGTGAGCTGTATGAAATGTTTGACGAGCCAGAGGTCTCAGCCATTGTGAGACTGCAAAAGCTGCAATGGCCTGGCCACATGAATTGTATGGACGAACAACGGATACCCAAAAAAGTTTCGAGAACTGAAGGCCCGAGACCAGTGGGAAAACCGAGGAAATTCTGGTCTGATTCGGTCGGCGAAGGCAGTTCATTGCTGCTCGGATTTCGAAATTGGAGGACGCGGTCAATGGACCAAGATAGTTGGAGGTACTTTTTGCAGGAAGCGAACACCTGAGAGGGGTTGTAGTCCTCCGAAGAAGGCGACTTATTTTGTTTTTTGTTGTTGGCAGGTAAATATAATTACCACATAGAGTGTGGGACTCCCATGCTCACCAACATCTGGACTACCCACTAAACACCTCCCGTGGCAACCCAAGAACCCAGTCTGGAACCGTTTGACACATTTTTTCGGGCCAGGTCTCGTTTTGTTACGCCGTGAGGTGCCATGAAGTTAGGGGATCCCCGGCCCCAACGCCCCTGGCTGCTGTGAGTCCCTTTTATTTTATAGGACTGCCCGAACATAATGTGCCATCTGGTTCCATTTACTATATTATCTGGGGTGAGCTCTCCCGTCTCCCTGTAGAGGTTCTTTCGCAGCCTGTCCCATCTCGTGCATGCAAACATAGGTGGCATGCATTGCCTTCCTGTCCTGGGCAATACAGACAATCGGGAGACCATAACTTACCAATCGTGTGAAGGGAAGACTGTAAACACCCACGCCCACTTAAAAGCCGGGTGAGATAGAAGTCAGTCTCACCATTTCGCCACGGTCTGATATCCGGGGTGAGGCACGCAGTCCACTTCCGCTTCGTGCAATCCATCCAAGACTGCTGCCAGTCGGTGAGTGAGCGCTGGCTCTCCTCACAAGCAACCATCTCCATCACGTCCTCGTTTCAACGCAGGTGAATAGCGCAGTGCTCTCTAGCAAGGAGAGTAACAGGTATCACGCCTGTAATAACTCTCACTATCGAATCAAAGACTGTTGAATATGAAGGTGCAATCCTTAGTGCTTCTCTTCTTTTTGCCTATGACAAGCATTTTCGGTATATCTCCCTATTCCTCCTATCTCTGCTCTATACAGTAGCACTGACCCTATGATACTCATCAAGAGGCATCTTCTTGATGGGCTGGGTCTCCCTACGTTGGCCAAAAGTTAACTCAGAGCCGATGCTCCTGAATCAGCCTTCTCAGCCATCGCCTTAATTTGCTCAGGGAAATTCATCTTTGAATTGATCAGTAGCCCCAGGTGCTTCACCGCTGGCTTAGATTTGATTAGTATGTCTCCAACACTGATCATTCTCACTCTAGTGAATCTCTTTTTTATTAAAATGACCACTTCGGTTTTCTCCAGTGCTAAACTGAGCCCGATAGCAGTAAGCCAGTCTCTCATTCGACGCAATGGTATAACTAGCGTAAGTTGCACTTGTTCAACAATACGTCCAGTGACTTGAGTTGCAAGATCATCCACATAGCCGAACAAACATGACCCGTCTGGCATCTCCAGTCTCAGTAGCCTATTGGAAGACACATTCCACAGGGCTCGACCAAGGATAGATCCCTGGGCGACACACGATGTAACTTCCATCCTTTGTTGCCCCTGTATCATGTCGGAAGGAGGCTTCGGTCCTTCAGGTAGTCCCTTAAAAGCCGCATGAGATATTCTGGAACTTGAAAAGAGTTTTCCAGCGTATCCAGAATATCCACGGACATAGCGGAATTGAAGGCGTTCTTAACGTCAAGTGTCACCAAAACGACGATCCATCGCTTGGTGCAACTATATTTCTCTATCTTCTGGACCACGCTCACCACCTCTGCAATCGCATCAATGATGGAATGTCCTGCTCTAAAGCCATACTGCCGAGGAGATAGGTCCCCAGCAGCACGAATCACTTCAGTGAGTTTTCTCTAGCACCTTCCCAGTCGTGTCAAACATGCATTAAGGGCGATATGTAGACGGCGATCTGGGACTTCCCTTCCCCTTGCTGTTCAACGTGAGCCTCGCCACCTTCCATCGTACTGGGAAAATCCCATCCCAAAGCAAGCGTTTAGTGTGCTGAGCAGCTAGTCAGGACAATGGCGATAGACAAGTTGCAACACCTCAGCTAGAATACCTTCTGGACCTGAACCCTTCCTCAGTTTCTGTGAAAGGACTGCCTCTTCCAGTTTCGGCTGTGTGAAAAGTGGACACTCGACTGCTGTTTAACCATGGACAGCATCAACACCGGCGGAATGGGCGGGGAAGAGTGTCCGAACTATCTCGTCCATCTTTTCCGCTTCATGTATGCAAGGCTTCCATAGGGCACCAAGCTTCCGCATAACTAGCTTGTAGCCAAGGCACCACGAATCCTTGTTCACATTCCCCACTAGATCTTGCAAGCAGTGAAGCTTGCTGTAGTTAATCAATTCGTGAAGACATTTCCTGGCCCACTTATATGCTGATACCCGATTGCCTGCCTCATCATGTTCTTTGCCCGTTGAACCCCATGCCGAAGCTTGTGAAATTCCCTTCCTTTTTAGCGATTTTAATTGACCACCCGTACATTGGTGGCTTACAGTGCTGGGGTTTTCGACGGGGCATAGAAGCGTTGCAAGTAATCGTGATAATGCTCATAGTTGAGTTTACCACGTCTTGAGCTGCCAGTTCCTCCAACCCCTGCGAATCTTCCTACAGCGGAGCACCTGCTGTGAGCCCCAACGAGCCTCTCGACGTCCATCCTTCCGATGTTACACCCAATTATAGAAAGTTGAAAATACGGACGTCGGGAGACAACATCATTGATCTCAAGCAGGCTGCACTGATGATCACTGGCTGAGTAGTCCTCTAATGCTTTCCAATTATGTATCCTCCATACCGACTCCGAGGTGAATGTCACGTCAGATAGCGTTCAATACAGCGGAAAGTCGGCGTATTTCCGGTGCTTGGTATGACGAGCACCGGCCTGGCCACCATTTCTAGGACTCGTTTTCCCCGCGGATCCGTTTGAGGCATGCCCCATTCGATTGCTTTAGGGTTGAAGTCTCCCCAACGAGTACATTGCCATTCGTATTCAAGGCAGCGCCATCCAAAGCATTAAGCTTGGTTTGGAAAGATGATATCGATTCGTTCGGGATTAGGTACACACTAAAGAAAGTGGTCCCTGAGCACCGAACCCACATGAAACCATCCACCGTCCACAGCCTTCCGCCTGGAAATCACCATACCAAATCCAAATGATGGCAGTCCAAGTTTCATCAGGATTCCATGATACCAAACTTTTATCATGGTGTTGCTCACTCAGCAGCATAAGATCGACTTTCATGTCCCTCGAAAACTGCTCAACCAGATTTTGGGCGGTTGAAGTGCGGTATATATTTAGCTGCAGAATGCGGGTCATCAAAGTTCTGATTTTTCCTTGGCTAGGGCTTCCTAGAAAACCTGGCATTTTCCTGATCCCGAGACGGATCACCATCCTTGCAAAGAATATAGCCTGACTCCTTTGTACACTGTTTTATTTTATGTCCCATTTGACTGCATTTGTAACATAGAGATGTCTTATCGGGTCCTTTGCATACTTGTGTGGTATGACCATAGCCAAGGCATTTGAATCATTGAAGGGACACTGCTCTTTGCCGTATCCTGCAGACAACCTACCCTCTACTTATTTTGCCCTCATTCAGAACTTGTTCCGCATCGTTTTCGATCAAGTCAATTATGGCCATGCGTTGTCTATTTCAATCTCTGATAGATCCGTGACGCAGTGAATGTCTGTTATTTCGATCATTACCATCGATTTGAGCAGGGCTATAGTTACATTTTTGCCGAGGATTTTCTTTGCTGCGTCGCAGGATGCTTTCCGATAGTCGGCCTTTGCTCCAAATTTGACCAGTATGTGGCCCGACTGTGTTGGTACTACTGCTGTAATGGCAGTGTTGGTGCATTTGGGGCTGACATATCCTGCAGCACCTCCACCTAGGATCGGCTATCTTGGGATTTTACGAGCAGTGCCTGCTGCCAGGATCTTCGTCGGGGCTTTTTCGCTCCTATTTCGCATGAGGCCTTTTTCTTGTTGGGCGTCCATTTTAAAAGGAGTTTCTTGGTGGCTTACTTCACTTCTTTTGTCAGTAGTATCTGGAACCCCAAATCTGGCCCAAATTACTTATTGAGTTCTGCATCCACGAGTATACATTTTGCACTTTCTATTGGCGTTCGATTCATACGCTCGGCAGTGCTGTTTTACTCTGGCGTATAAGAGACGCTTGTCTCGTGGATAATTCTGGACATTTTGCAGATATTTGTCATAGCCGCGCATTCACGGACTCTGTTCCATTGTTGGGTTGTATGCATTTATTTACTCTATAGTCTATTTCTCAGCCGTCCTTTCAAATGATTGGAATACTTCAGCAACAGCTCAGTTTTCCGAAAAGAATGAGACAAACGTTTTACGTGAAAAGTCATCGATCGTGGTTTCCAAATGTCCGCATAAATCCATATGAATCAAATTAATTAAATCAATTGTTTTTATGTCAGCATTTGTTGTATTGAATGGCTTCCGGGAAGATTTTCCTTTGGCGCAAGTGGTACAGCCGTTTCGAATCCATCACTTGCGGATTTCAGCTTGCATATATCGCTTCATTCAAGATTTCCTTGTCGACGATGCCAATCCACAATATCTACCTGTGTCACCAATACACATCGTATTTGACAGAAGTGTGAAATAATTTTGTTTCGGACAACGCTGCGGGGGGTCAGTCAAGACCCGAAATGTAATTGGAAGGATTTTTACATCATGGCTGACGAAGGTAGTTCAGAACGAGTTCCTCATAAATCCTGTGTTCGATACCTCGGTGTTCATCTCGATCAGTATCTGCACTTTACTGAACACGTCAAAATCATGCTCAGTAGGGCCCTAAATTCCAAATACATTGATCAAAAGGTCAAAGTTATTTGTTACAAGACCCTGGTTAGACCAGTTTTGACATATGGATGTCAGATCTGGTACAACCAAAGTGCTAGTACTATGGAAAAATTAAGAGTCTTCGAAAGGAAATGTCTTCGTGCATGTAGTGGTTTGTACAGAAAACCTGAGACGGATTGGAAGCATCGAATAGAAAAATTTATCAAACTGCTGAAGTGATGAGAGTCGATATCTTTATATTGAAACTTCTTCGGAATCATATCGCAAGATCTATAACTTTGAGTGAAAACTCTTGAATTTCACAGCCGTTCCACCCTACAGATGAATATATAGCGACTTGCCTCGCTACTGGCTTCGTTCCTCCAGAAACATTCGTGTGTTTGAACATGAATTGATATGTTTTTGATCCTGACGGCGTCCCAGCCATATATCACATATATCGACGGGCTCCCGATAAGTAGATAAAATATCCTCCAAATTTGAGTTCACGAGACCAACAATTCAATGGAGACACTAATTTGCTAGATTTGTTGAAACTGATCGAGCTGAGACGGGGCAATCTAGGTATTGGTGGCTGAATGATAATGTCTAAATTATTCGTGTTTAGTTTCAGTTTTTGTGTTTTCGTTATTTTGTTTTTGAGTTTCAGCTCATTATTGCTACATTTAGTGTGGTTGTTTATTTGAGTTAAAAATTAGGGATATTTTATTAGGTTTAGAGGTTAGGTACAATAAAACGCGTAGGTTAGGAATATTGTAATAGAATTTTTTAGTTTAAGATAAAAAAAAATTTTTTATTGAATTTTTATTAAAATTAGGTTAGGTGTAGGATCAAAGTTCACTGTGGTGATAAAATTATAAATAATTTTAGGATAGTGTTGGTTGGTTTTTCTCCTTTGTCCAATCAAATCATAATATATTTAATAATCTTAATTAATTTGAATTTGCTATAGTTTTTTTTATAATATTTGTTTAACTGATAACGTATAAATTCAGAGAGCCATTTGGGTCATTTAGTTTTTGTATTGTTATTGCTTGGAATTTGCTTTATGTTCTCTTAAAATTTATGACGGTTAGTATTCAATAAAGCGCTTTTGACTTTGACTTTGACACAACGTATTTGATCTGTTTGAACCTTGTAAACACCATCACACGTAATTGCTTCTTGTTATTTTGGTTGTACACCAAAGAACCACTAGCGTCGAATTTGACAATACTTTTGTTTTTAATGATTTCACTGACTAGCAGGATATTTGCGCCGAAACCGGGAACACATAAAACATGGTTGCATGTGCTACCACGGCCAATAACTTTTAGGCGCTCATTATTTGTAACTAATATATTGGGATGCGATGTTTTCTGAAAGCCAACTAAAATATCTTGACATGGTTTCATATGCCGCGATGCCCTGTTTTCGATGTAGCAGTCAGCTGTCTCTGCCGCACTCATCGTTGTACTAAACGCATTAGTAAACTTTACAGTTGTTGGCAAGTTGTGTTGCTTTTGCTAACTGGGCACTTTCGCTTGTAAAGCCCAATTTCGTTGCAGTTAAAGCATCTTGGCTTGCCTTTATTCCTACCCTTTTTTCCGTCGTGTCCACTAAGTTCACTCACTTCAGTTTTTATGGTACTTGTCGGCACAAAGTTGAGCAGCAATGATTTCACCTTCTCCGTCGTGATATCTGCGCCACTTGCCGTCAGACACATAATGAACGGCTGATACTCCGGGCCGAGTTTTCCAAGCAACAATAATGCAACTGCTCGATTTGTGATGATGACTTTTGCAGCATTACGCCTCTTCCATGCTTTGATCGTTCGCCCAATATAATCGTCAATCGATGGACAATCAGCTAATTTTCCTCCTGTCAGGTCCTTTAGTGCAGAGACTTCTCTATCCATTCCGAACTCGCTGAATGATATTTAAAACAATTTCCAGATGGGGTGTGGGCTACTTGTATCACTCAAATAATTCACCACACTGGTTTCTGTTGGTAAAACCAACCTTCCCATGGCTTCGTCGAGTTTGCTGCTGTCTGTCTCGGTATCCTCTTCCACGATACATTTTGGTTATTCTCGCGTTCGCAAGAATGCCAACAAAGAACGCCGCCACTCGCTATACTTTTCTTGGCCTTTAAGTTTCTCGAACTGCATTTCTCTCGGCATTGCGCAGGGTGAAGACACAAATCACAAATACCAAAATCCGCAGAAACCAACTAATTTACCGATCAATCCAAATAATTTAGTTTTATACCTGGGGCCATAACCAGTACCACGTAGGTATTATTTGTTTCACGTGTAACTATTAAAACGTGTTAGATTAAATGGAAGCCAAGTTTATTGTACAAGGGTTACATGCATACTGAATAATAGTAGCAGTTGGTTTATCGACGGAAGGTACGTCAATATGTGTGTGTCTACATATACATTTTCAACAAATTGTTTCGCTTCCTTCAAAACCATTTGAATAGTAAAACTTTCGATTCCTGTTAAAACCAAGGCTTGTTCAAACGTGGAGTTTTTCGACTTACCAAAAGATGGCAAAAGGTCATCCAACTAAATGGTCAATACTCGTATATCATTGATGAATCATTGCTGTTAATATAAATAAATTTACTTTGAAAAACATAAAAAAAACTACATTGATTAGCGAACAACCCAATATGTTAAAAAACTCTCACTGGGGTCTTTCATTTCATACCTTATATGACTACCTTTATATACCTTAAAATAACTTTCAGGGTATTTTTCCCATATGAGAAACCCTGTCCTCCCTAGGAAACTTTCGAATTTATTCTGGACATTGACACTTTCAAGGAACAATTATTTCTGATCTGTGTTTGCAGTTTCAATAGTTTTGGAGGAAAGCTTCTGTGATGGGCGGACTGATAGGGTGCAATTTCAATCGAATTTTATAAATTAGTATAAACTCCTAAAAACAGATTAACAGCGCAAGATACTCTTAAAAATATGAATCTTCGTTTATACGATCAATTCTTCTGTTGTCACAAGGCGACTTAAAAACTTTTTTACTAATAACTGAATTTATTACACCTTTTTTATTTAAAATGGGTTTAAAGTTTTCGTAAAATTATTATTTCTTTAATTTAATATAAAACATAGCATTATGTTGCCAACTGACGTAGTGAGATGAAAAAATTTAATTGTTCTAATAAATAATCCAATAATTCCAGATATTCTCAACGATTTATCTTAATTTTTTTGATAAAAAAGACGCTTGAAATTCTTTTACTATCTACCTAGCACGTAGGTCATTAAACTTTTCGCTGATAAGATAAAAGCAATATTAAAGTTACATGCAAGTGTGAACCAACCAGCCGATGTAACACGCGATGAAGCGACATATGTAACACTACTTACAAGCACTACTCAACAACGAGATAATTTGAAATTTGATATGATTATGATAGTCACCACATTACGCTGTATAAATATCTGAGAGGAGAAGCATGTGTTAATTCATATGCATATATGTAAATACTACACATATTTATCTATTTTTGTAAGAATGGGTAAAACCCATAGCCAGAAACATTTACATAGATTGCAAATTGAAATGCTTCTTGATTTACATACTTACTGATGCAATTTTATCTGATTAAAGGTTATTAATACGAGTATTGACTGTATTTTATTGTGGATCCAAACGGGGATTTTCGAGAATCCACAGATAATGATTGACATTTGCACTTCAAATATGGCTTAGTAAATTCATTATTAACGTAAACAGATAAACAAGTTAGGGAATAATATGTAAAATAATTTTTACTTTTCCCCAACAATATGAAACTACTTACAAACTTTTTGAAACGCAATTTACTTGGATTTTCAAAGACACTCGTGAGTGTATTCAAATTTTCGCAAAACCGTCGTTAAGCTCTAGTCAAAAGAATGATACTCACTTCACGCAAAGTCTTAAGATGTTACCGAAAATAAATGACTAATGCAGGTGGAAGGTAATCACGTAAAGAAGCTTATTTCAATCACAAAGTACTTAGATTTGCATGTTACCATTTACTTTGGAATATTTCATGACTTAACCTTCTCGAAAAGGCTAAATAGAAGACAACGATGTCTTAAAATGTATCATAATATGGCAATAAATGGAAACACGGAAAAATACTTGTAAGGATTGTCATTTTTTTTTCCTTTCGTACTACATTCCGTTTCGGGCTTTCGCTTAAAGATAGAGTATCTCATCATCTTGGTCGTATGTCAGCACTCGGGCAGGTGACATAGTCGGTACATATTGTTCTTAGCTGATGCTAAATTTAGTATTTCAATTTTTCGGATAATTTGTTGTATTTTCTGTAACCAATAATAAAAACAGATGAATGAATTAGCAATAGTAATTATATCACTCTGGGTAACCTTTCTTTAAATACCTTTATTGTCGAAAACCGTTCTTAGTCACGTACGGGGCTGAAAATTTAAATGCTAAAACAACAAATGAATTTTAAAACATTTTTATATCCGGATCGATGCTTACACACAATTGTCAGATTTAATCTTTCTGCCATTGTGCGTATTAGATAAATCTCCATTAAATGTTCGTCTTAAACATGCGGGACAAAATAGAAGCTTGTAATAAGATATAAATGGTTTATTTTATGTGACCACTGATCAAATTTATATATAATGTTACCATGTTTGAGCCAAACTAATATTTTGAAACACTAGATGGAAGAAAAAATCCCCGTAGACACCACCAGCCGGAATGGCAAATTTCTCTACCTGTAATGTTTTCAGATGCTCAAGAATATCCGTAAAGGACAGCAGCGATAGTCTGCTGCCTTAGCGAGGGAGGATATTAATGTTTGCCGGAATTGGCCTTGTCTGAGGACACGTGAACGCACTTGCAGGCTATCGTTGCGTTGTAGCGGAGCGGATTCTTTTCCCTAGCACATGGCTCACGAAGAAATTTATGGCTCGCGAAGAAATTTATGGTATCTACGGTCAAGATACTTTAACAAAAGCCACAGCCAAGCGATGGTTCACTCGCTTTCATTCTGGAAATTTTGATGTCAAAGATGCACTCGCTCAGGTTGACCAATCACTGAAAAAGTCCATGAAATCTTACAAAAACATAGAAGAAGACCAACACACAAGCAGCTATGACATAGGTAAGGAACTGACTATCCATCACGAAACAGTTTTGAGCAATTTTCATAAGGCTGGATACACAAAGAAGCTTGACTTTTGGATGCGGCATGAATTAACACAAAAAATTTGATCGACCGAATTTTCATTTGCGAAATGCTAATAAAACGCAACGAAATCAATCCATTTTTGAAGCAATGGGTAAGATATGAGAATTTCGTTCCAAACAGATTCTGGTCAACAACAGGTGAAACATCACAAACGACTTCAAAGCCAGGATTGACACCAAATAAAGTTATGCTGTGTGCATGGTGGGATTAGAATGGAATTATTTATCATCAAGTGCAAGAACATGGCCAAACACTTAATTTCCCTCTGTACTGTCCATAATCAGATTGCAACAAGCAATTTAAAAAAAAACCAGCCAGAATCGACCAATTGAAAGAGCGTTGCCTTCCATCATGACAATGCCAGGCTACATACATCTTTCATGACTCGGCAAAAATTGACAGAGCTTGACTGGGAAGTTTTGACCTTGCACCGTCAGACTACCATTTGTTTGAGTCTCTGCAAAACTTCCTTAATGAAAAGAAATTCACTTCAAAAAGGGACTGTGAGAATCACTTGGCAAAGTTTTTGCCGATATACCACAGAAGTTCTACACAGATGGAATAATGGCTAGACCCGAAAAATGGCAAAAGGTCATAGATAATAATGGACACTATGCACTTAAAAAAATCCATTTTAAATAAAAGAAATATTCAATCAAAAAAGGCTCAGTACTTTTTAGGAGTAGTGACAAAAAACATAATATATACATGAATACATAAATAAATTTGTATGTATATATATATATATATATATATATATATATATATATATATAAATATGTATATATATAAACATATATATATATATATATATATATATATATATATATATAAAAACATATATATATATATATATATATATATATATATATATATATAAAAACATATATATATATATATATATATATATATATATATATAAATATGTATACATATATATAAACATACATATATATATATATATATATATATATATATATAAACATATATATATATATATATATATATATATATATATATATATATATATATACTCGTATATTTTGTTACATTACACCAAGCGAAAGGAGGCCTTGGGGTCCCGGCGAGCTTGAGGCTCCCTGGAATGGTTCGGACACTATATGACACCGAGTTGTGTCACACACGCAGAGCCTACACCTTACCCTGACTAGATAATATTCTCTAGCCGCTAATAGCTCGTTGAGCCGCCTATCAACACTTCACAATCACCAACTATGCAAATCGGAATCCCCGACGGGAAGGATTCTTGCCACTTCATGCGTAATTTACGCCTCCCACCAATACTACATGCTCCAGCGCGAACGCACTAACTGAAAACACTATCATATGCAAAAAATTCCAAATTACAATTAAAATTAAAGTCCAAAGTGATAATTTAAGTTAAAATTCAAAGTTATTTTTAATACCTTCCCTCATAGGGTAAGGATTCACAAACTTACAATTTACCTTAAATTTCCTACGTTGGGGGCCCTATTGATGATCAAGATCCTAACGTCTTCCGATTCGTCCACTGCTTCCGCTTCTTCCCAATCAGTGCGCTTGCGACAGAACTCCAACGCTGCTCGCTGCCAGATTAAATTTTCGTCGTTGGTATTTGCTGATACTCACGCCTGTTGGTTACTGGTCATCGCGGTTATGATTCCACTAGTGATTCTCCGATTTGCAGCAAGATCGTCCTTCTCGTTGTTGAAATAACCCATCAAAGAGACCGCTTCGACTGTCGTTGGCTCTTTTATAAATTTGTCGCAACAGCTCTTTGACTTGAGTTGAAGAACCCAAGTTTCAGGCCACAACAACCACACAGCACCTCAACTTTATATCGTTTTCCTTGGGCTCAAGACCAGTTATTCTTGGTGGCCATCAACTTGTTTTGGTTGTAATGTAATTTACTATTTTGATACTTTGTGTTTACATGCACGATCGTCATTCCGAATCTAGTTAAGGGTTTCCTAATAAGTGGTGTTTTTTAAATAGCCCGCTATTTCGGTAGATGTCACTTTTGAAGCTGTCATTTTTTAACGTTTTACATGTAAAAATACGCAATTAATAAAAATGGAACTATACACACTTCAGCAACGCATTGAAATTATTAAAATTCACTATAAAAATGGTGAAAATTTGGCAGAGACAGTTCGTAAAACTCGAACATTTTTGAGTCGTCGTGAAGCACCTTGTCGGACCGCAATACAGAAATTGGTGGAAAAATTCGAGCTATTGGGACAACTTAGTGATGGGAAGAATAAAACCCGTGCACGCTGCTCAAGAATAGCCGAGAATATTGCTGCTGTAGCCGAAAGTGTTGAAGAAAACCCAGATTTGTCCATTCCTTGTCGTTCTTTGGAATTAGGCATTCCACAAACGTCATTACACCGTATTTAGCATAAAAATTTGGGTCTTAAGACTTATAAAGTTCAGTTAACACAAGAATTCAAGCCGGTCGATCATCAACAACGTCGTGTCTTTGCTGATTTGGTCCTTGAAATGCATGTAAATGATCCGAAATTCCATCGAAAAATCATCTTGGGTGCTGAGGCCCATTTCCACCTCGGTGACTTCGTCAACAAGCAAAATTGTCGCTCGGAAAATCCAAGAATTATTGAAATGCCTCTCTATCTTCAACGTGTGACTATTTGATGCGGTTTATGGTCCGGCGGAGTCATTGGACCTTACTTTTTCGAAAATAAGGCTGGAGTAACAGTTACGGTGAATCAATTACGCTATCAAGAGATGGTTGATGATTTTTTATGGCCGGAACCTGATGGTATGGATCTGGACAACGTGTACTTTAAATAAGACGGCACTAAGTTCCACATAAGCAACGAAACCATTGATCTTTTACGGGCAAAGTTTCCGGACCGTGTTATCTCTCAAAGTGGTGATCACAATTGGCCACCGAGATCTTGTGATTTTACTCCTTGCGACTTTTTTCTTTGAAGCCACGTGAAAGAAAAGGTCTACGCCAACAACCCATTGTCAATTGAAGACCTCAAAGATGGAATTCGTGAGGCTATCGAGGACATAGGGCAGCCACTTTGCGATCTGGTTATGGAAAATTTCATGAAAAGGATATGGCCCTGTAAGCGTGTCGTAGTAGTCATTTGCCTGATGGTATTTTTCACTATTAACGGCATACATTAATAAAAATTTCATCATTCATATTAAAAAATGGCATTTTTCTTTTAATATCAAAACAACACCTTTTATTGGAAACGCATGTGTTGGAAGGAAATAGAAAATTAGTTATTTTTTTCATGGCAACTGTATGTTATATATATATATATATATATATATATATATATATATATATATATATATATATATATATATATATATATGTGCCCTAGCTGGCTTAATGGGTAGAACGCTGGACTCTCACGCGAGAAGTACCGAGTTCAAATCTCAGGGACGGCTTTTTCATCAATAAATATGTCTTTCTACCCAGCGAGGGTAGATTGTCCATTGGAAGATGATTATTCAATTGGACTTCCTCCTCCCTCCCCCAAAAACCCCGACCCTCTTCCTCTCACCTACACCACACTTCTATGTCGCCCCTACTCCTTACCAAACCGCAAAACAGACAGCGCGGTGGTATCGTCCAATAAACAGAGAAATAAATGCACAAAACTGGGACGCAAACTACCTAACCGAAGTCATTCTGAAAAGTGCCGAAGTAGCAGGCGGACCTCGAGTAGACGATAGGCACCACGAACTGTCAAATGAGACTAAGGCGCTACTCAGAAAGCGCAGGGAAATGAAAGCATCCTCTAACATCGTAAGGATTGAATATTCAGAAGCCTGCAAAACAATAAGGAAGGTGATATCTGAAGATATCTAGAAGTATGACGAAAGACTGGTGGAAGATAACATAACAAATAACAGAATCATTGGCAAACAGGTGATAACCCTAAATCATGACAACACCCGACTCACAGATAGGCAGGAAATAGTTAAGGCAATCACTAACTTCTACCAAGACCCGTATAAGGCTCCAGATAACTCGACTCCCATCTTAATAACAACAACCGCTTTCTCTTCAACCAACGATAGTGCCCCAAATATCCTAGTAGAAGAGGTCGAGATGGCTATCAACTCCATGAAAAATGGTAAAGCGGCAGGTGATGACGGTATCACGGCTGAAGTGCTCAGGTACGCAGGCAGAGAAACCTGGAAATTACTGTCAGAAATCTATACTGATTCATACTTGATCAATGGAATAGTGCTAATATAATACTGATCCATAAAAAAGGCAGCAAAGAAGACATCAGGAGCTACAGACCAATAAGTCTACTATCGGTCTTCTACAAAATATTCACGAAGCTCATTTACAACCCAATTCAAACAGCCCTAGATCCCGAACAACCACGGGAGCAGACTGGGTTCAGAAGTAAATACAACACAAAAGATCATATCCACGCACTACAGGAAGTCTTGAGTAGAAATAAAGAGTATGAGCAACCCCTAGCACCGGCCTTCATAGACTTTGAAAAAGCATTTGACTCAATTTTTCCTGATCCAATAATGAATGCCTTAATAACACAAGACATAGACAAAACATGCGTGGAAGTTCTAACTTACATCTACCACAATGCCAGAGCAAAGGTCAAAGTACTAGAAGACACTCCAGAGTCACCCTCACAATAGGGGTAAGACAGGG
This sequence comes from Odontomyia ornata, assembly GCA_963969285.1. Lineage (NCBI taxonomy): Eukaryota > Metazoa > Arthropoda > Insecta > Diptera > Stratiomyidae > Odontomyia > Odontomyia ornata. The sequence continues at coordinate 43,626,393 of OZ017739.1, forward strand.
AGACACCATATCGCCAAGGCTCTTCAACGGCACGTTAGAGGGTATCTTCCGACTCCCACATTATGAAAAAAAAAGGATTGAACATTGATGGTGAACACTTCAATCACTTGACATTCGCAGATGTCATAGTCCTTATAGCCACCAGCCAAGATGAATTAGAAAAACAGCTGAATGAACTCAACACGGCTAGCGGAAAAGTAGGCTTGAAAATGAACCTAAGCAAAACCAAGATCATGTTCACCGACAACATAAGCACTCAAGGGCACTCAAAAGTGAAAAACACTACACCAGAAATAGTCGAAGAATATGTACACCTTGGTCAACTAATGCACAAATCCGGTTCACTACTACCAGAAATATTATATTTTGCTTATTAACAAAGCGATTGAGCCAGAAATGAGGTTCATCGCTGAAAATGATTTTTCGATGAAATTCTTCATTTTCTCCAAGCCTTGCCGGAGCCCAATTGGAGATATTTTGGCGTTTCGAATGATCAAGTGGCTTTAATTCTTGAATCAATTTGATCGTGTAAGCATGTTGGCCAAGATATTTTTGCAAAATACGCCGAAGTGTCGTTTGAGCGATGCCCAACTCTTGAGAAGGACGTGGAATTGACTGGTTTGGCTCATTTTGAATCAATGCACTTACGGCTGCGATATTTCTTTCGCTTCGCGCGGTTTTTGTCAAAAAAATCGTCATCAAACGACAAATAGTGTTGTCAGACTGTGCTTGTTGGTCACGCTATCTTTGACGATATGAACATCGTCGCGATTTCGGAACGTTGTTTCAGTGTAAACCGATTCACGGTTAAAATTGTTCTGAATTGACGTTTCAAAAAAATGTCTTATCAGTTCAAGCGGTGAACAAATGTCAAAGCTATTCAATATTTACATACCAACATAAAATATGGTGCACTCGGTTTATATATATATATATATGTATATATAAATATATATATATATATATATATATATATATATATATATATACATATATATATATATATATATATATATATATATATATAATATAGAAATATCTATGTATATATATATATATATATATTTCTATATAATATATATATATATATATATATATATATATATATATATTTCTATATAATATATATATATATATATATATATATATATATATATATATTTCTATATAATATATATATATATATATATGTATATATATATATATATATATTTATATATATATATATATATATATATATATATATATATATATATATATATATAAGGTGCATTCCAAAATAAACGAAACGTCTGTATTTTGGTGGCGCCATCTGTGAAAGTTACATCCCTCGCTGACTTCCAGTGAAAGTTTAGTGACATTCGGTTCAGTGAAAGCGAAATCATTGCGTCTAAAGTGACAGTAAGTTTGTGTCATCGGTACAAAAACTTAACCGATGATCAAAAATTGCTCAGAATTCAACATTTGAAAGACATCATTAAAGAGGCGATAAAAGACAAGAACTTCCTTTACAACATTGTAACTGGTGACGAAACGTGGTATTTCCAATATGAATCCGAAACCAAGCGTCATAGTGCCGAATGGAAGGCCCCAGATGAGCCACCACCCACAAAATCGCACTTGGAGAAGTCAAAAATCAAGTCGATGCTCATTTGTTTGTACGATTCCAAGGAAATTGTCCACAAGGAGTTCGTGTCAATGGACCAAACCGTCAATGCAATTTTCTATCTTGGCGTTTTGTAGCGTTTGTTGCATCGCATTCGTCAAGTTCGGCCTGAATACCGCGAAAGAGGAAGCTGGCGCTTATTCCATGATCCATTGATCCACTCTTGTGACTGATTGTTTGACTAGAAATCGCATTTTAATCTTCAAACACTCACCGTAGTCGCCTGATATGGCTCCCTGTGACTTCTACCTATTTGAAAAATCGCATTTGGCCATGAAAGGAAGACACTAGAGGGCATCCAAAAGGCTTGTTACGACATCCTGAAGGACATTCCCGTCAATGACCTGGAACACTCTTTCGAAAAGCTTTTGGGACGCGCAAAACAGTGTATCGAGGCCGGAGGAGACTATTTTGAATAAATAAACTCGAATTTATCCGAACAAAGCTCCTGTCGTTTCTATTTTAGCTCAGTATCGTTTATTTTGGAAAGAATTTTGTATACTCTAGGTTACCAATGCCAGCAGCAACCATGCATCCCTAAATCATTACTCCACCACCACCATGTTTTACCTAGGGTAGCAAATGTTCTTTTATATAGTGCTGTTCCTGATTTTCACCAGACTATTTTTCGTCTCTTTAAACCGAAAATGCAGAATTTGCTCTCGTCTGAAAAAAGCACATTACAGGCGTACCTCGATATAAGTCGTTTCGCACAAAGTCGTCTCACACATGAGACCCCAAGTAATTCCTACCCCGAATCGATTAACGACAACTTTGCTTCACACTTTCGTCACTTTTAGAAACTTAAAAATTCGTAATTACCAAGAAAAGTACATAATTACGGAAAGTATAAGTTTATTCAAAATAAGAAAATTTTGAAATGTTCAACTTTTTTATGACCTTAAATATGCTTCAAAGAATTATAAAATTCCCAATTGCACAAAAATTATGTATGTATGTATTCGTCTTTTTCTAATTTGCTGAACATGAAGAGTGTGCAGATTTATTAAAGAGGGAAATCCCCGAATATACACAAGTCAGAGTATTCTGCACATACGAAAGGTTTCAGATTTCGTTTTTATCTGTCTTGGGTTCGATTGCGTGAATAACATCGCATGTGGTTTGGTAATTTGTGACTTATGATGGGTGGAAAACGCAGTGCAGAAAATTGTACCGCGATCAGCTCGAAGAAAGCTAGAAACACAGTGACCTTAGAAAAGAAAATGGAAGTTTTAAAGCGCATTAATTCCGGTGAAAAAGTTACGTCCGTTGGACAAGCATTAAATTTAAATCGTACAACTGTCCATACTATAATAAAAAATGCAGAAAAAATTCGAGCAAGTGTACAAGCTGGTTCATCTAAAGCATGCTCTGTAATTACGAAATCGCGAAGTATTAATATGGAAACAATGGAAACATTGTTAAGTATTTGGATCGAAGATCTAAATCAAAAAATCCTGCCTCTCAGTACACTAATAATTCAAGAACAAGCCAGGGCTTTGTTTGCATCCGTGAAGGAGCGAAATGGCAGTGGAACAGAATCATTCCAAGCAAGTTCTGGTTGGTTTCACAGATTTAAGAAGCAGAGCAATCTACATAACTTGAAACTATCGGGAGAATCAGCAAGTGCGGATACAGATGCAGCCGCTAACTTTTTATCTACATTTGTGGGTGTCATTTCAGAGGGAGGACATGCTCTACAACAGGTAGGCGTTTCCAGTTAAATTTGGATGTATGGGCAGTTCAAAACTCTCTATGTTACTATAGGTCTTTAACGTGGACGAAACGGACCTTTTTTGGAAGAGGACGCCCTCCAGGACATTTATATCTGTAGAAGAAACTACCGCGTCCGGTTTCAAAACTTCAAAGGATAGACTAACATTGCTTCTTGGAGCGAACGCTTCTGGAGACTTTAAGTTGAAGCCTTTGCTTATTTATTCTTCGGAAAATCCAAGAGCGATGAAGAACATTTGCAAGGAAAGATTACCCGTAATTTGGCGCTCGAATAAGAAGTCTTGGATGACTTCCGTAATTTTTAATGATTGGTTCCAAACATACTTTTGCCCGGCAGTGAAAGATTATTGCCTTAAAGATAACTTGTCCCACAAGGCAATACTAATTGTTGACAATGCACCGTCGCATCCGGTCAACTTGGAGGAGTTCGACGAGAATATCAAAGTGATATTTTTGCCCCCCAACATCACGTCCTTGCTCCAACCTATGGATCAGGGGGTGTTGGCTTCTTTTAAGGCTTACAACTTACGCAGGGCATTCAAGCAACTTATTGCTGAAATTGATCAAGGGATTGATCAAGGGATACTGACAAACCAACTTGTATTCGAAGCTTTTGGCGCAATTTCAACGTTCTGAAAGCAGTTGAAAATATCAATGAGCCTTGGAAAGAAGTAATAAATTCCAATTTGAATGCTGCGTGGAAAAACCTTTGGCCTGAATGCGTTAATAGGCAAATAAATCTGACAAATTCGCCTGACACCGTTCAATCGGATATTTTAAGTTTGGCTCATCAGATTGGTTTTAGCGATGTAGACGATAATAATTTAGCAGAATTATTACAATCGCACAATGATGAAATTTCAGCAGAGGAGTTAATTCAACTTCTAGAAAATCATGATGATATTGAAACTGAAGTCGGTGAAGTAAGGGAAAACCTTAGCTGCAGCCCTTCTTTAACTATTCAAAAATTATCGGAAGGTTTGGAATGCTTAAAGAAAGCCGAACAAATTTTTAGTTTAGACACGGAGAGGGAAAGACATGAAAAATTTATGCGACTCATCGATGACGCATCTTTTCTGTACAAGGAGCTATACACTGAAAAAAGGAATGCCACAATGCAGCGTACCATAGACTCATATTTTTCAAATTCAAAAGCAACAACCTCGTCAATGCATGTTTCAAATGAAAATTTTTTCGCCGATTAACATAATTCTTAAAATATACAACAGTATCCTTCTTCATTTTTTTTTTCCGTTTATTTACTTTAATAATAAATAATATTATAATATGAATTTTCTGCCTTAATTTTACCTAATTCGTTTACATATGCATCTTGCTTTTATTGGAATACAATCAAATACTATGTATGCATCATATCCTCTCTTGTATTTACTTACTGTACTATCATTACTATACTTTCTCTTTCATACTTTTAATAGTATGTAAAATTGAATTAAGTTTTTAGTCGTAACCGTGAGCTTGACCTGATAAGTAATAAACCTTGTGAAATATAATTGAAACTATGTGTTTTAAATTAAAATTCAATATAAATTATAATAGGTTATGGGCCCAGGTCGCTCTATAACTATAATTATTAAAATAAAGTGCTCTAAATAAAACCCAAAAATAAATAATTACAATCGGTGGTGATCAAAAAGTGATCAATTAAAATGGCGACTCTAATGGCGAATTTCGAGAAGTTGACCGAGTCCAACTACGAAAGTTGGAAATTGCAAATGGAGAGTAGTCTAGAGTTTTACGATCTATGGGACTATGTGTCCGGTGAAACTAAGTGTCCAGACGAAGACGAAAAATTAATAGAAGCTTGGAAAAGGAAGGATCGAAAGGCTCTTGCAAATATCCGATTAAGTGTTACAGTTAACCAACTTACGCATATAAAATATAGTTCGACTTCAAAGGAAGCATGGTCGACCCTCGAGAAGGTTTACAAGAGGGATTCTCCCGCGCAAAAGGTATCTTTGTATAAGTCACTAATACAATTGCGTTTAAAGGATGGCGATAGTATGCAAACCCATCTAAGTAACTTTGGGCAAATAGTTGACAAAATGAGTGAACTCCAAATCAAAATGGATGATGAGACATTATCTATTATGTTACTATGCTCACTACCACCACAATATGAAAATTTTGTAATCGCTATAGAAACTAGAGACTCATTGCCATCACTCTCTGACCTAAAAGTGAAGTTGATTGAAGAAGAAAACAGAAAGAACAACGATGACGTCAATGAGAGTGGAAATGAAACGGTGCTATACACTAAGCAAAATAAAAAATCGTTCAATCCTCCTAGTAATACTAATATATCAGCTTCTAGTAAAAGAAGGAAAGGTATATGCTACATTTGCAAGCGTAAAGGGCACTACGCAAATGAGTGTAGATACAAAAACACTCATACTAAACAGGTTCTTTTCGCATCAGTCTACAATTGCAGTAAATCAACTGACTTGTGGTGCTTAGACAGTGGAGCGAGTTCCCATATGGTTAACAAAAAGCATTTGCTTACTGAAACACATAAAATTGTTGCCGAAATAGAACTAGCGGACCAACGAAAAGTGACAACTAGTATCAGCGGTGTAGCGTCAATCAATACAATATATGGAGGAGTGGATTTAACTGAAACATTGTACATCCCATCGTTAAAAATGAATTTCGTATCAGTATCTAAAACAGTACAGCGTGGATGTATAGTGAAATTCGTAAAAAACAAAGCTTATGTTCAGAAAAATGGAATAACTATATTAAGTGTAACTAATAGAAATGGTTTATACATAATAGACTGTAAAAGTGATCAACTGAATGCAATCAGTGCTAAAAACCTTGAAATTGTTAAATGGCATAAAAGACTAGGACATCTAAATAAAAGTGATTTAAATATTATAATAAAAAATGAACTAGTGCGTGGCATAACAAACGTGGAAACTGACGATTTTGATTGCATAACTTGTGCTAGAGCAAAACTTGCTGCAAAGCCTTTTCCTAAGCGAAGTGAAAACAGGGCGAAGGATCTACTGGAGCTCGTTCATAGCGATATTTGCCAAGCTAGTTGCTCATCGTATGGCGGAGCAAAATATTTTATATCATTCATTGACGATAAAAATAGAATCACCAAAATTATCTTGATCAAATCAAAAGATGAAGCGTTAGCTCGATTCAAAGAATTCAAAGCAGTTGCCGAAAATGAAACTGGCTTTAAAATCAAAGCATTAAGGACTGATAATGGCAGTGAGTATAAAAATAACTTATTCCAAGATTTCTTGAAGGTAAACGGAATCAAGCATCAGACATCCATTCCATATACGCCGCAACAGAATGGAACCGCCGAGCGAATGAATCGCACCCTGGTTGAGATGGCGAGATGTATGATAGCTGAACACAATTTGAACGAAAAATTATGGGGCGAGGCAGTCAGTACGGCTGTTTCTATTAGAAATCGGTGTCCGAGTAAAGCGATAAATGGGTTACTACCATACAAAATGTATTATGACAAAACACCAACCGTCAATCATTTGAGGATTTTCGGTAGCAAAGTTATCGCAATAAGAAGCGGTCAGCGGAATAATAAGTTCCTTCCGAAAGCACATGAGTACATTTTAGTCGTATACTCGGAGGAACAGAAGGGCTATAGGATGATGAATAAGCAAACTAATAAAATAATTATCACGCGAGATGTTAAATTCTTCGAAGATGTTAAGCCAAGCAGTGTGTTCATTAGCCAATTCCCAGCAGAAGATGAAGAGCATCCTCAAAACTCAAATCAAGTGGAAAAAGTATCAGATCTCAAGACTTCCCCGTTAGCTCATCCGCAAGACTCAAATCAAGTGGAAAAAGGATCGGATCTCAAGGCGCAAGCAGACACTGCATTACAACAGCTTTTCAAGGAGGATGATGATTATAATGATCTCGATGAGGACGAAGGGAACGAAGATTTCTCAACACCGAAGTCCGAAATTGTGTTGCGCGATAGAGAGAAATTAAAACAACCAGTAAGATTGCAGTTAAACAACATTAGTGTATGTCAAGATCCCGAAAACTTTTGTGAAGCAATAAACAGTCCAAATCAAAAGGAATGGATAAAAGCAATGGAACAGGAATTTAACTCTCTAATTGAAAACAATACGTGGACATTAGTGGATCGTCCGAAGGATAGAAATATGATAGGATCGAAATGGGTCTACAGAACAAAGTATAATAAAAATGGTGAAATCGAAAAATTCAAAGTGAGATTAGTGGTGCAAGGATTTAATCAAAAATATCTGATGGACTACGAAGAAACTTTTAGTCCTGTGTTTAAAAGTTCGACTCTACGAGTGCTGATAGCCATTGTAATTGAAGAAAACTTTATCATGCATCAGATCGATATTAAACATGCATATATAAACAGCAAACTAAACGCCGAAATATTTATGGAACAACCGAAAGGTTTCGCGAATAATATAAATAAAGTGTGCAAATTAAATAAAAGCATATACGGTTTAAAACAATCCGGTAGAGAATGGAATACAGCCCTTAATAATGTTCTAACACAAAAAATTAAATTTGAACGATTAAAATCTGATCCGTGTGTTTACATAAAGGATAAGCAAATAATAATAGCAGTATATGTGGACGACATAATTATTTTGTCAAAAGACTTAAATAAAATTAATAATGTAAAAGATCAATTAAAACGCGAATTTGAACTTGATGATAAAGGTGAACTAAAATATATACTTGGACTTGAAATTAATCGCGATAAAAATAATGTGTCTGTAATACAAGTGAATTATATTAAAGCCCTTTTGGAAAAGTATAATATGACCAACTGCAAGGAGGTTTCAACACCCGTTGAAACAAATCTTCAGCTACAGCAATGCAAAGCAGAATCCTGTGATCGATGTGATCGAATTAAATCAAGCGAATATCAATCATTGATAGGATCATTGATGTACTTGGGAATCTACACGAGGCCAGATATCATGTACACCATAAGCTACTTGTCGCAGTTTAATAAGAAGCCTCACAAGGAGCACTTCGACGCAGCTAAACGAATTTTAAGGTTTTTGAAGGGAACAACCAATCATGGTTTATATTTCCAGAAAACAGGAAAGTCCCTTATTTGTTATGCAGATGCGGACTGGGGAAGCAACTCAACAGACCGAAGGTCTTACACTGGCTACCTATTCGAGCTAGCTAATGGACCAGTTAGCTGGGAAACGAAAAAGCAACCGACAGTGGCGCTGAGCAGTGCAGAAGCAGAGTACATGGCATTAAGCCAATCATCTAAAGAACTTGTATTTCTAAAAGGCTTACTAAATGAATTATACTTGAATAATTATGTTAAATTGCCAATTGATGTATTTTCTGAAAGCCAAGGAGCTGCAAATTTAGTAAAGAATAACACAACAAATAAGCGAACAAAACATATAGATATAAGACATCACTATATTCGAGAATTAAATGAAGCTGGTGTAATTAATATTATTTTTGTTCCAACTAATGAAATGAAAGCAGATATTCTAACAAAAGGTCTATCTAAAGAAAAATTTTCATATTTAAAAACTAAAGTTATGAATTGTTGTCATAATTAACCAAGTATTTTATTGAGTGGGGGTATTGGAATACAATCAAATACTATGTATGTATCATATCCTCTCTTGTATTTACTTACTGTACTATCATTACTATACTTTCTCTTTCATACTATTAATACATTGTAAAATTGAATTAAGTTTTTAGTCGTAACCGTGAGCTTGACCTGATAAGTAATAAACCTTGTGAAATATAATTGAAACTATGTGTTTTAAATTAAAATTCAATATAAATTATAATAGCTTTGACCCGGTTTAAGTCGTTTCAACTTAAGTCGCCTTTCCCTGGAACGTATCCCTGTCGTAAATCGGGGAACGCCTGTTTTCCAAAATTCTTGAGGTTGGTTTAAGTACTCCTGAGTGAATATCGAACATAGGCCAATAAATTCAATTTTATTTAGTTTGGCCAGATAATATACAAGTATATTAACGGTTAACTTTATTAGCATTTGCATCAATTACCACAACTCATATATGTTGAAATAACGTAACAGAACTTTTATGTAATATTGACGATAGTCCGGCAATTTGTATTTCATTTAATCCAACTGAATTATATATGTTAAAAGTAACTGACCTGTAACCTGATGTCTTTGCTTTTATTATAATTGTTTGATTAGTAGTTTCGCGTCTAGCGCTGAAGGTGGTCGGCGATACCGACCGAAATACATACGCGTCGTTTAGAATAAAACACATTTGTAACATCTTAAGTGTTAATCAAATTAATATATTTGAACATTTGTTTTATTTTAAACTTGATTGTTTGTGGTCCATAAGGGTGAAAATTTCAATAAATTTTCATGAATACCGACCACAATAATGTTCATCTAACAGGTTAAATTGCTAGAGAAAGTTTCTGAACTTGTTCCAGTTTTAAGCCTAATCACACGTGAACTTAAATAAGGTCATTTATTTGATCAAGTCACATGAGTCTCCCACATCCTCGCTTTTTTGGCAAATACTAATATAATTTCGCTGTAAAAATAAATACACCATGTAACGAGAACTAGGATACATTCCGCTCATATATCAAACAGGATTTATAGATGACTGTAAAAAGTATACAGCACACATTATGCGAGTATTTGCAATCATATGAACCACTTCCACATTAACCCCCGTGAGCAATGTTTATGCGAGACATGCAACAATGCAATTCTTGTACAGAGTGCACAATTTAATGGCAGTTCTAGCCCTTTTTCCTCGTTTTATGTTCGCTACGTTTAGAGGAACAAGCGCGCTTAATGGCGTGACGTGACTTTAGACAACACAATCTTCATTTTCTAGAACTTCCCGAACGGCTGCTGAAATGTATTACACGAGCTAGAAATGGAGCAATGTGAGTATCGATTCCAACTAGGACAACACAAGCAGGAGGAAATCAATTTCGAAAAGTCTCTCGGCTTAAGGATTCCAATGTGTGTGCACACGAGTGGTTGTATGAACTCGATTCAGTGCGGAGTAGAACATGTTGGCGCCAAAATGTCTAAAGTTCTTCGTGGTACGCCTTGTAGTCTGGTACTGTTTGCTGTGCATAATTATCCTGATTTTGAGTGAGTCATTGGATACAAAAATAGAACAAGCTTTTCTATTGTTTCTACAAGGCCTATTACTTTCAGTTTATTTCGAGACATAATCGCTGATGTTTGTTTTTGTTTTCTATTCAAGGATGTAAAGGAATAAAGTCATCACATGACAAATGATGGGATAAAGATACAGCGGCAGTTCAATGATTGATGGAATGGGTAAAAGCTGATAGCTTAATTACTACGCTTAGTTGATCTTGACGCTGAGTGGTGCTTGGAAAAGGTTAGATCTCATTAAGGATTTCGCAGAATATTGAATTTTGTCATTTTGGATTTTATGGAATTTTTTTTTTGTTTTAAATCAAGGTACGCAAGAATAAGTCAATTCATAACCTCTATTTGTACTGAGGTGACACTTTTAATGTGAAAAAAGTTCTGTTGGACTCATCCCATGAATTTGTAAATTATCTGTTTTGTTTAATGTGTAGGTTTCCCTAAATTTTAATACTTTCCTGGTAAACATAATCCATAATAGGAAACAGAATTTTTTAGGGCTTAAAGAATTTTTATTCTTGAACAATTAATTTTTAGAGAAAAGAAAACTATCTATAATCTTTAAACAAACCTCTGAGCTATGCAGTAGATTCTGCTATTATGTTTACTGCACCTTATTTGCAAACATGTAATTTCTAATATATGTTATTTCTACACACATGTTCAAACAAAGTGAATTTTCCAAACAAAGAGTTCTAAACTGTTCATTATCAATTAAGAAAATTAAAATATCCCATAAATGAATATACAAACGTATAAATCCATTCCGAATTGATCGCCGATCAAAACAAACTGCAGGGACCTCGAGTGTAATGGAAAAAATTCATATATATAATTGCTAATTTGTATCTTTTAACGTCCCCTCACAAACCAGAAGTGAAGGGCTAATCCGTAAATCGCTTCAATTCACAGATTGTATCTGGCTAAGTGCATTTAAGTTGTTATTTAAGTTGACCAAGCTAAGGTCAGATTGTGGACAATGATGACGCAGGTTGCGTGAACTTAAAAACAGTCTTAAGACGACAACAGAAGTCAAGTACAAGGTTGCACCTGTTGATTGGATTGGGTAGACCACGGAAATTTTTCGCTTTAGTTTGATGATGAGATTGCAGTAGGTTGATGACATATAAATTACTTCTACAGACGAACGAACGGCATGAAAATTGTCGTGGAAAATTTATATGGGAAAAAAACGTTTAGAGGCAATTTATCTTTTATTGCTGGAAAGTTTCTAGAATTTCAGTATCTTTCATGTCTGATGAAAAATATGTTACTGGTTTGGATAAGTTACCAGACAGGAAGAATAAAACAGCACCATAAAATGTAAAGGTTAATCTTATGTTTTCTTTCCAGCTATTTGAATCATTATCAATTTATTAAATTTTAAATTTTATTGAAGCATTCAATATATGTTGCGCTCAAAAATATTTAAGCATCTAGTATGATTTAGAATGCATTTTTCTTATAATTTCGACCATTAGACAGCAATTGTTATGGAAATAGATCATGAAGACATGATGTCTTTCTCGTTCCAGCTCGAAATGAAAATCATCGGTTGAATTTCAAAACAAGTCACAACAGCAGGAGAGTTCTCCAGCCAGAAGGATTTTGTAAGGTAATTAGTAACTCAAACAACCATTTATGATTATCGAAACTGCAATGAATTGAGCTCGGAAAATTAATATAAGCATGGTTATGATGTACTTTAATTTACTGCAAGCACACGTCGAGCAACGAAGCATCTCACTTAGAATTTTTGCGGAAATTTATAGGAAAGTAGAGGCAGTAAAGTGGCTGGATGAGGCACACAGAGTGAGCGCAATGATTTATCGGCGCAAAGATTGGTTGGGTGCGACTATTGCAGTGAGTGGGTAGAAGGAGTTAAATTCCATTTGGGATATTGAAAAAAAAATTATTATTATTTTCATCTTTGGCAATGTTTATTCTTTTTTCAATACAATTTTAGTCATTAGTTCCTTTTACTTTCACGCTACAGTATTGTTGCGAATTTTGGCATACCAGCATTCTCTCATTCGCAACTTCAAATTGCCGCCGTAGCACCTCCACCTTCTTTTGGGCACTTTTATCCTTTTCTTTCTCTTTTTAATTTTTTTATATAGTTATTCCATTTAACGTAATAACAAAAGGTGGCTCCGCTGGTAGCCTGGTAGTTTTTCGACCGTGAGGTCCGCTGGGACCCTTGTTTCGAGTTCTCTCGCGCGCAGGAAAACACTCTTTTGGGGATATTGGCAAAAGCAATTGTTTCAATATCCTCGTATATAACAATTTGCATACAGGGTCCTTATAATAAGTAACCGTGCTGAGCCTGCCCCGCGCCGTCAAAGCGTCTGCTAACCGGTATCTGGTGCTGTATTGGTGGTAGGAGGTCTAGGTAAAGGGAACTGGGCTGCAGCAGTTGCCTCCAAGCGCTTGGAGAGATAGCATTGAGCGAGAGCGGAGTGCGTGTTCAGTTACGTCGTCGGAGTAAAATTGGAGCGTACTATCGAGCAACGTGTTAGCATCAAATTTGGTGTCAAACTCAAGAAAACGGCCACGGAAACTCTTCAAATGATTCAAGAGGCTTACGATGAGGATGCTCTGTCCAGGATTCAAGTGTTTCAGTAGCACAAAAATTTCCGGGAGGGCCGCGATGACGTCCATGACAAACAACGCGTCGGTCCTCCATCAACGAGTCACACGGACACAAATGTGCAAAAAGTGCGTGATGTGTTGAACAGTGATCGTCGTCTGAGCATTCGGTGCTCCGTCGACTAACCGCCCGGGTTCGCCGAGTCCGTCCGGAGATTGCCGATTCGTGGATCCTCCATCACGACAATGCTCCCTCGCACACCTGCCTGCTCGTCACCGAGCAGTTGGCCAAACAGTCCAAAGCAACGTTGCCACAGCCTCCTTACAGCCTGGATATGGCACCAGCGGGCTTCTTTCTGTTCCCCAAGATCAAGAGACACCTTGAGGGGACGCGGTTCGGGACTCTGGAAAACGTTCAACGTGCTACGCCGAGGGCTCTAGACAGCATCGAGGTTGCCGACTTCCAGGGAGCGTTCGGGGACTGGAAAATCCGGTATCAGCATGTTATCGACTCCAATGGGGACTACTTTGAAGATTTCTAAAAAAAATTGTACATATTTTGCCAACAATAAATTTCCTGAGGTAAGTCTGGTTACTTATTATCCAGACCCTGTATAACCGAACGCTATCATGGTTATGCAAATCGCCATATATGCACCATGGAAATTGTTGCCGTTGTCGATATGGAAAAGATGTGTGGGTAGCGGAAACGAAGTGTATTGAACTTCGATTACGTTACTCGGATGCGGCAGCGCTAATTGGGAATGAAAGGATTGCAGAATTGGGTTTTTGGATTTGATGGGATTCGGTATTGGGTTTGAAAAAGAAGAGGAAGGGCTTTGGCAGTGTCGGGATAAATGTTAATTTTGAATTTGGGAAAAAAGTCGATTTTTGATTTTGGATTTGTTGACGATGGTGTGGATTGGAATAGCAAAAGTTGGTGGCAGAAGTTCGGAGGTGAGAAAAGAATAAGTTCTACGAATGGTAAAAATTTGTAAAATTTTGCTTTTGCCATATGTGAGTGGAAGTTAAGTGCGAGTTTTTTTTGCGTTATGATTAATTGAGTAAGAGAAATAAAAACATAGTTAAAAGAAGTGAACCGAGAATAAAAATAATGACGGCTTAAATATATTCCAGCATAACCTAACACAAAAATTGTGTTGAAAATAAAATTAAGAAACCTATCTTGTGGATACGAATTTTAATTGATGCAGAGGACCGTTGAAAAGGAAACAGTAAAGTGCCATAATTAATAAACTAAAAACGAGAAGAAAAGAAGGAAGATCAAAGTTTTCTAAGAAGTATCTTGTCTTATCAATGATTAGGTGAAAAATTCACTTTTTGAGTTGGAATTTTATTATTGGCTGAAATTGAAGGGGCCGTTAATTAGTGAAGAGAGTGTATCCAGCGCCTTAGATAAAAGTGGCGGTTCGGTGTTTTCTTTTGATTTTTGTTAACATTAATTATCAAATTGAAGATTGAATTTCAGATACCCCAAACTCCCTTTTTTGTTCTTCTCCGAGCGCTCGGAGTTCAACTAGGAAAGTGTGAAAGTGTTCTATTTATATTACAAATAAAATTATATCTAAAAAAAATTAATTGAACAACATAAAATTATAAAATTATAAAATTTTTTTATCGGATTGTTCTCACATAAAATTTTAAAGGGGAGTGGAAATTTGTGATTTTTTGTGAATTAAATAAAACGGCCATGTCTCTTTAAGGCAATATTTTTTCATTTCTGAAAATGATCTTCCATTTCCCGTCCTTTTCCCTTCGTATTAGTTTTTATGTGTAGGGTGGCTCAGCGCGAACAGAGGGCGTTCCGGAAGACCCACAACACGATTGAGCGGTAGCCGGCCTCAGTATGACACCCCGGGTTACTCCCCTCTCCCGAGCTAAATCTAAATGTCCGCAACTGCGGTGACTTCCGCGGCTGTAACAGTATTCTAAGCTCTATCTTGGCATCTGTGGTTAAAGGGAAAAATAGCGAATATTGGGAGCTTTCCGCCGTAAAATCAAACTTCACAAGGAAAGCCGAAAAATATTTACAGCGTTTCTACGAAATATTTTGGGGGATGTCAAAGAAGACTTCATTTTGAGCTTGCTTACTAGTTGCAAGATGCAACTGCATTCTGGAGGATTCTAGCAACATTGAAATAGATGAAGAAGGATCTTCCGCGGACAGTGGTGCTGATAAAAAGGCTATTTTTTAGCCAGAAAAGTATGGGAAAAAGAGGCCATTGGGGTCTCTAACTCAGGAGCCTACTTCAAAAATGTCGAAGACTCTTGATGTGAGTACGCGCGATTTTCGCCAACTGAAAAATCTGGCAACAGTAGCTTACGCAAGTTTTTCAGGGGCCATACTCAAGCCCAGTGTAAGGTAAAACCATGAGTGTAATAAAGCTAAATCTAAGCCCCAGCAGTCAAGCGTGGCTGCTACCAAAAAAGAGAGGGTGCCGCCTATAGTGTGCAATAGGCTTGACCTGAAAACCTTCAGCGATAGCGTAAAAATGGCATGCACATGAAATACAACAAAGGAGCCAGAATTCTATGTAATGGTGAACAACTCCTCATGAGCTTTACTCTAGCCAAAATCGGCTGATAATCATACCAGTCTATTTAATCTTCTGAAGTTTGCGAAAGTGGCTTGTTACACTTATACTCTTCCAGGAGAGAGAAAATTAACTGTCCCACTAAAAGTGATCCACAATTCGTACGACAAAAACGATGTTGTGCCTGAGCTAAAGGAGCAAGATATCCTATTCGCTTAAAGGTTCCCGACGATAACTTCTAGGAAGGAGAAAAGAATGGCTGCTTCGTTCTTAGTCCAGCTTAAGCCAGGCTTTGAAGTGTAGAAAGCGATGGACCTAAAGTTCCTACTGTATTAGAAGATACAATGGGAACGTCTGCAAAAAAATTCACTTCCTAGTGCTGCAATTGCCAAAGATTGTCAAATGAATGTCCAATCACGAAGGAAAAGAGACCTTTTTCGCATTAGGGATACCTTGCCAGTTTCAAAGGTTATCCTGTTACATAACCGGTATACCCTATGTATACTGATATAAACTGGGAGCTCATTTGATGTGTATCCTATATACAACATCAAGGCTCCCGGGAGAGAACTCGCTGTACACCATTTACCTGCTACTCTATCCATCCTCACTAGAGCACCAAAGACGAGAGTTAACTTTAAAGCATTTTAATGTTCATATTTTTTTAAATTAGTTTAAAACTGAATTTATTATAATTTAGATTACAACTGAATTTCCAACTATCTCTAACTATCAGCCAGCCTGAAGAGGGTAACATCTGGACGACCTAATGGATCAGGGTGGTCACACGGCGTGAAACGCCAAAAGGCTTATTGAGGACCGCGGCACAAGCCAACGTCTCACCCCTCACCATTTCTTTGATCAACGAACAGCACTTCAACTCTTCTAACTACTCGATGATACTACTCGTGAATGGGTAGCAGTACGCTCCCTTACTGGACTTGAAAACCGACTGAATGGTATGCTTTGCCCAAGAACTTTAAATACTGTTCTTTCGGGAGCTTTCAATCTAAATTCTCTTTAAAGGCGCTGAGTAGCCGAACACGTACGCTCTCGTTCCACGAAAGTTTTCCCTCCACGCTTCGTCTCGCTTGCTCGGCTGGTGAATATGCGAAACTGGGGAAATGGCGAAAGAGTGCTTTTCGCTTAAGCTTTTGATTTCGAAAGAGTTCTTTTAGCTAAAGCTTTCGGCTTTCCCATGATTCCTGGAGGTGAAATAGCGAAACTGGGGACATTGAGTGAAAGAGTGTTTATGCCGGAACTTTCGGTTTTCTTTTCCTCTTGCCTCTCTTCGAAGCACACCCAAAGCTTATCGTTCACGATGTGAATATCATTGCGGGTTAATCTTTTTTGTTTACTTTACCGCTCGCTTATTTACTTGCGTATGCGCTTCTTTGGCTAATTTTCATTGGCAAAGTGCGAGTACATAGGTGTTGTTTGCTCGCTTGCAACTACTGCAGTTATGATGCGGAAATATATCCGAGTATGCTGTTTGTGTTCGCTAGCAACAAAGCGGAAATATATTCGAGTGTGTTGTATGTGTTCGCCCGCAACAATACTAAAGCAAAAAAAGTTGAGGAGATCAAGAAGAATCTCCAGAAGAAAAAAGAGGAACCTCCCACGACCCACTACCTCTGTAAAAAACACTGTACAAGTAGAGGTCTCGTACTCTAGTTTTTTGTAAGTGTAAAGAAGTAGCCTACACCATAGCCTGTCCGGCAACCCAAACATCAGCCAATGCAGCAATCACAACAGTCGCAGAATGACTGAAATACGGGTTTGAGACCTGACTGGTGTGACTTGTTCACACTTTTTCGGAAAGTGGACTCATTTATCCCTCACTACAAAAAACTCTGATTACTTAGGATTTACCGTAATGAGTTCAATTAAACTCTCCATTTGCAACATATTATCGCATGTTATGGTTCGCGGCCGATAAGTTTAATGTCCCGGGAAAATGAAAAAGCCTTGTCTTTTAAATTAAGCTAAAAGAGCTTATTTACTAAATATGCACAATAATTTATTTCACTCTTTCTTAATAATCTAATTTAATTTACATTTCACTTGTCTATCAATTTTTGTTTCAACTGTCTTCAAATGTAGCACAAAAATTTTTATCTCACCATCAATCAAGATCACCTTTAATTCGTGCTCCACTTTTAACGCAGTTTTTATGATCGCCGTTTTACTATTACTATCTCCCCAATTCATTCAGCTCGGCTTTATATATGGTCTCTAGTCATTCAATTTATTTTTCGTATATTGGCGAATGTTCTGACGAGAACTAACTGGAATATTCGAGCAATTCTGAATACCCGAAGTGACGTCACTTGCTTACTTTCAAATATTGATCATGGATCTACTTTGTCCATTCTTTTGCTTTTAAGTACATGCTTCTTTTCAATCAATATTGATCATGATGTTGCGAGAAAAATTGCGACAGTAGTGCATAGAATTGTGTGGGCATTAACACTCCCTCACCTTAGTTCTTTTCGCCCCGAAAATATGTATCGCCAGTTGTAGTTAAGTCTCCCTGGATGTAATATGAGGCAAGATGGTCCAGATGCATGGTTTTTATTTTGGCATACAGGTGCTCCTGTATGCGATATACGACTTCATTGATTCGTTTTGTAACTCAGTACGATCCTTCCAAATTATGCTGCAACTTCGGAGACCTACCCTTCTGCCGTTGTGGGTAATATAACCACACTGAATCATCTTGCTGGAAGCCAGCAAAATTTGCCTTTAGATTACACTTGGTCTTCATGCGGCTGGTAGCCGGTTTGGGATGTTTTCGCACAATTCGTTGTATCTGATGGCTCCGAGATCATTTGGAGTTTCTCAGGGGGTATTTTGAGCTTTATATTAGCTGGTAGATGAATAGTTTTTCCAAAAATGACTTTAGCTGGGGCTTGGCCCGTCGATGCATGTTCGGCAGCTCTATATGCCATCAAGAATAATGGGATGTTCTCGTCAGCCATCTTGGCGAGGTGTTTATTGAGCGTGCCGTTGGAACGTTCGACCATCCCATCGAATTGGGATGTAGTTGTGTTGCCCTCGTTTTGGCTATGATCCGAGTGTAGTTCACAAGGTACACTGTACCTACTGACCTTATTTAACACTAGCTGTTCGGCTACAGTAGTTGCTTCCTGGTTGGGAATGGGGTAGACCTCGGGCCTCTTGCTGAAATAATTGGCCACAACCAGCGTGTATCGATTTCCTCGTTCTGATTCAGGAAAGATTCCTGCGATGTCAACAGCAATCCTTTGCATTCGTCCTCTCAGTCGTCGCTTTCGACTTTTGACGAAAGCGCAAATTGTGCATCTGCGACACCAATCCTCTATGTCTTCTCGTGAGTGGAGCCAGTAGAACTTTTCGCTAGATTTTGCTAAGGTCTTGTTAACATTAAAGTGACCTCCCGAGTATACTTCGTGCTTTTGCTTTACCACATTGTGGATTCGGCTTTTGGGAAGTGTAGTTTGCATCCTATAAGAGCTACCATTCACCGTTTCCCATTTCCGCTTGAGTACACCACCCTCCACCTGAAGGGAGTTCCATTGTGCCCAATAACTTTTCAGGGTGGCACCATGCATCAAAACGTCCTTTCACTCAGGTCACCCGGTTGTCTCCTTCCATACGAGTAATGGTCCGATGTCTTCATCGGCTAACTGGGAATTTTGAATCTCCTTCAGTGACCAACCTTCATTGAATACAGCCGTTATCACTTGCAGCTTTTCCTCAATTCGTCAGCAATGCTTGCAGTTAGCGGGACACGAACGACGAGATAGGGTGTCAATATTTCCATGAACTCAGCCCTTTCGATGAACAATTTTGTAATCGGATGACTGCAATCTTTCCATCCATCTTGCAACTTGTCTTTCGGGGTTTTTGAAGCTAAGCAGCCATCTTGGCGATGCATGGTCTATTTAAAGATCAAATTTCTGGCCATATAGGTTTTTGTGGAACTGCTTGGTCACCTCTATTATAGCGAATAGCTCCTTGGCGGCAGTAGTTTCTTTCACTTTTTGAGAGAACTCGACTGTAGTATGAGAGGACTCTTTCTTCGCCATCGATCTGCTGGGAGAGTATAGCTCCAATACCACCATTGCTTGCATCGGTGTCAACTATAAACATTTTTCCGGGTTTCGGATATGCCAGCACGGGGGATTCACACAGCTTCTCCTTCAGGGTCTCAAAGGCTGCCTGGCATTTTTCATTCCAGACATACGGACGATTTTTCTCCGTTAGCTGATGGAGACACTTAGTTTGTTTTGGCAAAATCTTGGACGAAGCTTCAAGAATAGGTTGCCAGACCGAGAAAACTTCGTAGTTGGTGTGTGTTGTTTGGTGCTGGCCAGCTTTTCACTGCTTCGATTTTCTCAGGGTCTGTTTTGACCCCTTCTGCTGATACAACGTGTCCCAGGTGTTTTAATTCATCTGTAAAACGGGTACTCTTGTGGAGACTAAGTTTCAGATTCACCAGTTGCGATTGGGAGAATACCTCTCCTAAGTTCCGCACATGCTCTTCGAACGTTTTCCTGATAATAATGATGTCACCTAGGTACACCTAGCAGGTTTTCCAGGTTAGGCCTCGTAGCACGTATTCCATAAGGCGTTTGAAGGTGGCTGGAGCATTGTGAAGCCCAAATGGCAGCATCACATATTGCCATAATCTGCTCCCAACTGAAAATGCGGTCTTCTCTCGGCCCTTCTTGTCAATTTCTACCTACCAGTAGCCATTCTTGATATCGAGTGTAGAAAACCATTTTGCGTCTGCTAAAGTGTCCATGATGTCATCGATGTGTGGAAGCAGGCAAACTATCTTTCTTAGTGACGTCGATAACCTGTCTATAGTTGACATAGAAACGAGTGCTATCATCCTTTTTCTTTATTAGAACTACTGGCGTGGCCCATGGACTGACAGAAGGCTCGATAACACCTTGTTTTTCCATGTCCGAGATCAGTGGGCTCACCTCCTTTTGTTTAGCTATAGGAAGACGTCTCGATGCTTGTCGAATTGGCTTGGCTCCCTGTGTATCTATGACGTGAGCTACCAAACTCGTTCGGCCTTGGTCACCCGGGCTTGTTGAGAAGATGTCACTGTACTTGATGACCATATCAGAGGCTTGCTTGAATAGCTGCACTGGCAATTTGGTCTGCTTCAATATTGCAGACGTAAACTCCCGGTTTTCATCTGTGTCTTGCCTCATTGCCCAATGATGTTCGTGAGTGGCTTGCAAAGAGGTGATGGTGGAAACGAGCTGACAGCTGCCGATGACTTTGATGCTCGTGATTGAGTCTGCAGTGTTAAGGACTCTAACCGGCATGTATCCGTTCCTTAAAGATCTTGCAAGGCTACGTCCTACAATCAAACTGCGCAATGCGGGCGTCTTCGTTTGCTGCACCATCAAGCTTGGCCCATACAATGCTCCCGAAGGATTTTGGTACTTCAGTGTCAGCACATACTATCACATTCATCTTGGGAATTAGGACGCTGGGACGCTCCATCAATACTTCGACATTCTGCCATTTCAATACCTGTTCCCCCAAATTCAACGTGATTCCATGTGGTCGCAGAAGACCCATTCCGAGATTGCAGTCATCCATAATGTTTGCGACCAGAAAATCATGGAGGAACGCAAGGTCCCCCAACTGTATCCGGAGGTTGACAACTCCATGGACAGATGCACTTTCTCCCGTAGCTGTCCGTAGGGAGAAAATCCTGCCCTTGTGAAGTAGTTGTTGCCTCACCAGGTCTGATCGGATAATCAATCGGGTTGCACTAGTGTTGCTTGTTATAGTGCAATGTTCTCCATCAACTTGACCCAGAAAGCATAAGTTTGCTTCTGCACGATGTAGTCGTGACATGGTGATGGTGGTGCTGGGGACGTCGATCATCCTAGCCAACCTATGCCCCACAAATTTGGCCCCCTCAATTTGATGCGTTTCCATTCATGGCTCCTGACTCGGTCTGGATCTTCTCCTAGCTACACACCTTGGACAATAGCTCGGTTTTCTTCGCTTTTTGCAGTCCCTTTGCAGGTGTACTTTCTCTCCGCAAATCCAGTATCTAGGCGCACCATTTACCTGCGGCTCTTGCTCAATTTACACGCGCTCACACCTGCACTCGTCTGTCACTACCCGGGCAGTGGCACGAGTCACATTTTTCGCTACCTCAAAGCTCAGACTATAGGCCAATGCGCCCGTAACCGTTTGCTTTTGAGCTAAACGCACGACTTGTTGCAATTCCTGGTCCTTTGATGCGCTGATTAATGCTTCTGTTGCTGCGTTATCTCAATTTTCTGGGTTATAAGCTGGGTAAGCCAAAAGTGCCAGTCGCTCAATATCTTGGGCTAGTTGCTGTGAGTTTCGCCAGACTTCTGCATCGGGTGCCGTAGCTGTGACCGATAAATCCGCTTCAGATGATCGTCTCAATAACGCATGCCCAACGCGTTCATTATAGCAGCCGAGTTTGAGTGCAACTCAATGGGGATAGTCTGCAAAAACTCAGCAGCTAGCCCTCTTAGAGCAAGAATTAATGCAGTTGCTCGTTTCTGCTCATTCCAGTGATTTGTCCTAGCGGTGGCTCCAAACTCGATTTTGTAAATACCCGAGACCGTTTGCGCATTGAGTATTGGTGCTTTCACATTTCTGGATATGCTTTGCGCTGCGGTTATAAGCGGAGCCAGTGAGGTGGTTAGTACTGCCTTCGTTGCTTCCAATTCCTTTTTCATTTTTTCCATCTCATGGTTGATTCTCTTCTTGACCTGGCTGACCTGGTAAACTTTTTCTCGACGCGTTGTTCAGACTCGGTATTTCAGTTGACTGCTTTTGATAATCTGCCTTCAAATCCTTTGATTTGGGTGGTTCTGCTTCTCTTTAATCTCTGACATGGCTAATTCATCAATTTTTAAATGTAAGCTTTGTGGAATTTGTAATATTTTGGCTTTTTTCCATCAGTTTCCACGTTATATTTCACTATTGTGCCCTTATAAAAATTTAAAAAATTTTCACTTTTAAATTTATCATTCTCACTTCTTGGCACCATTGTCACGAGTTATGGCTCATGGCCGATAATTTTAATGCTCCGGGAAAGTGAAAATGCACTGTCTTTTAAATTAAGTTAAAAGAGTTGAATTACTAAGAATGCACAATAATTAATTTCCCTATTTTACAAATCGCATTTTTATTTACTTTTCACTTATATTATCAGTTTATATTTCAACTGTCTTCAAATATATCACGAACATCTTTTACTTCACTATCAATCGCTGTTTTACTATCGCAGTTTTATCATCGCATTTTTACTATCGTAGTTTTAGTATCGCAGTTTTTACTACTACTGTATCCCCCATTCATTTAGCTCGGTTTTATATAGGGTCTCTAGTCATTCAATACATTTCTCGTATATTGACGAATGTTCTGACGAGAACTACCTGGTATTTTCGAGAAATTCTGAATACCCACAGTGACGTCAACTGTTTACTTTTCTTGGTTGTTTTTGATCATGATGTTATTGACAGCTGCGACAACAATTGTGCCAGTCGTTCGTAGAATTGTGTGAGCCCGTAACAATATTTTAATAAGTTTTGAGGATTTTGAAGCCCAACTGCATACACTGGAAAACAAAGCTCCAAGTATACAAATCTTAACCAATCAAATTACGTTCTAAATATAAACAATCGGATGCTAGATCTTGTAATGTCGAGCATTGATACTGGGCATATGCATGTAGCTGCTGCACCTCACTCCTACGTATTTCCTGACCCCCATCATCCCCCTCTGTTGTTGGACATCAGCATGAGCTTACCAAAAGCACTTAAATGCCATCGGCCGCTCAAGTTTAACTTCTGAAAAGCCAATTACAGCGCATTGTCGGAATCTTTGAATTCACTTGATTGGTTCTCGTTTTTTGACTGCTTTGATTCCGAAGAAGCTCTTACTAAATTTTATTCCCACCTCGACTCACTTATCCGTCAATTTACACCACTATGTAGGTCTAAAAAGAGCTCTGAGGTACCTTGGCTCAACCTTGACATCTTAGAAAATCTTAAGATTAAGAACAAACTTCACCGAAAGCTTAGATTGACCGATGATTCTGACTCTTATAATGAATACTCTAGATCCCGTGCCTCCGCAAAATTATTAATTAAAAGCTCAAGTAAAAATTACTTTGTGCACATAGAGCAGTCACTTCATTCCAACCAGTCAAAACCATTCTGGTCATATATTAATCATCTGAAGTCCTCCCCGCACTCTCCTAGCGTCATGTATTGGAATGATAAACAAAGTTCAACACTGGAATCCATTTCCAATCTGTTTGCGGACTTCTTTTCCACTATAACTTCCTCTTCAGCATCTGAATCTTCTTATGATTTCCCTCTTCATTTTTCTCTGGCTGATAGTGCTCCTGTAGTTAGCCCTGCAGATATCGTGTCCATAATTAATACTCTTGACCCAAGGTGGTTCTGGAACAAATGGAGTTCCAAATGTGTTCGTCAAATCTCTGTCCTCTTCATTAAGTGTTCCTGTGATTTTTATTTATAACGCCAGCTTGTCCTCCGGAGTTTTTCCTCGCTTCTGGAAGACAGCCAACCTCTTCCCAATTCATAAATCTGGTCCTCTTTCGTGTATCTCCAACTACCGTCCAATCTCACTTCTATCGTGTTTCCCGAAGATCCTGGAGCGTTTCGTTCATAATCACATTTATAGTCTTATATAGTCCTCGATATCTCCTGCTCAACATGGCTTTCTTCCAGGTCGGTCGACGACTACAAATCTACTTGAGCTTACTCACATTGTTGGTGAAGCCCTTGATAAGCACTTTTAGGTTGACGTCGTTTATACTGATTTTGCCAAGGTGTTTGATAAAGTAAAGTGTAAAAAGCTAACACAACATAGTATTTCTAGTTGTTTGCTCTCTTGGCTTATCTCATACGTAAACAATCGTTCATGTAGAGTAAGTCTCTGTGGAGTGTTATCTCACTCCTTCTATCCACAGACTGGAGTCCCTCAAGGATCCATCCTGGGGCCGCTTTTATTCCTAATATATGGGTACATAAACGACTTTCCCTCTTTAATATATGCTTCATGTCTTCTCTATGCTGATGATCTTAAAGTTTTTAAAGTGATTAGAAGTATTGATAATTGCATCTCCCTCCAAAATGACCTGAGCATCCTATGCAACTGGAGTGAATCAAATTTTCATTCCCTTGACGTGCAAAAATGTCATAGAATGACTTTCTCTTTAAAACTGAGCCCCACCTCATTTCGATATAGCCTACACAATGAGCCGCTATCTGTAGTGACCAAGTTCAAAGACTTAGGGGTGATCTTAGACCCGCGACTCAAATTCGGCATCATGTCACGTGATTCTCGGGTTCCCGGATCTGTTCTTCGTCACTCTTACATCTTTGGAAATATCCTGTCTCCAGTACATCTTTATGTAAGAACTATTCAACCAATCCTTAAGTATTGTGCCCAAATTTGGACACCGCATTATAAGTACTTAGACTCACTACTGGAATCCGTAGAACGCAAGTTCACCCGAATACTATTCTTTAAATTTAAACTCCCATACCAATCTTATGAAGAAAGACTTTCATTTCTGCACCTCCCATCGTTATCATCTCGTAGACACTTTCTTAATGAATGTCTCCTATATAAGCTTCACCATCATCAGTTGCATACAAATGTAAGAGAGTTACTGACAGTGCGGACATCTAATTATCCCTCTAGAAATGAAGGATCTTACCAAATTCCATTTGCAAGAACGGAAACATTTTACAATTCACAATTACTGCGTCTGTCAAGAAACCACAATGCTATGAAGTTTGGCCCGTATCCTCCATCTTTAGTAACTTATAAGCATAGACTTAAGAATTTAATTTTAAATACCTAGCCTAGAATATGTATTATCTTGTACTTTTCTATTTGTATTGTTTGAACCAATCTTGTAATTGGACTTTAGTCTGTAAGTCAGTCGAAATAATTAAATAAATAAATAAAGTAGCAAAAAAAATCTGTGATAAGGCCTGTGGTATGCTATCGGTGTGAAACATTTAACCATGGCCCTTCGAGAGGCGAGTCCTGATATGAATAATCAGAGCAAAGCTAGACAAGGGCCAATGGTCTATTTGACACAACCATGAGCTGCATGAAATTTTTGACGAGCCGGAGGTCCGAACGATTGTACTTGTAAGACTTCAGAAGGTGCAAAGGGCTGACCACACGATTTATGTGGACGAACGAAGGATACTAAATAAGGTATTCGTTTGGAGAACTGAAATGTGGAAGCCAGATGGGTAAACTGAGGAAATGCTAGTCTAACTGGGTTGAGGAAGACAGTTCATTACTGCTCGGATTTCGAAATTAGAGGACGTGGTCGATGGACCGATGCAGTCGGAAGCACTTTTCGCAGGAAACGAAGACCCGAGAGAGGCTGTAGTGCTTCGAAGAAGAGGCAGACCGGCATCTATGAGAAAAATTTCAGCAATTTTTTTCTTTGACCTTTTTTGCCAGTTTCTTAACATAAGCTAAGTAATAATAGATTAAATATAGTGTGCTTCGATGTTTTCCTCGCCCGTCAATGAAGATATTTGAACGGAAATCAAGCATGAACATGGATTATCTTGCCCTCCTCCTTATATTTTGTGAAAGTTTTTAGTATACCTCAGAACTCTGAGTTCAATGAGACCAAGAAAATCATAAACTTCTTCACATTCATGCATGATATTTTCAGGTTTTTCATTCAAACAACAGGAGCCTCTTAAAGATATAAATTAATGATGACCAGTAAAAGAAACATTTCAGATAAAAAGCTCAATAAAAAGTCAATCATTTAAAAAAAAGTTTTTATCTAGCTTTTATAAAGCTGTGAAAACCAAATACGTTGATAATTGGTTCTACAAAGTTAAACTTAAGTGCATTGTGTATGTTTCGGCCAAATCCCTTAGGTTATTATTTCTTGTAAGACTTTTTTAAGACATTTAAGTGGACAATGGCACCTGATTCGGATATTTACCTAAGACAAAATGCACTACAGCCTGTTCTATTGGATTGCTCGTACTATGATACTTAGAGCTTCTTCGTTTATTGCATGCTATGAATTCAAACTTTGATCTTCTCTTATCGTACGAGTATATCTCGAATAATGAAAAAAATGCATTTCTCAGAATATGAAAGAATGTTCTGCTTATAGTCAAAACAAATTCTGAGAATCTTCAAAGAGTTGCAAAAACATATTCAAAGTGTCATGGAAAGCATGTAAGAAACAAGTTGGGTAAACAGACCTACGCTCATGTCAGAAGGGTTTTGTATTCAATTTACAAAATGCAGTCACCAGATCGGATCAAATCAAGAAACATGTCAAAGACGATTTTATTGGAGAAAATATGAAATGCGAAGATCATACTATTATTAACAAAGTTCAATGAATTTCGACTTTTGAGGTTTTTGGTATTGTTATACTCATAAATATCTCCCTTGATAATTATTTCAGATGTCCATCCGCGACGGAGGAAGCACATTTTTCATGTATTTCCCCCCTGTGCCCCCACTGAAGCAAAAACTGACAGTTTAAGAACTGTTTTGAAAAGCTCCCATGAAAACTTTCATTTCATACTCATACCGGCTACGTCTGATGAATTTTTTTTTCAGGGCCCACTCTCCTGTGCTGAAATCATCGATTCATGGCCAATTTTTTCGAATCCTAGAATGGTTACAAAACCCTTTTGCTATGAGCTCTCTCCCACCTCCTTGACTTATTTCACTTATGAGCATTAATTGCAGGTACTCATCTTCAGTCATTCATTGAATTGAATCAAGTGTTCAAAGCATGCACCTTAAACGTTGAAGTTGGGAAAAAATAACTCCAAATTATTCAATCTTCGCATTTAAAACAGCCACTATTTTGTTTTACGATTACTGATACTACTAGCTGAACCGATTCTCAAAGATATACATGACACCTATCATTCCTGAAATTTTCATGCAAATCCTAGCAAAACTGTAGTGTCTGAGTCGGTAAAAAGCGCATGTTGTTCCATAGCCATATGTTGCCATAGTAATACATGCAGCGCATATTGTTCCATAGTAATATATGAAAATTCAAACCGCTGTAACTTCGCTAAAAATGCTTCAATCTTTATGAAACTTTCAGGATAGAGCAATCTTATAAATAGACATCTACGTACTGAATTTCATTGAATTTAAGGGTACCGTTAAGATTTTATTCAAGAAAACATAAAATCGATAAATCATACTATTACTAACAAAGTTGAGCGAATTGCGACTTCTCACGTATTTGTTGTTATTGTACGCACCAAGGCCTACATCCCTGATTTTTTTCAGATTTTTCGGATCACAGGTGTCCAATCGCGAGGGGGGGGGACACAAATTTTTCGTGTATTTCCCCTCCCTGTGCGCCCCCCGAAGCAAATTTTGCCAAACTAAGACCAGTTTTGAAAAGTTCTCATCAAGACCTTTCATTTGATACCCATATCAGCTACCTTTAATGAAATTTTTTTTTCGGGGGGTCACTCTCCTATATGGGGAGACCCCCCTTAAATACCTTATAAAATTTTTTTGTAGTTGAACTTTGAAGAGATCACCACTTTACACCTACATACAAAATTTGATGTTTCTAGCTTAAGTAGTTTCCGAGAAAAACTGCTGTGACACACGGACGGACGGACGGACGGACGGACGGACGGACGGACGGACGGACGGACGGACGGACAGACGGACAGACGGACAGACTGGTCGCGAAACTAGTAGGGTTTTGTAAAATTATTTTACAAAACCCTAAAAAAAATTTAATGAATTAGCTCTTGATTACTGTTGCATATTTAGAAATTTTTATAACCTTGATATTTCAAAAATAGAAATTTCAAGCAAACTCATTGTTTTCAATCAATTACCATAAGCATCTTAATAAGAAATCGGAATTTGTGGTTGCACGACCTTATAGATAGCGAAAACAAATTAACATCATTTCCTCATGATCCAATGCTAATTCATAGGCATTTAACGTCATAATAAATTTAATTGGAAATACCTGGCAAATATGACGGAAAAACCATTTTACTGGGGCTATTTGTTAACACGATTTGGAAAGATTCTATTGTACAAAACGAGTATTAACTCATCTTTTAAATGTATCTCACGAAGTCTTTGGCTTTTACAAACATAGATTAATGCGATTTGTGAAGCGTGGGCCGCGGTTAAATTGTTTTGAATTCTTCAATTTCAGCGTAATGAGCTTTGACGCAAGGTTAAGGTCAGAAATTAGTTACATAGTCCTCTAATTTGCATATGAACATGCGCAAAACTACATTGAACCAACCAAAGTTTGTTGCGGCATATTTGGCGCGAAACTACAATTTATATTTTCTCATGAGTTGCAAACAAGGATTTTGGGACAATACTGGACATTTTATTCAGCTTGCTGAAGGCGACATGTTTCAAGCATTTTCTTTGTTTGCTTGCGCGTTTAACACTTACTTATTACCTTGTTTAAAACAGACTTTATTTGGTTAGTTCAACTTGTGAGCTGATGAAGAATTTGTGGCGAATATGTATAAAAGATGCATTATTTGGCCTGCAAGTTTATATTTCTTTGCGGAGACAAACTAGCGCTTGTATGATAATTAGAATTAATTGCAAAAAAATTTTTTTTTATTATGCAGTGGGCATATCATAAGATGGATATGACTTGATCAGTATAGTCTGTTTATTCTACGTAGAAGATATTTGCTTGGCATATTGTAAAAAATATCCGTTGCCAGCGCCAGCCGAAAAGGCAAATTTCTCGTGAACAACTTTATGTTCAAAATACAAATAATGATTTGATTGTTTTTGTATTTTTTTTTTTTTATTAGTATAAATTTGGATGGCCACTTTGAAAGTCAAAAACTATTCAAGAAAAATATTCTGTAGTACAAATACTCTCAATATAAGCCATTTTGAACATTTCCATGAAAATATATTCAACGTTTTTCAAATGGCAGCTAAAAATTTGCGGCTGTTATATTTATCATCTGTCGTAGACCATTAAGTATTTCGACTGATAAATAAACACTGTAGATTGGAGTGCTGTAAGCTTCTCCAGTCAGAGCTTATGCACTAACAAACTAGCGCACTTACAATAAAGTGCTCACCTAACGGTAGTTTGCATTGTTTCCGCGGCTGGGTGTTAGTGTTGGTGTACGGGCGTATTTACAAGAAAACCCGCGAGAAACAACGTCAGACAAGGACAAGAATATCAGATCTATTTCAGCACATGAGAGTGAAAGCGATGAAAAATCGAATTTAATTTAACGATTTCGTTAAAATGAGCTGAGTACATTTAACGAAGCAAGATATCTCTCTTTATTCAACTGTCAATCTGGCCAACATTATTGCAGTTAACAAGCTTTAATATTGGCCAAGTATTGTTTGATCCCATATACCTTAGGACAAATCATATTTGGATCTCTGGATTCCTGACGCAAGACTTGAATTAAGCTCTAATAGCCCGCAACGGAAACTGCACGGGTTTCCTTACGATAGCGATCATAACGCAATCGTAATGGAAATTAATCATCAATGCGATGATGTCTTCCTCATTCAAGTTCTACATGAAAATCATCGGTTGAATTTCGAAAAACGGATTGGGGAAAGTTTCAAAAGATGTTGTTACGTTGGCACAATTAATGGCCCCTCTATTTTCAAACCATTAAATACCCCGACGCTGAACTTCGCTTATCCGATGCAAAAACCCACAACATCTCAACGCGGAGACACAATCCAGCGCGCGTTGATGAAATGACGCGGCTGATGTAATCCAGCGGCTGAAGTTGAAATAACTTGGAGACGCGTTGATGAAAATGACGCGGAGGAGTTCAGTTCAGTTTGAGAGCGGATCGGAAAGAGTCGTGGTGAACGGACGAATAATTTTATGGCGTATCCCTTTTGTAGAAAAAAAAGAAACCCTGTGAATCTCAATTCAGAAAGTTCGTAGAAAGATAGCCTCTTTTCGTGTTTGCAACAAAGGATTTTGTGGAGTTTATATTTAGTATTTCCAAGGATTGTGATATTGTGTAAATCGTAATCAAATTTGTGTATTAATTGTTCGAGACATAGTTGTTCGGAATGGCGTGTGCATGTTTGTTCAAGTGCGTCATCATCGGTGACACGGGTGTTACCTCAGGCGGAATATAAATTTTCTAATGTATTTGCAATGTACAGCCTTGGACTTTCGTTTGGCTCCCTGAAACAGCTACTCGTTACTCCAATATTCTAAATTTAGTGGCTTTACTACGCATTTTGTAAGATCTGTGTTCGTAAGTGTCATTTGTCTGGGCGTCGCAGACGTCTTATTGTTGGAGTAATTTTCGAAGTATCAGCATATGCACAAACATTAACATGTCTGTTCGCTGTTAACAGTATTCGAGGAAAGCCATCGAAGTCCTCCGACATAGACTAATCGCATTTTAGGAAATTCGGTAATGTATGTTACCACGGAAAATTTGTTGCGCTTTCTTTATCGGCAATACGTACTGCTGTAATCAATATTTTGCTTATTTACTTTTTCTCTAAAGGAGTCAGGAAGTCGTGTCTCTTGTTACAGTTCACGGACAAGCGATTTCAACCCGTCCATGATTTAACGATCAGAGTTTGGTGCTCGCATGATAATAATTGATTGAAAACAAATAAAGTTGCAAATTTTGGATACAACAGGCCAGGAGGCATTCAGGTCAATTACCCATTCCTGATATCGGGGTGCAGCAGGAGCTCTGCTTGTGTATGATATAACCCGTAGAGAAACATTCAACCAATTGACAACATGGCTTGCAGATGCTGGGCAACATTTTAAACTCGAATATGGTCATAATACTTGAAATCTGAAACAAAAGTGAAAACACAATCTGGCATAGGTGAGCAGTATTTATAACAAATGATTTATGTTCATGAAGAGACTTTGTATAGATAAGAAAAAAGTCGTTTTTAAGATGAAACCCAATATTAAACCTTTTGAGACCAAAAATAGCGGAAATTCATTGTATAAAAATGATTCTAAATTACTTAATGTGTTGATTAAATCATTTATTCTAGTTAGTGGTATACTTACTTGAATTCACTGTAATTCAAATTCCAGTTTTAAGCTACATTTTAAAATTAAGTTTAATGCGTTTGACAAAGCATACATTTTTCGATAAAGAGGCTGATGAGTGAATCTGTCGATGAGCAAATAATAGGTGGAATCTGTTTAAAAATATAGTGCCGTTTTAGTTTGTATGTAATTATCTCAATTTGAAAATACTTTAAGACTCACTTGAATATTGTTAGAGCACTGATAAAATATTCCGAAAATAAATGTTCATTTTACAATCAAAACAGCCTAGAAAAATTGAAATAATTAAATAAGTTCAATGTGCTGGATCAAGCCCAGTTTTCATTTTTTTTTTTTTGATTCAATTTAATTTAATTTCAGGAAGTTATCAGAATCCATGACGCACTGGTGAATATTTTAGTGTGTGTGCGCGCGCGTGTTTGACATTATGGAGTTGTTTAAAAAAAAAATTCTTTCTGTCTCGCAACCCACTCCCATACGCGGTGAGCTAGCCGTGGAACCAAAAAGATCTCCTCTTCAGTCACCATCATGTGACTTTATGTGGTTCCATAGGGAAACTGTTTTTGTTTAATCAGCAACCTTTGCTGAATACCGGTTTTTTTTGCTGCGAGAGCAACTCCTCAGTTGCTATTACTACATACATCCTGTTTTTCTTGATAATGCACATTATATTTTTTTTTTATTTTTCCTGCGGAACACCATCACATAACAATGTTTCATTGGGATTAGCAGAAGCATAGTCGAGCTCAGTGTCAAAAATAGAGAAGATTGTATTGACTTTCCGTCTACGTCCGCTCGAATGAAATCGGAACCGACCCCTCATCGGCTCTAGACGTGAAGTCTGATTCGTGACAACGAATGGTACCAACCGGTCAACCAGTCCGTGCACCCGTAATCCGTTTCGCGGTGGCTGCTTGTCGGCCAGCTAATTCGGAGAGGATTTTGGTTGCAGGTCTTTAAATGGATTACGCTCAATTAGGTGTTTCAGCCACCATTAAATGCCCGTTTCAAACGCGTCAAAAATTCAAACATACGGAAAAGAAACCTCCTTTGCTTTATTCCGTATTCACTTCATTTTTCCAACCAACCACAAAAAAACTAGGTTCTGTTTCGCGTTCCCGAATTTCACCGACGCAATGCTGAAAAATATTCTACGTTAATTCAACCCCGAACAGCTCTACACTAAGAAAATTGCAAAGCAAACGAAGGTACCGCGTACCGCACGCGACACAAAACCGGCCTCTTCACGGCATACCTACCGTACGTTCTCCCTCCCGCTGGAAAAAAGAAGGGCAGGCTGGCAAGGAAAGTCGTGTTACTCTTAAGCAATTCATATTATGTTTTTAGGGTTTTGTAAAATAATTTTACGAAACCCTACGAGTTTCGCGACCTGTCTGTCCGTCCGTCCGTGTGTCACAGCATTTTTTCTCGCAAACTACTTAAGCTAGAAACATCAAATTTTGTGTGCAGGTGTAAAGTGGTGCTCTCTTCATAGTTCAACTACAAAAAATTTTATAAGGTATTTGAGGGTGGGTCTCCCCATATAGGGGAGTAGCCCCCGAAAAAAAAATTTCATCAAAGGTAGCCGATATGGATATCAAATGAAAGGTCCTGATGAGAGCTTTTCAAAACAGGTCTTAATTTGATACTTTTTGCTTCCGAGGACGCACAGGGAGGGGAAATACACGAAAAATGTGTGTCCCCCCCCCTCGCGATTGGACACCTGTGATCCGAAAAATCTGAAAAAAATTATGGAGGTAGATGTTTATGAGTACAACAACAACAAATACCTTAGAAGTTAAAATTCACTCAACTTGTTAATAATACTATGATCTTCGAACTTCACGTTTTCCCCAATAAAATCACATCGGTACCCTTAAACTGAACGAAATTCGATATTTAGGTAGTCCTACTAAGGATTCTTAAACTTTGTAAGTTTGATGAAAATCGAATGATATACACGGAAGTTATAGAAGTTTGAAATTTCTCAAAGTACAACAGCAATAACACATGATTTTGGTATTTTATGGACTTTCCATCCAATCATTAACTGCAGTTTCAACTTGATCTTCTTGAAATTTTCCAACAAGATCAATTACATTAATATTTTTGAGAATTCATGATTTGAGTGATTTTTGACGGTTTGCAAACAAATGGCGACCGTTGAAAATAGAAAAACAATGGATTTTCCTTTGAACGTGCACATCTCTTTGACATATTTCTTGACGTTAATCATTGCTGGTGACTGCATTTCTGAGAGGTTGGGTACAAAACCCTTCTGACATGAGAGGTCTGTTTACCGAACTTGTTTTTTCAGATGTAACGAAAATTATTTAGCAGTTTAAATAGTAATAGTAATAGTAAAAACAAGATGAAGAATTTAATAAAACGAATTTCACATCTAAATATTAATTCCAGCAAACATATTTCTTTGTGCTACGGTTTAAATGTTTTTTTTTTTAATTTTATCTTTAAAGATTTAAAATGCAAATTAATTATAGTTTGAATTATATACAATGACAAAAGCTTATTTTTAATATATTAAAGTATTCGTAACTGGTTCATTGTTTGCCGATTTCAATAAGATTTTATTACAAACTAAAATGACGCAAGATTCCAACGCAAAATAATCCTAGTTGATATTCGCTTGATTTAGTTTGAGTTTCTTTTTTTACAATTGCTAGTTTGCGGAAGTAAGTCTTTTTCTGTTCTTTAATTGCTAGCTTAGTGGTGTCATGTCCTATTTCATTTTGTGGTCGTTCAACTGTCCAATGTATAAATTGTCTTTCGAGTTTTAACATTGCATGATCAACTAAGTTGGCATTTGCGTTCTCTTAAAAATATGTGTTCTCTATTATTGGTAACTTTTACATCTTGGTTGTGGGTAAAGGTAGAGTAATACATTTGACTACAACCTATGATTTTTCATTTCTTCATAAGGATACAAAAGGGAAATTTTATGTAAAATATTGATGCGATATACGTACAAGTACAGAGAACTTCTTATTAGTTTCAACCGATTGACACATAAATCGTACCTAGATTCATGAATAAGTTAAGAAAATTTGAATTCAAGTACGGTAAACGTATGTCATTCGAGGGATTTAATTTTTAGTCAATGCCATAAGCCGAAGGTCCCAGGTTCAAATCTCGTTGGGAGCAACCTAATTTAGTTCAGGGGATTTTTCGGACAGACTACGAGTGTTCACTTAGTAGTGATATGTACTGATTTAAGCAGATCATATCATAGCTGTGCAAGCACACGGGAGCATGGTACTGACCGAACCAACTTCCGGAAAAAATCAATACGGTCATGAAAATGAGAAGAAGAAGAATATTTAGTCAATAATTTTGGGTATTTTCAATAGTTAATTTACTCTACCTTTCAAGTATATTTTTTTCTCGTTTTATTTATTACACGACAAAACCATCGATTTTGCATTACGGTTTCAATACCTTTAATCCTCTGGTTGGTGTGTTGCAATCAAAACCACATTTATCTTATAAAGCTTATGCAACCTGTAGAAACCTCAGCAACTCCAATGTAACTTGTAGAGAAATTGTAATCAAATTAATTTACGAATTGATGAATGCTGAAAGATTGTATCCGAAATTTTTGCTCCGCACATCATCACTACCCAAAAACCAATCACTTCGGAAATGCGATTGAATCCATATTTTATTGAAAATGGCACTTACAAGGCATAAAACAATCAGTATTAAAATTAACATCAAAATTTGCGTGTTTGTCAGTATGTCAACGGTTGAACGCTCCAGGGGCGGTATGGTAGGGTTTCTCATAAGTTTTGTTTCGTGTCCGGTATAGGCAACAATACCAAATACCCATGAAGTGTTTCGTAAAATTGCACTGCGTAGAAGTAATTGGTTAAGTCCAAGAGCTACGGCAAGTTTGCCCTCTTCTTTGAGAACTCCACTGAATTCGTACAAATGCCTGTTTGGCAGTTTGCATTCAAGTATACAGGTCAATAAACTTACATCCTTCGTTTCAAGTAATTTGGCGGTAGAGGAAACACCTTGACGGATTTTTAAATTTGTTTCTCCATCTAAATTAGCAGTCTCAATAAATTATGTTCCTTGCGGCTCACTTGACGATTATCTATTTTACGCTTGTGAAAGTAAAGCTTGAGAAAACACATAAAATATTCAGATGGAAACAATATTTTTATTCAAAATAAAGATTGAACCTTGCCATTATACGTGAAATACAACATTATTCAAAAGTCCTCCACGGGACCTCTTATAGGCCTCAATCCTTTTCAGGTAATTTTCAATGACTTTTCGGCACATTTCCGGCAATATCTCGGCCATAACTTCACAAATATTGGTTTTCAATTACTCAAGATTTTGAGGATTGTTCGCGTAAACACGATCTTACGCATAGTCCGATAAAAAGAAATCCAAAGGTGTTAGGTCGCAGGATCTTGCAGGCCAATTGACATCACTCAATCTCGAAATCACTCGTCCTGGAAATTTCTCTTGCAAAAGTGCTCGATTAGTCTGTGTTGTGTGGCTCCGTCCTGTTGGATCCACATGTTTTCCAGATCATAATCTTCAATTTCTCTCCAAAAATAATCGGATAACATCCGTCTATAGCGGTCAAAATGGACTGTAATGGCTCTTGCTTGATCTTTTTCAAAAAATACGGGCCAATAACAGTGCAAAGGCCTTTCTGCGATCACCTGAGGATTTTGAGAGCCCCATATGCCGCAATTCTGTTTATTTACGTAACCACTGAGCGAAAAATGAGCCTAATCACTTAAGAAAATTTCGTTCGAAAAATCGTTATCAATGGCTTGTTGTTCAATCACCCAATTCGCATACATTCTGCGTTGTGTATGGTCTTGAGGCTTAAGTTTTTGGGTGAGTTGGATTTTATACGGATGGAGATGCAAGTCCAAATGCAAAATCCGCCACAATGAGCCGTAAGACAAGCCCAAATGTTGAGCATGTCAAGGAATCGACAAATTCGGGCCTTCCTCCCCACTTTGAGCAACGACAGCAATATTTTCAGCAGAACGAATGTTGCGATGATGCACAGGCCTTGCAATATCAATAACCGATCCAGTCTCTTCAAATTTTCTCACTCCGTTCGAAATTGTTTGCTGTGGAGGTCGATTATGTCAACCGTAATCGACTAATAAAGTCCTAAATGTTGATGCAGCAGAATCACCATTTTTATAATAAAATTTAATAATTTTAGCGCATACTTTGACTTTTAAACAATCCATATTTCTAAATGGCAAACGTTCAGCTAAAAAACACGCCTTGGATGACGTTTAATTTTAACGGATGTCAAATGGCAAGGCTATACTTTTCTACCGCGAAATGGATAACCCTGTATGAGATCGGCCGGAAAAAATGTATATTTGTGTATTTTAACATTATCACCACACTAAGATGTTGCCACTTGACTGCCGACCAAATGCCATCTTTAAGAATATCTACTTCACGGTGATTGATTTCGTCGTCAGCACGATGCCGTTTAATATCTTCGACTATTTCCTTAATTGCGCTTACAGATAATATAAAAATTAATGGTACTAATGTTGTGTAACGTCTCGTCGACGATATATCAGGAATTTGTTGTAATAATGCAAATGAAAAAAACAACTGGAGTAACGTCGAAATTGTTCAAACAGAGATGATGGTAAAAAGCTTACCTTACTATATTTCGCTGTTGATATGTGATTATTGCAAAACTTTTGTATTTGCGGCCTATTTAAAATTATCGTTCGTTTCTCGGCATCTACTAGTGTGACCCCTGATGTGGTTGCAACATCGTAATCTATTTTGAATACCACTGAAAAAAGATTCTGCAACTCACTTCGTACGAGCAGTCCTTCGTACTCTCTGGGCTTGTGAGTTTCCTATTTGTGTGACATTCTCAAACCACCAAATCACCAACCACCGAACAAACACTCACGCTCACCATGTGGCTGTCAACTCGACTTTTTCACATCCCACGACAAAAATTGACGTGGGATGGGAAGTCGTCGCAACTGACGTCAGGTGGGAAGCCATATGCTAGCAATGTGCGAGTGTATTGGTCACCAGTGGCGTAGGGCCGATCCATTACAAGATGACTTTGGAAACGATTCAAAAAGTATTTCCCAAGATTAGACTTCGAAGCAATATAAAAGAATATGAAACACCAACCATCGCAAGGCTAAAAAGATCGAAAGGTCTTCTTCATACACTCGTCAACAATATTTATCGGCGATTTCTAGAATATAATTATCTCTCGTTGGCCTTCTTGAAATCACACCTGAAAGGTGCCCGGAACTAAATGTGTTCAAACTACAGGAGTGAAGTCAGCATTTAATGGGTGGAAAACTGAGGAACCACAGAACCAAGATGGCATTTTTATGCAAATGAATAGCTTATTTCATAAGAAGACTCCAGTGAAGCTATCGAATCTTGAAGTCACTAGTGGTGAGATGATATTTCTACTATCAAAATTGATAACACGACTCCGGACAGAAGTGGGTGCAGGATGATATGTGATGGATTGCATCAATTTGCCCTGATTGCAACACATTTTGAATTAGTTCATCTACCAAACCCTGGAATAGGGAATCAAATATTTGCAGAGGTCGTTGAAGCAAAAGTTTTTGACTTCAAATCAAGCCTGAATGGCCAATCAATTCTTCATTTAAGTCAACCACTGACATCTAACCTCAAAGTCAAAAGCAATTTATACAATACTAATCGTTATAAACTTTAAAAAATATAGAGCAAAATACAAACAAAAACTTAATGGCCCAAATGGCTCTCTAAGTTAATATGTTATCAGTTAAACATATTTTATCAAAAAACTATCGTAAATTCAAATTAGCTAAGATTATTACATATTTTGTGTTTTGATTGGAAAAGGAGAAAATACCAACCAACATTGTTCCAAAATTATTTATAATTTTAACACATTAGTGGATTTTGATCCTACACCTAATATTTTATACCCTAATTCTAATAAAATTCAATCAAAAACGTTATCTTATGCTAAAAAACTGCTATCGCAATACTCCTAACCTACGCGTTTAACTTTATCTCTAAACCTAATATAATAACCATAACATATACCTAACCTATCCCTCATTTTTAACACAAATAAATAGCAACACTAAACGTAGCAATAATGAACTGAAACTCAAAAAGTATGTAACGAAAAACACAAAAACAGAAAATAAACACTAATAATTTAGACATTGTCATTCAGCCACCAATACTTAGACTGCTCCGTCTCAGTATGATCAGCTTCAACGAATCTCGCAAATGAGTATCTCCATTGTAATCGTTGGTCTCGTGAACTCAAATTCGGAGGATATTTTATCTTCTTATCGGTGGCCCGTCTATATATGTGATATATGACTGGGACGCCGTCAGAATCAAAAACATATTGACACATGTCCAAATACACGAATGCTTCTGGAGGAACGAAGCCAGTAGCAGGGAAAATCGCAATATACCAATGTAGGGTGGAACGGCTGTGAAATCCAAGGGTTTTCATTCACAGTTACAGATCTTGCGATATGATACCAAAGAAGTCTCAATATGAAAATATCGACTCTCGTCACTTCAGCAGTTTGATAAATTCTTCTGTTTGCTATATAATGCTTCCAATCCGTCTCAGGCTTTCTGTACAAAGCAGTACATGTATGAAGACATTTCCTTTCGAAAACTCTTAATTTTTCCATAGTACTAGCACTCTGGTTGTACCAGATCTGACATCCATATGTCAAAACTGGTCTAACCAAGGTCTTGCAACCGAAATTTTTGACTTTTTGATCGATGTATTTGGAATGAAAGAGTCTTTGCAGGGCCATGATAACTTTTTGTGCCTTACTGAGCATGATTTTGACAGGTTCAGTATAGTACAGATACTGATCGAGACAAATACCGAGGTATCGAACACAAGATTTATGTGGAACCCGTTCTGAACTACCCTCGCCAGCAATTATGTAGAAATCCTTGCAATTGCGTTTCAAGTTTTGAGTGACCCCTGCAGCGTTGTCCGAACCAAAATTGTTCCGCACTTCTGCGCATTGATTTTCATTCGCCAATTGTCAGTGTTCAACTGCACGTCATTGAACATTTTTTGGAAATTGCTCTGAACTATTGTAGCTTTTCGGTCTGCCGTATAGATGATCAGATCATCAGCAAACGCTACCAATGATTGCGTTGGCGAGACGTTAAAATCAAAGCCGTTCAAAAGTTTGCAAATGAAGATTGAGAAGAGCAGAGGCGCAGTAACTGTTCCCTGCTGTAGACCATTCAAGACCTTGAACTCGCGCATTGTTGTCAGATTTCCATTAGTAACAACAAACGATTTCCCGTATAACATATTGCACATCGTGGCGACAAGGTGTCTGGGGAACCTATCCTGAAGAACTTTGCAAACTAGTTCATCTAACCACACCGTATCGAAGGCGTTCTTCATATCAATGAAACATACTCCATGACATACTCCATGACATTCTCTATCATTTAGTTTGCAACAGATGTCTGAGGTTACTTTCGTTATTGCATGTGTGGTCGAATGCCCGACACGAAAACCAAATTGGCAATTCGGCATCAACTCATGTTTCTAAATATGGGCGTTTAATGCTCTGTTGAGTTTCACTTCGAACACCTTGTTGATGTTATGCAGCAAGCTGATTGGGCGATAACTTTTAGGGCATGAAAGTTCTTTTCCTTTTTTCAAGATCGGAAATACTTTAGCCTTTTTCCACTCATTTGGGAAATATGAATTGCTCAACATATTGTTGAACAATATGCAATAATTCCTAATAGCAACCTCCGGCAAATGTTGGAGAACTACATTTGGAATACCATCAGTACCACATGATTTCTTATTGCTTATCCTGCGAAATATGAAACACAAGTCTTCAAAGCTGGCAAAATAATCAATAAGATTCAAGCTCGGTATGAGGTCAGATATTAATGTTTCATTAAAGTGAAGAATCGATTCACCGTCTAGGCTTGATTTGAAGTCAGAAACTTTTGCTTCAACGGCCTCTGAAAATGTTTCATTCCCTCTCTCAGGGCTTGGTAGATAAACCAATTCAAAATGTGTTCTAATCAGCGCAAGTTCATTCAATTTCTCACAAATAATCCTGTTTCCATTTCTATCCAAAGTTATACTATCAATTTCGATACCAACCCTATCGAGAAGGTTTATCTCACCACTAGTGACTTCAAGATTCGATACTGTCACTCGAGACCTCTTGCGGAATATGCTATTCACTTTCGCGAAAATTTCACCGGGGTCCTGTGAGCTGATGCCCCTCAATTTTTCACCCATTAATTGCTGACCACACTCCTCAAGTATGAACGGATTAAGTTCCGGACATTCTTCAGGCGTAATTTCAACAAAGCCAACGAGGGATGGTTGTTGTCCAAAAACCGCCGATAAATATTGTTGACGCGGGTGATAATAATGCTTTTCAATCTTTTCAACCTTACAATGGTTGGCGTTTCATATTCTTCTATATTGTTTCGATGTTTAATCTTGGGAACTACTTTCTCAATAATTTCCAACGTCAGCTTCTTTAACTCCGACAAATCGAGATCTATTTCATCTTTAGTTGAATTCCAGTCATTAGGAACCATTGAGCAAGAGTTTGGGGACATTGCTTCTGGTACTCTCGATTAAACTTCTTTTGAAACTTTCCCCAGTCTGTTTTTTTTTAGAATTTAACCGATGATTTTCATGTTGAACTGGAATGAGGAAAAGATCATCCCTTTGATGATTGATTTCCATTATGATTGCGTTATGGCCGCTATCATAAGGAACATCTGTAGTTTCTATTGGGGACTATTAAAGCTGAATTCAAGTCATGTGTCAGCAATGCGAAGGTCTTAATATGAGTTTATGCTAGGGTATGTTGCGAGCTCCAACCCGTATAGATCGCACTTGTATTCAATTTGCTTCTCTTTTATCCACGATTTCAGGAATACACCTCTTGGATTTTTGGTGGCGTTCAGCCATGATGTATGCTTAGTGTTCAGGTCACCAGCAAGAATATAATAATTATGCAACCTGTTCAATTCGAGCATTTCAAACGAGGAATTGAGCTCCTCCTTGAACTTGAGAACATTCCGACCAGTTGCATAGGCGGAGATAACAAAGAGGTTATGCCCACCTGGCAGTGAAATTTTGATAAGGGACACTGCAAGAGATTCAAAGCTTTTAAATTCAACTTTTTCAATAGTTTAGAAACAATACGGTCTTCGACCCAATATCCCAGTGCCACCTCCCCCATCACTGTTATCCTATCGTTTCTTACGAATTCAAAATCCTAGAATGTGATGGAGTGCCATGAATTCAGGTGGGTTTCAGTGAAAAGCATGATGTCAGGCTTTTGCTTAACAATGAATTCGAGGAGATTATCACGTCGATGTATAATAACAAAAGAGTAGACGTTGATCGAGATGAGACGAATCCTATCCATGGGAATGTGACTGGATGACAAGTTATTTTAAGGAATATGAAGGGCCTCAACGCTGAAAAACAAAATTATTTTATGTATTTTGTTTATCGATTCCTTCCGATAAAGAATTTAATTGCTGATAAATTTTGAGAAGCAGCGCATTATTGCCACTTACATTATTTGCCGCATTTTCTACTGGTTCTCTAGCGGCTTGTGCAAATGATACTCCAAGCTTGACAAAGTTCGAAGCTAAGACACTGCGGTGTATTTGTGTTTGCTTTGGCGCAAATTTTACCCTCGCATCTTGATATCGGGAGTATCTTCGATATGATACCGGGTAACCAAAAACACCGCAGTTAATACAGTATAATTTCACGTTTGGCACCGTCTGAGCCAATTTGCACTCACCTGGAGCATGAACGTCCTTGCATTTGACGCATCAATAAACCATGGCACATTTGGCAGCTGAATGACGAAATCGTTGACACCGATAGCACTGATTCAATTCTCTTTTCTGGAGGCATTCCCACCTCATCACTCGTAAGTTCAAGTATCTGATTTGTTGAAGAGCTCTTGGACTCTTCTTATTTGAAATCTGCACCAAATAAAGTGGTATATTTTTTTTCTACCGTCGATCTTCTTTTCGCGAATGTTTTAACAGAAATAAATTCAATTTCCGGTACTGCTTTCGTGAGCACCTGAAGAAGATCGACGGTATCTTCTCCGCAGTCCAAGCCCTTCAATAAAAAGGTCTGGTTCTTCTCATTTTTCGGGAAATGGGTGAAGTGTGGAACCTCCACAGAATTTAGTGCATTTTTTGCTGATTTGAAATCAACCAGTGATTTAATTCCGATTGTTAATTTTACGGGATTGATTCTTTTAATCTCGAAATTAGTTAGTTTATTTTCGACTGCCAATAGCCGAAGCAAATCCTTTCCGCTTTGGCTGAACACATTAATTGGCGGAACTTTCTCTGTATTTTTGGCAACTTTTTGAGAAGGACCGGCAGAACTGCCAGCTCGTTTCTTCTCTTTACTTTTATTTTTAAAGTAAAGAATAACTTTATCATTGTTATCTTGATTAACATTACCTTCAATACTTTCGTCAACGTCCATTTCTTGTTGGAGTCCGTCCAGCACTGCATAGTAGTTTTGACTGTCGTTAGCGCTTCCAGCACTTAGATGGGATGAATTGTTTGATAGCTTTCTTCGCCTTAGTTTCCGCATTTATTTTCCTTACCGGTTCTTGAGTTTTCTTTCCTCTCTTGTACATATCTTCAAAGGTTTTAAGTCGTAGTCTCAATTCCGGATTTTCA
Organism: Odontomyia ornata; assembly: GCA_963969285.1. Taxonomy (NCBI): domain Eukaryota; kingdom Metazoa; phylum Arthropoda; class Insecta; order Diptera; family Stratiomyidae; genus Odontomyia; species Odontomyia ornata. Next base: position 43,669,985 of record OZ017739.1, read on the forward strand.
GCTAGAAGTCGAATCACTGCTTGTTTGTCTTCAACAATTGAGTCTTATACCCACCATCAGTGGAGTCCTGGTTACTCGTGTGACTTCTTTTATTGACTCTTGCCGCCAATTTTGTCCCCTCCCCCCTCTCCCCGGGGCGCCCAACGGAGGGAAGCTATCGGGCTTCCCCATACAGCAGTCCCGAGTTAGTCTTTGGCTTATTTGCTTTTGTTGATTTATTGAAGTAAAATAATATTCGATATGATTCGGTGGGTCGATTCCTTCAACGATAAATGCTCTTTCCAATGAAATCAAAATTCGCTTTTGACTGACTTATAAAAAATTGATTTAATGTTTTGGAAACTGACTTTTGTAAAAAATTAATTAATTTTTAAAATTAATGACAGGAGCGATTAAAAACACGTCTAAACGCAACGAGTGCTAGCCGTCATTATTTAAAGTACGTCTATATGCAACGAATGCTAAACGTAAAATATATAAAACGGCTCTGCGGGCCGCGAAATGGGGGTTCGTAGCCCGTGGGCCATGGGTTGACCAGGCCTGCTCTATCATAGGCTTGCCTTAAGATGTAGTTGAATATCATCAAAAAATTCTTTGAAAATTATTTGTTCTGCATAGTTTATCATGCCAGGGTGCCAGGATACGCTGGCAATACAAAAAGAGTATGAAAACACTTCGCATCGAAAGACTGCTTTGAAGGATTGAATTCAAACGAGTACACCCCCTAAATGTTTAAATCTTAGGGGTAACTTTTAATTTTATTTTATTTTCTGTTATTTTAGAATGCTTTCATCACATAAATACAGATATCAATATAAAATTTCGTTTCATTTAATTTTGGCCACGAATACTATAAGTTAATATATTAACATTTGTAGAACTGTTTTCAAATTTGTCAGTAGTAAATATTCATTTTTGTAATTATTGGATTAAGAAAAATTTTAAATTTAAAACGATGACATAAGCCTTCGAATCTGCTTTCATAATTTATCATGGATGAAATAAATATAAATGTATGCGTAACTTGCAAAAAACAACCGAAAATCACGAAATCCAAAATATGTTTTCTTGCATATCCTTTATTATCAACAACCTCAGAATTTGATTACCAAATTATTTTCGGGAGAAATTTTGTTTAGCGATCCACTTCACATTGCAAATTTTATGTAAAATTTCATAATGCATTTGAACAATTATTTTGTGCGAACTGAATAATAATCTCCATTACGTTATAGCTAATCCTTGGAAATTTATTGTTTGCATCTTATTATACTTCACTTAGCAGTTCAAGGAGAGTTATGAAATGCAAATTCAGACAATTATAGGAAGCCATTGAACTGGTGAACGTGAAATTCCTCGAAAATTCATTTTTAACGCCTATTTAATTGCTGCATGTATAAATGAAATATTTCTTTAAAAGTATGATCTAAACTTGAGTCATGTGGACTATTTTCAAGGAAAAATACATCATCGAATCATTAAAATTTATTAGACTTACCTTTCATCAATTTCCAGCGAAATATCTGAATTTGACGCCAACTACAGGATTATAAATTGGAAAATTTAAACTTGCACGCAAAATGAATCAGCTTGAATTTTAAAAAGAATCGGTTGATTTAATGAAACGAATCACTGATTTTCAATCACTAATGTAATCCCACGCAGAAAGGACTTTTTATTGAAAAGTTTTTACGCAATTCAATTGACTAATTCTTGTTCTCTTTGCAAAAGTAAAGATCTGAATGATCAAATTGTCGCTGATGGTTCGTCTAAAGGTACTTCAAAGATATTAGCAAACATTTAAAATGCTTGAGCAAATTACATCACATTAAAGAAAAGGTTCTGTCAATAATTGTAAAATCACTTCATTTGGCTGAAAGATAAATGTATATTTGAAGATTTAAACCCATGAAGTTAAGATGGTATTTAATTTACTATCGGTGGAAACTTAAATTAATATCTATTTGTTTATTTCTAGAAAAGTAAATATATGGTGTTTATCACATAAATTTTCTTTAATAGACATGTTGTAATATTGGATTGGTTGTAAGACCAACTAAATTTTATAAAAACCTTTTGGCAAATAAGAAAACCTACTTCAAAATGCCCTTAAAAGGATGAAATAAATTTTATGGAAGCGGTGCTATATCAGTTTTTCCCTGTTTCTTTGTGATGGTGCACATGTTGGAAGTTTTTGTGTTGAAATGAAGAAATTTATTTGGTACCACTTCCATAAAATTTATTTCACCCTTCTTTTGTCATTTTGAAGTCGGTTCTTATATTTTTCGAAAAGATTTTTTATTTCACTCTTTTTAGTGGCAAATTTTTTCATTCCATGTCTATAAAAATTCATGTATATTAAAATTTAATTTCTTGCCTGCAATGCAAAGCTCGCTACACAATCTGTAGCGTCCATAGGAATTGAGCTTTTTTAGGTACATTTCAGTCCAAGATGTCATCAACGTCTACCTTAAACACTTTGCCTAAAGAATCTCAGAACTTTTGTTTTCTATTTTCTTCGAGACTAAGTCTGGTAATTTCTTCCATTGGTCATTAATTTTCTGATAATCTTAGCATCACAAAATCCTAGCAAAACTCTCATCAAAGACGGCAAGGATGCTTCTCTTGCAGGTTCATTGGATTATGCATTTGCTGTATTTAGAAGTTGAAGCTTTGAAAAAACAGGGTCGTTAAAATTATACCTTTTTTAATTTCTTGGCATGCATGATGTAATGATTTTTTTTTTTGGTAGGGAGGTGAAGGCATTTACGCCCGCCGAGTCTGGCAGTGTGGGACTCCCATGGAGGATATCCTTGGACTACCCACTAAACACCTCCCCTACAATGATTTTAAACAATCGTCCGATGAGATTTTCCAAGGAAATCTAAACCGACCTCTCATCGGTTATCTAGACGTGAAATCTGAGTCGTGCTAACGAATGGTACCCAATCGGTCAACCAGTCCATGCACTCTTAATCCATTTCGCGGTGGCTTGTTGTCGGCCAGCTAGCTCAGAGAGGATTTTGGTCGCACGTCTTTTAAATGGATTAAGCTTGATTACATTAATTCAGCCACCATTACGTGTCCGTTTTAAACGCGTCTAAAATACAACCACACGGAAAAAAACCTATCACTACTTTATTCCGTATTTACCTTCAATTCAGTCAAACGACAACAAAAAACAACACGATCTAATTCCGCGCTCCCGAAATTTGTTTTTTTTTATGCCGACGCTGTACCGAAAAATATACTACTCTAATGCAAACTTCAAAATAACCTGCTCTAATAAAAAAAACATCAAAACAAACTATGGTACCTCGTACTGGAACCGAACCCGGAAAAGATGAAGTTCAGAGGACCATGAGTGAACCTTACGGAAGGTCCCACCTTGCTCGACGGCATACCTACCGATGTTGCCATCTACCTGTGCAAAGAAAGGGACTAACTACTAGAAGGAAAGATCGTGACTTCTGAGCAATTCAGTATAATTTTATTCATTACATAGAAAAATAGTTTTCACTTCTTGAACATTCTTCTGGTCGAAATAACACTTTTGATTTTTTAAATGTAATTTACAATGAAAACTAATTCTGACAAAAATTTTCTCACGTGAAATAAAGATATGACATTAAATTAATACTCAAAAATGGAATAAAGGCGTTTAAAAAATATCGCTTTCGGGTTCAATCCCGTTTTATTTTACATTTTTATTTGGCATAACCTTCCTTCAAAAATGCAACTATGAACATCGACCATTTTTTTTGACTGTTTAAAATACTTCGTTCAGCACTTCCTACCGACTCTTCTCAATTTCTTTACCGTCTCATTTCTGATACACATTTATCAATCACAACTACTCCTAGTCCTGTACTGTCCTAAATGTTTGTTATCCTAACCCCTTTAACAACTATCACTGTAACCGTGTTATGTTTAGAGAAAATACGTTAACTTAGTGTCTAAAAATTAATCATTATTTAAAAATTCAGCAGCAGAAATTTTACCAAAAAAAACCGTGAACTGAAATAAATAATCTGGATACTTTCAAAATTTGGAATTCTATGTTAATTTCTTTATAAAGCCGATTGGATTGAACTTGGTGTAAGTAGGCCTATAACTTTTCAATCTTCAATCTTTTCAACATTGACTGAATGATGCGTTTCCTCAATAGGAAACTTAAATAAACGATTGAACAATCTTGGTTAGTAATTAATTCAACAACATTCAAAAATGTGAAATGATTAAGAACTATAAAAAAATTTGCGAAATAATTGTCATGTAATAAACAATGCTTGATGCAGGCATTTGAAATGGAAAAACAATTGAATTCCTTAGTTCTTAAAATGTTAAATATGATTATGATAACTATTAACAAGAAATTGTCTGACTTTGAATAATATCAAAATTAAAACTAATTTTTAATAAGTTACTTGAATAAATATTAAAAATCCAAAAATTGTCAAGTTTCCTCTAAGTCATAATTAGCTTTTCCATTTATCCAATGAAACTGAATTATTCGTAAGACTTATCACTTTCTTCCACACAGAACTTCCTAATTATGACAGGTCAGTATTTACCAATATCTCCCGTTTCATTTAAAGTTAATTTTTTTCGCTGATGCTGGGGATAACCACAAATGTCGCCGCTAATTCAATTTGACTTTACTTAGGATAGTTACATGTATCTTTTTCTTTAACTTTAAGAAAAATTCTCAACACAAAACTGTTACAGACGCAACACGCACCTTATTTGGTTACAGGGAACGCCTCATTTTTGACCCACCGATTAAGTTGAAATTTCAGGATGTTATATTTTCCTTCTCGGTAAACGGCAATTTTCCTCAAATTCATTGGTTTCTTCTAGTTTCCCTGCAGTCATTACGTACAGCTAGATCCACACGACGCAAAGCATGCAAAACACACAAAATCGCAAGCAAGCAGACAAGCGAGCAAGTAAACTTTTCTTTTAAGGGGCCACACAAACAGCAGTTCTGTATGTGCCAGATTACCAACAATTGATGTGGCTGCGTGCATGAAAAGTGAATTATTGTATATTCCTTGGGTAGGTACTGTTCTTCCTCTTTGTGACAATCAACAGAATTCACGCTAGCAATTTTTCTCACGTCCAACGTCGATTTGTTCGTGGATGTGCACAGTCGAATGTTTGCTTGTACGATTCACTGTCCCGGCTTTATACGGAGGTGTCACTGTAAATTTCATGTCAAAACTCAACGGAACGATAAAATTGAAACATGGGAGCTGCTTCGGTGCTTTCTACCCGAGTTTATATTGTTTCAAGGCGACTTGTCACCAAACAAAGACTTCCCGTGTAATTATCGTAAAGTGTGAACGCCGACACTTGCAAACAAATTTATCTACGGAGCACGAGTGCTGATGCGATGTTGCACTCCAAATTGTTCGAACCAAATCCAAAAAAAACTTCTATTGTTTTTTTTCTTTTGACATTTCCCTGTCTAAGCACTCTTCGTTTCCCAATTTCGTTGGGTGTGAGTCGACAAACAACAAGTGGATGTGCAAAGCCTTCGTTAGGTGCAAGCCGGCACACAACTTGTTGGTATGAGTGAATATTCTTTAAGAATTGGAATTAATTCGATTCCCTCATAGGGCGTACATTACAATGAACTAGAAATAACCTTTATCTTGCAGAAAAATAAAAAACCTTTCCCCCTTCATTGATATCAGCTTTATCTTGCAAAGCATTAGATACAATACCCTCACATCCAAATACATCGTTGAATAAGATAAAAATTGAGATATGGCCCAAATTATGACATGGTGTATGATATAGTAAATACAATTTTGGACAATAATTCCGGGCATTTTTAGGGTTTTGTACTAAAATACAAAACACTATTGCAATCACGACCTGTGTCCGTCCGTCTGTATGTCACAGCACTTTTTCTCCGAAACTATAGAGGCTACAGCAATGAGACTTTGTAGAAAGGTCAAAAGTGATGACTTCTTGAAAGCTCAATGGTGGAAATTTTTTTCAAAGGCGTTTAAGGGGGGTCTCCCCATATAGGGAGGTGACCCCTCAAAAAAAATTTCTCACCATTGGTAGTCGAGTAGGGTGTCATTGGAAAGGTCTTAATGAGATCTTTTCAAAACAAGTCTTAAAATTGCCTTATCAGTACCGAGGGGCAGGGGAAGGGGAAATGTACGAACTTATCACGTACCCCCCCTCGCGTTTGGACACCTCCTATCCGAAAAATCTGAAAAAAATCATGAATGTAGGTCTTCATGAGTACAACAACAACAAATACATGGGAAGTCGAAATTCACTCAACTTTGTTAGTAATAGTATGATTTATCGATTTTGTGTTTTCTCGAATAAAATCCAAACGGTACCTTTAAACTCAAAAAAAATTGCCACAGAGATGATTATTTATAAGATTGATCTTTTCTGAAAGTTTCATTAAGATCGAATAGTATTTACCGAAGTTATAGCGATTTGAATTTTCCTGTATTACTACGGAGCAATATGCCCTGTATTACTTTGGAAACATATGGCTATGGAGCCATATGCGCTTTTTTACCGACTTAGACACTACAGCTTTGCTAGCATTTAGATGAAAATTTCAGGAGTGATAGGTATCATGAAGATGAGTACATACAATTGAAACTAGTCGCAGAGGCAGGAGAGAGCTCCTAGCAAAAGGGCCTTGTAACCATTCTAGGATTCGAAAAAGTTGGCCATGAATCGATGATTACAGTACAGAGGAGTGGCCCCTGAAAAAAAATTTCATGAAACGTAGCCGATTTGAGTATCAACTGAAAGTTCTCTGTGAGAGCTTTTCAAAACAGTTCTTAAACTGACAGTTTTTGCTTCAGTGGGGGCACAGGGGGAAAATACATGAATAATGTGTTTCCTCCCTCGCGAATGGACACCCGTGATCTAAAAAATCTGAAAAAATTATCAAAGGAGATATTGATGGGTATAACTAACAAATACCTCAGAAGTCAAAATTCGTTCAACTTTGTTAAAAATAGTATGATCCTCGAATTTCACATTTTCTCCAATAAAATCGTCTTTGACATGTTTCTTGATTTCATTCATTGCTGGTTACTGCTTTTTGTAAGTTGAGTACAAAACCCTTCTGACTTGAGCATAGGTCTGTCTACCCAACTTGTTTCACTTAGCTACTGTTTAACTGAATCGAATTATCCCATCATTGTATTGCAGCTGTTGCTAACAAAATTAACAATATTACACAAGGTCACGTTTGCATTAATTAAATTGTCAATTATCAAATCAAAAATACGTTTAGTGCAAGCACCTCTTCAAGAAACCGCTGGGCTCGATCGGTCAGTTCACTTTTCACAACGAACGTCTCTTTTCCCTTATGCTGCTGATCATTTGGTTACGTCTCGTCTGTCAGAGGCTTGGAAATTATTTTAGAACTAATTTTTGGGATACTTTTTAACGTTGCCTAATGTTTTTTTAAAAGTAATATCATGAATTCGGATAACTCACCACCGAGCAACAAATCATACGAGATCACTTCATCATTAACGACATGAATGGTGAGGTTTAATTTAACGTCGTCTATTTGAACACCGGTCGCAAAGTGCTTATAAGTCTGATGGCTTTTGATATCGATGCCACCAAAATCAACTATTCGTTCTTTAAGTTTTGGAGCACTCAGTTTATCGTCCAAACTGTACTTCATCAAGTGAAGGCCATTCCTGGAATCCACAACTGCAAGCATTGTTTTTGCCCCTATTGTGACAAATTTTATGCTTTTATGTCTTCTGGTTCCAATACTTCACATCTAACTTTGGGAAGGTTTGTACGCGGGGTCGGTTATTCTGCTCCTCCTCCTGGTCTCCCACGGTAATATATTGAATTTTAACTTCTAATTCAATATTTGCGTGGCTCACAACCTGCAAAACCCGAAAGATCAACTCATGGAATGTCTCGTTCGATGCCTTCTTGAAGTCCCTTAGTTGTCGATGTACATATGTCTTTGCTGTTGACAATCCACCCAAACACGTAATGAGCTACGTAATTACAGCCATGACTTTGCTTGACACTGAAAATTCACAAATAGCTTGGCCGATCCACGCAAGAGCCTCTTGGCCTATACCACGCGATAAAAAAAGGGTTTGTTTGGAAAATTGAATACTCCATTAAGAATGCGCATCTTCTTCCATTTCTTCCTTGTTCTTATCTTCATCTTCAGTATCTCTATCTTCTGCTTCTGGCTTAGTTGCTGCCCTAAATCTCTAGAAGTAGGACAATTTTCTTACCCACTGTGGACAAATCTCGCTTTTCTATGCAAAACCTTCACCATCAACGCATCGATGTAGTTCTTTATCTCTTATATCACGCAACACTGCTCTGCTTCCCGCCAAAGGAAGGTTCCTTTCTTCAAACGCTAGCTTAAAGTTCTCTTCTGTCAAAGGTTCCACATCAATGCTTGTATCCGTCATCATGGAGCAAATTCACCAAATGTAAATATAACACTCCCAAATGTAAAAATAACGGAATTATTGGGCTCGTGGTGATTTCTTCAAGATTCAAGATTTTTATTTGGTGATTTTTCATTTTTTACATATATACAATTCATCAATAGCTTAACCTAACACTGTACATGCGGGTTGTGCCTTAGGACTTTCCTGGAGTTCAATAATAATTTGCTTTAATTACATTATAATTTTAATTTTTTGGTAAAAGAAAACTTTAAAATGTTGACTCCCACAATCATTATGATACATTAACAGATCATAAAAGAAGTTTGTAAATATCATCTGCTCTAACAACTAGTTTTAAAATTTTAAAATTCATTTCCCTAAAATTATTTCCACACATTACATTATTTTCTTAAGACTACCTTAAAAACTACTCATTTGCTGCGTCCATAGAGCGGTTTTCCATCGCTCTCCTGGCAACTCCCGCCTTGTGCTCCTTGGCTCTCCTGATACCCGCTTCTGCAAGCTTTTCTGCATACGAATTTATTGGCTCCATTCCTGTCTCCTGGTACAGCACTTCGTTGGGGTAAGACCATCTGTCCTTCTGTCTGTTTAGTCCTGTGCAAGCCTGAAGGATTTTTCGCTCCAGCAATCCTATCTTGCCCCATTTTGTTTTCAGAGCTCCAATCCATATCATCACCGCATATGTGATGTTCGGACGAATCAAGGTTTTATAGGCCAAAACCTTGACTCGCTGGCTCGCTGTCGAATGTTTCCTGAAAAAAAGGTAAAAGAAGATGGTACGCATGTCACTTTTTTCAAAATATTATCAAAAGGTAGCTTTCCTGTTGAAAACTACCCCCAAGTACTTTGTTTGCCTAGAGCAGTGCACCATCTGCCCATTTAAATTAACCCTGGAGTCACAGATGCCTCTTGCACGACGACCGAAGTTTTTTGGGGTTCCTTGAACACAATTAATTCACTTTTCTTTGCATTTAACCTTGATTCCCCATTTCCAGTAATATGCAATAAGAGATTCCAAATATCTTTGGAGCCGCATCCTAGCGAAGCGCAAATTGTGCTCAGATTACTACGCTAACAAGTTGTCAGTGAAGAGGCTAACCTGGATTTCGGGCTTATATTCATCTTTTACGCCCAGCACATCAGAGGTGAATATGTTGGAAAGAAATTGGCCTAATATAGACCCCTGTGGGACCCCCGAGTCAAAACTAAATGGGTCTGAACTAGCAAAACCAGCCACCGCAAACGACGTTCGTCCCCTCATGAAACTGCCTATAATTTTCACAATATGGGCCGGAAAGCCAAGATTTATAATTTTGTAGAGAACCTCATTGATCAATACAGAGTCAAAAGCTTTCTCCACATCGATCAGGCAAGCTACAATAAGCTTACTGTTGCGCCAGCCTATCGTTATATCGGCTTGGAACACGGTCATAGCATCCATCGTGGAGTGAGCTTTTTGAGGATTTTAAAAGGGCATAAATAGTAGGGATTATTTGCAGTGGTAGGTTCAAAAAGAGCGCGAATATATCGAAGAGGGTGCTCCCACCATTTCTCTAGGTTTTTTTTAGTCGTTGCTAACATTTTGTGGAGAATCCGTTCTATCCCCGTATTTTTCTAAGGGATAGAGTTCCTGTAGTACTTCTTATTAGGCCATCGGTATTTGGACAGGCATTTCCTAAGGATATTCCTCTTGAAGATTTGAATTTCTTCGGCAGCAGAAGACGAAATTGTTAGCCATGCTGGCAACACGTAGATTATGATCGGCCTGATATGAGATTTTTACATTAAGACCTTAACTTTTGGACAGACTGATTTCAAGGAAAAAAGAGACGGAATGATTGCAGACGCAGGTCTAGGTTTATTGACGGTTTTCCTGGCGTACCTATTCACCTTAAGTCGATTGTTAAAATGGACTCCAAGATATTTGATATTTTTCTTTTGAGGAATTATTTCACCAGTAATATGTGCTTGCACAGCGAAGCAATATCCTCTCCCACTGGCATTTCTAAAGCAGATCAGCTCCGGTTTATTGGCATTTATATCGAGCCCCCAAGATATAGATATTGAGCGACGCTGTGGACAGAGCGCTGAAGCTTTATTTGGGCCATCGCAGGGAGGCTATGTGTGACAGTGAGGAGAAGATCGTCTGCATACATTATCATATTGATGATCGAGCAGTTTCGGCGTGGGATATCGTGAAGGAAAAAGTTGAACAGGGCGGGACTGAGGATAGAGCCTTGTGGGACTCCCAATTTGATAGGGATAGGATTTGACGTGAGATTTTCCAGTTTAATTTGGGATGTTCTATCCGCAAGGAAGCTATATAGAATTCTGAGGATTGCGACCCGACAGGATGACGTTTGCAGTTTGTACTTGAGACTGTTGATCAAAACTGAGTCAAATGCTATATTTAGGTCTAGAGCACAGACCACTGTGCACCCTTTCCACCAAAGGTTCTATTGTGCAATAACATTATTGCTTACTCCAAACATCGTTCGCGTTCAAATCTAAACTGAAAATCAGGGATCAAGAGATTAGTAAAATAGCTCAAGTTTCGCAGAATAATCTTTTCAAGGGACCTACTCATGTTAGGTAAAAGAGAATTTGATCTTGAATTATTGATGTTGCCTTCACAGCCTGGTTTTGGTATTGGTACTAGTTTACTGACTTTCCAAGATTTTTTTATTGGTACTAGTTTACTGACTTTCCACGATTTTGGAAAATATCCATTATTAATGCAATTATTGTATAATATCCTCAAGAAGGAGGAGATAATCTTCCTGCACATTTAGAGTATTCTATTCGGGATGCCGTCAAGGCCGTGAGATAGCTTGCTATTTAGGACATTTAGGAGATCTGCTACTCTCCTTTACGAAGGGAAAACTCCAGCAAAGACTGGATATTGTTAAGATGATGCTATATTATAACAAGAGAATACAGTTAAATAAGATCCCTCGTATCTTTCCGTCGTTAGTAGAACCTCTCCTTTAGCGTTGTTCTTCAAAGCTGTGTTGGATAACTCATGACGACAATATAGTTGTTTTAAGTATACCTCACATGCGACGATCTTGTCAGATTGTGCAGTGAGGACTACATTCCCTCTCTTAATAGGGTCTTTCTCAATATCAGATTTAGAATTTTTATGGCCTGTGAGTTGATCTATGGTTTTAAACACACTTGCAGTGATCTCAGTCTGGTTTTATAGAAGTTGTCGACTTCGGATATGATACTTTTTTGGATTTCATGGGAAAAGCTTGTTATTTGTGTTTTAAGCTCCAAATATTTCTCATTTAATTGGTTAAAGCTTCGATGATAAATACGCTTAAGCCGCTAGAGCATATGCTTCCAAGTTTTTATTAATTGAAGAGTCTCCTAAGTCAGACATCTATAAAGCAGACTGCGTGGTTTCTGGTTTCTCTATAATGGCAGATGTTAGTACTGATATATGAGAGTCTATTTCTTCATTCGAGAGAATGATATTTTCCGGGGGGAGATTTGGAAGGAGGTCTTCTCTGAACTTTGGCCAGTCTATGAAATTGGACGATTTGTAGTGAGGTGGGCAAATAGAAATTGATATGTGTGATCTAATGGTTATATTGAGATGAAGGCCATGATGGTCCAATAACGAGCTAAGTATGGAGCAAGTGAAAGGAATTGTGGGATCGTTGAAGCCAAATAATATTATGAAGTTAATTCAAGATGAATTCCTTCTGGGAAATGTTGGGATCCAAGTTTTTGCTATGGATGTTGAGAGGAGGGCATCTGCATTGAACCATTCGAATAGGTAGTTCCCGTTCGTACTCCCTATAGAGTCCCCCCAGTGTTCGTGTCTAGAATTAAGGTCTCCTCTGAGTATATATCAATCGTGGAATGAGGCTGTTGCGAGGATTTGGTTAAGCGGAAATGGGATCAGGGGACCTAGATTGCACGGGAAGCATAGGGAGCCAATAAGAATTTTAATCGGGTTACTATTGGCTTGTCTGGTATTGAAAGTTGCTAGGGTACATGAGGAATTATTTTGTTCAAAAAGTATTTTATGGCTGTCTTAATTATCCCGAAACAGTATCGCAATACCTCTGCCACTGTCATTACGAAGCACATGGTAGGTTTCCACGTGTACTTTGTGTTGAGGGCTAAGAACTGTCTCGTTTAAATGGAGGATGTCAGGTTGAGAGGATTTGACCAAATTAGCAACGTAGAGCCTCTTATTATGTAAAATTAGGGAGTTGATATTTAGAGAAATAATGATAAGTCTATTTGCAGATTAAAAAAGAAATTGAGGAGAGCCATTGGTTTTTCTTAGCCAGGAGTGGAATCAAAGGATGGGAGGAAAGCTCTGACCTTGGGTAGAATTTTCCTTGGATTGACTCTCAGTCACTGCACGGATTTCTGTTGTAGGCACTCGATGGGGCTAAGAGTCGGTGAAATCAAAATGTGGTGCGGAGATCCATTTCTTAGGACTTCTGAATATGAGGTCCAGTTGGTAAGAAAAACAAAGTGGTGGGGGGGTTGTAGGGTAATGCTTTAAAGTTAACTCTTGCCTTTAGTGATTTGGTTTAAATGGACAGAGTAGCCGGTAGACTGCGCCAATTTTGTTACAAACCAGTATACCTTATGTATACTGGTATGAACTGGGAGCCCAGTTGATGTGTATCAAATATACATCATCAAGGCTCCCGGGGGAAGAACTAGCTTTAACACCACTTACCTGCTACTTTGTCCATTTAAACCAAATCACTAAAGGCACGAGTTAACTTTAAAGCATTACTTTTATTGTATTATTATTATTTTCTAAAAACATTTACATTACAATCGAATTTATAAATTATTTTAAAACTCTAAATATCAGCCAGCGTGAAGAGGGAACCAACTTGTATTAATGGTTCGGGGTAGCCATACGGCGTGAAGCGCCAAAGGGCCGGTTGAGGATCGCGGCGCAAGCCAACACCTCACCCCTCACCATTTTGTCGGACACTGGGCAGCACTTTCAACTTAAACTTAAACGAGAATACTTCGATGATGTAAACGGTAATTGGGTAGCAGCACGCTCCCTTTTGGATTTGAACAAGACTGACTGCCTGGTACAAGACTCCACGACTATAAATATTGATCCAATACGAGCTTTTGATCCAATTTGCCGCTAAAATCGCTGAGAACGTGAGTTCTCATTTACTGTGAACTTCTCTCCCCGCTTCACCTTATCAATTTGTACACGCTGAGAGCCATTCTGCAATATTACGATATTATCGTAGCCACCATGGGGGAAATACATTACATATGAGGGAGGAAAGCTTTTCGCCCTTATATTCGCCGCAGCTCTCAGTCGGCAGGCGAAAGCTTTCACATGATCGCTATTCCATAAGCTTGCTCATACATACAGCTTCTCGCTTGTGGTTACTCACTGCCATGTACGCGTCATCCATATGTTGAAGCTTCACAGCGGCCGCAACATACGTGAAACTTACCATGTACGTATGAAGTGAATCGCCATGTACGTATGAAGTGAATTACGGGTTGATCTAGCGTATGCCCATTGGACGATAATTATATGCTTTGATAGCAATGGAATTATGTGCGTGCTTGTATGTGAGTATGGGATGTAGACTTGATCCCGTGCCGGCTGAGTACGAGCAGCGAAGGAGGGTCCGAAGAAGAACGCCGAGTTTCCCAAGTCGTTGGCGGAGGGCTGGTCGTGTTATTTTGTGCATTTCCCTACTAAATACCCCAAAATGATTCATTCATTGTGCTGCAATTTATTGAAAAGCAAACCAAGAATTCACCAAGGATAACGCTCCAATTAGCGAAAACATAATTGTCTTTCTTGTTTCGGTTGCCTACTTCGCTTAGTGCAGTCAGTGGTAGTGCAGGCATGCTAGAGTGAGACAACCTCAGTGATGGTTTGGTTTGACAACCCGCTGGCTGGACAGAGATGACGACGAATGTCAACCATTGAATTTTGAAATTGAATGCGGACCTGGAACTGGGGTTGAACAGCGAGAAGTAAACGTAACTGGATTTCCGATTTAAATTGAATCGGATTCATGTCATCGTTGCAAACGTCACACATCAGTATAGTGAGCGTGGTTAGTGCAAAGTATAATGCAACAGGACAACGCAGAACAAGTGATATTGGATCCAAATTAATAGCAAGACATTATTCGCAAACATTGTTTTTTCTTGTCTTGATATCATCTATGCCCTTAGATGATATTTTCTTGACTTTTAATCACGTGAGCGATTTCTCGAATTCCTTTACTTACTTCGACTTTCTCGGCTCGTACATCATGTTTCACACTAGAAAGAAGTCTATTTTAGAAATTTCTCGCTGCTAACAACTGTTTATAGTGGGAAAGATCTAGTGAAATATTTGTACATAAACGGTAAACAGTGCACATCGAATAAAAGGAGCCTAAGTAATTATTAAATTTTACCTGATTGGTATGGAAAAAATTAACATTTCCTAGTGGCTTTAATTGTATAACTAGTATTGTTAACGACCCGAGAATCACTTACGATCAAGCATGCCGAATAAATAAACTAACTTGTTACGTGTTTGAATCAATTGGATAAGTTGAAACCAGTGACAAACGTGATCCAAAAATTCTCAAGAACCAAAGGTATCATTCCAGATGTCGATTAGGAATAACGATCTAAATTCGATTTTAATGGAAATTGGTCAGTTTGCTGTATGTCAAATATTCAGCTGCTTCTTAATTTGTCTGCTTATTATCTATAAAGGTTTTTGTCCTATTCAATACTATTTTTTTTAATTTTTCTTTTATCGGTATAACTTTATTGAAATTGAATTAAATTAATTACTAATTATATCACTAATATTTATAAGGACAAATTTTATGATGACCGAAAACCATTCCGACATTCAAGCGCATCAAACAATCAATAAACACCAAATAGCCAATTTGAATTGTTCAAATTTTTGGTAACTTTTCGTTTTGGTTTATTGAAATGTTAATATTCAGAGAATTTTTATAGTAATAAAATGTGTAAATAAAAACAAATAAAGCTCTTCTACCGCAATAGCCAGAAAAAAAGAGGATGAGTAGTCTCAATTGTTACAGTAAGCAATAAATATTAGTAGGTAGAGAATAAGATTCAAATCAATGGTAAAAGAAATAACGAAAGAAAAATTTTGCGAAATTCAATTGAAATCATGATTAAATAATAAAAATTTAATAAGTTCAAAGAAATGATGAATACTTTTTACAGAGCAAAGAATAAGCGTGTATTAGTCTAGTTGTAATGAAAGCCGTTAGATTTGTTACAAAAAACAAACATAAAATTAAAAGAATTTGAATAAATGTTACTTAAATCATATTTTGTACTTATAGTATATATAGACTGTATGTACAGCAAATTATTTCTATTATTTTGAATAATATTGAGAGAAAATTTTGCGACAAATTAAATATTGATTTATTAACACTTCTTTATATTAAATGAATATTATTTAACTGATTAAAAAAATCGAAATTTTGCTTAAGTCCGTCGATTTTATTTCACTGTCAGATAAATTGTTTGATCTTTACGTAAATTACAGCACAATTCAAACTAAAATGGATCTTGATCCGGATTGGGGGTGCGAGGTGGCAACGCTTCCACTTAGATACCCCACTCTTATTGAGGAGTCGTAAATGTTAACTGTAAAGACGAAATCTTATCGTGTCCCGTGCGCGTTAATCAAGCTCAGTCAATCGCATTTCATTGGTTCATCCTTTCGGTAGGTAACCTCAATCTCGACACCATCGAACCGAGACGTTTGTTTCATATAATTTGTGAATGCGAAATTTTAGTGGACCCTTGTGCTGGGGAGAAGAACCCGCCCCACGACACCGCAACGCTAGCCTGCAAGCGCATCCACGCGTCCTCAGATAAGGCCAATTCCGGCAAGCACCAAGATCTTCACTCGCTGAGGCAGCAGTCCATCGCTGCAGTCCTTAAGGGATATTGAAAACCTAACCAAACATTACAGATACACGAATATCAATTTAGATAGATACAATTACAATGAAATGATACATTATGCACTCCCTTTGCATGGAATATATGCTGTAAAACGAGTTAATCCATCTGATATATTGTATCCTGTAAACTAAGTCCATTAATGTTATTGTATTACAATCGCTTAAATAAAAAGTAGTTTTTTTAGTTGTTTTAGCACCAATTCTGTGAAATTTATTCCATCCTTTTGAGGACACTTTAAAGTCAATTGTTGGTGTTCATAGAAGTTTTCTTGTCTGTTAAGGGCAATATGCTTAACTATTAAAATGGCCCATCAACGAATCATTTAAAAAGAAATATTCTATTTACAGAAATTATGCTGATTGTAACAAGTAGACCGAAAAATGCTCCTACCAGAAGCCTTGTGTAATAATCTAGGGAGCTAAACAAATTTTCTGATAGTATGAATCCATTACCTGAATTATTCATCCAATACTTCCATGAGCACATAACAGCCGTCATTTTGATCCAGCTTAAATAATTTTTCTGAATATTCAGCAAATTGGAAATATTCGAATTGGATACTATTCCTTAAATTTTCATAAAAATTTGAAGAAAATAAAGGTGCCTACGTCGATTTCAAGTATATATAAACCAGCACGTGTTTTTGTTGTAATTCCATACAATTGAAATGGCTATAACTAAAATGATTTTGATCCATTCTCAGGAAATTTTATGAGCATTATATTGATCTACATAATTCTTTAATTTTAATAAGTTTAAGGTACCATTTCAATTTTAAAGAGAAAAATGTAAAATTGACAAGTAATACTATTGGGCTTTCCAATAAGAGGTGTTAATTTGATATTAAAAGAATAATACCATTTTGTAATATAAATGATCGGATGTTTATTTCATCATAAAGAAAAAGGTATGCCGTTAATAGTAAAAGATAACATCAGGCAAATGACTACCATGACCACGCTTACAGGACCATATCCTTTTCATGAAATTTTCCATAACCAAATCGCAAAGTGACTGTACTATGTCCTCAATAGCCACACGAATTCCATCTTTGAGGTCTTGAATTGACGCTAGGCGTTGACCTTCTCCTTCACGTGGCCCCAAAGGTAGAAGTCGCAAGGTATTAAATCACAAGATCTATTCAAAATAACACCTCTTATATCTATCAATCTATCAAATCAAAATGCATTCAGCTTTGTTAGTAACAAAGCTGAATGCATTTTGATTTCTGGGGCGTTTTTCACTCTTTTACTCATAAAATCCGCCTCTGTAATTTTTTCATGTTTTTCGACTCAAAGTTGTCCAATCGCAAGGAGGGGGGGGGGGGGGGTGATAAAAATGTTAAGGGCTATTTCGGTATAAGGTAGTTCCCCCTTAAAAGCTTTTGAAATTGTTGAGATTATGTAAACTTTTGAGAAACTTTCTGAGAAAGTCTACCGTGACGTGCGGACAGACTGACAGACGGACCGCAAAACGTGTAGGTCCTTGTGAAATTCGTTTCACAAAACCCATATAAACGAACAATTCATTACTCTTTTTATTTCTTTCTTATCCACCTGTGGTAATTATGAAAAGTTTAAGAAAATTCTAAATCTCAAACCGCGCATAAGAGTTGCCTAGATTATATTTCAACGTTAAGATGTAATTTTCCATTGCAGTCATAGCGATTTTCTAAGAATTGTTGATGGCATCAAATCATTATATCTTGCCTCCACGTGCCACCTACTAGCCATAGTTTAGCAAAAGATCAATAAATTCGATCTACGTATGTTTAACAACATTTAAATAATAACTAAACAAATCCAAAAGTTCAAGTGGATTATATGAGCGAATAAGATATCTTTTAAAAATTCACACTTACGTGAAAGATAAATCAATATTTCTTTTCGATCTTGTAAAACATAGAAATAACAAACACTTATGCCCTTTACTATTTGCTTCACAGTTAAAAGCAAAGACATGTTTTTGCGTTCTTAAACTTTTAAGATGCGTATTACGTGGTAACACGCCAAAATGATATTAAATAAATGGATGGAGTGAAGAATTCTATACGTGAATGATATCATATTCAGCTGCAGGATATTTTGCGTCAATTTGATGGAAAGAAGCGTCATCTGAAAGCAAATGTAGATTTCATCAGTTTGTATATGTAAATGAGCAGCATGCAATAAATAGGTATGTTAGAAGTAATCAAAGCAAAGAATTCATCACATGCACCTCAAAAAAGTGTTGTCCAAATATATTCGTGTACTTAAAGTAGCTAAATAAATTCTCCTGGCTAAATACATAAATAACAGTTGAGATAATTGCTGCTTATGCAATCTTTCCTACTTAATTTGATCAATAAGTCTGCTAATTTCTTTTTGAGCTAATTCAGTAGCATCATGCAGTACCTATTGATATTACACCCTTGCCAGATTCTGCCGAATTAGAATTCATTCACCAGTTTATCTCGTGGTTAATAATGAGCCTTAATTGTAAGCTTGTAGCCGATTGTCGCTTCTATATACATACTTGTGTCCAGAAAGTTTTATTCGCGTACCACTACACATTTTGGCGATAATACATGACACCATATTTAATAGTGCAAATGTTTGTATCTGATATGCATCTTGATTGAGGAATCATCCTTCAACAGTCTGTGGAGGAAGCCAAACCCACCTCACGCAGCAATGGCTCTGAATAAACTCATGTAGCTTTGCCGATAATAATAAGATGAAATATTTGTGCAAGAGTTTGATGCTACGCTCTAGTTTAAGGATCTAACTATGTTTGGTATACAAGTTGGTTGAAAAGTTTTGAAAGCGACACCTATTAACCAGTACAGGAATCAAAATTTATACGCCATTTTAATATTTCATCTTCTATCTGACCACCTCAGAGCAATAAGAAATGGAGGGCCTACAGGCAAGATAACTTCCTAAAAACTCCCCTTCCGACGGAGAGAGCACAGTTCCCATCAAAGACTATAAGATGGCTGCCAGCAAAAGTAAACAATATTTTACACAAAATACATGGGTGTTGTGGAAAAGCTTAAATATTATAGGCATACATGCACACAATTCAGACACGTTTAGTTTTCAAGAAAATCACTTGATTCGGTTCGCGAGCTTGCAAAATCGCAAGGAAATAGCGTCTTACTAGGCTGTCAACTTTGAAGTTACGGCACGAGAGAGAATACGAGAGAGCAGTATCGTACCAGTTTGACAGCCCGACACGAAAAGTAACTCTCAAATCTCCCCATATACTTTGTATGGGACTGTCCCCTCCATTTCTTATTGCTCTGGGATGACCACACACAAAAGCTTATTTCTATCTGTCAATTCATTCTTTGTTTACTAGCCATTTGAAGCTGATGTGTAAGTGAATTTTTAAACGTATAAAATCGAATATCGTGCAGTGATAAAATTAGTGGACTTTTATTTTGTCTTCACGCATTTGATTGTTCCGGATGATATATTTATCTGAGAATTGGAGAGATAGATCAAGTGGGGCACGCGAAAGGCGAAATATAGTTTCGAACCTCACTTGTTGAAAACGGTTAAATGCAGTATTCAATGAACATTGTGGACCGTGTGATAAATTTGTGCTGAGTAACGGAAAAATATCTGGTGATTTAGTGGCAAACGGAGAAAAGTTGTGTAAATTGAGAAGATTTCTTAAATGCAACCATTGAGATACAGTAAACTCAAAATTCGATTACGTCAAAGCGTAAGGCCTAACCGTTAGGAGGAGGGAAGATATGACGGGGCTTTGGAGTTGGCTGCATATGTTCAGAAACTGGGACAAAAGCATGGAGATATTACTGTTATGAGTGACATAGTCACCTCAATAGAAGCATCCTAATATTCAATACTGGTGAGACTGCTTGATCAGCTTTGTGCAGGCTTACAGCTACCCAACATGTTTACATGTTGTTGGATATTTAAAGCCTATGCAAGCATTTGGAAACACAAATTTTTCTAGGCCGGGGACACTTGATTTTACGTTCTATTCTAAAAGATGATCCGCAACAACATTTAAATAAAACCATAAAATTTACCATGATAAATGTTTTCAATGTTATTACATGATATGAAGCAATTTTTCCAGATCATAATTTAACTACTGCAGTGTTGGATTTGACATCAGGAGAAGGAAACCGACTATGTCATGCTTTGCTGCATCGAAAGATCGAGCATTTCCTTCGCACTCTAGAAGTGCATCTAACACGAGGTTTAACATCTCTTGAGACAGGTGTTGGACATCACCTTAGCTTAATCACTGCGCATAATTAACGTCTTGTTTGCTACGGGTGGAATTATTGTAACTCGCCTTAGTTTAATCACTGCGCATAATTAACGCCTTGTTTGCTACGAGTCGAATGTGTGCTTAAAATGTTTTGGTATCGCCTGGCAACAAACAAATTAAAAAATATTTTAATCAATCATCTAATGAAACCTGGGAGATTAGAATTATAAGAAAAAAAGAAAATTTTAATGTTTACAGACCTTATCCACCCCATCAAAGAACGCTCGTCGAAGGAAGACTAGGTAAGTATCCTCTGTTGTATTTAAAATTTTGAAATCTTGGTTGTTCCTTGTCATTTTTAAATTTTATAATTTTTTCGATCGTATGTATGTATGCTTCCAACGTTTTTCAAATACAATCAAAATTAAGTTAATTGAGTTGCAATTTCGTTTGTTTCAATTTTGAAATGGAAATACGCCACCTCACATGTAAAATAAATGTGAAGTGGATCTGATATAATTTATTTAATGAAATCTAAAATTATAATATTATTATTATATTATAATTTATTCAATGAAATCTCAAATTATTATGTTATTATATAATTATTATATTATAATATATTGAATAAAATCTTAAATTATTTTGACATAAAGAAAAGAATGAAAAGATAAATCGAAGAGGAACTCAGTCTTTTCATTGACTACGTATGGACCCGCCACGTTGGCTGGCCCCTCCACTCATGAGCCAGCCATCGCGTGAGCTCACCTCGTCTCTTTGCGTTGCAGGTGCTTTTTCAGGGTAGAGTGGTCTTCCACTTTAGTGATAAAGTGTTGTGTGATTCCATCATATAAGACTTTAACATAAATTTGAAACGTTCATATTTTTCATTCAAAGGAAAAATTCATACGAATTATGTTTGTATGAGTTTCTCATTTAAATGTAAAATATATTGCCACGTCTACAATGGATCTTCATCGAGGAGGGAGGTTCAAGGGGACCCCGCTTCTAACTGGATGCCCCGCTCTTATTTGGGGGCCGTAAGTATACATGGTCGTCAGGCTGTCTGTCATTTTGCTTTGGCAATACATCCCCTCAGTAGGTTACCTCGGCCTTGATACCGTTATACCGAGTCCTACAATCACTTGATTCGTGAATGCGAATTTTTTTAATATTTGGTCCTTGTGCTGGGGAAACGAACCCGCCCCACGACACCGCAATGCCAGCCTGCCAGCGCATTCACGCGTCCCCAGACAAAGCCAATTCTGGCGAGCATAAACATTTTCGCTCGTCAAGGCAGCAGACCATCGCTGCAATCCTTTACGGACATTTATATCCACCCAATCCACTACATGTTTGGAAAGGCACTGCCATATTCCTTAAAAATTCAGCAAAAACGAAATCAAAAACAAATTTGTAAGCGTACTTTGGAGCGTTCTAATTGTGAATGAGACTTGGTGGCAACAATGTTCATCAAGCTATTCACAAAGTTATCTAGTACATTTGGAAGGAAGAGCATATGCTGAAAGAGTGGAGCCAATCAATTATGTTCCCTATCCACAAAAACAGTGACAAGCTACAGTGCGAAAATTATAGAGGCATATCACTACTTTGTGCGGCGTACAAAATATTTTCAAAGATCTTAGAAAATAAGATCGGATCATACGCCAACAGGATTATCGGGGAATATCAAGGTGGTTTTAGGGCAGGTAGATCTGCAATAGATCAATTGTTCACAGTCAAGCGGTTACTAGAAAAATGCTGGGAGTTCACCAAATTTTCGTGGACTTTAAGCAAGCATACCACAGTATCAACAACCTCCCAAGTCCGCATCAATATCCAACTCACCGATGCCTTTGACACAAATATTGGACTGAAACAGGAAGATGAGCTGGCCCAGTTGCTATTCAATTTGTCTCCTGTCGATACACAACGTACATAACTATACAAGCCGAGCCAAGCCTATGCGGATGACATCAACATTTTGTTGCGGTTATTAGCAACTGTGAAAGAACTCTTCCTGACATTCAACAGCAAAGCAAAACTAGTAGAGCTACAAAATCAACGAAAATAAAACAAAGCTCATGATGCAGTTGAGGAAAAATAGCTCAAGCACATAAAATATCACACTTGGCGAATAGAGTATCAAAAATGTGAGCAAATTTGTGTATTCAAGTGTCAAAATAACATGAACCGGTAACGAAAGAGACGAAATATTATTTTCAGTTTTGCCGATCTTAAGGACCAATTGCATACACAGGAAAACAAAGCTCCAAGGATACAAATCTGTGATAAGACCTGTGTTATGCTATGGGTATGAAACATGGACCCTAACCCAAATATCCGTGAACATATTGAACGCCTTTGAGTGACGGGTAATGAGGCGAATATTAGCTAGATGGGGACTGATGGCGAATTCGATACAACCATGAGTTTTTGATGAGCTGGAGGTCTCAACGCTAGTAAGACTGTAGAAGCTGCAATGGCCTGGCCACATGAATTGTATGGACGAACAATGGATACCCAAGATGGTATTCGTTGGGAGAACAGAAGGGCGGAGACCAGTGGAGAAACTAAAGAAACGCTAGCCTGACTCGGTCGACGAAGACAGTTTATCGCTGCTCGTATTTTAAAATTGGATGACGCGGTCAATGAACCGAGGCGGTTGGAGGCGTTGTTTGCGGAAACCGAAAATCCGCGAGGGCTGTAGTGCTACGAAGAAGAAGAAGAAAATACTCTCTGAGGCTGCTTAAACAAAAAGAATTGCCCGCTATCACTTGCTTCTGTGTTCACTGAAGTACGAAAGTGCGGATCATATCCGGTTCTGGCCTCCCAACAGCCCAGATTTAAGCCTGAATTATTACGTGTGAAGCCGTATTGATTGGGTTGCTAGCAGGTCCAGACATCCTTTGTGGCATCCCTACAAGCCGCTGTTGATGTAGCATCCATCAATTTACGACGAGCAGTAAAAGAAGGCGTGCTCGTGATTCAGGCGAAGAATTGAAGCGGTGATTGAAGCAAGTGGGGGTTACATTGAGTTAAAAATTTAAGGAGAATACCAAAAATTAAGATATAATATCTTTTGTGGTAAATATTAGTTAAAAAGTAATGAATTATTACTATAAACTGCATGTTCTTTCCGGATTTTGCTGACTACTCCATATATATATATAACTTCGCCATAGACAGTCCAAGTCCGTTTGAGAAAGAAGGAGGAAATCCCTTGTTTCCCCAACCCAAAGCTTCCATGATTCTTCGTCCCAAACTACCAACCCCCCCCAACTAAATGGTAGTAAATGCTCTCGGGGTGCATATTGGGTTTACCGGTAACATTAAATGTCGTGAAATGCTAATAACTGTAAATACATCTACAGCTCTGCTACAAAGTCCTACTTACACCTCCTTTGTGAGGACGTAAGAGGATGAAGGCGAATCTTCCACGCCTGATAATGGAATCGACATAATAACCATGCCACCAGAATGGAGGTTGGGCGACGGGCTAACTCCCCGGCCCTGGAAAACTTTTAATTGTTTCGAAACCTGCAGATGGGCCTTGGAATGGATTGGGCTCACGGCAACGTCCTCGCAAACGAAAAAAGGACTATGGCATTGGATCCTGGAATGTTAGATCACTCAATTACCCTGGCGCTGTTAAAGACCTTTTACAACAGGCCAGTCAATATAAATTAAAAATACTGGTAGTCCAGGAAACGAATTGGACTGGAAACGACATTCAAGACATGAGATTTCACACAATATTCAAAAGTGGGAAGCCTACTGGAAAACAAGAATTCGGAGTGGCCTTCATTGTGGGTAATGAGTTCAAATCGCACGTTATTGATTTTAAGGCAGTCAATGAACGGTTGTGTGCAATCCGTATAAAAGCGAAATTCTTTAAAATCTGGCTGATAAGCGTTCACGCCCCGTCCGAAGAAAAGGACGAAGAAATGAAGGAATCGTTTTACAATCATCTGGAAGGACTGGTCAACTCATTGCCCACAAACTACACAAAAATAATTCTGGGTGATTTCAACGCTAAGGTTGGCAAAGTGCTATCTCGTCGGGGAATGACTGGAGGATACAGTCTCCACGATGAAACAAATGACAATGGCCAGTGCCTGATTAACTTTGTATGTTGCAGAAATCTAGTCATACGTTCGACTTGCTTCCCACATCGACGCATTCATAAAATGACCTGAGTATCACCGGATGGCAACACACAAAACCAGATCGATCATGTTCTGATACAACAACGTTGGGCCTCGAGCATACTTGACTTCACAGATTTGTATACTTAGAGCTTTGTTTTCCTGTGTATGCAGCTGGTCTTCGTTATTTTGGCGCCTAAATATACAAATTTGCCCACATTTTCGATAGTGTATTCGCCAAGCGTGATATTTTGGGTTTTTGAAATATTTTCCCTTGACTGCGTCATGAGGCTTGTTTTATGTTCATTGATTTGTAGCTCTACTAGTTTTGCTTCGCTGTTGAGTTTCAGTTAAAGTTCTTTAGTGGTTGTCAATAACCGTGATAAAACACTAATGTCTTCCGCACAAGCAACCACTTGGCTTGACTTGTATAGGAATGTACGTCCTGTATTGACAGATAGCTTTCTGATGACATAGTTCAGAGCCAAATTGAATAGCAACGTGGCCAGCCCATCTCTCTGGTTTAGTCCGATATTTCTGTCAAAAATGTCGATTGATGAGGACTTGGAAGGTTTCTGACGTCATTTTCGTTTTGGTAAGACAGACTCATTTGGCTGGGATACCAAAGCAAAGCATTATTTTGAACAGTACGTTACGATTAATACTGTTATATGCTTGCTTAAAGTCAACGAAAATTTTTCAAGTACCTGCTTGGCTGTAAACAATTGGTCTATCATCGATCTACCTGCTCTAAAACCAACTTGATACGCCCCAATAATACTGTTGGCGTATAACCCGATTTTATTTTCTAAGATCTTGGAAAATATTTTGTACGCCTTAAAAAGCATATGCCTCTATAGTTTTCGCACTGTACGTTATCAGCTTTATTTGTGGATAGGAAATATAAATGATTGGCTTTAATGGTTCGGCATATGTTTTTGTCGCCAAATGTGCTAAATGATTTTATGGATAGCTTTCTGAACACTGCTGCCACCATATTTAACTAGCTCCACTGGAATCTCATCGATGTCCGGCGCTTTATTATTTTTTTGGGGTTTGATGGTGGAATAAACTTCATCCAGAGTAAGTTCAGCCAATGGAAGCTCTCTGGGAATATTTAAAAGCTCCTAAATGCTTAAGCTGTGCAGAAGATTAAGGAGGTTCTTGAAATATAATGCCCATCTTTCCTTAATCTTGGTTTCATCGGCGATGATATTGCTGATGTCATCACGGCAGAGCGTGGTCTAGGGCTGATAACAACATTTCAGGCTTTTCACTACTTTGTATGCTTATCTTGTGTTATTGCTCGCTAAACTTACATCGATACTTCTCAATTGGTCCTCATAGTATTTTCTTCTCACAGACTGCAAGGACGTGATACCCAGCAAGATCATGCTTCGTGTCACGTTTTCAGTGCTTTCACGGATAAAATGTCTACCGAAGATCCATAAGCCTGGGAATGAGATGCGATAGAATATCACCGCCAACAATGCGCCGAGAAGCCGAATCGCAATGTGGCTTGTAGAGGAATGCAACAAATGGGGAAATCCTTTGAGCAGTTATTCAATGAAGGATAGGAGGGAATTGATTGGGAAGCTTAAACATATCAACCACATTGATCAGGATAAAATTTTGGTGTCTTTCGATGTGAAAGTGCTGTGTCCAAGCGTGCCAGTTAAGCAAGATCCGGTATGTTGATGACGTGTTTGCAATCGTGAAGAAATATGGACTAGACAGCTTATTCAATAAGATCAACGAAGTATACAAAAATATTTCATTCACTATGGAGGAGGATAAGAAGAATCAAATAGCTTTTTTGGACGTTAGAATCATAAGGGAGATGAACGACGTAAAATTTGACATCTACCAAAAATCAACCAATACACGGAGAACAATACCAGCGACATCGTACCACTCTCACACAACTTAAATGGCAACCTACAACAGCTGGATATACAGGATAGTAACTACTACGATTACGAAAGTCTATAGATATTGAGACAACCAGAAAGTCTACGGCTGAACGATGATTTAAGAAACGGCTATTCTAAGATGTTAGAGGTAATTAGGAATAAGTAATATTTTTTAAGGGTAATAATAATTTTATTAACTTTCAGTCTGATGAATTCTGAAAAGAGGCAAGTTAGTCTAGGTGAATAATAAAAATAATCAAATGTTCTTAGATAAAAGGATTAAGTCGAAATGAGTAGAAGGTAAGGTTAAGTGAGTATGTTAACCTATGTATACTAATTACATGAGTTAAAAGGTTGAGGTATTTAAGTGAGGTAATATTTTTACCAGGCCATAGTAGGACACTGAGGAAGAGGGAACACTTACCCTCGAATATATATATATATATATATATATATATATATATATATATATATATATATATATATATATATATATATATATATATATATATATATATATATATATATATATATATATGCCTTATAACTACAAAAGGTTTTTTGTTTGTTTTGTTTTTCAATTTGCGTGATTGGGAAAATATATTTTGTACGTCACGATTGAATTGTTTTTTTTTTTTTTCAAGCCGTCGGGCCTTGCTTTGTTGTGTGAGCATATGCGTTTCGTTTACTCACACAATAAAACAAGGCCCGACGGCGTTTAAAGAAAGAAGAAAATTGGACTGCGGATACCAAATAAACAAAATTATCGACTATATGAATATAACCATATTTATTGTTACAAAAAATTGGAAAAGAAACTAAAATTTGCATGGCATAATGCATTCAATGAATTTGGTAACACTTATCAAATATTTGGATATAATTTCGAGTACTTAAGATGTAGAACTACAAAAGTAATTTTCTCACTTGAAAAGGATTCTTTATTTATACAGTGCCGATCAAAAGTCTACGATAATTCCTTATATTCGGAGCTTTAACCAAAAATCCATTGATGTACTTTTCCAGTAACGTAAACATTTTTATAAAAAAAAAAATAAAGATAAAAACTTTTCATACCTGAATTAAGGAGAAATTCATAAAAACATAACAATTTGAATAGACAAAAGTCTACGACAGTCAGTATTGACTCAGTTATAAACGTACAAAAATTTTCAACTAAACATATCGAAATGTCATCAATATTTGTTTATTTGCGCTTATCGCCATTGTATATGTGCTGCTGGAATTCTGTTTTAGTTCTATTGATAGTTTCTAACTGTAAGGATCGCAAAATGCCATTGCAAATAGAAATTTCTAGTGATACCCAAAATTTGTCGTACAGTATAAAAAAGACAATAAATCGTGCTCGGAAATCGTGAAATCACTGAAAATTAACCGAAACCTCTGTGTATGCAATCATCAAAAACTTTGAAAACAGTGGTTCCATTCAAAATAGGCCGCGACTGGCCGACCAAAAAAAGCTGTCGCGCAGATACATTAGTATCCTTCTAAAAGAAGTGAACAGTAATCCGAAAATAAGTGCCCCAGATTTGGCGAAAGAAGTGGCTACGGAAAGAAAAAAGGATATCCATGCAAGAGCATTAAATATTAACGGGTTTCAAGGCGGAACTCCACGTAAAAAGCCATTAAATATCCACCAAAACCGACTTCTGCGTCTACAGTTTGCCAAGGTCCATATTGGCAAAGACAATGATT
This sequence comes from Odontomyia ornata, assembly GCA_963969285.1. Classification (NCBI taxonomy): domain Eukaryota; kingdom Metazoa; phylum Arthropoda; class Insecta; order Diptera; family Stratiomyidae; genus Odontomyia; species Odontomyia ornata. The sequence continues at coordinate 43,698,428 of OZ017739.1, forward strand.
TTTGGAATTGCGTCCTTTTCACCGATGAGTGCAAGTTCAACATTTTTGAAAGCGATGGTCGCAGTAAAATATGGAGGAAAAAGAACACGGGCTTAGAGACCAACAATTTGATTCCTACTGTCAAGCACGGTTGAGGTAATGTGATGATTTGGGGGAGCCATCCCTGAATCTGGGGTTGGCAGATTGGCTTTTGTTGAGACTATGGTGGACCATTCTGTTTACAAAAACCTGTTAGAAGCCTTCAGTGAAAAAGTTGGGTCTTGGAGAGGGATAGATTTTCCAACGAGACAATGATTCAAAACAGACAATACTATTCGTCAACAACTGGTTGTTGTACTACGCTTCCAGGCAACGCAATACGCATCCGCAAAGCCCGAATTTAAACCAAATAGAGCATGTATGGGAGCTTTAGGAACGGAAAATTCGAAACTGTCGCATTAAAAACAAAAATTTGTTGAAGGAAGCGCTTGTTACAGAATGGGAGAAAATCACATCTGCAGAAACTGGAGATTAGTCGCCTCTACGCCCCAAAAACTGCAAGCACTAATTAATACAAAAGGGGGTCCAACCAAATATGAAGCCAGCAAAAAGTTTTAAAAATTCCAATGCGTTTAGTTGAAAATATGTTGTGTACAACTCAGCCAGCACTGATTGTCGTAAACTTTTGTCCATTCATTTTTTTATGTTTTTACGAATTTCTCCTTAAGTTTGTTATGAAATATTTTTGTCTTTGTATTTTTAAAAATATATTTACGTAACTGAAAAATGCACACCAACGAATTTTTGATTAAAGTTTCCAATCAACCAGAATCTCAATATAAGGAGATGTCGTAGATTTTTACCTGCCACTGTAGACCATAACGAAAAACGAAATTTTAAAAATAATGAAGTAAAAATATTATGAAAAAAATTAATAAAAAGTAAACCAAGCTTTTTAAAATACCATAAAAAGGATGAAATCCATTTCCAGGCATCGATTATTTAACATCAATTTCGCGAACTCTATAGAGGTGTTATTTTGAATAGATCTTGTGATTTAACACCTTGCGACTTCTTCCTTTGGGGCCATTTGAAAGAGAAGGTCTACGTCAACAGCCCAGCGTCAATTCAAGACCTCAAAGATGGAATTCGTGAGGCTATCGAGGACATAGGACAGCCACTTTGCGATTCGGTTATGGAAAATTTCATGAAAAGGATATGGTCTTGTAAGCGTGTCGTGGTGGTCATTTGCCTGATGTTTTTTTTCACTATTAACGGCATACTTTCCTCTTTATAATGAAATAAACATTCTAACATTTATATTAAAAAATGGCGATTTCTTTTAATATCAAAATAACACCTCTTATTGGAAAACTCTATATTTCATCGTTTTCAGGGCATATTGAATTTAGTTTTGTATTTAATCAAAGATGTTCTTCATATCGAAATATTTTTATAATTTTATTTATTTTCAACAGTTTCGTCCAAAGTGTTACACCCACTTTTTATTCCACGGGAGCCACTATGGCCCTCAGGGAAATCGAGGTGCTCCGGCGTGGCTTACGGACCCGGTTTAACTCGTCCGGAGACGGGCGTGGGACGCCGCAATAAGCTGCCAAGCGAGAATGCGGCTTGCCGGAATAATCACCATCGCGATTCGGCCGAACCCTACCTACCGAGCACACACGGACTACCACTCAAACCGTTCACCTGCACAACCTTACCGCCCTTATGCGACCCTCCTATACTCCTTTCTATCACTAACCCTCGCCGGGACCACTACACCAACCCCGAACACTTCGATACTATATATAACCAAATTCACTTTGTTTTATTGAACTTTTACATCGACTTGCCACACAAGCCGCGCCCGTCACAATCTGTAATCTGGAAGAAGTCTTTACCTGTCTTCTCACTGTTCTTCTCAAAGCGTAAATTTTCTCAATGAAATATCAATGAAGTTTCAAAAACATATAATAAAACTCTCAAATTCTTTACAAGCAAACATCTGATTCACACTAAAAAGAACTTACTGCTACTGAGCACCTACAAGGGGCCCCTGCGATGGTTGCATCCGTTGGTGCACTTTATTATTATTCCTTCAACGTCTGGGCTTTGCTTGTCGCTTTGACTTTAATATTACTTTCTTCCGCAACTGCTGCTTCTCGTTGCTTCGCACTTAGAATTTCCTCCGCACCTCGAATTTCCTCCGCACTTGCTGCTTCTCCTGAACATCTGTTTTGCCACACACGATAAGAAAGAAAAAGAGGAGGCGCGTCATTCCTCGCGTGCTTTTATAGCCTCCTCCTAACGGTAAATGTTCCGCTCTTCGACCGAATGTCATTGTCTCCAGTCATCCACCTCTTCAGCGTGGTAATTTCTTTCTGCCGCCACTTGGTTTCCTCTCCGCTCTGGTGGTAATCACTCCAAGTGCGGCTGAATTAGCTGAACATAATTCACTGACAGTTTGACCTGTCAGTGGTGTTTGTTTACTTTTATATTGAGGAAGAACTTCCATTTCGAACGTTTATTTCGGGAAATCGTGCCGCGGTTGTGTTTTACAATTCCTTCCGAAATCCGCCCCAGATTAGTGTTTTTTCCATGCGTCACAAAGGTTTCTCGGTTTGCTGCCATTTTCCCGGGGAATAGTCTTCAGGTTTGTATATTTATCTTTTTCCAGCTCAGCAATAAATGATTCATCCAATTTTTTTATCTGGACTATTTGCCTCGTTTATCGCTAACGAACTAAGGTTCACTGTCATTGAATCATTTGCTGTGTCAATTCCAACGTTTGTTATATCTGATAAAATCGACGCATCAACAGGCGGAGCAACTACTGAATTCGTTCCCAATACATCACTTGATATTTGCGGTTGATTTTCATATGATGAGTATGCGTTTGATAACGAAATAGATTCAGTCGGTTCATAGTTCAAACACTTCCTTGCACTTCCTGCAGTAGGCCGAGCTTCGTAGTTGGCATTGAACTTTTGCTTGGATATCGCACCTTTGCTTGTAGATGTAGGCGAGTCAACGTTTATGTTTTCACTTTTGTGTAAACCGTTACTAATTGATGATAAATTTTGCTGTTGGGGATGCTCGGATGTTAGATTTATGTTACTATAAAGACTGGCAGATTGGGAAGCTCCGTTTGCAAAGTTGGTTATCGTTGAAGTGTCGAATGGGTCATTACGGTCCATTGATCGATTTATGCTGTGTAGAGGGCTGGAAGAAGCTGATAAGTTACTAAATTCGATCGTGTTCGAATAGGTGGGTGGCATTTGATATGGCGGCGGACCTGGTTTAGGTTCGGTTATTGTGCCTACGATACCCATTCCCGAATCGCTATCTTCTTCAGTAGGGATATCAATTGGCTCGTCAAGGATACAAATACCATTATTCGATCTCAACGAACGAGCTATGTCACGTTGGCTTAATGCCTGTCTAATAGGTTCGTTGCTATCGGGGGACAAGTCAATGAGCACTGCTTCCTGGTTGTTATGGGAGTTATTAATTTTCGACTGCGGTGGTCTCATCGGTTTAGCGCGAATATTTTCGGCTCCTTCATTTACTAGCTTATTATACGCGAATTGTTTCACAGCATTACTTTTCTTTTCCTTCACTTGATACGAAACGCCTTTTCTTCGTCTATCTAGAGCCTTATTGTCCAATGTATTTCCTTTCAATTCAATATTCGCATCCAAATAAGCAGGGTCAATGAATGTGGGACTACCCTATGAAGGACCAAACGGGCTTCCGTGTCTTGTATGTCGGAATGAATCATGCACTGGGCGACTAATATCACTGTTAGGTTTCGATATTTCCGAAATATTTCTGGGGAACATTCCAATTTCAAACATGCGTTGATTCCGCCCTTCGCTTGATGACAATTATGTTTGCTTAAAACTACAAATAATCGTACTTAAACTACTATTATGAATACAATTTGGAGTGGCAAACAAACCCTAGTCGAGTGCGGCTTAGCTTTCTGAATATACCGAGTCACGCGAATGCTACGATAGTGTTCGGGATGAGGTAATACTGGTGCCCTTCTGTTTTATCCGTAACAAAAGATGCCCTCGCTATAATGTATGAACGTTCAAACGGAAAGTGTCTCCTACCAAATTCTAAAAATGACACGAAAATATCATTATTGTCAAAGACCATCCCATGAGTTTCACACTTTTAGTATTTTTTAAATATTTTATATATAACTTTAAAATAACGCAAATTCACATGAATAATTCTTAGATGTACTTCGAATAAGTTATGTACGTATGAACATCAAATTAAACTAATAAGGTATGGACATATGAATATCAAACTAAACCGATTTAATAGTCAACCAACAACTTATAGGTAATTTAATAAAATCGAAACATGCAAAACATATTGCACAGTCCTCATATGCGTTTACTGGTCTACTACACTCTGAATCTTCAAATAATTCTCCAGTATAAAATGTTTATCATCGTCATATCACACACTTTATAAACATTTCTCTTCCGAATCCATTGCATATGTATTTGGATTTTACATTAGCATAAAAATTTATTATTCACACGTCTAGTTTATATGTAACATGTGAAAGCATTATATACGCAAACTTATCACTATGCCGTGCCGTTATATTTTTTATGCATAGAAAAAGTCCAAATGATGAAAATCCAACAATTAATCCATGATTTCTATTTGTAAAAATTACGAACTTGATCCATAAATGGCATTTACCAAATTTATTTAAAATATAAACAAAAAACTTGTGTAACATGACCGTTACAATGGTTAATTATGATACAAAAGGAAAAATGACAAATTTAACCGATTAAACAAACATATGTGAAAATTATTCAGGAAGAAAAAACATTTTCTACGACATAATCCATGCCCACGGAAAATCATCCCTTAAAAAAAATTGATTTGAAAACGTTACTATTGATACCCATCTGAATTTGGCGAATTTAAAATGCATATTACCCCCGCCAGAAAAGTCAAATGAAAAAGAAAGTGTTTAAACAGCTCCGGCAAAGCTAATTCATCTTGTCTTGAAAGTTGAAGCATTTCTATCGTCCCCGTCTTCGTGCAAGCAACATTTCTTTTTTCCCTCTCTTTATTTTTATATTTTGGAGTATTTTTTCGCTTGGGGTTTACTCGAGTTTGTTAAACATTACAATAAAAATACTTTGGCGGCATACATGCAATGCGAAGAAATGGAAAACTGAAGGCAAATTACTTTTTCTTGCTCACTTTCATGTCGCTTTTATTGTTATTATGCTAATATCTCTTTGAAGATTGTTTGATGAATTCTATTTGCAAATTGAAATGAAATTTTGGCACCACATGTGCCATAAGTGTGTTGCGCGAATGCGGGGAAAGATTTGAAAGAAAATTAAATTTTTAAAGTGGAAAGGGTATTAAATATTGATTGAATGGTTTTCATACATACAAACATGTGTATTGAAAGTATTGAACAATTTCGACAGGTGTACAGAGTGGAAAATTTATACAAACTGAATTTATAAAATATATCTTACTAAATAGGTTTTAAATTAATTTTTGTAAAGATGGTTGCATTTAAGATATGACAAAATTAATATCAATTATGCATTGTAGGCGCATATTCATTGCTTAACTCCAATTTCTTCTGAAGTATATACGAGTATGTTTTTTATAATAGCTTTCATTAAATTATACATGTATCTGCATTATTTATAATTATTGTTACGAGTGCAAAATATTGGCTTTGATAAATTATTGTGCTGAGACGCAATTGTAGTGCTAGTTGTCAATTGGAGTGTTGAGCAGCTCTGACTAGAAAATTGAAAAGAAAAATATCAACCAAAACATCTCCTTTAGAAATTAAGATACCAACTACTTAGCTAAACGAATTTTTATCCAAAAGAAAGCAAAAAACATTTTTATGCGTTAGATCCGCAACCATTGTGAAAAAGTTAATAACTATCAAATAACAGATTTGAAAGAAACAAGTTGAAATATTGCGGTATCGACTTATTCGCAATGGGTCGAAATTTGTCCTATAAACGTCTTTTGAAGGGTACCTGTAAATCTATTATTAATGTTGATGTTAACAATATATTTACAGAATTCTTCTTCTTCACAGCACTATAGTCCCTCTCGGACCTTCGCTTCCCGCAGCAAACGCCTCCAACTGTCTCGGTCCATTGACCGTACATAATACTTCCACTTTATTCCATCAAAATCAGATTCTAATTTCCTCAATGAAAATTCTTCAGGCATGTTGTAATGATTTTTAAGTCTATTCGCTCGTTCTAGACATTTCCCGAAGGAAACCTAAAGGGTTATAAACGTGAAGCCTTGGAACGTGACAATGGACAGTACCCATCAAGTTGACAAGTCCGGATACTCTTAGTCTACTCCGAGGTGGCTGCTGGCTGGCTCGCTAGTTCGGAGAGAAATTTCGGTCGCACGTCTTCCACGAGCAGACTAAGTCCAAAATACAAATATCAGCCGCCGGTTGAAATGCCCGATTTGAAACGCTCCAAATAATTTCCACCGACTCTACTTTAACTTACTTTACTTTGATTTGAGGAGAAGAACCACACAAAAGCGTTAACCAAAAATACGCGCTCCCGAATATTCACCGACAAAGTGGACGAAATAACGTACTCGAATCCAAAACCGAAACAATCTACTCTAACCAAAAACACAAAGCTCAAAATATGGCACCACGTACCGACCGCAACACGCAACCAGAATCCGACCTCCTCGGTGGCATACTCACCTTTCGCCTGCATATCCTACTGGAAATGGAAGAAATTAGTTCGGTTTAGCAATTCATGATTTAATTCTAAGAAATAGGAGCATTTGTTAGGTTAATCTACACCAAAAAAAATATTACCTAGTGCAATAGTATGTCTAGCCTAATCTCTAATCGTACGAGTATTTCAGCTCAGTCATCAAAAATACCGTCCTAAGTATACATTCATCTGTTATTAAAATTTTTCTTGTTAATTGACTTGCTTAGCAGTATTTACTTTATTGTTAACTTTATCTGATATAGTATGCAGCTAATCTTTATATAATACAATTCGTAGCTAAAATTTTATGTGCTATGACAAAGAAGTCATGTTTTGGTAACTGATATTTTTTCCTTTTTTGTCAACTGGATTTCATCGTAAACTTTAGTCATGGTTTTCAATCGGAGCAGTTAGTCATATTCAGATTTAGAATGGCCACATATTGCATTTTCTTATCTTTTCCTTTCCTCCCTTATTCTTCTCTCACAATTATATTAGTTCATCTAATCTAGTACGCATTTTTGTTTTGTTCCTTGAATTAAAATTTGAATTAGTTTACCTACATATTTTGCTTTTTCCTTTGGTAAGAATGATTCATATTATAGTTTACTGTCTACAATACAAAAAGTCATTAAAAACTCTAAAACGATTGCTCCCATATTAAGGCCGTTATGGCGTGCGCATAGTGAAACACAGTAACACAAAGTATCTCACTGGGGCTCTAACACCCATTCTATTTAGTAGGTGGCTAATTGGTCGGAGTTTTCTAAATAAATACTAGTGTATATGAACACACGTGATTTGTGGTTCACGTAGAACACCCTATGGGCTCGCCGGGTTAATGTCTCACATTAATTTAAAAAAAAAATTCTTATTTTTACTTTAAAGTTAATTAATCTTCGGTTACTTCTTTACGAGAACCCTACGAATAATTCTAGTTGAATAAAAATATCTACATACGAAGTGTGACAGTTAAGTAATGAGACTGATTTTATTGCCGCGCTTGTGGTAAGCCTGCGACCTTGAAACTCCCTTCCCCTTCTTCGACATCCTTTCCCTCTTTATTGATATATGTACCATCGCTCTAGCTTGTTTAATTCACCTGCTGTGTCGTGTTGAGTAGATGTGTATTGGTGGTGTTCGTCACGAAAATGGAGAAACGAAATCAAGAGCAGCTCGTCGCGATAAAATTTTGCGCAAGATTGCGCGAAACAGCTTCGGAAGCGTACGCTAAAATTGTAAAATTGCATGATGATAGTGCTCTTAGTCGTGCCCAGGTGTCCCGATGGCATAGAGTTTAAGGAGGGGTGTGAAAACGTGGAAGACGAGGCGCGAAGCGGGAGACCAGTCGAGGTGAGGACTGACGCGAATCCGCAGCGTGTGGGCACCCTAATCCGTGAAGATCGGCGTTTAACAGTTCAAATGTTGGACTCGGAACTGGGTATGAACCGTGAAACAGCCTGACAAATTTTAATCGGTGATTTTGGAATGAAAAAGTTGTGCGTGAAGATGGTTCCAAAGAACGTTTCTGAGGAGTGAAAGCAGCATCGAATGACCGTCGCAGAAGACTGTTTGGAACAAGTGAAAAACGATTCCACGCTGCTTGATTGAGTTATTACAGGCGATGAGCGCTGGTTTTTCCAATACGACCCGAAAACGAAACGCTAAAGCTCACAATGGTTGTCTCCGCAAGCCCCCCACCCGAAAAAGCTCGCATGAGCAAGTCAAAGGTGAAAACGATGATTATTGGCATTTTTGATAGTCGTGGAATCGTCCACAAAGAATTTGTTCCATCAGGGCCAACCGTAAATCAAGTCCACTATCGCCAAGTACTCGAAAGATTGCGAAAACTAGTCAACAGGGTGTGCTCAGACATCCTTGTAACTGGATCCTTCATCACGACAATGCGCCGTGCCACACCACCCTCCACGTGTCCCAGTATTTTGCCTCTAAAGGGATCGCCGTGTTGCAACAGCCGCCTTATTCGCCCGAGATCACTTTTTCCCCTAGAACAAAATCGGTGGTCCAAGTAACCCATTTTGAGTCGATTACGGACATCCAGGCGGCTGCGACGAGGGTGCTTGCGAACATCCCTATCGAAGCGTTCCAGAAATGTTCAGAAGCATGGAAAACGGGCTGCCCAAAGAGACTACTTTCAAGCCGATGGCAGAGTTGTAGAATAATTTTTAAATATACGGTTTTCATGGAATCAGTCTCATTACTTAATTGTCAAACCTCGTATTTTGTTAAGTTAGTAGGACTGTCCTTAATTACTATGCCAAATATGAGTGCAATCTGTCAACCAGTTTGTTTACAGCAGCTGCTTAAGTCGGTACACCTCAGTAGTGCGTTACGGTATTTGTGATTTTTTTTTATTTCAAAGCCAAATATGCAATAAATAACATCGATTAACCACCTTATTCACAAGTTTTGGCTCCGTGTGATTTTGATGAATAATTCAATATTTTGCGTGTTATTTGCAATTCCCGGATAGTTTTTGTCACAATGTAAAACAGAACTCGCTGAAGGACCTGAAAGCCATCCCGAAAAATGCTTATGAAAAAAGTTTTGAGGATTGGAAAATGGGGATTGATGAATAATTAAATATTTTGCATTTTATTTGCGATTTCCGGGTCTTTTTTGCCACAATGTATAGAACGAAATGTTCGAACAAATTCACTCAATTGCCAGGGGGCCATGTTTACAAAAACAAAAGCAATGTAAGTAAAGTGCTAAAACCCGAAGCTTAGCATCTGCATGTTTCTAGCCTGGGGTATGCACTTATTAAGTTATATTTCCCTCTCTGTCATACAAGGGATTAAGCTTGGGTCTGTTAAATAAATTGTACCTAGTACTGTTGCTACCGGTATATACTCCTCGATTTCGGGAGTGTCTGAGGATTTATGCTGTCTACATCAGATAGTGATCCCAGTATATCCTTGGATTTGGTGGTGACCAGTTGCGTTTCGCTACTTAAAAATCACCGAAATAGGTGACTCGGCAATTTGCCATCTATCTGATAAAATTTTATAAGTGAACATTAATCTACAGACAATAAATTTCTTTGTCCAATTTGCTCCGCCATGATAATTGTAAACACATAACTCACTCATAAACATATCTATTTCTCTTCCTTATATAGTTTTCTTCTCGTGAGCTAGAAAGATGTAAATTAAAATAAGTGAAAATGTATGCCCAAAAGAGCTTCACGCTTCTGTTAAAAATCTCACCTCTGACGGTGAAAAAGCTATCTCGTATGCTGAACCTTGAACAGCTCCTCTCGGGCTTTCAGTTCATACA